>CM072887.1:5074559-6274559 GCA_037013685.1 Acridotheres tristis
CCTCGTGAATGGGGTCAAAGTGCATCAGTATCCGAGTATGCGACGGCCTTATCCCATGAGACCATGACAAGTTAGGTGGTTTCGGTAGATTGTTGGTTCGACGGTCATGTGATGGACATGTCAAGAGGAAGATATCACCTGCTACGCACTTGAAGGGCTTATTGAAAGGACCCCCAAAAGGAATAAAGTGCCAAGGCGGTCGGATGTCGGGATTACGAGGTAGAGGGAGGAGTATTCATCCGACCGCTTGTATCTGTGAAGAGCAAGGAAGACGGATTGGATCAAGTTATGGCCCTGAAATAGGAACCAGAGGCGCAAAAGAGCAAGTTGGGCTAGGGTGTAGGGGGAGGTCATGCCCTTGAAGACAATAACCTAAAGCAGCACAGACGTTGAGTAGCTCGGTTCTCGTGAGGTTCACGATCAATAGATAACCAGGTTCTCTGGCTTGGGAGTCCTTGAAAGTGGTTGGTTAGGAATAGTATCCTTGGAGGTGGGCGAATTGTGTAGTCTGGGGGAATGCAAGGGAGTGCTGTGACAATATCCGTTTGCTGGTGGGGGTAAGTACGAGGAAGAGAGTCCCGATCTTAAGTAACGCTTGCGGCTCGGCCGGAGGTAGGATCACTTGGGTTAAATGGTCCCTGAAACAAGGATGTGACTGGAAGGGTTATTGCACGAACATTATCTCTTTGGGCCAAATGTTTGAGTTGAAATGGCATAGCATACCCGTATGGCGTGGAGTATCCTACAATATAGTAGTGTCTGATGGGGCAAAAATACTAAATGAGGAGGTACATACCCCTTAAAGCATGAGAAAAACATGCGGGGGGGGGAAGGGGGGGGTAGGTTCTTGTAGTTAAAGTGCTATGACGGCAGCTTTTCAGGTTGCAGATCCCGGATCGAGGCCGGGCGAGAATTATGATAGAATTTGTGTTATTTTTAGGACTTTGTTTCATTTTGGGGGGATTAGCAGTCGCCTCCAACCCTTCTCCCTACTATGGGGTTGTAGGGCTGGTTTTGGCTTCTGTAGCTGGGTGTGGCTGATTGGTGAGTCTGGGGGTTTCTTTTGTAGGGCTGGTTTTGGTTATAGTGTATCTTGGGGGGATGCTGGTAGTATTTGTTTATTCAGTCTCGCTGGCGGCGGATCCTTACCCGGAGGCCTGGGCTGACTGAGGGGTGGTTGGGTATGGTGTGGGGCTGGGGTTAGTTGTTATGGTAGGGGCGGTGATAGTAGGGGGGTTCGAGCTTCTGGGGACTGAGGGGGTGGTGAATAATGAGGGGTTGTCCCTGGTGCGGTCGGATTTTAGCGGAGTAGCTATGTTTTACTCTTGGGGGGCGGGGCTGTTTTTAATCGGCGGGTGGGGGCTGTTGTTGACTTTGTTTGTGGTGCTGGAGCTTGTGCGGGGGTTGTCTCGAGGGTCTATTCGGGCAGTTTAGGGGTGTTCAGAAAGTAGTTTAGTTGAAAATGCCAGCTTTGGGAGTTGGTGAGGAAGGTTTGACTCCTTTCTTTCTGATGGTTGGGGTTGGTAGGGGGTTTTGGGTTTAGTGTTGGTTAGTTTGTTGATGAAAATGGTGTTTGTTTGCGTTTGTTAATTGGGGGAAAGTTAGAGGAAGTTTGTTTGTTAATTAGTTGTCAACGTAATGACAATGGATGTTTGGTTTTTTGTAGGAACATACAGTTAAATGTTTGATGAATAAAAATTAAAAATGACAAACAAAAAAGAAACGAACGACGAAAATGGGGGATTGGGTAGGAATTCCTAGAAAGGGTAAATAACGTAATTATGTCCGGTGACCATTGCATTATCTGCTTACTTAAGAGGTAAATAGCCTCCCCCTCGTGAATGGGGTCAAAGTGCATCAGTATCCGAGTATGCGACGGCCTTATCCCATGAGACCATGACAAGTTAGGTGGTTTCGGTAGATTGTTGGTTCGACGGTCATGTGATGGACATGTCAAGAGGAAGATATCACCTGCTACGCACTTGAAGGGCTTATTGAAAGGACCCCCAAAAGGAATAAAGTGCCAAGGCGGTCGGATGTCGGGATTACGAGGTAGAGGGAGGAGTATTCATCCGACCGCTTGTATCTGTGAAGAGCAAGGAAGACGGATTGGATCAAGTTATGGCCCTGAAATAGGAACCAGAGGCGCAAAAGAGCAAGTTGGGCTAGGGTGTAGGGGGAGGTCATGCCCTTGAAGACAATAACCTAAAGCAGCACAGACGTTGAGTAGCTCGGTTCTCGTGAGGTTCACGATCAATAGATAACCAGGTTCTCTGGCTTGGGAGTCCTTGAAAGTGGTTGGTTAGGAATAGTATCCTTGGAGGTGGGCGAATTGTGTAGTCTGGGGGAATGCAAGGGAGTGCTGTGACAATATCCGTTTGCTGGTGGGGGTAAGTACGAGGAAGAGAGTCCCGATCTTAAGTAACGCTTGCGGCTCGGCCGGAGGTAGGATCACTTGGGTTAAATGGTCCCTGAAACAAGGATGTGACTGGAAGGGTTATTGCACGAACATTATCTCTTTGGGCCAAATGTTTGAGTTGAAATGGCATAGCATACCCGTATGGCGTGGAGTATCCTACAATATAGTAGTGTCTGATGGGGCAAAAATACTAAATGAGGAGGTACATACCCCTTAAAGCATGAGAAAAACATGCGGGGGGGGAAGGGGGGGGTAGGTTCTTGTAGTTAAAGTGCTATGACGGCAGCTTTTCAGGTTGCAGATCCCGGATCGAGGCCGGGCGAGAATTATGATAGAATTTGTGTTATTTTTAGGACTTTGTTTCATTTTGGGGGGATTAGCAGTCGCCTCCAACCCTTCTCCCTACTATGGGGTTGTAGGGCTGGTTTTGGCTTCTGTAGCTGGGTGTGGCTGATTGGTGAGTCTGGGGGTTTCTTTTGTAGGGCTGGTTTTGGTTATAGTGTATCTTGGGGGGATGCTGGTAGTATTTGTTTATTCAGTCTCGCTGGCGGCGGATCCTTACCCGGAGGCCTGGGCTGACTGAGGGGTGGTTGGGTATGGTGTGGGGCTGGGGTTAGTTGTTATGGTAGGGGCGGTGATAGTAGGGGGGTTCGAGCTTCTGGGGACTGAGGGGGTGGTGAATAATGAGGGGTTGTCCCTGGTGCGGTCGGATTTTAGCGGAGTAGCTATGTTTTACTCTTGGGGGGCGGGGCTGTTTTTAATCGGCGGGTGGGGGCTGTTGTTGACTTTGTTTGTGGTGCTGGAGCTTGTGCGGGGGTTGTCTCGAGGGTCTATTCGGGCAGTTTAGGGGTGTTCAGAAAGTAGTTTAGTTGAAAATGCCAGCTTTGGGAGTTGGTGAGGAAGGTTTGACTCCTTTCTTTCTGATGGTTGGGGGAAACTCTAAGAAGGGGTTGATCCTTCAATCTTTGGCTTACAAGACCAATGTTTTATATAAACTATTAGAGTAGGTTAAAGTTTTAGTATTTTGTTCTCTAGTACGGCTGCGAGGGGGAATAGGACTAGAATGATTGTGAAGTAGGAGAGTGAGGCTAGTTGTCCGATGATAATGAATGGATGCTCGACAGGTTGGCTCCCTACTCAAGTGAGGATTAGGAGGTTGGCGACTAGGGCCCAGAAGAGGATTTGTGAGATGGGTCGGAATGTTATTGAGCGTAGTTTAGAGGTGTGGAGAAGGGGTATTAGGAATAGGACTAGTACGGAGGCAGCTAGGGCTAGGACTCCACCTAGTTTGTTTGGAATAGATCGAAGAATGGCGTATGCAAATAGGAAGTATCATTCGGGTTTGATGTAGCACATGTGAACCAGTCCCAGTGTCATTAGCGTATTGCTCAGAGGCTCAGGAAACCTTGAGCACCATTCTTTACCTGCCCCAAGAAAACAGGGCTGCAGCTGTGCTCTTTTACACTGCACAAAAACCAACAGCACCGCCCCTCCCTGAATGTCAAAGCTAACAGTGACTTAATTCTGACTGAGGAACTCGGCAGAAAGTTACATATGTGCAAACATACTGTGGTTTGCACAAGGCAGGAATGTATTGTATTCTATAAAACCCTGAATCAGTTGAGCATAATAGGTATTTTGCTATGAGTCACCACCTATCTAAAGCAGAACGTGGTCAGCACTGCGGAGTAGAACTGACTCACCTCTACTGGATCTGTTTTTTAAGTCCAAAACAGAGGCAAGGCTGAGAAAAGTGGCTCATCAGCACCTCAGTCATCACGTGGCTGAGATACACTCAAGGTATGACGCACTTGAAGAAATCAGAGAGCAATTTGCAACAAACTAATTATATAGTGAAATCCCCATCATTTTCTCTGTTCCAGTAATGCTAACCACAGACTTTGATTTTCCTTGGCTTCCTCTTCATCTGAAATGATTTGACGAATTTTTTTCCAGAAAAAAATCTCTGGATTTTCAGACTGCTCACTGCAGACATTCGAGGGTCGACCTGTACTACATTTTTTCCATATTGTCCCAAGGGCTTTCTGCTCCCTTTCTGAGTGTGCAAGGGCTGCAGATGTGGGAAGGTGTGGGAATAGTGAAAAGCTTGTTTTTCAAATCCAGAATTTGCTCTCTATGAATATTCCTAATTAAGTATTTCCAAAAATGCTATTTTGGCAAGCATTTTTCTCCTGTAATTTTATCCACAAGATTTTTGACAGAAATCCTAACAGAGGCGTGTGAAATAACTTTGTTTTGAGGCTATTAAAATGCAGAATTGCAGCTGGATGTGTGCTGGTCCCATTTCCCCAGCTGAGCTATCACGTTCACCTCTGCAGAAATAGCAACTGTCACAGCAAGAGTCACAAGAGATGCAGCCCTCAGAGAATCACACTGAGCAAAGAAAAATATCTAGGACAGTGATTTAGCTTGTCTGGATTAAAATGTTCCTCATAGATGCTTTAGCATTGTTAAAGTCATCCTAAAGGAAGATGACAGGCTGTTCAGGCCTGCCACGAGTAGCACAGAGGAACAAATAGTTATTTCAGGAAGGCTAGCACAGTACTATACATGGAAAATTCTAAGCAAGTTCCTGGGAATGCTGGAACAAGAACATTCAACCTGAATTTCAGAAAATCCCTTTCTGTGCTATCATATGTTGGAGTATGGGGAAAAGCCATGAAACAGTGAGGTCTAAAAAGGTTTTGTTCTGGGTGACAACCTCATTTTCACAACCTCGTGGTCACTCTGAAATGGGACATAGCAAACAAGATACAAGGGATCAAAAAATGTGTCCATCTCAGGACAGGAGTGAATTATTTTGAGTTGAGATAGAGACGTGTGATTATTTAAAAATGTTTAACAGAACTGCCAGGACCTGTCTCTCTTCAAAGGAAGACAAATGCATGTGGACTTGTGAGGGTCAGCAGCAATCTGGCATTCTTTGGGCAAATGATACACACTGCAGGACTGCCAAATACAGATGGACTAAAGGCAAATGTCCAGATGTAACTGCAGATGTCACAGGAAATTAAGCCTCTCACTTGTGCTTGTGATTCAAGAAGTTCCATTTCTAGGTCAGATGACAGCTTAGTTGGCCATTATTGCAAACATCTCTGACTTTCCTTGAAGTTTTCTGCCTAGAACCCATAAAAAAAAGCAAAGGACAAGTGCCATTTTTATGGGAAGCACATTGTAAAGCCATGTGAAAAATCAACTTTATGAAGGTTAACAATGAATTAAGGAAGTCAGTCGTTAAAGGATGAGGTTCTTTAGTACTCAATAAAAAAGATACGTTGACAAAATGAGCTGCAAATATTTGTTGTCACTGTGAAAGCCAATATTGTCAGTTTTGCATATGTAAAAATGTAAATATGTGTTCTGGTAAACACAAATATTATTGTTTGTGATCAGTTAGGTTTTTGACTAAACTACCAGTAAAGTTTATTCACCTACTCTGTTGTAGTGTCCTGTTGAATGATATCCTGGTATAGTTATGAAATATGGGTCACTGAGAGAATAATTGTTTGTTTAATAAATCAGACCAGCAAAGAATATGGAAATACTGTCTAATCAATGCTGTTGAAATTAATTTGTTTTAGAATTCAACCACCTCATTCTGGATAAGTGTCTCCATTACTGCTTAAACTAATTCGTATTTCTCACATGAGGACATTTCAATTATATGGTAAAATCTGAAAGCTGAAAATGCAAAACGTTGGGGGAAACTTAGTATTTTAGATTAGAAATGTTATGCATTTTGTACCTATTCCAGTTCCTGAGAGAACAGTCCTTCCCTCCAGAAGTAACACAACCTATTGCCTCTGTTTTAGTAGCTGGCTGTCTAAGTGTGTGTGTAGAATGTGTGACAAGGTAGTCAGATCCCCAGGCAGTGAAAACAGAACTTTGATTTGCTGGAGGAAAGAGAAGGAATAAATTCTGTCAAAGCTTTGAAAAAGATTACAGTAATTTTTAGAAATAAATACTTACACTTTTTTTTTTATTTTCTGCAAAGTTTTCATTTACATAAGAAACAAAGAGTTTTAATCTTCTTAGCAAGTGTTTTGCTCATTATTTGCTTAGTTTATAAAATCGGTATATTGCACATTTCCAATGAAATGGGAAACTTTTTACTCTTTCTTTGCTTACTTGTGTCAGTCTCTCTGTCTGGCATGAGCCTCCTTCAGCTCCTGCCAAAGAGTCTCTGCTGATGAATGACATTTGTGCTATTGTTTAGTCCCAAACCCCCTAACACACTTACACTGATTATAGACTTCAGAGCCAAGAAACACTGACATACAATCAGAACTGGGGAGAGAAAGGGACAAAGTTTTTTTGTTTATGCTTTGAAGATGCTAAAAAAGCCTTCTCAGCCGCCTAACTTTGGTGACAGAAATGTAATGAAAGTGGGAAATGTTTATGTCTCATTTTTGGATGAGATGAAGCAGATGAAGAGCAGTTTGGGCTTCTCATGGTCCAGCCATTTCTGGAGATGTTGCATCAGATGTCTGGGATAATATGGAAGCTGTAGCTGGCAGCCTGTGATGCAGGTTCTTGTCTCTTCTGGAAATAACATTAAACAAAATATATGGCCTTGAAACCTATATTGTTTGGAATAGCAGGTGCTGTGCCATGGGTCAGAAAGAAGGATCTCTTTCAAATCAACAAATGGCTGGAGAAATAATATTTAACACTGCTGTCCTACTGAATTCTGTATTTTTATCACAGCATACACATGTGATGGATCCCTTGTGATATCCTCTGGGCACCTTCTCAAGTTTCAGGCTCTACAGAATTGCCCACCAGTACAGCTGGAAAAGCTGAATACAATTCTCCTTTCCCTGGCTTTGCCCACACTCCGTGCCTCATCTGCTTGTGGGCCTTGGAGTGTCTTAGAAGGAAACAAGCTCATAGGAGCTGCTGTTCCTTAGTGGCCTTTGGATGGGGCCACCAAGGGCCTGAGGCTACCTGTTATCCTGGGAAGATTGCCAAGGCACCTGCTGAGAGGTGGCTCTGGGGACACATGGGAGGCTCATATTCTGTCTAACTTTTGATTTGGTCATGTTTTAGAGGCTGCCCTTACCCTGGGGGTGGATGACCACTGAGGGGCAGAGGACAGGTGTCCACTCTCGTTCCTGGGTCTCTGTGAGCAGTTGTTGATGCCATGAATCTCTGGTGCTTTGCCCACAGACCTTCAGTGTGACTCCCTCTGCTCCTCAGTGGTTATGGCCTTCATGTCCAGGGAAGGAGGCAAATCCCAGTGGTGGGAATGCAAGGGAAGGGGAGAGTGCACCTAACAACTCATCATTTCTCTTTTTAAACGAAGATAAGCAACACAAGACTGGTTTTTGGGTTTTGAATTTGGTAACTTTTTGTGCAGGGATCTGTAAAGGCTCTAATAACAATTCCAGGAGCCAGACTGTCCTGACAGGCCATCTTCACATCTCACCATTGCTGCCTCTGCTAACCACAGGCAAAAGTTAATCAGCAGTGGAAAGAAGGAGCCTTCTCAGCAGCCCAAACGTGGCACATGCCTTACCTAGTCAGGCTTCACTGCCTCCATGACATTAATTTGCTCGTGACCTAACGCTCCCAGCACTGCGGTTCAACGTGTTTATTAATTCTAGGAACGAGCTTTCAGATGAATTTTATTGTTGCACTGAGACACAACGAGGTGAAGATATGTGGGTTCTATTCCATTTTCCATATCTATGCCATAAAACGTTGCATTTGTGCTGCCTGTATTATTTGTGAGCTTGTATTAGTACTTAGCTTAAGGCCTATTGAAATGTCCTGGAAATAAAATAGCCTCATTAAGCTTTGGGGTAGATTTTTAAATTCTTGTTCATTTTTCAAGTCAGAGGAGGTTGAAGCAGCAAGGCTTGCCAAAGAACCAGGATCCCTGTGCCATGAAAATCTTCATTAACCTGGCTCTGACACATAAAACTACTGGGAGAAATTTCCTAGTGGATGATCACTCCTGACATTCATTGACTTCTAACAGGATTCATGGGTTGGTCTATTGTTTTCCATCTCAGGGAATTTGACACATTCCTCAGAAGGAGATAGCACAGGTTATTATGGAAACAGGTGCCTGGACTGAGTGGACTCATTTTGGGATGTAGAATAGGAAGTGCCACATTTCAGTAGCAGAGAAATTTCTTCTACTTAGTATTGATCAGCAGGGGAAAGCTCTGCTTTCAAAGAACGATTCTTAAATATGAATAAATATTGATTTTTCATTATGAATAAATATCTGCAATCAGACAAGTTAGTCAATATGAGCTACTTTGAAATTAGCCTTTTGAGCTAAACTTTGCTACCCCTGGGTTCATAAAGAAGAGTCCATTGCTTCAGTACAAGAGAGAAAGACTATGCAGGAGTTGTCATCCTCACCTTTGCCTGACAGGAAGAAGGACTTTTATATTTTGTTAAAGACAGTGTTCCAAGCTCTTGGGCCAAATCCTCAGCAAAGACAGATTTTAAACCCTTCCTCAATGAACTCAGCACTAGTTTAGCTCACCCAGCCCAAGGCACTCTACTACTTTTCAGCAGTGAAGAAAAAAAGGCATTCAGAGCCCTCCCTCACAAGATGGTGTTTTTTTCCCCCCCTTAAATGCAGAATTAATCTAAAATTAATTTTCCATGTTTGCCAGTTTCAGCTACAGCTACAGTTATTTCCATATGCCAGGATAAAGTTTTAAATCAGGATCTGTATTTTGGGGGTCCTGAAATTCAGATAGGAGCTAAATTTGCTTCCCAGACTGCTGGCAGCTCTCTACTGGGCACTGATGACAGTTCGTTTTCATGCAGGGCCTGTCTGAAGTTTCAGACAGTGATTATCCTTAATGTCTAATGAAACCTGAGGAATTAATTAGTCTTTTTTTGTGACTCTGCTATGCTGAATTACTTAACCTGGATTCAAGGCAGCCTCATGGGGAGGAATGGGGAATGCAGGCTAAAGGGACAGAAATAGAGAATCTGTCAGCCTGTTGTCATGCATCCCTTCACCTGGGCTTGAACAAATGCAGGACAGAGTACAAAGCCTCACCAAAATCTGCACTTTTCCCTCTTCCCGAGGCTGCCAAAGCTGACCCCTCTCCTCACCCAGCATCCCAGGCAGCTGTGCCCGAGTCTGGCTCAGCACTGGATCCTGCAGCAGACTGCACATGCTGCAGCAGCTGACGGCAAATCCCCGGGGCAGAGGCTTCGGTGCATCAAACAGCAGAATGGACACTGCAGCATTCCCCCCCCTGCTCCGCTCCTGCTGGAATTTAACACCCAGCAAATCTCCTCCTCAGCATCTTCACTGCAACCTTGGAAGGAGCACTGGCAGCAGCGGCTCACTGCAGAGACTGCAGTGCCCTCCGGTTTGCAGGAACTGGGGACATTGCAAGGAGGTGACACTCTGGGAAAGGAGGATTTATGGGTCTGGCTATGGTGGGAGAAGGGGAAAGGCATCCCACTGCTTCTGGAGCAGGGGAACCCAGTGAGAACAGGCAGGTGCTGCAGAAAACATGAAGGCTCACAGCATCCCTCTGAGGAGGGGAGCGCTCCTTTCTCTCTGGCAGCCACCCAGGCCCAAACTGTAATAAACCCACAAAATGGATTCTTTTTCTTTAAAAATAGACCATCATCCCCCACGGGTTCCTTAAATAAATCTCTTGCCCCTGTTCTCTTCAGCTCAAGGTCACCTGGAAGTGCAGGCCTTTCACTACAGCACTGGTATTTCAGCATGAGTGCAGAGAGCAGCGAGCCCCAGGGCAGTGGCCACAGATGTGTTTCCTGACTTTGCCCGTTGCACGTTGTATCTGGGCTAAGCCTGGGAAGTTTTTGGACAACAGTTTGGCTGTCAGTCACAGAGCTCTGAGCTTACAAGAGCTGAAGTACAGTTACAAAGCTTTCTTAAGCCATTAACTGATGTAAGTGACATAAATATTCCCCTTTTCCCTCAACAATGGGTTGGGTTGTTTTTTTTGCTTGAACAAGGGGATTTTAGTCTACCAGATGGGTCCAGGCTGTATGTCCTCGAGATCTGCTCCTTAGATGAATTTTCAAAGCTTACAGGGATAACTTCATTTAAATCTGTGGCCTTCAATCTACCCTTGGGTGAAGTGTGAAGACAGCAGCTGCACTCCAAGATCTCTTACACCACGTGGATTTTCTGCTGTATGTGCCACTGGGGCTTCAGGAAGGAAGGCATCATCTCCCTCTCTTTATTCACTTACTGAAAAATATTGTCAGCATGGTGAAAGCAGTTCAGTCTGAAATATCTGAAATGGGAAATGTTGCTCACAGAAAATGAATTCTGTTTTAGACACAGAATTGTTCCCACATTATTCTTAGGTCAAGAATGAAGAACCACGGGTTCTTCAGGAATTTAAGTTACATAAAATACACAAGCAAACAATGATTGCTTTAGATATAAATTGGATTACATTCAAATGAAGTTCATGTTCCATCCTGCTGTCTTTACTTACAGGAGTAGTATTTATAAATATATAGTAAAACATGTCAATATTCTTGATTGGAACTTATTTTACTAACAAATGACTTCATTAGCAAGTATTGTTCTTGTCTTCTAAATGTTTCTAAAAATCCTCATACATTTGCAAGAGGGGTAGAAGTGATGGGAAAGCTTTCTAAAACTAAAACTCGCTGAAAAAATAAAGGGATTTTGGCTGATACTGAAAGACTGGAGCTCTTTTACCCAAACCTGAAAAGATGTCTCTCAGCTGGTGGGTGTCAGAGGAGAGACACATTTACTGTTCCCTGAACAGCTGCAGCAAAACCTTTGAGTGCACCATGTACTTGAGACCCCTCACCTTGAACACTGGCTGCTTGGCCACTAAGAAATGTAAAAACTCTTTGTGGAGAATTTTCTAATGCCTGATCTCACAAGCTTCACAGCATTCCAACCTCTACCTCTCCACTGGGGGCATCTCCAGGAGCCACCTACCAGTGCTGAACACACCTTTTGGGAAGAAGTCTCTCCTGTTCAGACATTTCCTCTGTGTCACAGGCTGTGCAGGGCCAGGTGCCACCACGGGCTGTGCCCTGTGGTCCTTGTCCCACTGCAGCTCCGTGAGCTGTGGTGCCTCTTGCTCCCAGCCTGGCTGAGTCATCCCTGCCATGCTCTGAAGGTCACTTGTCCTCAGGACAGGCTGTGCTCTCCTACAGAGGGCTGGGAAAGCAGCTGATATCCAGAAACTCTCTGGATTTATGCTCAGGTGAATGAATGCAGATGTGCCTAAATAAATGAGGGTCTTATGAAGGTGGAGAGGTTGGAAGGCAAATCCTGTTTTTCCGATGCAAACCAAGCACTGTTTTAATGTTTAGAAGAATCAGATTGGCTGTCACTATTCATCCACTGCAAGGAATAATTTATTCCTTCATGTTGGCATGGATTTTCATAAAGCCTCTGGTCTTAAAGACCCAAAGTCACCTCATGTGGGTCCCAGCAAAGGCAGAAAAAGGTTTAGGGATTTAAATGAAAATAGAATTGGAGTTTTCATTGCCAGGCAGTGAGGCAAAATCCCTCTGCCCTCAGCTGCATGCACACACTCTGCTTGAAATCTGGAGCTGTAGGATATTGACAGCAGAACTGTGGAAATATCCAGTCACAGTTCTGGGAAAATCCTCTATTTGCTCAATTCTGTGACTTGTTTTTGACCAGACAGTGATTGCTGTTAAGTGTCAGCTATTAATTTTTTTTTTTGCAGAGTTTATTCTTGCTGTTTCTGTTGTTAGTATGTGAATTGCTCTTGTCCCATCTCACTGCTGTGGTTCATCATCCAGCAGCTGAGTGAGGGGGGTTAGTTTTATTTCAACCCATGCTGGAGCCAAAGAAACCTCTCGGCCATGTTATGTGTGGACCTTCACATTTGATGCTCAATCTCTGCAGCTCCGAATGTGCTTTTATGTCTTAGATGGATTTAAAGCAGCCTGGTTTTCTGCTCTGCATCAGGGTATTTTTTCTGCTGTTTTCTTCATTTCTACAGCACTGAATTCACCCTCCTGCCACCAGCAGTAGTTGTACCTTCATAGCTCAGGGATCTGGGCATTGAATACTAAATATTTCAGCAGGAGCCCCCATGTACCTCTGTGTTGCAAACATTTGCTTCCCAGGAGCCAGATTGCTGTGTCCAAGAAAGAGTTAATTGTTGCTTATTTTATTTACATGATCAAATTTAATTTCCTGTTTTACTGTTCAGCAGGGCTCTATAGATCTCGTGTGACCCCACAGGACTTACCCAGCTCCTGAATTTCCCAAACCTTTCCCCTGCAGATTGTATCACAGCCTGTTTCAACATATCCATCCCCCTTAGTGAGAACAAGAACTGCAGCAGGAAAAAGGGAGAGCTCTTTCAAAATGTTTTAAATTCTGTCCTTTCAGGGTCAGCCTCTGTGGGTTGATGAGATTCAACCAATAATGATGCAAGTGTAGGACCTGGGGAAGGGACAACATTCCCATAAGGAACCAGAATACTTTCTACTCCCAACCACAGTTTGAAAGGAAAAGGTTAGAAGCCAAACCAGATCATCTTGCATGCCCTTGCAGGCCTTAATTCCTTCACAAACATGTGCAAACTCAATAAAAAGAACTAGCTAAATAAAAATCCCCACGCAGAGAAAAAGATTTTGATCCTCTGTTAAAACAGTTTGAGCGGAAAGGATTTTGCAGCCTCTCTGTTAATCTGCTGATCACGTGGTTGAAAGCGATGCCCTTGAGGCACTATCAAGCCTGTTGTTGAATTGATTGGTCAATAAAAAAAGAAAGGAGAAAAAAAAAGAGAAGAAGTTGTGCTCTTGTATTAGTACAGCTAAATCCTCGCCTGCAAGTCTGGGTAATCTTCACTGCAGGAGTGCACTAGGGTTTTTCTCATCAGCCTGTTAATGCTGAAATGGACTTCTGAAGAAAGAGGGGTTTCTAAATCAGCCTTCTTCGAATTTGTATTACTGATTCCTGGAAAATGAGTAGCAGCCAGGAATTAGTTGTAGGTGTGAATCAGAAAGCAGCAGTGGCCTTTGAAAACAAGTGAGTAGGTTTTGCATATCCCTGGGCTGCCATTATGCATTCCTGTGGCTAATACAGTTTGTTACTCAGCCTAGAAATGTCAGATGCTTTCAATATTTGACTTTTCCAACTCTAGGTGCATTGTAAGCATCCTCTATATCCACCTTACACAGTTGTTCCCAATTTATTTGTTTTGGTCCAAGTATTCACCAGTAGGGAATGGTGGATATGACTCAAGGATCTTCCCATTTAATCTTCCAGTTGTGCCCAATGGGAGAAGGAGCCAGATCTTCTCCCTTCTCTGAACAGCATTTGCAGCACTGCAGGGTTTTGGAAATGGGTCTGGACTGGCCAAGGGTCCAGCTTCCCTTCAGGGAGATGAGCTGTTTAATAGCAGAAGGATTTTTTGTTATTGTGACTCTGTAAAAGAGCCTTGAAATAATAAAATTTAAACTTGTAAAAAGTTTAGTGGTTTAAAATAGGGTTCCCAGACCTTTTTGTTAATTGCCTTTAAAAAAATATATTCTGCTGTGTCCTTAAATTGCACCTTCTGCATTTTATGTACTCACACGTCTATCTGTGTGTCACCTGTGTATAAACAGAGAAGGAGGGGAGTTAAAAACTAAGTAGGGTCCTTTCTTTTTATATCATGGCTGTTGCTATTTCTCTTTTTCTTGATAGGAAGTAAGCTTTTCAAAGTTCATGAACTCTTCTTCAGCTTTAAATCTTGCTTGCACAGTTTAAGTTCCTAGCAGAGACCACAACACAAAGCAGAGGAGAGAGGAGCCATGGGTAGTAAGTGGTAGAAAATGAACCCTGAGCCAAGACCATGGAGAAGCACAAGGTATCCTTGGGGGATACTCAGAGCACCCTCAGAAAGGTCAACCTTTTTCTTTTTGTTTTGCTTGTTCATTTTTAAAGCTCCTTTGCCCCAGAGAAAAGCTACTGGCCGTAGTGGGGAGGTGCAGGAGGACTCATTTTGGATAGCAGCTCCTCGAGGTGATGGGCTTCGACTCAGGCCTGCAACCTCTTGTGCCTTTGCCATTTTACTGATGGTGCTGCATCCTGATGTGACAGTGCCCTCACCACAGATGGCTGCTGCATGCACAAGGGAAAAAGCCCAAGCTGGGAAGTTCCCTTCTTTCGTACTACCTGCTTCAGAATGCTGTATGATATAACAAACAGAAGGCTGGGTAGACAGAATGTAAATGATCAGTGATAACCAAGAATCTCAAAGACAACGAGATAATTTCTTAAATATCTCTTTCTGCTGTCCCTCATAGCTGAAAAAAATCATCCTTCAGTTAAAAATCCAATTCTACAAATAACATCATCAGCCCAGTTTCATAATGCTTATGTTTTGTCAGCTGCTGATTTGACTCTGACGACTTAGTTAAAGAAGATTTCTGCTAAAAATATATCAGCCCACTGCTTGAAATGCTTTTACCACCAGGCAGAAATGAAAGGATGAGTATTATAAACATAATTAATAGCTTTGTTTACCACAAATACATGTCAAGAGGGGAAATGTTGTCTATTTACATTCCTGATGCCCTCACGATCCCAGTGTATTCTAATCGCCTATTTAGATGTTTATGTTTAGCAAGAGCTGGATTAATTGAATGTTTTTACATCTATTGAAGGTCCTTACTGGTGTTATACAGTTCAGGGGCAGGGGTAGGTGTGAGTCCTGGGCTGCAGAGAAATCTTGCAAATGCAAACCATGCAGAAAGAAGTGAAATGTCAGCTGAGTGTGCTGACAACCCGTAACAAACAAACCATCATGGGAACACCTTATTCCTGTCTATCACTTTGAAATCAAAGCTTTGACAACATTGATGCTGATGGGGTTAACTGTGTCACTGACAATCTTTTACATTAAATTACGGAGTAATTGTTCTTTCACCACAAAATGCTTTTCCATATTTTTCCCTTCTATCAAAATCAGCAGCCATTCCACACTAAGCTTGTAAATGTGCTGCTAAAACTCACAGCTTGTTTCACCCAGTCCTAGAAGTATCAGGACTAGTGAAGATGGGATAGCACCAATTTTTAACATACAAATGGAGAACATCACATCTGTTTCAACTGTGAAGTTATTAATTGTTACATTCAATTAACTTTAAAAAAGATCGCTTACAAATTAAATAAAGTTACCACAAAATTTCCTCCTGACTTGCAGACTTCCAAAAACTGTGGCAGAAATTAGCTCTGTGACAGGCCAATGTAAATGTACTCCCTTTTCTTACTGTAATACTCGTGGGTTTCCTTTCTATCATCCATTTAGCCTAAAAATACCTTTTTGTAGTTTGTGGGTTTCCTTTTCATCATCCATTTGGCCTAAAAAAATCCTTTCTCCAGTTTGCAAATTTCCTTTCTGTCATCCATTTAGCCTAAAAAAAATCCTTCTTCAATTTGTGGGTTTCCTTTTCATCATGCATGTAGTCTAAAAATGTCTTTCTTCAGTTGTCAGGCTGCCTTTTTGGATCATTGTAAGAAATTTGAGGATGATCTCTACTGGTTTGTATTTGCTGCCATTGATTTGATCTGTGTGTAATACAAGAGTGTTGGAACTCTTCTGAAATTTTGCACTGACTTTGCAGAGGCAGGGAAGACGTAGGAAAGGTTGAGGCAATGTGGAGCGAAGACTTTTGAACAACTACTCATTTAATGCTCGTGCAGAAGCTCAGCTCCCTTTCTCTGTTGCCACTGGGGCTGCTCCTCTTGGTTTGTGAAGGCACAGAAGGAGACTCTTCACTCATGGATCACGATGGTTTGGAATGCTGAGGGGTAATGATTAACTTGAACCAGGAAATCTGGAAGAGGTTTGGATGTGTGTATGGAGTAGGGGCTGGACCAGGAGCTCTGGCACTCTCGAGAATGTGCAGAGGGAACAGTTTCTTTCTACAAACCTGGGAACAGCAAATGCAGCAGGTCCTGTGGAGCCTGGTGGGAATGTCCCAGGAAAATTAGCCATGCAGTTTTCTTATTCCTTGCTGTGTCTTGAATCCCTCGATAAATGTTTTGCAATATTTCCATTTTATATTTCTATTCCATCTCAGAGAAACAGAAGGGAGCAAAGGAGAGCCCCAGGAAAATCTGGCAGAACAGTATTTAAGACCCCAAGCACTTCTGTTTGGTGTTTCCACACTCACATCTGCCCCTCCACACACTGCTGGCCTTTCCCAGCACCGTTGTCACTGGCTCGTAGCTCCACCTGCAATTCTGACCCCATTAATGGCAGTGGTGACACTTCCTCCAACTTGAAATGGGGCATGACTTTCACCCCTAGCTTCTAAAATTGGCCATTAATCAGATTTAGTGGCTTAGGAGCAGTGTAAAGAAACCCAGGTTGGAATCAAGTTGAAGAGAGGCTGACTGTTGGTGGTTGCTGCAGTGATGGCCAGTGAATACTTTGAAGACCTGAATGGATTTAGAGTTTGAATTCTACTGGAAATCATGACACAGTCAGAAATCTTATCCCCCAGCTAGGCAGCTGCCTTTAGTTTTTCTCCAAGATTCTGGCCTCAGAATCCAAACAGCTTTGTCACAAGTCAAGATGTTTTCTTTAATCCTCTCTCCTAATACCTGGATTTCTTGTTCTGAGCCATCAAGACCCAGCTATGTGAATGGCAAGTGAGGCTGTGGGATATTTTGGTGCAGGTATCTCCTGGAAGGACAGGGAAGCACTAAGCCCTTTGAGCACAGCCCATACCCTCATTTAAGATACCCTGTGAAATCAGGCCACCCTTTTCTAGTGAGGGCTATTTCAAATGGAACTGGCATAACCAAGAGCTGGTAGGATGACAAACAGGTCTGACTAACTGATCTCATCTTTCTCATCACAAGAAATGCTGGGAAATGTTACAAGTCCTGTTTCTGTACCTCAGATGGAGAGAAGCAGACAGCAGGGAAGAAGAGAAACTTCACTTAAGCCACGGGATAACACCAGCACAGGAACAAGCTTCTGTTTCCTAGCTGGGAATCAATTTCTGCTAGAAATAAAATGTTTTCCAGGTGTTGGAGAAGTGAGGATCTGGGCTCAGAACTAGTGGGAACACAAGAAGCTTAGTGATCCATAGGACATAGCTTGTTAAATTATAAATGAAGCTACATGAGACAGGGAGCTGCAATAACAGGGAATTTGATTCACAGCAACCTGTTCTGTCCAGGTCTCTGCTCTGTGCTACCAATAAATGCCCACTCCCCCTAAGAAGGTTCTTCAGCCTCCTGGTTGCTCTCCCAGATGAACAGAACAAACATTTTTGCCTTGAATGTTTTTCTGTTTCTGTGGGAAAGCAAAAAAACCCAAAAACGTGTGGGTACATAGGTGTAAAAATGACTGCAAAAGAGATAACACATTGAGAGGTTTGTTTCCTTTTAGCAGTAAAATGGATAGAAGTTTTCATCACTCTGAGGTGACATTGTTACAAAATGGCTGGTCTGTGCTTTTATTTTTTTCGGTGAGGGAGCCTGATGAAGTGGCAGGCACATGTTGGAGGAGCCCCACGGAGCAGCCACGTTGTCTCGGGGCTGACAGTTCAGCACTGACCTGCCTTGTATTGGTGGCAGAGGCGCAGTGTGACAATATGACAGCACGCTCACCAGCATCCATCCCAAAGTCCCAGGTGTCCTAAACCCCAGGCAAGGTGCTGTCCATGCCCTGAAACACCTGCAATTTAAGTAGGACAAAACCAGGGCAAGATAGGAAGGAAGAGAAGGATTTTATCTGTGTTGTGTCGATGTGAGACAGATTCAGTTGTTAAACACGGACAAGCAGTCCCATCAGAGGGTATCCAAGACACCTGCACGGTGCTGACAGATAGAGCCAGCAGCAGGAAACTGCACACCTGCAGCATCTCACACAGCCCTAGAGATCTGTCTTCAGGCAAGGCAAGCAAGCCCTGAGAGTAAAATGATTTGCCTAAGGTGATGCAGGAAGACAGGAGCAAACTAGGAATTACCCTCCTCTCCTGAATACAGATTTGCAAGATCTCAGTGCCTGTCTTATCCCAAATCACTCCCTGACAAGCCCTCACCAGTAGACATTACTCTTTACTGAATATCAAGCAAGAATTCGCAGTGAAATTGTTTATTATCACTATGCTCTGTCAGCCTGGGCTGTGGAAGTGGGCCCAAAGGCTTGAAGCAAAACGCTGTGGGGCAGCAGCAGGAGAAAGATGAGGTGGCTTTGCCTTGGGTTAAGGCTGACAGACCCTACAGAAACACAGCTCCATCTTTTTGGCTTAATCTGTAACACAAATGTTAAAAAAGGTGTTTCTTTGGAAATGAGAATTTTGCTGAAAATCTTGTGGATAAATTAGATCCACGGAATAGGATATGCTGGAGAATTGAGATGAGCAGCAGACTTTCCTCAAGACTTTATTTCAATTTAGAAATAAAATCTAAATAACGATTCCAACTAATTTTTCCTTGTTACATTTTATGCCACAGTGTAAAATGTTTAAATAGGACTTTTCACTACAAAATTATCTGATTTCTTCTCCAAGTGCTTTCAGATCAGTTAAAATACAGACAGAGAAAAAGCAGGGCATATTTAGTTATAGACAGTATTAATTGTGGTAAGCTCTGTGTCAAAGAAGATGGAGATGACAGAAGTCAGAAAGGTTGGAGCTTGTGAGAGCTGTTGCTGAGAACCCACAGTCTATAAAAACTAGGATCCCAACTCCCTTCAATTTCTCACCAGCTGTTGCCTGTCACACTGACTGTGGGCAGCACACACATGACTTTCCTGGCTTTCTTGGCTTCCAGCACTCCATCCTCAACATAACTTCAGGGGGAGCCTGCTAGTGTCAATAACACACACAGGTAATGGTTTCTAAGCATCCTTTTGCAGCAGGTTCACACTTCAGATGTCATTTCATTGCCTGCTGGTGTTAGCAGGTCTAGACTGAGCTTTGGGGTTAATGCCAGTGCATAAGAGTGGGATTGACTGACTCTGACTTTTTTTAGCTAAATACACCAATGCAGTCATCTTCTGGCTACAAATATCCATGGGGAGAGTAGATGTGTCCTTTAATAACAGGGAGAGTGCTTAAAAAAAGAACATTTTATTGCTGTGCTGCCTTCAGCCCAGTAAATTGCAGCATTTTCATTTTCCTGTATTTATTGCATTGAAGTGTTTATATCACTGTGAAGCAAATATTTGCTTTCAAAGGTCACTCACTGTATCTCTCCTCCTCTGGGGATAGACACAGTTCTCTCTGAGCCTTCAGTATTACTCCATATGGATTATATAATGTTCTCACTTAAGGATTCTTTACTGCATCTTGGCACTACTGAAACAGCAGATGCAAAATTCAAAGTATAATAGGCAGTGCCCTTCCATTAGCCTGTCTCTCTTTGTATTTCTCTCTAACATTCAGTCTGTTGTGTTTCTGTATGAGCACTGGCATAAGGTACAAGACCATCTGCAGGGAATTTGATGTAAATGACCCAAGTGCCTGGAGTTACTTGCATTCTGTATGAGACACAGAGAACAGCCTGGAACATGTTGTACACAGTATTTTGTAGCAATATTTGGGCTTTTTTCTCCCTTTCAAAGAGCACCGTGGATGTTTGCGTGTGAACACAGCGGATTTCCTTTTCCGAAATGGAAAACCCAAGGTCCTCGTGAAATTTTGAGGCTGAATTTGTATAGGCAATTACTGCAAGTATAAACATAAATTGAGTGAAAGTAGAGTCTGTAACTTCTGTAGCAACCTTTTTAAAAAAAAAAAAAAAAATCAAATTTTTAGATCAACGGAGCTTAACATGTTACATCCCTACTTTGGTTTTCTGATAAGTCATCTCTGTAGGGACTATAGATAAAATAAAATGCACTTTAAGTTAAAAGTACAGAGTACACTTTGGAGAGTTTATTCCAGTTATATTAGAGGTTCCTAAGGCAATTGTAGGGTTTTGATATTTGGTTCAAATTAACTTGAATGAGAAAAGAATGCAAAATATCAAGTAGTACCAAAAATATAAATTCTGCAAGGAATTTATTATCCTAAGTTCTCAACACTATCTTAGGCCTGTTTCTGTTCTACTTAAACAAGAGCAGGTTTCAGTGGGCCTGAGCCAGACCTTACACTTCTGAAAGTCTGTCTAGTATCATTTAGAGCAAATTCATCATGGTATAACTTTCCTTGACCATTCCTGAAATCATTAATTTTCAATGATTTACAACATCAGGAGTTTGAAATAAAAGCTTTTTGTAAGTGCTCCTAAGAAACACCATAGAAGGAGAACGGTTAATTTGTACTTTATAGCAATAATTGCCTTTAAAAGATAATTATTCTCTCTACAAGATTTTTGTTGATAACAAGGTTTGTTGTTGGAAATCCATGACACTGGAATGGCATTTCAGACTGAACAGGACTTTTCAAGGAAGATCCTATATCTTATCGGTCCTATTCCAAATAATAAATTGCAAAATCTGAAAAAAAGTTAAATTAATTCCCTGCCATCTACAAAATATATGTAGTTTATCAGACTGTATGAAAATCAGTAACCTTTATTGATTCTCAGGCATGGTTTTCTATTAAATAAAGTTGAATCAGCACAGCTGCAGGGCACTTCTGTTTATGACTAAAACTTGATGTAAAATGACTTGACTGAAGAATGCTTTTTGCTACTTCTCAATCCATTCTAAGTGCTTTACAAATACCAAATAATCTCAAAAAACCTGTCAAGTTCGATCACTTGCTGCACAACATCTCTCTGGTTACAAGCTCTGACACTTTTTTTAGTTTGATGGAAAATAAGACGAGTCTGTCACTAAGATGCCAACTGATGGTTCTAACAAGCCAAGAAGGGTAACTAAAAAAAACCCCACAAGAGCATGGAGTGACAGGACAAGGGACAACGGCTTCAATGTGACAGGCAGTAGGTTTAGATTAAATGTTAGGATGAAACTCTTGACTGTGAGGATGATGAGTCACTGGAACAGGTTGTCCAGAGAAGATGTAGATGCTACATCCCTGGAAGTGTTCAAGGTCTGGTTGGATGGAGATCTGAGCAACCTGGTCTAGTGAAAGATATCCCTGTCCATGGCAGGGGTTTCAAATGAGATGATATGAGATGATATTTAAGGAACCTTCCAACCCAAACCATTCTGTGCTTCTGTGAGTTTTTTTTGTTGTTGTTGTTTGTTTGGGTTTTTTTTGCACTACCTATCACCACCACTGGCTCACGATCAAAAAAATTGTAAGGAAAACATCAAAAGTCAGACTGGAATCTACTTGAGAATAAAATTTTCTATGAAGTTTTTTTTATCTGCAGAGACTAACCAACAGTCAATAAGTAAATTACTGTTGTCAGTAGAAGCCCTCATGTCACCTCCACTCACTTACAGGTCTGTAATTATTCAGCTCACACTGGCTATGCTTAGAAAATAAACCAAATTCCCTGTTAGCATCCCACCCTCTCACTGATGCATCACCTCCCACTTTACAGCTAGTGAGATGATACCAACAGACACAGCACACAACCACTTTCCTGCCCCTCAGCATTTATATGTATTTACCAATTAGATCAGTCCCAAAGCCCTAAACAAATGGTCCTCATTTTTGCTAAAGCTTGGTGCTACTATTCTGCCAGCACAAGTGTAGTGAGGGGTCCCGGCAGAGGAGAATATTTTAACTAGATGCTCGAAAACTAAGTCCACAGATTTAATCTTGATGTTCTGGTACAGAGGCTATGCCAGAAATATTTCAGCTCTGGGTTATGCCTCAATCTGGGAAAAAAACCACAATTTGTGGAGCAGTGACCAGTGCTAAAACCAGCCTGTGCCAAGTGGGACAGTACAGCATGGTTCTTTACTGAAATACTTTCTTTTTATTCCACTTGAGCATGCTCCATTTGTTGGCCAGGAGCAGTTTTTTCCTGGAGCTGGGTGCCACGAAGGGCACCACCAGCACAGCAGCAGGGTGGGAAGGTTGGGGTGGCCTTGAGAGTATCCCCACACTTTCACACGCCCTTCTGGAAGAGACCACTTCCCGGTTTATCTCTGCCTCCTAAATATCCGAGTGCACCACTCTTTTTGTAAAGCTCATTTCCTGCTGTTTGTGAGCATCCTTGAAGTGTCTGACACCAGCCTGAGTATTAGCCATGAAATTAAGCTCTGCCTTGGCATCAGCCGTGGCTGCAGATGAGTTGCCTAAGCTTGGTCCTTCACACTGCTGTGACCACACAGCTGGCAGGACCAGGTGTCCTCCTTCTCCAGCAGACATTTGGGCTCCTACGCATGGTGTGACCCATCACAAAATGTCAGCCTCCCTCTGACAAGGATGTGGTGATGTGCTCAGTGATGAAACTAGAATGCCGCAGCCCTGCCAGTAGCTGCAGGGCTGACTCCTCGAGATGGATTTCTTCCTGCTGTAGCTTCAAAGACGAAAAGCAGCCATGAGTGAGGGCACAGCTAATGTGAAGGCATGAAGGTCACATATTCTCTCTTAGATAAGAAAAACAGCAAATCTGTTGCTGAAGCTGCAGAGGAAACACAAGGAGCTCTCTGCTTTCCTTGCACCTTTCTAAGCAAACAGGGTGTGATCCAGAAAATATTGCTGCCACCCAGCTGCACCTGCTCAGCCCATACTCCTGATGTCCTGATGGAGAGCACCATCAAAGAGAAGAATGGTTTAATTTCCAGTATATAGTAACTTCCATTTAAACATTGTTGTTATTGCTAAAATTTTAGAGCTGAGCTCTCCTCTGACTATCTTGTTTCATAAAGGCTGCACGTATCACAAAGACAGGACAGAAAACAGCCCCCGGGATCCTGCCTTCTTTGGAGCAGCTTTGCTGAAAGAGGCTGCTTTTGTCCTCTTTCTGTAATTGAGCATGATGGCATCTGCTTTATGGCTGTTTACTTGCAGTCCCCCACAACTTCCCCACCTCCTCTGCACCTGCAATTAGGTTTTCCTGCAATGAACAAATCTAACATTCACTGAGCAGTAATTTGCAATGTGCCATGCTTGAATCAAGCAAAGAAATAAGCCAGTGTTGTTGTTATAAAGACCTGACAGATGGTAGGAGGGCCCGCCTTTCTTAATCAAGTCATGCTCAGTAATCAGAGCTAGCTTGAAATTGTAACAAAAAAGAAACCCTACCAAAATGAGGATTAATGGGCTGCATCCTGACCTCGGGTTAGCACCAGCTCAGGGATGTCCTTCTGTATCAAGAGGGATAACGAAGATCAGAATCTGACCCACTTTGTGGAGAAGTGGAAAACACCAGTTAGGTCCTACAGTGACTTCCCCAAAAATGAAGGATTCTCCCAGGTAGACTTCTCCCAGTCTAGCTGTAAATATTATTTCATAGTCTGAACTATAGCATGGTGGACAAGTCATTAGCCAATTAAAATCTGCAAATTTTCATAGGTTTTAATTTAATTGCAAATGTGTTAGCTGAGCATCCAGCCCTCCAAGCAATGCAACTGAAACAGGACATGAGTAGCACAGGCTTGACCTTGACCACCCTCACATTAAGCCTCTTAATTCTAGAGAAGAATGAATGGGTTTCAAGATTGTTTCTGGCAGCAAATAACATCTCCTGAGTGTCCAGCTTCCGTACGAATTGCATTTGAAAGGTTAAGAAAAAAGGAAGGATTTGCTCTCTACTACATAGGAATTACTATCCAGAACGAGAGTCTTAGTGAGGACACTGATGTAATAAAAACATTTTTGTGGAACTGACGTTTAGGCACGGCTCCTAACCACACTGTTTCTTTTCCTTTTCATTGTCTTCCAGGCTCACAAAGCAGCTGAGAGCAAATCCTGATCTGCAGCATCCCCAAACACTCCCACAGCTAAAATGGCGGAAGACGCGGATATGCGCAATGAGTTGGAAGAAATGCAGCGGCGTGCCGACCAGCTCGCTGATGAAGTGAGACCAGTAGCTAAACTGGGAACTTGGGGCTGGGCTGGGTGTGAAACACACAGCCAGAAATAGGAGCTGATCTGGCAAAGCATTTCTAGAGCTCTTTTTCATCAGCTTTACACTGAAAGCGTAAATGAAATGAGCTGGGGTAAAATTTAATGTCGTGTTTAGTCTAGATGAGGCATTTATTGATTGTGAGTTTGGTTTAAGTATTAGACTGTGCATCAATTTGACTGGCCTCAGAGCAAAAGGCAGCAATTTAATATTTTCTGAGGATTCTTTCAATTTGTCAAACCTATTAAATGTTAGAAGTCACCAATTAGGTTTCTGAAGAGTCTTAGCTGAAAACTACAGGCTTTATTTTTGAAGTGGAACACCTGTGGTTCCGAGCAGCACCTCCGCAGTGTGTGAGCAAGGGGAGCACAAGCCTTGGAGACTGCAGCTGCCTTGAGGCGTGCTGGGAACTGCTGCATTAACCATCCATAGAGCTGGAGATGGAGAGATCACCAGTGCCCTCCTGATGGCCTGATTTAGAGGGGAGGGAAAGAGTGCAGGAAAAACATCCTGTCAGCATGAGCCTGCACATTAGCTTTGGAAAGCGCAACTTGCTAAATCTCAGTGTTTTTTCCTGTTTCTTTTCAGTCTCTTGAGAGCACCCGTCGAATGCTGCAGCTTGTCGAAGAGGTAAGGACTTGTATTTTATTTGCACTTCCATTGTGAGCAAAAGTGATGGAGAGCCTGACACTGGAGGTGTTTTTTTAAAAAACTCACATTGCTAGGGCCTGGCCATGGCTTTATGTGCCACTGTCCATGCTCATGCCTACTCCTCACTAGGGCCATGCAAGACACTGTTCCCTGGTTGCCAAGGCACTGGCTCGGTCCTACCTGAGGATCCAATGAGACAGGATTCTGGAGATAAAAGAAGGAAATGGCCTCTGAAAGTGACCTTGAGTCAGGGACAAGTGGCTGAGTTTGCTTCAGAGCTCCTCGTGCCAGCACCACTCTCATGTCCTTGGTATAACACTGCAAGAGGGGAAGGTGAGAAGGGCCCTTGAGCCATTTTCCCAGTCTGCTTTAAATACTTCCCTCTCCATAAGCACTTGCAGCTATTTATGGAACATTGGTCAGCACAGCATTGAAATGCTATTTCTTTATGTATCTCTGAAATATTTATCAGGATTTCAAGGCTCACAAGATGTCCTAGATTGACACTTTGGAACTGGGAGTTCTCTGATTTTCCGTGGTGCTAAGGAAGGGGACCCTGGCTTGTTTCTCACAGCTAATACCTGCCTGGAGGGAAAAAACCAATTCAGTCAGGCCATATTTCACCCTCTCCACAATAAAGGGGTTTAAAAGTTGGAAAATCTCAACTCAGTTTAGTTTACATTGTTCAGCCATCAGGTGGTGGAAAACTTTGCTGCTGCCTGACAGGACGTATTATTTTCAGACACCATGCAAGCCCTGGTGCTGGAGCTGGTGACATTTTTAATCAGGGTCATCAGCACTGACAGTCCCAGTACTCCTGACAACCAGAGGAGTCTCCAGCAGAGACAACGAGAAGATAATTACATCAGGTCTCATGTTCAGGAACAAGCACAACCCCAGCCGTAGGCTTTATGGCCTTGAAATCAATCACCACTGTGAAGATCAATGGAGTCCAGCGGAGACAAAATTAAATTTCCATGTACAGACAGACAGATGGGTCACTGAGCATAGTCAGCATCACTCCTCCTCCACAAACACTTTAGATAGGGGCCCTGAAACCCGCTCTTGTCTCACGAGCAATCTGTCCCTTTTTGCTGCTCAGTTCCCTGGACACGCCATTCCCAACCACCACTCTCCATCAACTCTGTGCTGGATGCAGCTCCTGCTGAAATCAATTCAACAACGTGGAAGAAAGTCTCATATGAGTACCCTCACAACACAAGGCAGCAGAGCCTGCTGCCCCAAAATGCCTGGGATCTAAATAGACAAGGCAGATGATGAGTGGGAAGAAGGAGAGGCGCAGGAAAGGGAAGTGATTTGCACAGGGCCAAGCCATCAGTAAATATCAGCCCTGCCTCTCCTGAGCTGTATTTGTGCGGCCTATGCACTGCCTGAGTCTTCCTAACATATTGAACCAGCATATTGTGAATGCCACTGGAATTTCAGTATTAAATCACAGCAAATGGCAAAGTGGGAGGAGAACTGGGACTGCTGAATTTACCAATGAATTTATGTAGGTCTGTAGCACTTCTTGGAAGAGCTCAGCATCTCTGGACCTGGCATTTATTCAGATGACACAATATCTTCCTGTCCAAATAGAGAAGCTGCTAAAACTAGCACTGAGTAGTCAAGGGAGTTCTTCTAAAATGAGCTGAATATTATTTTCACTAATGTGACTACAGGAGACCTTTAAAATTCTTCTGTGGCCTAAACAGCTGGTTGATTACTCCAATCCCTTTTCCTAGGTACTTAAAAAAAATGCAGCATTTAGGGCATAAGAGATTTTATACCAAAAAGACAAATGGTGAGAGTATTTGAAATTGAACTTGCACTGCTCTGATTTAATAAACCCCAAAAATCCAATTAGACTTCCTCACTTAGCAGAACCTGCCTAGTGAATAGAGATAGGAAATACACAGGGAAAGAATGCTTTTTACTCTGTTCTCTTGATACAGCAAATCTGTTACTCCTTTCTTAGGAAAAGGATGTCTCCATGTTTAAGGATTAATACTGTGCACCTTTGTATGGATAGGTGTCATGATACTGGGGAAATACAGCATAAACAGACTGACTGGACTCCATCCTGGAGACAGAAGAGTGCTGTCCATCCAAGGAAGCCCTGTAGCCATGTAAGGCCTAATTGCAGGTCATGGCCTGGGGACATGTCCCCAAAGGACATGCCCTGCTTGCCCCAGGAGAATATTCAGAGTTTGGAGACTAAGCCCTGATGCTGTTCCCAGGGAATATGGGCAAGGAAAACCAAGGGTGTTATTGCTTCTTGGTTTTATAACCCAGCTTTGCAAAAAAAGCTGATTTTTCCAGTCCTGGCACAAGAAGGGAAGCAAGAAGTGTTACAAAAGCAGCCACGGCTTTGCCCCAAGGTATCTCTGTACTGGAATGGCAGATTCCAAAACCCAGTTTGTTTCATGGTGCCCATCATGCCCAGGCAGTGCAGTTAATCTGCACTGACCAGTGCTCTTTTGAATCACTCTGTGCTATAAATATCTGTATTTTATGATGATGCTGTGCAATGTTTGGGCCAAAACATAAAATAAAAATGAAGTGAGGCAGAAAAAGTGAGACTAAATACAGTTTGTAGCTGACCTTCTTTTCATGTTCAAGCTTTTTACCTCTAAGACAACATTATGCAATGCAGAATATCACATGCAGGGAGAAAAGCTGGGAATTTGCTCCCATCTCCCAATGTCACCACCATGGCCTTCATTGAAAACGAATTGTGGTAGTATGGGGGAAAAAAGGATGTTTTGTAGCTATGAAGCAGCAAGGAAAAAAAAAAACCAAATCAGTAGTGGTAAAAGCTCAGAAGAAAGCACTTAGGAATGTACAGACAAAAGGACTGTTTTGTACATTTAAATCCAGACAGGACTATCTTCTCTCATGTGAGTGAGAGTGAAGTATCAAAGGTGAAATGTTGAGCTATAAATGTCTGATAAGTGATGCTGCCCTACACAGGATACTGAACAAACAGAATGCCATTTCACCAGCTGTGAGTTTACCCTGACATTTATTATCACAGCCAAATGCTTCTTAGTCTGAAAAACAGAAGAAAAAGAGCTCTATTAATTTGCCCTAAACCTTGTCGAAGCTGATTTGAAAAACACTTTTGATATTTTTAGACTTATTGGAACTATTGAACTATTGGAATAGCTCTCCTCAGAAAAATGTTTTAACCAGTGTAATTCCACATATCTGGCACGAGGGAATGTGGTCCATAATTCTGGTCTCACTTCCTCCAGTGCAGGACTAGAGCCCTTTGTGTGTGTTAACCAGGGGGTAGTAGATTCACATGGGCTGAGGATGTGATTTACCAGGCAGAGCAGCAGTGTGTGGATCTTTAATCAGGGAGACATCGGAGCGTTGACAGGGTGACAGAGAACCTGGAGCAGGAGCTGAGCAAATTCATTACTACAGATGACTAAAAAATGTTTCTTTGACCACATTTTTGTCTTTAGGGTGTTGACAGTTCTCTTTAGTGTCTATGGGAACTGCTAGTAATGTCAGCCGGTCCTGGCACATAATGGTCTGTATTAATTTATTCAAAACAAACTCTATAATTTTTGCTTAAGCAAAATTCTTCGTTGAAGCAGAAGTTTACGTGTTCTTCACATAACTGAGAGTGTATATATGTTTTTCTGGATATCTCCTGAAATGCAGGGAAAATGATTTCCAGAATTTGGATTCTCTGTCTGATACATCATCCCCTTATAGTGTTAGGAAAATCTTCCCTCAGGCTAAACCAAAATTTGAGTAGCTGCCTTTGGTAGGATAGGACCCAACACACGGTGTTCCTGGAGGGACTGATGAGCCCTTTGAGAAGTCATTCCAATTGTCTTCCCACTTTTATTTCTGTATTGGGAAATTAAGTTCTGTAACAGCAATAACAAGAAAGGACACAGCAATGCAATTCCCTTCCAAAGTGCTGGGCAAATTTTAGTGAATGTTTTGTTGCTGGCTTGCTTTGAGTGAAACTATCACAAAAACACAAACAATTGAACAAAAAACCCGAACCAAAGCAACCAAAAAGTTTTTAAAAGCTATTACAGAAGACTAAGGATAATGTCTATTAAAGCCTCCAAAAGGGCTCCCAGTTATGCTATTAAACTGGCTTCACTGAAGCACTGACAAACTAAAGTATCTAAAAGTTGAATTAAGCCCGGAGGTTAAAATCATATATTCTGGTTCTTTGATTAATAGCTTTGCCAGTGGCCAAATGGAGAACCTGGGCACGTGCTTCATATAAATGATGCAGAACCCAAACCAGTGCTGCTTTTCCATTTGCTTCTATTCAGGCATTAGAGCCTGGATGAAAGACTGAAGGACATCAACTTTCCTAAAATGTATGGGGTCTGTTGCAAGTAATGTGATACATTTTTAAGTTGGATGTGTTGGCCTCCTTCCCTGAAGGATCATCTCACGTGCAATATTATTACATATATTATATATTTTACCATCTGCAGAATACCTTCATTATGGATAAACAGAGAAACTCCAGAGCTACCAGTTTAATGCCTCAATATAAGCAATTTATGCTGTGCCATTTTCTTCTAAAGGAATGTGAGAGGTTGGCTGTGCTATGGCAAAATCCAGCAGTCCAAATTGTCCTCTCAGGTGCAATGAGAAGACAGGGAGAGTCAGAAATTGTTCTTAAAAGAGATTGGTGTTACAGATTAAAGAGCTGCATGAAAATGGTGTGTGCTCTATGAACTCTGGAGAGTCCTGTGAAAGATGCATTTTTCATCTCTCTGGCCTGACCTACCCTAAGCATTTCACTTTTTTGAGAACCCTTATGTTGCTGCAAACTGAACAGGATTGCCTGTACAAGGACTGGAGGGTCTGAAGATATTCCTCCATTGCACAGGAAGGAAGAAATGCTCGAATCCTTGTCAAGTGGAACTTTAGCACAAAATTTTATACCATGATGGATCCCATGAGTTCTACCCATTCATGGCTTCCCACACAGGATATCACTGATGTTGGTGGATGTGTTTGGGAATCCTTCCTGAGCCCTCAGGACCAGACAAACCCAAGCACAGTCACCGGGCCCATGGTGATGAGAGTCTGTCATCAAGGATTCAGGGGCAGAGGTTGTAGAACCTGTCCTTCTGGACTGGCACTTCACAGGAGAGCTTTCATCACCTCCTGTTACACATTGTCCCAGCAAGCAGCTAGAGGGGAACCTACTGCACTGCGACCAGGGGAGTTTCTGTGATACTTCTAGTGCAGGAAATACCAACATGCCTGTGTTTGCTCCCTGAACACACTTGCTGGGCACATTTCTTCCTCTGTATTCTGTTAATCATCTTTCCAGAGATGTCTCAGCCTGTTGTCACTGCGGGTCAGTCACTGAGTGTTTCTCTCCTGCTCAGACATCTGGATGATGAACACATTTTTAGAATAGTTGCCTTACAGACAGGTTTGGGTTTGAGTTATCTAAAATATCAGTCATAATGGAAATACTGAGCTTTTCTAAAAGTCTGGACCTATTTTAAAATCATGAATGTGATTTATTTTTTGATTGACTTTACACATTTAATTCTTTTTGTGGAAAAGCTGAAAATTAATGCTTAATAGAAATTTGGAACAGAAGGAGATTGTCACTTGATGTCTGAATCACATCTCACCCTTTTCAGTCACCACCTCTTTATTAGCTTCAATATGCTCTGGATTAGACTACAGATGCAGACAAGTTTATTCATTGCATACCCTTTAATATTTTCACATTTGTGTTACTGCTGTGGCAGGCTGTTCATAAGAGATACAGTATGATAAAATTAAATGGCACTGATGATCAGGTAAATAACAGAAAATTTCACCTTTCTCCCTGTGTAAGGATTTAATATGAAATACAAACCATAGGGTCTAGTTCCTGAGTTCATCTCTCAGCACATGTCTTGTTCAGGTCACTGGACATATTAGCTGTATAAAGGTGGTTTGCTTAAATGTTAAACACAGCAGGAAAATAAGATCAGAGGGTTGAAAAGCAGTAAATATTTCTCAGCCTCACTATGTTTGATTCACCAAAAGCCAACGCCTATCACAGCACCAAGTAAAGGTGTCTGAGTTCAGTATTTGGAAGGGTCCTATGTCAGACCACCATATTTACTGAAACACCAGGTGACTCAGGACCCAAGCAGCCTTCCTGTGTTTGCATGAGTTTCTATGTTTGTTAAGATACATACAAATCTAGGAGGGAAAATCCTCCCTGGGTACCAAGAGTACAGAAAGATCCAATAAAAAACTGTTGCACAGGCAGTGCTTAGCAGACCTACCCCACAGAAAATATAAGACAATTAAAGGTGGTTTCTTTATTCTAAACTGGCAAACCTAAGATAACCCTTGAACCCCAAGTTTCTAAAGGCTGCAACAATAAAAGCTGGATGGGATTCAAGTAAATATAGTGTGAACTTGAAGGGAGAGAGAGCAGCAGTGGGTGCCTGGTAGATGGCTGACCCGAGGGCAGCAGGGTGCAGCAGACCATGGGGAGAGGCAGGAGGCCTTTTCTGTCCATCTGGCAACTCACACAAGGACTTTTTATAAAGAGAGAGCAAACAAGCCTGAACACATCTGATGTTTTTCCCAGTCTCTGCAGTGATGTAGACACTACAGACAAGAATGGGAGTGCAGGGAGAGGCAGAGAAGAACACAACAAGAGATACCTCATATCCCTCTTGAGCTGAGCAGGATCCTCTGGTAGCACAGCAGAGAAGCACCAGCTGCACCAGGCAAACAGCCCTGAGCATGGCAGGGTTGGGCTTGTGGCTGAACCAGCGGGGGCTGTGGGAGCCTGGCAGTGCCCTGCGAGCACGGACAGGGCACCTGATGGCCAGAGACACTTCACTACACCCACAAAGCCTGATGAGCAGTGAGAAGAGCAGCTGGCAGGAAGGATAACATGAGATCCTTGATTTGCCTCCAGGAGTGGGAGAGTGGATTGAAAAGTAAGAGGGATGGTCAGGACTTTAGTTTTCTGTTCCTGATGTAGCTGTGCAGCTGTGGACATCTCCCTGCCATCTGCAAAACTGACACCACCACCACCTTTATCTGCTTCACAGGAGCATAGAGAGCTTTATGTTCATGGCAACAAGTAAATTACTGCTTCACACGTCCAGGTAGCTCTGCTGTCAAGCTGTCAGGCCACAGAGGATTTACTTCATCTGTCATTGACATGCAACAGTCAGGAGATCATTCAGGCCATTAATTATTCACAGATGTTATCACTGCTCCAAGCAGAATGGAGCTGGTTTCCCCTTTGTAATTAAAAAGGAGATAATTTGATGTGTGATATAGCTCACGACCACAGCACCCAGGAACCAGAGACACCTGATCACATCCCAGAGTGATGATAACACACGACAAGAATTGTACTTGTGAAAGGTGCCCTGCCACAGGCTTAGGCAGGTGGGAGCTGTGAATGGCTCAGCTTTGCTCCAACCCTGTATCCAGCGAAGGCAGTGATAAGATTCCCACTAAGCTGTGGGAGCCAAGGCAGATTCAGTGTGTAGGTGTTTTGAAAATCCTACCTTCAAGCTCAATTCAAAGTCCATTAATGCTAAAGGTGTCTGTTGACTGTATTAAAACTTGGCTCGAACCCATATCTATTAGATCACTGAGCCAAAAAATATGGCTTAATCCTATTAAATATTAGCCTGCTTTAAACTGGATTTCCTAAGTAGGTAAGCTTTCTGACTTCTGTCAGCAGCAAGAGCTGTGCACAAACCACTGTGCCTCCTTCCCAAACATGTTCATGTCATACCTGTTTTCCCTAGGAATTTCTCCTGGAAATTAACATCCACTTACAATTCCCCCACCTCCCTTCTCCTGCTTCATTTAGCTCCTCTTTTTAGAAATTACTCTTGTGTAAAGTGATTATTTTAATCGCAAGGTCCATGGCTTTGTGCTTTCTGCAGAAGTTTGGTATTCTGGTGAATCCAGAAGGTTTGATGGTACAGTGGAGAGTACCTGGCTACTTACACAGTGTCCAGGCACATAAGGCCTTTGGACTGTGCCATCAGCCCTTGTCACTCCTTTCACTGTTTTTCTTGTGTCTTCCTATGTCCCATACCAAGGACTGAGTGTTCCCTCACTGATCTCTCTTTCTCTCTCTCTCTTCTCCCCCTCTCTCTCCTTACCTTGCTACCACTATTGGGATGTAGAGTAAAGATGCTGGTATCAGGACTTTGGTTATGTTGGATGAGCAAGGAGGTAAGTTCAGATTGCTTCAGTAAGGAAGTATAATCCTTCTCAAAGTGCTGTACTGACTGTGTGCAACCCTGGAAACGAGGGACAGAAAATACGTGTGGTTGTGCATGAGAACCCCAAAACCTCTTTGCCTTTAGCTTTGTTGTCCAACAGAGAAAAATGTACAACAGCTGCCTAAGAGTCTACTTCTTTTGATCTGCTTCCCATTAATGTCAAAGAGAGCTGCAGGCTGAACTCTTCCAAATCACCATTTGATTTCAGCAAGCTTTGGGTCAAGATCCAGCCACATGATGAGAAGATTTGCCTCTATGAGTGTAAAATCCAGCATTATTTATGCAGGTGCTACATAATTTTCCCACTTAAATCACAAGTGAAAGGCATGCAATTAATGCATCCCAAGAGAAGGCAAAATGGATTTAGTTTGTGTAAGATTCAGTTACTTTTTGTACAATAGTAAGGCAGTGAAAATGACGGAATTCTAGCATTAAAGGTATTACACAATCAGCTCATTACAATTGTCCATATAGGAGGTTTCAGACTTAGACTACCTGTCTGTGGATGACAATGACAGAGCCTGATATATTCAATACATTCCAGGAAATTACATTTTTGCCCTTCATATGACAAAGAAAAGGCAGATTTCTCTCCCTCTCAATAAAACTAATAAGTCTTCATTTGCCATAGATCCACAGCCCCAGCAAAATGATGTCTCCAATAAATCAACAGAGTAGAAATTTCTGCTACTCTCTATCAGACCAGCCCCCTAAAGGCCCTTGTTATTATTTACTATGTGGCATAACACAAAATTATTATTAGGAAATGTTTTCTGCAGAGGTAATGCTGTATTACTCATCAAACCCAGACAATGATAATAATCAAAGATACGGAATTCTTAGGAAATGGACTGCACAACCTGACAGGTCCTTTCCAGTTTTAATGTCCCTGCCTCTCTGACACTATAATGAATGAAAAGTAATAACAGGACCTAAATGGAAAGTATTTTCTTCTATTTGCTTTTTTTTTAATGTATGTCTCATTGCTTTCCCCCACACATCCCCCCTTTAGGGAAAAGAATTTAACTCAACCAAATTTTGTCACATCGATTTGTCTTGACAAGAAAAATAGTATAGAGAACATTTTGTTGTCTTCAAAAAATAATGGCAGTAGAAGAATTACCAGCCAATATAGAAAACCAGAAATTACTTATGTTGAAACAGATATGGCACCTGTCTAAATAATGTGTTTTGTTTCAGCAGTGGATTATACAGTTGTAATAAATCACAAATATTGTCAAAGAAAGTATGTTAATACCCAGGTGTGTCTTGCAATGTAATTCACAGGCACAGCACCAGAAACTTTAATGGTTCCTGGCAACGTATGTTTCTGTTCTTTAACTTCTATATTTCCACAGATTGCTAGGGAGGTTTATTTTGATTTTAATCCTGAATTTTGTTGGGTTTTAAAAATTATTATTTTGGAACTCTACTGTTGTTAAACCCCTGTATTCAAAAGTTTCTTGACTGATTCACTCTGTAGCCATGACAGGAAGGACAATCTGGGTGAGCCAAGGAGCTGAGCCTGGACACACTCACCTCTCTGGAGTCCAGGGAGCTCAGTATCAAACCCTTATTGACAGTGAAACCTGACATGCTTGTTGTATAGTCAGAGATGCAGTTAGTCAATACCTGCAGGAAAGAATCAGAAGCTTTCGAAGCCTCTTTAAATTGGTTGTGGTCATGCCTTAAGTGGTTCAGTAAATTTAGCTTATGACTATACAGTGTGGGTTTCTCAAGGAAAACAGCCAGATAATGTTACCAACCCTGAAAATATCGTAACCTTGTACTATGCTAAATGTTTAATTAAGTTTTCTCCATTTTAACCACATGTAGGTGTCATAATTGTTAATTTTTTATTTCATTTTAGCGATAAAGGACTTACACTACTGGGCAAAATACGCTAATGGTGACTTTGAACCCGCTGTAATTAGTGCAATGTGTGCAGCTCACGGATGTCTCAGCAGATTATCAGATTAAGGAAATAATTTGCTAACCCTGCCATGTGATCTCTTTGCAGCTGGCTGCACAAGTCACTTAAGATTATTAGGTGTTAAATATACAGAAAACAAGACATTGATCTTTCCAGTGGGCGGCAGGCAGAAGATCTAATCTCTGCACTTGCTTGAAGCTCTATTTCTAGGTTTCCTTACAAAATTGCTTGTTTTGAAGTTAAACAGACCTTACATGGAAAAGCCTTTCTGAGCCAATTCAACCCAAATACTGCAAAGCAGAACTGATTTTCTGGTATCAGTAAGCAGAAGTCTCTGGGATCATAAAAGGCAGTAAGTCAAGGTAATTTCACTATGCCAGGTATTAGTACAACAAAGCCAGCCTGGATAGCTGCTGTTGCCCAGAGGTTTAGCACAGCTGGCTGCACAGCAGGTGACAGAGTCTGTCATGACCTGCAGAGAGCTGGAGCCTCACAAGAGCTCTCTGGTTCACAGAGAATGGCACTCTCATAAAAACTAGAGATCTCCTCCAGTGTCCTTTGAAGAATGGGAACCTGAGTAGCACCTCTGCAGTATCAAGAGTTATCATTTTTTGGGTCAGGTATTGTCACCCAAACCAGTTCGACACAGCTCTTCCCCCTGGGACCCCACAGGAAGGAGCTAGGAGTTTAGATTTTCCTTGCTGAGTTTTTTTTCCATCACTAGGAAACTTTTTCCCAGGCCACATGTGCATCCATAATGCTTACATTTTTTAAATCTGGCCTTGAGTTAAGCTCCCTTAATTAGTGATTTAAATATAAATATGTGTATAACTCTTTAAACTAAAATACTTGTATTTTACATGAAAAATAAATGCTGCAAAGGATTATTGAGCAATGGTAATTCCTCTGCTTATTTAAAAGATGCTAACAGGAAAATGTTAATATTTGGATTCATTTTGATTAAAAGCAGACAGTAGGAATGAAACTAATACTACAAAGTGAAGATATGAAGATAAATCTGAAGTGTTAAAACAGAAAAGGTCCCAGACTGGTAACTCTATTCATCCAAAGGAAACTCCCATTACCTGGACATATTAGCAGGGTTAAAGATTTGGACCTTCAAGGACATTTTTTGTGTGATGATGTCCTCATGTAATTTATTCCAGAAGAATTTTATTCCTGTATTCCAAATGAGGTGGAGGGGAGAAACTTTTCCAATAACAACAGTAAAGGCACAGTAATTTTTCATCCAAGACAAGACAGAGGAATAGCCACAGCTTTGATAAGAGGCAAAGAAAATGCCAGTGCAATTGGAATTTTCTCCTTGCACTGTGAATGCACAACCAGCAATGCCAGGGAACACGGGGAGCAGATTAATCTACCCCGCAGATCTTACTCCAGATCAAGCTTATAAAGGAGATAAAACTTGGAAATAACTGGGTGATCTCACAAACAAAAGCACTGGCACCAGTTGATGGCACACATGGGAGCTGACCTCCACTGCTTTTGCAGGAGTTGTGAGTTTGGTAGTTTTGTGTGTTATGGCTAATTAACAAAATAAAAGGGGACTAACAACTACTCCAGTTTTCACAGGGAAGATGATATTAATTATGTTGAAATCGTAGCACAGAACAAAAGACAAATGAACCCACACAAAGCAGGTTGTGCCTTTGTCTACTGTTATTTTGAGCACAGCTACACGTGGGCTCACAGCTCTCCCCTCCAGCTTTCTTCCATTGGTACCTGTGCCCAGCAGTGCCTTTCAGAGCACAGCTAGGTCAGAGCTCAGGATTTGTGTACAGACTGTCCCAGAAACATACTATGTTCCAGTATGATTCTCCTTCATGGAAAATGGGATGATGGCACAGCATTGGAAATAGTTAATCTGCTGAGTCTCAAATTAAACTCTCTTGCATGCAATTATGATTACGATGTGTTCTTAAGATGTCCTTTTTCTTTTCTTCCTTTTTTTTCTAATTAAAATTGTCTTTGGGGGAAATTGCTTCACTGCACAATACTCCAGGCAAAGGAGAAAGTTCTGATCTTCACAGGCATTTAACTAAATTTCAAACTCAGGCCCCAGATCCTGGACATCAGTGAAGGAATATTTATTATAAATTACAGATGGGCATGCAAAGGTGAAGCAACACCACACTTGCTCTGTGCTGGTCTTCCTACCAATGCCTTGTATGATGCTCTTGCAGCTGTTTTTGCTCAAGACACCACAGGAGCAGCTGAGGGATGCCCTTGCTACACCTTCCCTGCCCCAGCCACTTACCCAGACCAGTCACAGGATGGGGAATTGCCAGGATGTTACAGAAGATCCTGGCAAAGACCCACTGGCAAATGGTCACAGTGCTATGTTAAAACTAACAGGACTAGCTTTTGTTCCTTCAGTTACCTTATAGAAGTAATTCACAAGTATAACGATACAGGTAAAAAACTATTCTTGTATGTGCCTTAAGATGAGCATTTAATTTGCTGTAAGATCTGGAAGAAGATTTATGCTCACTACCTTGAAATGAAAGTGATATTCTCAGACATCAATATAGAGAAAGGGTTGCAGAGTTTTCCAAAGGGAAAAAAAATGAAATCACAATGAAACATATCTCTGATGTGTAGTCTGCTTCCAGACGGTACCAATTCTCTAAGATATATATCATACATCATACATAAACATATAGATGCAGTTTATTCAAATAATACTGCAACAAACTGTCAAAAGATGCTCAAACTCTGACCTTGAAGGGCTTCTCTAAATGGAAGACAAAAGACATTATCTCTTGTCGTTGTGAATTTGCACAGGTTCGTGGCAGTGTATGCCAACAAACTGTCTTCTCTAAAACCTTTTGATACAGCACAGAACATTGGAATAGGGAAAGATCTATGGAAACAGACATTAAATTAACTCTCGATAGCCATCAGATTTCCTATCAGCAGTGATTCATTCTGGGCCACATTTTAATAGCAGTTGTACCAAAACAAATCCAGCGTGACCCCATTAAGTTAATTCCACTGTAATATTTATGCCTCAATAATTGTGGTTAGACTCATGAATCCATTTCCTTGCCTGTGGGACCAGATCTTTGACAGGTATAAATTGGCTCTGCTCCACAAAGCCAGCACAACTATGCTGATTCAAACCAGTTAACAATGCTGCCCATGACATTAACAACTAGCAAGTGGTTGTAGGACCAGCAGCCAGCTGTCTAGACTTCTGGGCTACAAATCTGACATGGGGTTTTTTACACTGATGAGGCTCCCTTTAAAGGAAGATAAATCAGTTGTGGCTCCCTTTCCTATTCAGCAATAGCCCAGGCATCAAACACAAATCCTGAAGTAGGATAAGTAAAGTCAGGATTCTAGAGAGGGCTGTAATTTAAATGGAAGTCTTTGAGTTTTGTCAAATACACTCTTCAACAAGAACTCATTTATTGCGGCAGAACAGAAAATAGGTAAAGTTCAAAAGGACCAATTACATAGATGGCTTTAGAGAACGTGCATCTGAGCAAGGAGAATTGCTTCCACTGAGAGCCACCAGTGGTACCAAATCTAGGACTGACCCATGCAGTGTTTACCTGGCTTTTGCCACTGGGCAGACCAGGTTAGAGAAGCACTGGCAGCAAAATCGATGGAAGAAAGATCAGATACCTCTCTTCCCCCCCAGTGTCAGAATGCACATGTGGGTACAGCCATCTTTTGACTGAAAAGGGGCTCTGTGACAGAAGTGCAGCAAATCCCATCATGCTGCATGAACCAGCATCAAAGCCAGCTCACGCTCCCACAGCTGCTTCTCAGAGCGAGAGCAAGCGCTGCCCAACCACGCAGGAGCAGGAAGGGCCCGGGGTTAGCCAGGAGCAGGAGCACAGGGAGGGGTGTCCCCTTCTACCACAGCCTCACATTTCTGATGAGAACCACAATCTGTGCCTACAGACATGAACCAAAGCTTCTGCTGAAGCCTAAATTACAACGTGCATTAAGACAATCCAACCTTGCATGCCTGGTTCTCGGCTCAGCAGTTTATCTGGCAGAACTTGTGCAGTCCCTCTCTCAGGTTTCCCAATCCTTCACTTACACAGTGTGTGCCTCTTTTAGAGGGCAGTGCCAGCTTACTCTGATCCTTTAAATATATCCTTGGATTTGGGATCAATAACTGGTATCAGGAGAGAGGCCCAGCTAGCTGAGGAGAATGAGAACTGACAGCAGAAAAGCAGATGAGACTCACCACACCGACATGGCACCTCTCCTTCTCAAAGCCCAGTGTCATGCAAGAATTAAATAAAGAGCACAACTTCAATACTTAAATTATTCCATCTTGAATAGTTCAGCCCAGGATTTTCTAGGCCCTCAAGGGGTGAGGTTCCTGTTTCCCATTAAAATTAATTTTATTTAATTAATTTTAATGGGAACTGGGTATCTAACCCCCCCAGAAAGCTTTGAAAAGCTAAACCTCAATTGTTATTAGAAGCCCAAGTAAGAAATTAGGCTTCTTCATGTTCTCAAAGAAGTTAAGAGGAGCTTTTTACTGACGTCAATATGCACATGATTTTCCTTCTAAAATTTCTTCTTTTATTTTTTTTCTGGATAGGACTCAGTTAACATCAGGGATGACATTAGGTTCCCTCTATAATGAGTGCTCTTAGTTCCTTCCTCTACAGTCTAATTCAGTGTTTTTCTATTCCATATGGGGAATAGGGATGTATTTATGTTTTACTGGGATTGTTTTACTTCTCTTCGTTAGGTATAGCTACAATTTTTAATGGATTGCAATACCACTCTAAGTAACCTTCTTATCCTGGGTAGTATCTGAGTCTATCCTTTGGGAACAAAAGGTGTAAAATTTAAATCCCATGTAAAATGCTGTCCCTACCACAGACTCTACACAAGACCCTTGATCCCATTGGATCCATATCTGTTTACCTCAGTGGAGAATCTATTCCTACACTTTTACATCTTGGCATTCTGTTCCTCTAGGACATTTTCCCCAGCTTTAAAAGTGAAAAAAATTAACACATTAAGTTATTCTGAGACACCAAGTCACTTAGAAAACCAAGTCACTATGAAAACCCATCAGCCTTATGTGGAAATAAGCCAAATTCTGTTTAATGCCAGCAGAGAGACAGGATCTATATATGGCTGGTTTCTGGGCCTGGTGCTTCTTAACTTGCCCTGGAGCAAAGCAGAAGTGGCCTCACTGAAAAAACGAGTCTTCACCCAATGCTTGTTTCCATAAGGTCCCTTGGGGCTGGAGACAAGGAAAGCCACAGCCAGTGTCCCTCTCCCAGAGAGCATCAGGCTCCCAGAGTGGTTTCAATTGTTCTGTGGTCACTGAGGTTACTCCTGATTTGCAGCACTCACACCAAAAAGAAAACCAGCCCTGAGGCCACACTCAGACTAGAGATCAATATCCAGTGCCAGTCGAAGTGGCAGGTCTCAGTTTCCTCAGCCTCTGGAAGAAAGGGCACCTTGACACAAGCCCTTAACAGCTCACTCCATTTCTGCTGCCATTAACTACCAGCTGTCTCACTCACTAACCAAAGCTATTGTGCTGCCCAAACCCACCTAATTCCAAGGCATTTGTAAGCGTAAGTAACTGAATTGCTCTCAATGGAAGGACATATTTTCTCTAATACTAACATACATAAATGCAAAATAATAACACTATCTTTCTTTCTCCTGGATGTCACTGTGTCTTAGTAAGTTGATGTATTGTATTATGTTTCTGGACCTTGAACTTTATAACCCTTCCTTTCTACATCACTACATCTTGTTTATATTAATATATTTCAAATAAATTTCTCCTTTGTTTTACTCTTTCCATACTAATAAAAAAATTCTTCAGCATCCAATGCAGCATACATCCTTTCAGCAATGCATCAGCTCAGATTAATGCATTGTAATGTCATTATTAACTCAGTTCTACATGGTCATTTTTCATGTTCTGTTGAAGACAAAATCAAACAAACAAAAATACAATTCATTCCACACTGTCATCCCTTTGTCCTGACCAGAACAACTCGATCGTGTTGAAGAAGGCATGAACCATATCAACCAAGACATGAAGGAGGCCGAGAAAAATTTAAAAGATTTAGGGAAATGCTGTGGCCTTTTCATATGTCCTTGTAACAAGTAGGTACTGGGTACCGGCTCTGCTATGTGGTGTCCAGTTTTTTGTCACAGTGAATGTCTGAAGTTTTTGTCTTTTTTTTCTTTGTCCTTTTCCATCTGCTTCATTCTGTGGGGATAAAATACTTGTGTTTAATCAGAACAACTGGAACGCATCGAAGAGGGAATGGACCAAATCAATAAGGACATGAAAGAAGCAGAAAAGAATTTGACGGACCTAGGAAAATTCTGTGGTCTTTGTGTCTGTCCATGTAACAAGTAGGTGCTGCCTGCCTCATATCTTTGAGCACTTAAGGCTGATCCCAAAGGCCTTGTGAAGCTCATCCTTGCTAGGCACATGGACAGGATGAGCATGTGGCATGCAGAAAGAACGACTCTGGTTCAAATGCATTCATTTCATAGCCTAGACAACTGACTGGGAGTTACTGTAGATGCATTAAAATCAGGCATACTGCAGTGAAAGCTTCACTGTTGACACCTTTTAATGGTAAAAGTTTCAACATTTTACACAAAGTGTACTGAGTGGTTCCATTTTCCAGCAAACAAAAACCCTGGGGCTACCTTATTCCTGGACACTCTAAATTTTTTGAAACATATTTTCACTAACAAGTTTCATAAACAAAAGAGCTGAAAAAATCCAGAAGAGGTCATACTAAACATTGCTCAAAATTGTGGATGAAAATCACGTCTTTTTTCATTGTTCAACAGAAATAGTCTGATGAGATCTTGAAAGAGATGTGACGTTTCATAATTGGAACCCAACTTGAAATGGTTTTCATCCTGCCACAGGCAAAAAAAATTTAAGAAAACCTCAAGATGCCAAATTTCTCTCACTTGGGTAGCACGTACACTGCGCAGAAATGTTGAAATGCATTAAATTTGCTTGCATGCCATCACACTTGAACGAAACCGTCCTCCAAGTAATGCCAAGCTTGTTTTAAATGCCAAATGAAAATGTGATGTGCGGTTATGTGGGTGTAGGAAATTGGGGACCAACCCAAAATCCTTGAGGAATGGAAAATCCAGCATGCAGTGAGTAGGCATGAAACCAGGTTGCAGTGGAAACATTACGAAATGGTTGGCCAGAGAATGTGCAGGAAACAAAGCAGAGAGTAGTGTTGCTGTAGTATTAAATTCCCTTTCTACATGAACTTTGTTCACAGCCAAAGCCTGACCCTACCCTGATTGTAAAGACCAAAAGGAAAGAGAGCTGCCATAGAGTTCATGGGGTATTTTGCCAAAAATCAGAAGAGCAGGACTAGGATTTTTCCTTATCAATCACATTTGTTTTGAAGTTAATTCCCCTGGGACACAATGCAGATACCGCCTCAGGTTTTTTTACAGAATCTATTTTGCTTTTTTGCACCAAGCCCTGAATAATTTTTTGGGGTAAACATTTTGCCCAGAATTATTATTGCCTTGATGTGTGATGGGAGAGGGGGCAGGAGGAATGGGAAGAGCTGCATACACCCCTTTTGCAAGGGGTATGAGCTCTGACAGGCTGTAGCCCTTGCTGCCCCATGCCAGAGGAGCTGGTGCACAAGAGCTGCAGGTAGAAATGCAGCAAAGTTTACATCTCCCACACTGTACAAGCTGTAAAGGCTCAGAACTGACAGCCAGACATGTGACAACTATGGGACAGCAATGAGATTAGCACCTGGCACATGGCACTAGAACATCTGCAATTTTGCTACGGCTGCAGTGTCATCCTGCAAGAACAGAATGATTCTGCAGGTGATGTATGGGGCATGAATTTCCCTTCTCTAAGGCATTCTGACCCCATCAGGCTGCAGCCATATTTCAGAGAGCAGTGCTAAGAGGATGGATAAAGAATGGTTTTAGAGCCTGTTCTCTGAGTCATTAAGCCAGGACTCCACTGGTACAGATAAGATGACGTTCTGAGGAGTGCAGTGTGGGCATCAGAATCACCATGATCCCCTAATGCTCTTCTGGCTGGTGGGAGATTAATGGCATATATTTATAAAAAGATTAGCCACTTTACATGTAACTCTACCCTGATAGACAGTGAAAGTACAGTTCTCTGAGCTTTAAAAATATGTAAAGCTTGAGCCTACATTCTTAGGAGACCCAAAATGCCCATGGCATGAAACTTTGTCCAGGCTGAATTCAAAAGGACAACTGCTATTGACCATGAGCAGATCCAAGCTCCATCTCTTGACTCTAATTGGAAGTCCACAAGAAAACAAGAGATCAGATTCTGGGTGTATAAAATAATTTACCTCAAACACAGAAACTGTCTCACTGACAAAGTTGCACAGGTCTAAAGAACAGGCAAAACCCTGTAAATGGATCTGCAGCAAGAGAATTACTTTCAGGCATTTCTAGAAATGCCAAAGCTAATGTATCGTTTCAGAGAACTAAAATTAAACAAGCCAACCATCATATTTTTAAGTCTTCACAAACTTTAATAAGAAATAAGCAACAGAACAGATGAGTAGGAAAGATCTTCTTTTAATCTATATTTTAATTCTATATTGGATCATACAACACATCTTCAGGCTCATTTAAAACTGAGCTGCTTCAGGGGGCATGGAAAGAACATAACACCAGAGATGGGTTTGTCATGTCCTTTACCAGATCTCCCAGAAGCACGTTCAGTTCCTTCCCCAAAATCCAAGCCACGGGGCTGTTTATAGGACTGATTGGAGCTGACTAAGGAACAGGGAAACCACTGAGATTTGCATTTCCCAGTGGTTTTGTTGGAAACAGCCCCATTTCCAGAATAAAATCAAGAACTTATACCTGTGGACCCCAAACCCTTACATTCCCCTGTTAAAATGTTCCATCCTGTCTGGTGACCCCAATGACAGCAGCCCTAAATAGGCTGCACATATCAATCTGCACTCTAGGGGTGCCTGGATTTTAAATTTCTATCCAGGGCAGCTCGGTCAAAAATGGCTTTGTGAAGGTTAATGTAACTGCCACAAAATACAAATATAACAAGTCGCTAGGATATTTTTGAAGTCCTGTGGTTTAAAACTCCTGAAGGAAGTGATGATCCGTTTTTGCCTGTGTCTTGCTTATTGTGAAGGCTGTTACTGCTGATGCATTGAGGGTATGATGAACTACTGGGGCAACTGTGCTTAGTGAGAATGCTTTACTTCTTATTCATGCCTGTAGCTGGTGCATGAAGAAAAATGTAGAAAAATTTCCCTTTCTGATGCTAGATTGCTCGTATCTTTTATTTTCTCCTGCACTCATTTCACTTCTGCCTATTTTTCTTTTTGTCTCTGTGGACAAAGGTTTGTACATCAACTGTCGATGTATGATTACTATTTTCAAGTACCGATATATTATTTGAAAAATCTAATGAACCCTATAATAAAATCATCCCCAAATCACCTTGTGAAGGGTCAGTGGCTTTAAATGCCTATTATGCCACATACATATTGAAAAAATATCACCAGAAGCCAAATATTCTGCATGGTAAAATGTAAAATTGTAGCCAAATCTGTTTTTCTCTAAGAGGGTGTGTTGCTGTGATGTGATGTACACACTATACTTGGCAGTTCTGTTTTTATGTCTGTCTGCCAGTACGTCCTCTGTGTTTGATGTCAAAACATATGTGTCACTGAAATGAAATGATGTTTTCTACTTATCTGTATTTCTTCTCTTCTTTTTCTTTCTTTTCTTTTCTTTTTTTTTTCCTTTAATTTTCCTTCTTTCTGGAAACAAAGTCAACATCCAAAAACCTGTGTGCAATGTTGTAGACCTGACAATTGCAATTCACCCTTATTGGAAACTAAACCTCTGACCATCACTGTTGTGGCAGTAAAGTAAAAAAGAAGCAAAAAACCCACCCCCTCCTTTTATTCAGGATTATGATATATCGGTATACAACCAATGACCCTCTATCTGAAAACTCATTTGCTTGATTCAGCTTTTAGCTTGGAGAGGTAAAGAGTTTTGCGTTTGTCTCGTGCTCTTGGTGCTTTGTTACTCATCATCTTTCTCACATAGGCTTAAATCAAGTGATGCTTACAAAAAGGCCTGGGGCAATAATCAGGATGGTGTTGTAGCCAGCCAGCCTGCACGTGTCGTAGATGAACGGGAGCAGATGGCCATCAGTGGTGGCTTTATCCGCAGGTGAGCCTTTCTAGCCGCTCTTTTCTCTCTCTTCTCCTTGCAACTGATATATTTAGATTTCTTCCATATGGTCATGAGTTCTGTGGTGCTCATTAACTCCTTCTGAGGTGCTGGGTGCTGTGATGGAGACAGGGTTTTCCAGCAAGTGGTGCTCAGATTCAGGCTGATGGTGATTAAGACACATCCTAAAGGTTTTACATCCATGGACTTCTCCTGACCCTGAGGGTCACCTGAGCTCTAGTGCAAAGGATGGTGACCATGCTGGAAATCCTGGAAGTAAGCATCTTGGCCTTGAGAACCAGAAGATGATTGAAAACAAAAGCCCAGATCTTTCTTTTTGAGACAGCCCAGATCTTTCTTTTTGAGACTGCCCAGATTTGGGCAATAATAAACTAGAAATAAAGCCTATTTATTTATTTCACAGCAGCACTGTAAGGGTGCAGACAGCCATGGCCAGCCTGCACTGTCCTCGGCACTCCAGCTCCCTGTGTGAACACTTTTCCTGGGGGCCTTATTATGGGTCTCACTAATGACACTTGTCAAAGGCCTTAGAAATGAAGTGTCAGATAAATATTAGTTTATTGCCATTATGTCTCAAGGCGTGTAGTGCCCATTATCCGTTCTTGCCAGAAGATGTACCAAGCATCCAGCAGCCCTCCCTTTCTTTTCAACAACAAAAAAGCCTCAGGCTTCCTGCCAAAGCACCAAGCCAAGCTCAGAACTTGATGAACACTTTAAACTAGAGGTGCACCCCTCACCTGCTAGTGAGTATCCTCAAATCCTCACTGCATGGGGAGTGATGCCCATTCCTTGGCTGCTGGGAAGCCACAGCCATGGAGAAACAGAGTGGGAACCCATGGGCTCAAAAATCAAAGCCAGTTTGATGCACACAGCTATATTAAAGGCAACCCCACTGCAAACTTCCCACAACACACAGGGATCCAGCACAAAGTACCTACTGGTTACAGAGCTTATGGGGTGTGTATTTAGATGACAATGCTATCAGCATGGATAACACCACACCAGTAGGCAAAGCTTTGATCTCTGAAGATTAAGGACTCTAGATTAATAAGTAATTATCTTTCCAAAAACTATTATCCACTTATTTTTTTGGCTGCTGTGATAAAGGGAAATCAGTGTGATAGAAACAATGCTGTCATGCAATCTGGAGCATGGGATGGAGTTGCCATTTAAGCTTGATTGGTCTGCCATTCACTTTTTTTTTTAATTTCTGCAAGGCAGCCCCACTAAAATGAAGGCTGGGGCATGATAATAGAATAGCAGTGAAGGAAGTTTATTGTTCTGCAAATAGCCTGGAGCATCCTTTGGGCACCTACATGAACATAAATTTCATAAGAGGCTCAAAGCAGGAATTTTTGGAGTGGGACCCATGGACCTTGCATTTCCCAGCATCAGTCACCACCTGCCTCTTCAGTCACTGGAGAGTTGAACTGGGCCTTGGCTCAAGCACAAGTTTTTCCTTCCAAAAAGCAAGCAACTGCAAAAGCTGGTGCTAAGAATGAGAAATAAATGATCTTTACGAAAGCCAGTAAATCTGACAGAAACTGTTTCTGTCTTTCACAAGAAATACAGTCAATTAGATATATTGTGAGGTCAGGATTTTCACAGCTGAAGCAACTCTTCCCCAATATCTCTGTGAGCCCCAAGCATACAAGGACTGGACAGTATTAATTAGCTATCTGCAGTTTAAGGAGGGGAGCTGCTATTGCTGTAATTCCACCACCTCCCAGCACTTCCCATGAGCACTAACCACACACAGATCTGAATGGAGCACCCTTTCATTCTTTGGGAACTGCAGAGAGGTACAGCATGTGGTACACACAAGCTCAGACAGCAACACTTCTACCAACAGCAGACATGAGCAGTATAAACAGAGCACTGATAACCCAGACAACTGAGCCCAACATCCAAAAAATAAACATGTAACATTTTTCAGGTTATCTACTCATTGATCCCTTTTGTTCAAAGCTGAGCACAGCAGCCTGCTCCTCAGGTGACAAGTGACAGAGGATGCAGAGGAGGTTTTGGGTGAACCACAGTTTCAGGGGGAATCTCCTGTCTCTGCTTTAAAGAATTGGGTTTTTGCTCCCAGGGTAACAAACGATGCCCGGGAAAATGAAATGGATGAGAACCTCGAGCAGGTCAGCGGCATCATTGGCAACTTACGTCACATGGCCTTGGACATGGGCAACGAGATCGACACACAGAACCGCCAGATTGACAGGATCATGGAGAAGGTAAGGGCTGCCATTTCCATGAGGACCCCAAGAGGGACTCTGTTTTCCCTTCTCCAAGCATGGGCCTGGAAAGGACAAGGGACAGACACAGCTCCTCTCTTCTCCCTCCAAATCCTTGGGCCAAAGCAGAGCCCATTGCTGTGAATCTGCACCTCCAGTGCAGGCTGGATTGAACCCTTGCTGTTGAGTTGCCCTTAGCAGACATCACTTATTATTCTGCAATAACTCTGTGAAAGGACAAGTGCCCTGACCTATGCTGAACTGTGGGGCTTGGAACTGACTGCCCTGGCACTTCTTAAAGTTCTAAATCCTCCTTCCTGGAAAACTCCATGAGCAGCTCAGGATTAGATCACCTGCTTGGAGGACCCATCCCCAAAGAAGGATGGGGAATTATTAAGCAAAGCTTTGCCCCATGGTAACAGTGCAGCCAGTTTTGTTGTGCTGCCTATAACAACATTAGGACACAGATCTACTTGCTCTCTTGGGGAAGGGTGTGTGTGTATGTACATATATATAGATGTTTATTTATACATAATTGGGCCCCACCTGGCCCCAGTGAAATACAAAAGCTCAGCATTAGTTCTGCAAAATCACCATCTAAAAAGGCATGGAGCAGCATTCCAGTGCCAGACCTGCACTGCAGGTTTCTGAAGCAGAGAGCAGCCCCCTCCAAGCCTGTCTGGGAGCTCATGCCATCCTCAGATCCCAAGATCTGCAAGCCATCTGCACTGGTACTGGCAGAGCTCCAGGCACAGGCACAGGCAGGCTAAAGTGACATAAGAGGCTAGATCTTCATCTGGTGTAAAATCAACACAATGCTCCACTTCCGCTGAGATTTACACAACCTGAGGATCTAACCCAAGGACTTACATGTGGTGCTTAGAGTTAATTCTGGCCTTAAGTGGTAGAGCTGGTGCTCTTGAGCCTTCTTACATGCACACGCCTCCTCACACAAGCAGGATGCCTGTGCCTGTTTTTTGTGTCAGTTAACAATATCAGAGTCTAGTCATAAAAAATTAAGGAAAGTACTGCACTGAGGGATTCACTCCAAGAGCTTTCCTTATTGGAGGTAGATTCTGGAGAGAACTAGGTGAAGTGTACGTTGTCTGAAGGGTGGGAAGATCACCCCTGACAGAGAGGCACTGTAGAGCACATGGCTTTGAGTTGGTCTTTATAAAGCTGCTGCGTTTGTTTGACTGTATTGGAAAATGCACTGTATTACCAGGATGCCATTAGGCACTGTTTCATATTTCTGGGAAAATGAGGAGCATCGGGGGGAAGGATTTACTGCAGCTATCCATATGCAAAGAACTAGAAAGCAGCACATCTCTCTGTACTTTGAGAAGGACAGGGAGTTTATACAGCCTATACCATGAGTATCTCTAAATAAGAAGCCTATGACATACATTATTTTCTCAAAGCAATGAGGATGTGCACTATTGTATTCCCACTTCCCTAGCACATGTCACAGTGGCAGGAGACGTGCCCTGTGGATGGAAATCAGTGGCATCCTACCTGTGCCTGCAAGCCCAACAAGTCACTGTTGTCCTACCAGCTCAGGCTTGCAAATATCCGGATTTTTGAGCAGGCCCTCTGTGCACATAAAGCACATGGGCCAAACCTCTAAGAGTGCATGCTGAGAGCAGTAAGCTATGTGGTCTTCCTACAGACTTTGGCATTTTGTACAGCAATGAAAAATTAAAATTGGCAGCTAATGTATTCATAAAATCACCCAGGGCCCTTGGCTAAGGAACAGTGACACATTTGTGAAAGATGGATTTGTATTGTACACAGAGGAGTCGTCATGAGAGCAGCACAAAAATAAGACAGTCTTCAGTCTTAGTGAAAAATAAGCCAAATTTCTCAGAGTAAGGACACACAGTAATGAGGTACTAGAAAAAGGAACACAATGCATTAGTAAAACCCTATATAAAAGACAGAAATGATGGTTAGCTGGATAACAGAGAGACCACAATTGCACACACATCCAGTCTGCAATGAAATATGGAAACAGACCCTCGTCCCCCTCACAGCATTGCCAGGGCTGTTCTCCTGACCAGTTGGAACACTGTGCTTTGGGTCAATTATGATCATTAGAAAGACCCTTGGCTGGCACAGTTTGCAAACGTTGGGGTGCATCACAAAGCTAACCCAAAGCACCCAGGGATGCATCATAAATGCCCCTAAAGGATTTATGTTATACTGGATGCATGCACCCCAACCAGAGCAATCTCATAGTGCAGAGATGTAATCTGATCTATCCACAGCAATCAGGAGAGCAATGAATAAAAGGCTTTATTGATCCTTTCCTCAGATCATAGAGAAAGGGACAAAAACCAAAATGACAATGTGATGAGTAGGTCAAATGGCACCATCACCAGAAGAGCCTGGTCCCAAAAGCTACCATAAGTAGGAGACTGGGAGGAAAGTAGAGGGGGCTCAAAGCACTCTATCTTGACCTAAGTGGGAAGGTCAGCACAAAGAATTCCACTGCCTTCAATGCAACATCACCCACCAGATACTAACGTCTAAACATCATTAGGAACATGATGTTTCATCACTATTCAATGAATATTCATGCATTTCTTGACAAAGGTAACTGCTTCCAAACCCATTAACTTTTCAGGTAGCTTTTTGGCAAGAGCACACAAAATTGTGGTAGACAAGGTCAAACTTATGGCTAAAATAAAGGAGTGTTGCTTGTAATGAGTAGTTTTGCTGATTTATACTTGTTGAGGAGCTGGCACATCCTACTGCACTAAAAATACACATCTACATAACATTTTTCAAAACAATTACGGAGAAAAGCCCAAGATATTTCAGAAAGATTTATTGCACATCAGTACAAACATTCTTAAAGGATTTTTAAATGCATGTGGGAAAGTTGCTTCACCATTCTGTCTTTGCAAATTGGAGATTTAAAATAAATCTGTACAATTTAGATACACCCCAGAGATGTGGGAACAATCATCAAAGTCAACAAAATGCAGTCATCAAACGATAGAAAGAGTTTGCTATTGGAGCCCATGCTTTTAAAGCAGCAACACAATTCTCACCTTTCCCACAGGTCTGATTTAAAAATTGAAACTATTTTCTATGTAGTCCCTCTGCTAGAATAAGTCGGCATGGCAACGTGGGGTTGAGTGGAGTTTTGCCAGTTTTTGTCAGCTAAAACAGTGACTTTAGTCTCCAAAACTAACTTCTGCAGAGCTACAGAAAGTCATGGTCAAAGTGTCATCCCACTCAGAGAGAACTCCCAAACCTCCCGAGTGATGCCATTTTATTAATGGCATTTTATAATCATGGCAGGTGTTACCCCAGGGAAAACAGTGCAGTTAATGGCTCAGTGTATGCTGGACTAAATTGCAGTTTGATTGCTTCAAATCACAGTAAAATCTCTGCCTTTTCTTAACTCCTGTTTATGCTGCTGCCCAATGAAAGAGGCTACTCTGTCTTGCAACTACATTGGTGAATTCTGGAGTACTGGCATCCCTCCCACCAATTCCCTTCCTTTCACATGCAGAGCAAAGATATCCAGGCTGGTCTTTTCAAAGATCATCTTTGCCAACATTCCCTACATCAGATGATCCAGCTTCTCTGCTCCAGGAGTTTCTACACTGACCAAAATTTTAGTTTTGCCTATAACCCGATGATCTAAATTAGACCATAGTCCAGGTCCACTGAATATTAAAGGGGTCTGAAGCCTTTCCCCAAAATGCAGATGCACACCACCAGGTCTCATGCTGTCATCCATTAGCATTGGTACCACCAGTGCTATTGACAGCACCAGCTATGGATCTGGAGCAGCATTTACAGGAGTTCAGTGGAGCTGGCCACAAGCAGAAAAGCTCTGCTCAAAGGCTATATGAAGTAAAACCAGAAAATCTGTAATCTCCTTTTGGATCCCTAATACCACTATAAAAAGCAGCTCTCATATATTTTCATTTTTCTGCGACCTAGCCAAAAATATGGAAGTACCCACAAAATATTGTCTTCTTCCCTCTACTCTTTTTCTCTGTCATACTCACTTTTCTTCACTGTACTCATCCCTTTCTTTCCTTTGTGTTTCCCCAGGCTGATTCCAACAAAACCAGGATTGATGAAGCCAACCAGCGTGCAACAAAGATGCTGGGCAGTGGTTAAATGCAGAGAAGTGCATTTCCTTTTAATGCTGTCCAGCAGGGCAGCACCTTCATGCTTTTCTCATGGTATTTATCTACTAGGTTTGCACACATGCACATATCAGCCCCATTGTAAATGTTGTCCTGTGTAGTTTGTCAGCTTTCCAAAAATGATACTTGTAATTATTTTTTTCTAGATATCTTTCTTTCCAAAGGTTGTACATAGTGCTGATTTGATGGCTATAGCTCACTATGATGTTTTTTGGGGTTCTTCCTTTCCTTTCCTTGTTTCCGATTTGGATTCCTTTCCTTTTTTTTCCCCCCCCTCCTCATTTTCCTTTTCTTTTTTTTAATGATGTTTGCTGAATGACAACACTGTTGGAATGCTAAACGTGCTGTTAACCTTTAAATATACAGTATTGTTCTTGTAAAACTGTGACATTCCACAGAGCTACTGCCATGCTCCTGTCTTTGGGTATCATGATGTTTAAGCACTTAAACCTGCTGTCTTCAGTTCTTCATTGCCATTATCTGTTGTTATGATTTCATGATTAGACAATGTGGAATTATATTACTATAACAAGCATTGCACTAAAAAGTGATGTGATTTATGCATTTATGCATGAGGAATAAATAGACTTTTAGACTCCTACTTAAACAAGAATTTTCCCATGGCAGTAGCACACCAACAATGACAACAAAAGCATGCTCAGTATTCGGACTCTTTTGGGACTATGTTATACCAGCAAGTTTGCAGTTGTGCCACTTTTTTCTTGTTGATATATATATAGTTATTAATCATGGTCATTTTTTTAATTATGAAAAAAAGAGGGATTTGGCACTCACCATTTAGCCATTGCCAGCAAAATAAAAGCTTGGCTGAAAATATGTCAAAGACAAAAAGAAATAAGTGTAATATATGGGGTTTGTCTGCTGCTTTTGAAGACTATCTTTTGGAGGACACAACTACCATATGAAATGGTGCAAAGAAATGTAATTTTTATAAGGCTCTCTCTTACTAGTCGCTATCCCCATGTGGTTTGTTATCAGTACAGTTCTCTGTTGCTTACCTAGAGCTATGCACACCAAATCGCTGAGATGTTTAGTAGCTGACAATTAAAAAATAATTAAAAAACCTAAATGAATGAACTCTAGATAAACTGTGAGATAAATATCATTTACAGCATGTAATATGAAAATTCCTTATGTCTCCTGTCAGTTTGTGAAGTGATTGACATTTTGTAGCTAGTTTAAAGATTATTAAAAATTATAGATCTCAGAATCCATGCTTGCTTTATCCATTTGTTGCCCTATGTGTCAGTGACAACTTTTTATTTGCCACTTACCTGGGAGAAGTGCAAAGTCTAAAGGCTCTTTACAAATTGCTTTTGTATTGTTTTTTGTGGGAAACTGAAGATGTTGGTTTGCAATACTGTAGAAAAAGTAGCTACACTAAATATTACACTTGGTACATTCCAAGTGACTCTTATTTTAAATAACCTGGCTCGGATTGCCAGATACTGATTCAAGATATTTTTTTCTTGTTCAAGGGAAAGAAAAAATGAAGTAAATGCTATGGTACAGAAGGATACAGTTCCTTAGTAGATAAAATTTAGTCATGTGCTAATACACCTCTTTTTAAGGAAGGCTTTGACCTACAGAATTTGGATAGTCTGCTAACAATGATTTTTCAAATGACTAACAACAGCTAGGGTTTGCTGCCAATGAAAAGCATTATCATATTTTCCCAGGGTTTTTTCCCCTATATGGACAAATTAGAATTAATTCTGCATGAGTGACAGTTCACTCATGCGTCTCACATGGCTGTAAGTCAAAATACACAAAGAACATAAATGCTTGCATAATTAAAATTGCATGATAATGCAGACAAGCCACATTTTTGTTAGCAGCTTTTTTATTTTTGGTATCTATTAAAAATTCATTTATGCAAATATTTCCCCCCAGTACTTCAAACCAAAGAATAAACTTCAAGCAAACACTTTTAATCTGCTGACCATTTCTAATCCTGTCTGTTTGGGCATTCCAGTATTTGTGACAGCACAGTCATTCTGCAATGTCAAAGCCTACTGGGGGAGGGCAATGTTCATATTGGAAAATGCATCACAATGGGAACATGCAAATACAGGGATATTTGCAAAGGGTGAGAAATAGATAAAAGAGTAATGAAGATGTTAAAGGAGGTATTATTTTTTTGTATTTTACAAGAATGCACCCTATCTGAAGAAACTCATACTTCCAAAAGCCATTAAAGCTGATCTAAAATATAACTGTGGCTGTGAAGGAACATGTTTTGACATCTGTTTTCATGTTGAACAAAGATCAAAACTCAAACTATTGGAACTTTTTGCCAAATGGGAAGCTTAAAGGACAGAAACTTTGAAATGTTTCATTGCAGCTGTCTTTGTATCCTCCTCCACTGCGTGCAGGGTCTTCTATGAGCTGGCTGAAAATTACCTCAGTAAATAGGTTTAATAGATTGAATTTCTCTGATATTTTAGGAAATTGACCTTTCTAGGATTAATTAGATTAAAAAGAATGCAAGGAAAGGCTCAATCTCATGTCATTTATCACTACAACAATCTGCTTTTGTTTGTTGAGTTTTGTGCACCCCAAATCCCTGACGTAGCAGCTGACTCAGCAGGGAGGAAACCCCAAGTGTTTTAACCAGAACACTGCCTGCCATGTGGAATTTCCCTTTTTTGTCCCCTTTGTCCCTCTGGTTGGCCCCTGGGTCCCTGGTACACTGCAGTCTCTCACTGAGGCTGAACAAGCACAGAGCAGAGTTACCTGCTGGAGGGAAAGGCTCACTACAAGGAATTCCAGCAAGGAACTGGAATTACAGCTCCCCCGAGATAAAATGGCCATATTGAAAGGCACAAAGTTTAATAAACTATCACTTATTTCTAGACTTTTAATGCCATTTCATCAACAGTTTCTAGGATGGCAAGATCCTCATGTTGGTGTTGGTTTGAGGTGGTCATAGGGGAAAAGTTTTTTAATATTCTCAAGTGGTATAGCTGAATAAACCACTCAGCTGGATAAGTCAAACAAAAAGACAATGTCTGTTGAGCTCTAAAATTCCACAGTTTAAAGCTTCTTTCATTTCATGCATTCTCCTCCTTTCTTAGCCATTTTGCTGAGAAATGGCAATATAAAAATAACCCCAAGAAAGGATATTTGAATGTTGTTCCTCAACAGAACAAAGTTCATAAGTAGTATAATAACTCATGAAAAAAGAAAAAAAAATTGCCCTAATCAAATATCTAACCTGATTTCAGGAGGGATAAACTAAGAATGAAAACTGGAAAAGGTGAGTAAAAATTAAAGTGGGTGGCCTCTAAGGAACCTTAAAACTTTAGAATGATAATGATTCACAGCCCTAGTATAAACACAGAGCTTTTGAACTCAAGAGTGTTACAGCTTTCTGGAGTGACACCAATGCAAGAAAAGAAACTATGGATGGTACTCAGCATCTTGTGGTTTGACAGAGCACATGTTACAAAAAGTGAACGGATTGATGCAAGGGTAATGTGAAAAATAGCTATTATTCTTGAAGATTTGGTGAGATGACTGTATAAAAAAGAAAATTATAACAAAAAAATCAATGTTGTTTGATTTTAATTTGTTTTCAGGAAGTGCAAATTATATTAGGTTACATGGACAAAATACATCCTTCATTTTGGAAGAAAACTAAATATGCCAAAGTTCACACAACAAACTGTGAAGCGCCCCCTGAGAGAGATGCCTGTGCCATGTGACACATTTATTATAGATATACTTTTAATCTAGAAATAGAGATGATAATTATTCTCCAAAATATTCCGAGTGCCACACTAGTTGCTCACCTCCACAGGCTTTGAATCTGGACCTGAATGTGCAGAGATCACCAAAGTGATCTTTTATTTAAGATATCTGAATGCAGATAAACCAATCCACACACATTTTCCTCCCTCCTCCTTCCTTCTCCTGTGCCTACATGCGCACACAGAACTTTTTTTATTTTAAAGGCATTGGAAAGGGAAGAGATGAGCACTTGGTAATAAGGAAAATTATGTGTGTTAGAGACAGCTTAAGTATCTTCAGGGCTGCTGTGCGTGCCTGTGGGTGTAGGTGTGTAGGATGTGACTGCTGTCTGTTGAGCCATTTAGTTGCATTTCTAGAGAGAGGACGGTTTGTTTGGAAGTTAGTGAAACACAGAGTATTTTAAAACCTGCAAACAGCTACAAGAAGTGCAGACAAAGGAGAGAAACCCCGCTGAGAAACTGGGGCGTTGGGCTGCTTGGGTGGGGTCGAGGGGGCAGGTTCAATAGGATTTACTTTGCCAGTGTTGGATCCCTCTGTAACCGTATTAAGAGAGGTTATGTTCGTGTTGTAAAATACCAAATACAGTTTTGAATGTTGTTTTGTAAATACTAAACACCCTCTCCCCCTTCCAAAAAAAAAAAAAAAAAAAAAAAAAAAAAATCAAATCAAACCCCACAAGATGGTGGTGAGGGAAATCAAAATAAATCATTATGTATGTGAGACCATGCTGATTCCTACACATTTGGGATCTATTCCAAGTTCACTGCTGCCCATGCAAATTCTGCTTGTAATGGGTAACCAACTTGGTCAAGCAGTGGATAGCAGATGGAGAGGGGTCCATTTTCCTGGTGATCTTCCCAGCTCCTTGCTGAATGGGAAAAGTGGTGGCTGTGGGATCAGGGGTCCCTCCTTGCCTTGCCAGAGCAGTGCTGTGGGCAGTCATTCGTGGCTGACTCCCAGCCTTGCACTGCCTTTGCTCCACACCTTCCAGTCCACAGCTCCCTCCACACACACTGCTCCTGCTCCAGTGCACTCCACACCTCTGCTCTTCTCCTCTGGCTTCTCCTGGCTCTCCCCGCTCCTTCCTGCTCCCCTCCAGCTCCTTGTTCCCTTCCTGTCCTTCTGCTGCTGAATTCACCTGCCTCCACTGCTGTTCCTCATTCTGCTTGCTTCTCATCCCTATGCCTTCATGTTTTTTATCCCTGACATTTCAGTCAGGCTCTCTCCTCCATGATTTCAGCAAGAAGAAACCATTCAGCTCCAAAGAAACAAACAGCCTCTGGTCACTCCACAGCTGAACACCACACCATTTCACACTGGAGGACTCCTGCAAGGCAGTCTTAGCTCTGCCCTGACAGTCCCAGAAGCCAGAAAATGCATGCTGCCAGGGGAATTTTTTAGATAGTCTATCCAAAAAAGTCTAAAATGTTTCCATAGGCTGATGCAAACAAAGATGTTTGGATAGCTGAGAACAGACAGAAAAGCACTGGGAAGATATTTCACAGAAGGGCAAGAAATGAGAGCTCCTTCAGCTGCTAAATTTCCTATCTCTGGTTCACAGCACAAGCAGTGCTTCTCCATGAGACAGCTGGAAAATCTTTCCTAACAGAGGCAAAACAATTCATTTTCCCTTCTCCCACAAATTTCATTCATTAAAACTATCAAGACTTCAGTTTTGTTGTTGTTGTTGTTTTGTTTGTTTGTTTTTTTTTAAATTTATTTTATTTTACTGAAGCTTTTAAAACTTGTGCTTTTAAAAAGCACTCTCACCTGGGATAACCATCCAGTGCTGGGTTTATTTAAGATAAATCCAGAACACCTCAAGTTGGCATAAAACCTCCCCCACGATATCAGAAATGATTTAGTAAACTTTGCTATAGGCAGTCCTAAATTAATTTGCTAAATGTTACCTTAAATACAGGAACTGTAAGTTCTACTTACAACACAGTAGGTCTTCTATCCAAATTCTGATCAAAATTTTATTAAAAAGGAACAAACTGGTTCATTTCCACTTTCATGAGGGGTTGATGAGACTTCCAAAACATGATGCTTTGGAAAATCCCATAAATCCCACTGTGCTAAGGGGATCTTTGGGCATCAAAACCAACAGGACACAAACTTGAGCAAAACGTTTTTAAGAAACCTTACCTATTTTAACCTCCCTGTACAGGATTCCTGGGCTTTACCACATCAACGATAATAAATCCAGCTGATGACAGGACCCCAGAAGCCTGGGTTGCTTTAGAGTCAGTTTATAAGCTCCATGAAAACACATGCTGATAAGTTAATTTTGAAGAAACAGAAGCTATAATTCTGACATTTAGCCTTAAGATTTTATCTTAAACCATATTTTTAGTGCCTACCACACATTTCTGTTTCTTGGATTAAATTAGAATGTGAGGAGAAATTAATCAGAAATATAAAATTTCATGAACTGCTACCTTTTTTAGGTGATCCCTACAGCCTTACCCTCAGAAGTCAACCCATATTCATTGACTTTCTCAGCCTTGAGGTTAAAAAGAAAGTCTATTTGCCCTCTAAATGACATAAAATGAAGTTTTGAAGCCCTAAACACCCACCAGAAGCACTGGTAAGTCAGACAGCAGGAGAAGAGGAAAGGGCTGGGGCCGGAGGAGGGTGCAGAGGAGGAGAAATCCAAGCTGAAAATAGACACAGTAAAACCCATGGTGCCAAGTGGAGTGGTTGCTGTGGCTGTGAGGATGCAGAGGGAACCCAAGACACAGCCCTGTGACATCCTTCTGCTCTGCAGCGACCTCGTTTAAAGGCACAGGGAGCAAACAGCAGGGACTGGATAGCAGAGAAGTTGGAAGTTGGGTTGGAAGAGGCCTGAAATAGCATCTAATTCCATTCCCCTGCCCACTTCTAGGGACACTGCCCACTAGAAGGTCATGTACTGTTACTCCAGTGAGCAAAGACATGAGTAAGGTCAGGGTCTCAGTTGATACTGACTTGGAAACCTATAGATTGCAGAATATTGAATTATGACATAACTCTCTAATTACTTCTGATTATGCTCAATAGTAAAAAATAAACCAAGAAAAGCAATCTGAGGGAGGGAACTCTACCAAAGCAGCTCAGTGACCAATTCAAAATATTTGCTTGTAACTCCCTTTAAAATATTCCTGTTTAAAGAGGAGAACTACAAAGCCTTATTTCAACTTCAGTCAGCAGCAGTTTATTGCAGGGAAGGGCCTGACTCGTGACTCACGAGGTGCCAGCCAGATGTTCTCCCTGCCCATCAAATGCACCTCCAGGCTGCTCCTGGGATCAGCACCCCCCTGCTATGGGCACACACAGCCCATCACTGCCCCACGAGCTTCAGCCCGAGCAGGCAACAGGCAAAGCTGCAGCTGGGGAAAAGGAGCTGTGTGTGTGTGGGCAAATCTGCTCACAAGTCAATAGCCCTGCGTCAGAGGCAGAAGCTGAAGTGGCACAGGAATATCTTCTTTCAGCATCTCTGAACAATAAAGGTTCATCTTAGTTGAGTCTGGCTGGTGGATGTGTTGACAGGGCAGAAGGCTGAGTGAATGCAGTTCTTTTTTCATGGCTGCCTCGAGACTTTGCAGTGATACAAGTCGTCCTACGCCAAACAAAACGCACCTGCTATTTATGGTCAAACACACACACAGCTTCGGCAGAGTTTTAAAAGTGAGAATGGCTGCTAAGAACTGAGCTCATTATTGAAGCAGGGACATACATAAAACGATATCATTGCTGTGTACCAGCTTTGCTTTTCATCCCTTATTTAACTGTTCAAAACAAGAAAGCATGGTGTTAGTGATTTGGAGTTCCAGTCTGATAAAACACTAAGATAAAACCTGAGAAACGATGAGTGGGATTTCAGCCACTGTAAAATATTTGAAGTGTGCTCTGTCTCTTGCTGTTCTCTGTACAGCACTGCCTGGAAATGCTCAGTTCTGTAGGTCTTGCCTAAGATAAAGTCCTGAAGCTGTGAATATGGGGGGTAGGAATCACCTGAACACAACTGCAGAATTTTTTGCACAAGTCCTTCAAAACACAGAAAATCTTTTTAATGTACACAAAGTGTAAGATGAGGGTGATGATACTAAAGATTTTTATGGGTTTTGTGAAATTGTGACAGAGGGCTAAGCAGAATATTTGTTCTCCTTTGCTTCCCAAGACTTCTCACAGGGACTGCTGTGCAAGTATTCAAAACTGAGCCTGCACAGCAAACACAGTAGTTTCAATATTAAATCTGAAATTCCAGTTTTGAAGCAGAAATCGGATTACTCAATCCACTAACTAGGACACATGACTTCATGTGGTGTACAGGTGACAGCAAAATTAATCTGAAAAGCAAAGAAGGTACAGGTCCACACCAGCATCTTTTCAAACAAAAGTTCTGAATAACTGTCACTGTCCTGGGAAAACTCTCCAGGATTAGGAGTCTACTTAATGTGTTGTATAGAACTGTGATACAATCAGCTTTTTATGAAGTAGGGATTCCCAAAGCACACAAAGTCAGCACGTCAGGCAGGTTCCAAGAATTAAATATGATGGAAATGTACAAGTGGTTAAGGGATACACAAGGACAGTGACTTGCTGCCAGTGAGTTACACAAGCTTGGAGAATGGTAATGATTGAGGCAAGGCAGAAAATAAAAGGCAGGTGAGGAAGGGACAGCTCTCTAACCCAAACCCTGTCCATCTTTTCTCTGAGATGTTGTTGCTGGCAGAACTTCAGCCTGAATTGAATACTGAAGTGACAACACAAAAACTCCAGATCTCTAGGATTTGGTATAGTCTTGGAGTTTGGCCCATCTCTTACAGAATATCCTTGATATCCTTGTAAATATTTATATCTCCCTGCCATTGGTGGTGCTTTCTATAATGTCTCTTTCTACTTTCTTGAATGACCAGCCACATTAAATCTATTTTTACATTAAAGAAATTAATTCCTTTGAGCTATTTTTCTTCTTGAAAGAAGTATTTCCCCATGAAGAATTTTCATTGTTCTATTAAAACAAACAAAACCCAAACCCAACAGTTTATTTAGACAAGACTGAAACAAAGTCTAGTAATTTCAAAACTTAAAAGTACCACCCCTGGTTCTTGTTCTTTTGCCTGAGCTGAATTTCAGTGCTGACAGGGGTGCAGTCATAAGCAATAGGAAGTACTGTGGGATAAAAAAACAAAGCTTATCCTCAGGGGGAAAAGGAGAGAAACAGAGTGTGGGAATGCAGTGGTGGTGAAGGAAGGGGGAATGAGGAACAAAAGCAAGCAAGCAACCAAAAATCCACCAATATCAACCAAACAAACCACTTCCTAAACCAGGAGTCCAACAAAGTCCCAAACCCAGTATGGGCCAAAAAGACCTGGACACCAACTTCTGTGCAGCAGAAAAGCACCCTTTCTGAATTAAATACTGTTGTGGGGTTTTTCCCCCTGTAAATTTCATCTGTTTCTAGGTGAATTAAAATTGTTTTTTAAATTAAAATTTCAGAATTTTGGGCGGGAAAAAATATTTTCTTTTTCAAAGAGTCCCTCCTTTTTAAACTATCTCCATCTCTTTCAAGAGACAACCAACATCTGCAAAGGCATATACTGCAGAATCTGATTTGTATAGCTGAGAGTAACTTTAGCAAAGAGGTTGTTTTGCAGCTCAGAGTGAAAAAAAATAGGCTGTCAAGGCAAACTACAGCTGTTTAAATCATTCCTCTGTGAAGCAATGGTTTCCCGTGGGGAGAAGTCCCAAAAGTGTATTTGTGCATCTGCAAATGCCTTTGCTGCTCCTCTGCCCAGCACAGCATGGAGAAAGCTGAGAAGATGAAGTCATGCTTCCACAGCTTGTGGCTTGGCTTGTTTGTTGTTGCTGCTCTTTGAACAAATACTTCAGAAGAGGAAAACATATTCCTCCCCATCGCAAGCATCCCTAATAAAATCGGTGCATTTTAAGTGGCATTAAGTGTTTGAATAGAGCCCAGACTCTCTGGCTGTCAATGTGTTCCTGATGTTGACCCCCACATGCTGCAGCACATCACAACCATATGGATGGAAGGATAACTAACAGCAACACTGAGGAAATACTTAAGGATTATTCCATCTAATTTTGTTCCAAGGACTTCAGTGCCTGGACAAGGAACAGGAGATCCATGTGGCTGTGGGTCAAATCCTATTCAAAAGTGCCCTAAATTGACCTGGAGCTGCTCCTGACAGCAGATAGTTTTGGGCAGGGATTGCTTCTGCACATCCTTATCCGTGGCATGGCTTTATGCCAGGCTGTGCTCTCTTGACTCTGGAAACATAAGATCACAGATTGGTTTGGGTTGGAAGAGGCCTTAAAATCATCTCATTCCAACTTCCCTACCATGGGCAGGGACACCTTCCGGAGTGCTGAGAGCCCCATTCAGCCTTTAGTATTTCCAGGGACAGGGTGTCCACAGCCTCACTGGGCAAAATGTTCCAGTGCCTCACTGCCCTCACAGTAGGGCAATCTCCATCAGAACAGGCTCAAGACAAAAATCAGACCTAAAACATCCATACTTGCCAAAACAGAAAAGTTAGATATAATAATTGGGGGTTTTTTTTAGTCAGGAATAAGGACTCTGGGGTAAGTTAGGAAAGAAACCACATTAAAATCTGTAATTTTCAAGGAAGAGGTGCTAAAACCTGTCTGTAACAGTGAAAGAAGAATCTCTGAAGCTGCAGCTGGAAATTCAAGAGTTACTGTGGGAGTACAGCTGAGCCCTCAGCTTCAGGGGTGTTCAGGTGTCCACTGCCACTCAGGAGAGCTCCCTTTGTCCAGATGCCAGGAGGCATCTCCTGACAGCACACGTATGAAGAAACCTCAAAAAAGCAAACAAAACCCCCCTTACCTTTCATCTCCATGCCCCTAAACTATGTATTTCCAATTTGCAGAAATTATTGCAATCGGGGAAACAAGCAGGAGCTCTGGTTAGGCCTTGGATTGGGCTGTGCAGGGACACAAGGACACAGCAGGCACCACAGCCTGCACTCCCCCAGAGATGTGCTCGTCAGGATTTGCTTTAGAAGTCACTGATGCAGACCAGGGGCTCTGCCTGTCTTGGCACATCAGCTCTCGGCTGTCAGTGCTGGCTCTCCCAGGCACCTCATCTCCTTGAGCTGCTGGAGCCTGTCCTGACAGAGGGATGAGGAGCATGTCCAGGGCTTCCAGCCCTGGGGGCTGCAACACCAGGGAGGGATGGGGACTGGTGGCTCTGCACTCCCCAGCCTGACCTCCTGCGAGCTCTGGGCTGTGTCCAGTGGACCCAGAGCTGTCCAGGGCTGAGCTGGAAAGGCTGAAGAAACACTTGTTAATGCAGCTCTTCAGGAAAGTGCTGGATTAGCCTGGATTAGCAGTGGGCATTGTGGTTGCACATAACGAATTATGTAAAATGGGCCTGTTAGTGTAAAGCAGATGTACAGGCACATGACTTCAGCTGCAGGCACAGCCAGGAATAAAAACAGAGTGGATTCAGTTAGGGAAGGATAAAAAAGGGGAGATTTCATATATTTCCCAACATGCACCGTGTCCTGCTGCTTTTGCAGCAATATTTAAAAACAATACAATACAATGATTCCAGCATGGGAAGCAAGACCGAGGTCCCCACTTACAATTGGGGGAAACCATTTTTCCTCTGCCTCTCCATTCACAGTTACACAGCTCAGGAAACACCATAGGAGCCTCCAGGAACAGCAATCAGCTACAGCCACTCCTGAAGAGATCCTAAAGATACAGTCTAAACATTTTCCATTTAAACAAAAATGCTTTTACCTAATAGGATTAGCCTTCTGCATTTTGATAACATGCTTTCCTTCAGAGTTCAGTTTTCTATCAACTTAAATGAACCCAGCTGCCAATTAAACAACTAGCACAGAGACAGTCACAAGCAAGCAAGGATAAATATGGGAAAATTAACCACTGGGAAGAAGGAAAGACAGGACTTCTAATGTTTTCAAAACAAATATAAATGAGATTAATTTAGATTGAAATGTGGTCAACATCCCCTTTAGATAATACACATGAAAATGCTAATTTTGGATAATACAACCCACAGCCCAGTGATATCAGACATTTTTTTCCACAGGCAAACTTCACACGAGCAAGTGCTAATTGATGTAAAAATACACAATGAATAATTTGTCTGCAGTGACTTGGTAACATGGTCAATGCTGATGGATACTCTGTACAGACAGGTAAAATCGTGTGATTTGAGCATTCAGAGAAGATCCCTTTCCTTCTAATATCAGTTTTGGGAGATGGACTGGTCACAGGGACCTCCCCAGTTGCTGACCACTACCAACACTTTAATTCCTGAGCAATCTCATAAATGATCCTGCCAAAGCACAGCCACCAGTTCTTGTAAAGTTTTATACTTTAGGTCTGCCCCTGCCTGGATTTAGGCTAAGACACAGAACTGAACATATATTAATGAACTGTCAGAGGAAAGAAGACACACACCCACCTCCATCTCCATCTTCTGTGAGGCTCCTGCACTATCCAGTGGCAGGCAAAGTGAGAACCTGCAGTGTGTTTGCCAGACACAAGTGGCTGGGCTTTAGGAGAATGTGCTGAAATGGTTCTAACCTTTGTGGAGAGATTCCTCCCTGTAAAAGGATATCCACGCTCCACTAAGAAATTCACTTACTGATCACACCAGAGGCAAACTCCTACCTGCTCTTTCAGCATTTCTATTCAGTCACTAGAAGAGGTACAGAGACTCCACTGGCAGCCATATGCACACATTCTATTATTTGGGATTATACAATTTACTGCTACTGCAAATCTTCTGGATAAGATCAGTTTGTGAAGGGAAAACGGCAAAAAATACCTGCTGCTGTTCAGAAGAATACAGAATTTAGACAAATGCTTTCTTTATTCCATTGCACTTCATGTTAATAGAGATATCCAAGAGGAGCTCTGGAGATTTCCTCCCAGCCTGGCTGATGGTTTAGACATCATCACACAAGCTTTGCAGTGAGTTTATACCCATTACTTTGCACCATGCTATGTTAGAAGTGTAACAGGGCAGTAATAAACTAATGCTTCCAACTACAATGCCAGCATCAACACAGCAGCTGCTTAACAGCCTCCTGGTTAACAGCAATAATCCAATAATCCTATATTGCTACCACACATCTTTGACAATTTTGACACCAGCACAGCAAAAAAAGGAAAAAAAATCCAAAAAGAGATGTTCAACAGGCTGAGCAAGAAAAAGACTTCATATCTGTCTGTATCAATAAATTGTGACAATAAAGATTTCCTACTTCTTCTAAACCATAAGTTTTGGATTTGGTTTTTGCCTTTCAAATAGCCTGCTTTCAGAAAAATGTATTTTATAATTTCAAAGAAACCCACATCCCCTGTATGAGCATGGAAGAGGAAATAGCATTATAAATGCTGCTTAGTTCAGAATCTAGATATTTGTCTGCAAAAAATAATGGTACTTTGATTGAGAAAAGATTTATGAACAAGGAAATCAAATGGCACGGAAGTTGCTGGGAAATGTGTGCTGCAGCATTTTCTATTGCAGAATTTGGAGCTGCCTATGAGTTCTGCACATTTGGGTGATTTTCATTGAAATTCAGAGCACTATGTTGCAGGCAGGGAAGTCTGCCAAAGATTTTATTTTTAAGATGCAGCAGCTACATGACCCATTTTTGCCTTCAACAACTAGCAACTTCTCCCTCAAAAGAAAAAGGAGACATAAAACCCAGTGCAGATTTGAGTACCTGTGTTTTGCTTTCTCCCACAAGGATGATGTGGAAAAGCAACAAGCATTAAGAGTGGACAGCTACTGAGCTCTGGCTGCTTTTCTTCCTTGTTCTGTTTTCAATCTCCTCATGTCCAGAAGAAAACGTGAAAGACTACGTGGCTGTTATTTCCTGGGGCCCCAACAAAAACAAGAGGTGACAGCATCAGGGTAACAATGGCATTTGCCATCCCCTCCAGAGCAGCAGGGTCCTTGGCCACCCCTCTACACAACCCAGTTCCTGCTTTGGCTGTGTGTCAGTCTGCTGGTCCTCTCACTGCAGGCATGGCAGAGGTTTCAGGAGCACAGTATTTATGTAACTTTACAGCAGAGAAGAACAGCCAGTTCCTCAGGCTTCCTATGGCTCACACTTCCAGGAAGAACTGGACTCACTGCCCATGGGGAGGTGGTTTGTCCAATTCCTCAAGATGGGATGGACATGGTGAGGTTGGAAAGTGTGAAGTGGACAAAAATAAAAAGAATTGAAAACCCCAGAGCAGCTACAGCACAAATAAGACATGGCTGTGCTGTGTCTCACTACACATGCCAGTGGGGAAAGAAGATGTGCTTCTCATGCCTTGTTAGGTCAAAACTCATCGTGACTTCCCCCATTTGAGTCCCCCAGCACACAAAATCTAACCCACAGCTTTAAAACCAGTATTAGTCATGCCAAACCTTTCACCCCCCCTCCAGTGCACCCACTTCATAATAAGACAAACCAAACCACTGTTTTTATAGTTACAGTTTTTTTGCCTGCTTGGAAACTGTCAGATTCATATTTTCAACTTTCTTTGCACTGCAATCAGCACACTTGGTTTTTGTTTGTTTTTGTTTTTTAAAATTTATTTATATTTTTAAACTGAAAACTGGGATTCCATGTGTTTGTAACTGCAGGAAGAAGCCAAGCTCACGTAATTTTTTGAAATACAGGTATGCCTATCTCCATGGCTTTAAAACAGAAATCTTAAATTCTGTCTATCTGCCAAGTCAAATCATTATTCCTGATTATTTAACGCTGCTGTAGATGAGTACTCCAGACTTCCTAAGCAGAAAGAATGTAAACTTGCATCATGGTTTATAAGGAATGCACAAAAAAATTACACAATAAAACCGCCATCAAAAGGTGCAACTGCTGGTGGCTCTTTATGCACACTCTAAAAAGCCAGAGGACACTCAAGATCAGAAAATAGGCATGAATATATGTGTATTTTTAGCAACTAAAGTTACAGATTATCTGAAAACCATGAATTTGTGACAGTTTTCTTGGTGTGCAATGCCTGCATTTACCCTCTGTTGCACATACAACATCCTCACTATAATTCTATTAGTTGAACACAAGTAAAGACCTTATTTATGATCCAAATATGTCAACCATATCACATTTCTGAGCAGATGATTTGATTCTCTGCTGTAGACATGATTTGTACTCAACTAAAGATTAACATTTCCTGATCACTGCTTCTCTTGACTAGGGCTGCAAGCAAAAAGAAAAAAACAAAACAAAAAACCACAAACACAAAAAACCAAACCAAACCAAAACCAAAAACCAAAACCCCAAAAAACCAAACCAAACACAAAAACCAAAACCCCAAAACATTTATGTACATTTTTATGTATGCACATATGTGAAAGCAAAATAAAATAAAAATTAGGAAGGTCACTGCAGTGGACAACTTCCCAGAATGCATTTGGCTCATGTTGTGAAGGCTGACAAGACAAAACAAAAACAAGCTAAAGCAAAGCAGTCCAGTTAAAAAGGAGAGACTCCTCCTAACTGAGAAGAAAGAGTCAAAATTAATTCACTTGTTACTTCTCTGAGGTTGAGTTTGATCTTTACTATTAGTTTCTATCATTTAAGCAATCAGGCTTTTTTGTTTTTTTATTTTACCAGAGTACAGCAGCTATGATTTTTTTATTGTGGTTTGATTCCAAAATGGAATTTTCCTAACGAAGAGAGAAGTACCTCACCCAAACTCTCAGATTTCACAATTTCCTGATACAGATCTCAGAGACTCAGAGTTCATCCTTTATCCTAACTCTTGAAGCAGTTTAATGTTCAGCAGCCTTCTGGTGGTTCATACTCTATAATCACAGCCAAAGAGGGTCCTTTACTGCCTCAGATGTCGCTGGGTATAAAAAAAAAGCTGCCTGCACACTATTGCCCTTTAAATCAGATTTTTCCAGGACCTTTCTGCTGTGTTTGCCACCACAATGTTTCAGAGGCCTTTTAGGAACAACAGTGTACATGCACAAGGGGCATCTGAGAATCCAGAGAGACCAAACATCACTGGAAGCAGTTCCCTAAAAAACACCAAGGGACAAAGATCAGTGCAACAGGACTTGGACTAATAATAGTCAACTAGTCAATAGTCTAGTGCTGGGATGAAGGGAATCAGATCTTCAGAGAGCTCTAAGAATCTTGTCAGGCTTTCTGTACTTCTGAATGTCTTTCACAAAGTCAGAACAATGGAGGAGGGGAAAAAAAAAGGAGGGCAGTGATTTGGGTTCAAGATGGGAACTACTAAAGTTCCAAAATACAGACAAAAAACCTTAGTTATTTTAGGGAAGAAACAGCAGGATTTAAAAATATGTCAAATTCACAAGATCACTGACAAAGAGTATTTATGAAAATTTTACTCCAAAAGGTTGGATTAATCTGGAAAGCAGAAGCAACATTGGTATCCAGTTGTAAGAAATAAAGACTGAAGAAGGCTCAACAGCCATTTCTCCAACAAATCACTGGGCCAGAAATCCTGGTAATTTATTCTGTGATTGCCCATAAGTTTTTGTATTCCTGAGGATGCAAGCCAAGGAATTTTGTGTCTGTGTGCACAGCAGTCTGAACAGAGAATTCCCCCTTTGTTTATAAAATACCTGCATTAAAATATTTAATATTTTAAGATAGAATAATGCAACAAAAGTCAATAGCACAGACTGTAGCAGAGGTTACTTTGGTATTTTTGGTCTCCAGCAAACAAACCCATCCTTGTTTTGGCTGGCTAAGCTTGGAATTCTCTTGATCAACTACTTGACCAAGCATATTAAGGAGTCCTGTGAAAGGTAAAGGCAATTCTGTGTCCTGCAATATCTGATATTCCTTCTAGTTCCATACAGTTCTGTTCTCCACAAGTTTCTTACTTGAATTTTAAACAGAATTATACCAAAACTTACCATTACTTTCAAATACACCTATAGAATATATTTCTAAAAGATCCTTGTAACTGCTATATAGTAATTTTAGGCCACTTAATGCTCTCTCTTATTAAGCAACCTTTAATTTAATGAGCCCACTCAAAGTGTCTAAATGCTCAAATTACAGAGCACCAGATCTATTCTTCAAAACCCCTAATTTTAACAGTAATCCTATTTTCTTCATATCCTTGGGTGATCAAGTAGTGCTTCACTGTATTTTAACCAGACAGATATCACAATGCAATAATCTCAAATGGATCCAATCAAGTTCCTGCAGTGAAGCTGGTTTAGTTAATGATTACTTTTATCTTATCTATATTTCCTTTCATGTTAAACATTCATTTGCTCTGTGCTACTAAAACAGCAGCAACAAAAAGGACTTTGCTATTTTGTTTTACTTTATTTTCTTCTTTGTGCAAAAATCCCATGTTTTCATTACAAGAACACTTCAGTAACAAAAATATATTTTTCCCCAGATTTTTTTTATTTTAGCAAGTAGGTAGTGTTGAATTCTGAGAGCTGATTGAACAGCTGACTTTTGTCAATTCTGCCCTCAAGATTCCCATATTCAATGAACTAAGCTGGTGGAACAAACTATTCAGGGAAAACTTTAAGACAGTTTTCCTCTTTTTCCCATGACATTCTGCTGACACAATACACTGATACAAAAAACACCAAAGACACCCAAGCACAGGATTGGCAACAGCAATAAGACACCCTGACACTACTGGCAAGGGAGAAATGCACACGGAGAAAATATGCAAGAAGTTGGAGAGTCAGAGTGCTGATTTTTTCCCAGAGGAAACTTATGTGTTTCTGGCTCTGCTAGATACAGGGGAACTGAGAAAAACCAGTAGGGACAGCCTGTCAGCCAGCAGAGAGGCTGGAGCACACAGGAAGCTCAGCAAGGACAAAACAGCCAACACCTTCCCCTTCACAGAAGGCTCAGGACGAGCAGGAGCCTGTGCAGAGCTTCCCTGGCTCACCCTGCTCAGAGCTCACTCCAAGGAACCCAAATCCATCAGAACCATGAGCACTGCCTGGATGTGGATTGACAACAGCACAGTGACACGTGGAGCTGTAGGCCAGGCACAGAAGCATTCCTGCAGCTGAGTCACAGCACCAGGGAGCTGTGAGTGGGTGGGAAGCAGTTAGAAAACCACAAGCCTACCACGGGATGACTGTCAGAGATGACTGGTGGTTTTTGCTTTGAACCAGTTTGTGATGAGTGCAGATATCTGAATACTGCTGTTTCTTTTACAAAGATAATGGTTGGAGTCTTTTGGAGACTGTGTCCCTTTAGCTGTAACATCACAGTCCTGATGATCTTACCTGTGAAATACAGGAGGTCAAAATGACTCAATATGAGATGAGTTCTGATGGCATTTAGAGTCCATGACCAGCTACATGCAAATATAAAAGTGTGGAACCACAGTAACAAGCACCTACTGAAGCGAGCCCAGACTTTTTTATTATGTAAACACACATTTTAAAACAGAGAACAAATGATGGGTTACATGAGGTGGGTTGCTATCCAGACTGGAGAAGGTTCCAAGCAGACCTTATAGTGGCATTTCAGTAACTATAGAGGAACTAAAAGAGAGCTGGAGAGGGACTTGTGACTAGGACAAGGAGGAATAGCTTCCACCTGACAGAGAATATGTTTAGATTAGACTTTGGGAAGAAATTATTTTCTGTGAGAGTGATGAGACACTGGAACAAGTTGCATAAAAAAAGTTGTGGATGTCCCATCCCTGAAAACATTCAAGACTAAGTTAGAATTGGTTCTCAAGCAACTTGATCTAGTGGGTGGCATCCCTGCCTGCCCACAGCAGAGGACTTGGAATTAGATGAGCTTTAAGGCCCCTTCAACCCAAACCATTCCATGATTCTAATTTCTGATTTGCTTGAGCCAGGAGTAGTCAGATGCTGCATGTTATATGACACTGCTCCAAGGCTGAATTATTTTCCTGCATATGACAGGAGCATTGAACACTCACAGAATCACAGAATGGTTTGGGTTGGAAGTGATCTCAAAGATTCCATCTCCCCTGCCATGGGTAAAGCCATCTCCCACTAAACCAGGTTGCTCAGAGCCCCATCCAACCTGTCCTTGATACAAAACCTTGAGTGAAAGAAATAGTGCCTGTCACCCAAAAGCAGTAGACTCACCTGGCCTTAGGAAAAAAAGATGGAACTCATCCCACACTGTCATTATGGAAAGAGCTATTTGCATTCATACTAGACAGACTAATGCAGCGAATTTCTATCTTCTCTGCTTTTAAAACCATTGGAAATTCATGCTTTTTGGGTAGATCTGAACATCTGGATACACTGTGCATGACTTCATATATTACTTTTACCCTTTTCAGGCAAAAACCCAACAGACTAGACATTTCATAAAATGTTTTTCATCCATCAGGACTTGCTTGAGATGCGGTTTGTTGAAACATATGGCATAACAGTACCTCCTAAACAGAGGTATTTATTAAAGAAAACAGTTATAAATATAGCTCCAAATAAACAGCTTTCAGTAAGAAAAGCTCTCCAGCTTTACCTCCCTTGTTTATCCAGGCTAGATCTTCCTTGGAGCAGTGTGTACCACACAGACAGCCAACAGCTGAATATTAGTGCAAAACATTACAGTGTCATTATGGTTTGCTTAAAACCAACTTCATACTGCTCTGGCTCCTCTTTTCCAGAAACAATCCTGGGCCAAAACAAACCAGCAAAGCAAAAAAAAAGCTCCCTGAGAACAGAATTGTTTATTCCAGAGGAGATAACTAGAAAGATGAAGGACAGACTGACTGCTGGCATGGAAAATGGCTCAAAGACATCTGTTCAACAGCTGACCCACACCCACTACACAATGGACTGAAACATTGACATATTAGCTACTGAAATCCCCAGTTTATAGCTCAGTAGTGTTTTAGTGCATTAAAGGGCTGTGGGTTAAACTGTTGGAGCTCAGCAATGAAAGCACAAGAACAGGCCAGAGCCCTGGGGGTTCTGACCTCTTTGGTCTCACTATTCCCATCCTCCAGGCAGAACTAAAATATTTAGAGAACCCAAGTTCAACAGCCATGTTCTGTGCATTTAATATTGCCAATATAAGCAACAATGAAGTGCTTCACTGGTATACTGGGATTAAGAGAGAAACACTGCTAAGGCCTAAGCTACTCTGGAAATAGGTATGTGCACTACTAAGAGAAATGTAAAATGTGCATTTGCTACCCAACTTTAGTAATATTCTGAATTTTACAAGCACTTTGTGCAAATTAAACTGAAGGATTGGGACCGAGGTGCTTGCCTTACCACAGCAGACTGCCTGCAGTCCCATGACAGCATTGCAGCAAGCCAGAATAATTGATGACTTAGCTTTATCATAGCAACCAAATTCTTCAAATTCTATTTTTTTAAAAAATTATTTTACTAAAACCAGATAAGGTTTGGAAGGATTGAACACCTGCCACTTTCTCTGTCCTTCACTCATTGCCCATCTGCAGCTGACAAAAGTGTTAAACGATACAAATAACAGAGGGAAGAAAAGCAGAGCAGCAAATCTTTTCTTTGATTTGCATAGTTTCTCCAGGCATAAATTCAGCAAAAGGCATAGATTTTCTCTCTAATGGTTTCCCTAGTCTAACAATTTGCAAAAGAAGCTAAGTCTAGAAGAATGGAATCTCTCATCCTCGATATCAAGGGCATCTCAAAGGTTTCAACCTTTAATGCAGCGTGGACCTCAGTACTAACTTCACAGGCAGGTACAGGAGAACTGTGATATAAAGGTGCCAAATCCCAAATGCCCAGATCAAACGAACACTTACTCTTTAATTCATAAGGACATGGATGTAAAGCAGAAAATTTCAGGCCCTCTGTAGGCAAGATGTGAGTTTAGGACTCAAGAGGCTAAAGATCAAATACCACCTCTTCCCACTTAAGGTGTGACCTACAGCATCCTAAATTAGGCTTCCTCTTCTCACCCATTAGGAAGCCACATCTCCCTACACTTGCTCTGTTGTAGGGATTATCTAAGTGAGCCTCACTCTGCCTCTTTTCTTTTTTATGCAGACATATCTGTGTGAAGAATCTTTTTTGTTTCCTTTTTTTTTTTTAGTAAAACCCAGAAATAAACATGTATGCCTTCCACTCATAAGGCTCAGGTTCAGCTCAAGGTCTCTTACTAGCAGCACTCCCACTATGAATGATTCAAAGCTGCTCCTGCCACAGAGGTCACTACTCCATCACAGGTGGTTTGTCCAGCTTACCCTGTGCTTTGCACTTCTATTTTTTAATCTGTGTTTTGCATGCTTGTAACAACTCACTGCATTGATTTACTCAGAGCAATGGGACCCTTTAGATATCAGGAAGATAAACCACTTTAAATCTTTGCTATTAGAATAATCCCAGTCTGGAGCACATCCCATTATGGATGGGTAACTTCACCTGTAAATCTCTTTTTTATTCTTAAATAATTTGTATTATGACTTACCATCTGATGCTGGGAGCTCTCGAAGAGATGGCATTGAGCCTGGGTGGGCAGAACAGGGACACCTAGAGAACTCAAGAACAGGACAGGCACGTCTTTCATCTTTTTTTCTCTGCTGTCATGCAATAAATCTCTCTGGCTCTCCAGCTCAGCCCCCTGCTCTGTCCCCAACACAGATAAAAGTGAATTCCATGATTTCATATTCTTCTGACCAAAACAGAGTCTGAAACTCTATCACTAAAGTGTGACCAGGGGCTCAGAGACAGTCCATATGAACACTTTGGATCTCATCCTGCCACGTCAGTATTTCACCATGGCTTTTTTAGTCACTGCTCTTAAAACTCACACAGAAAGACTCAGCTCTAGACTCCTTCATGATCTGAAATCTCAATTCAGCATGTTTGCTTTATCTCTTTCTTTTCTTCTGAGCCAGAATTTAGTTCCTCCAAATAAAGACCAACTTAAAGAAACTCACATTTAGGCATTACTGAGAAATCATCCTATGAGTGCCCATTAAAACTGACAATCCAGATGCAGCCTGCTAAAGAAGTCCTTAAATTGCTGATTGCTAGAAGCTAAAAGAGCAGTCCAGGAGAGTTCTTGCTGTTCTTCCCTCAGCACTTAAAAGGCCACTGTAGAGAATGAAGATAATTGTATCTCAGCTGAGAATGTGCTTACTTTGTGGCTTGTCATCACTCCTATCTTTTGAGGGCAGAGAAAATTGTCTTTTTGCTCTGTATCTTATTTTATCTTTTCCGTATTCAAACGGTGTCAAGAAACAGAACAAATTTTCAACATGGTGGTGGAGAAATGACACCTTTTCATATCCCAGAACCAAAAAGAGAGACATTTCCAGGATCTGGCCCAATTTTTAATATTCCAATTTTTAAAAATTGGAATAAAATCAGATTCTCATGTTTTCTTGCCTTACAAATCACTGTAATCCGACTATTTAAAGAAAAGGAGGCCAGAAAAGCTTAACACAGGCAATCACAATAAAAATAAGCACACAATTCTTTGAAAAGGACAGAATTTCATCAACCCCAGCTCCTCCAAGCCAAGCTGAGCACACAGCACTATGACAACAACCTCCTGGCACGCTGTTCAAGGCCAAATGAAACCAGTGAGTGTGGTTTCTGGGAAGGCAGCAGATCCCACACTCTCCATCTGGCTGGAGCTCTTTGGAAGACAGGCACTTCCCATACAAAATCTCCAGGTTCTCCATTCGAGGCCAGCAGGCAGAGCCCAGCCTGCCTCACTCTGACAATAACCAGAACCAAGCAGACCTTCAAATTCATCACACCAAGAACTTTTTGTTGAGAAAATTTCCTCAACTCCATTCATTACCCACATGTCCCTGAGGATTCTGCCAGGAAGAGGCTGAAGCACAACATTTCTGCTTCTGGGTGTTTCATTATGGCACAAGTTCTCAACCTAATGGAGATACACATCCTGTTCAGCTGGAACTTCTGCCCATAGCCAGAGCAGGGCAAATCTTTGGTTTCTGTGACAATTATTAAGAGCATGTCTGGCTAGGAATTTAGATGAATTCTTGATTAAGCATTAATGAACACAAGTGACAAGCATGTCACTTGGGACAGAGTTTGCCCATCTTTACCCAATAAAGTTCAAATTTATATATTCAATAAACTGATTTTTTTTTGTCCAGGTATTCTTTCTAGTACACACACCGTTAAGACTATAGTGTCCTTGCCAAAAAACTCTGTTTTTACTACTTGACAACATCAATCTAATTCTCTATTCAGAGAGCCTTACTACACAATTATGATAAAATTGAGGGCTTTATTTCCACTCTGTAGAGAAATAATGTCTTGAACTGTGGCTCCAAATCCACTCTCCTCTGTGTTTCATGCCTGTTTTTAAAACTGTATTTGTTACAGCTATGGAATTGATTTCGTGACTGAAATTACCGTGGGCTTTGCCAGTCACTACGCCCAGTCATCACTTAGGCTGGCAAATATTCACTGTCTGAAGCTATAAATACAGATAAGTATTTTATTTTGAGTCCTTTAATATCACCTGCCTGGCACTTTGCAGCAACTGCTAGGTATGACCAAAGCATCAAATAAATCCCTATTTCCCAATATTGCAAGTCCTTGTAAGGCTGGTATGCATATTCAAGAGACATTTCATATTAACCTGCTACAAATATAACTGTCTGCAACACTTTTCACTCTCCAAAGCTTCAAGCAAAATGGAAACTCACCTCTGCTTTTTTTGCAGAGGTACAACTATTCCTTTTCCCCTTAAAATGCATTTTGATATCATAAAACGTTTTTTTTCTTTTCTTCCTGCAATGCAATAACAATTTCATCTTCCTTTCTCTACAGGCAAGAGATTCAGAGAGATGCAGCTCTGGATGACTTTATGCCCCTAAGTCTTAGTTTTAAGCAACTAGAAGTAACCTATGATATAGAAATAATCTTGCTTTCTACTCTAGTGTCTTTAGGTCCAGCAGCAAGGGAGGTTTTAGATCCCCTACCAGTGTGCAAACCCACATTCTTAAGGAGATTTTTGGCATAAATTTTGCAACGCACAGTAGAAATAAAGATAGATGTGCCTGCTTCAATCAACATTACTTCAAGAAACTTAAAACTTCCATTCTGCGTTCCTATATAAATTTACTACAAATTTAACAACTGCTATGACAAAAATGTGAACACTGAAACAAACTCCTCCTTCAGACTGTTTGCTGTAGTTTGCTTAAAATGAACTTAATTATAAAACAATCTTAAAACACTTAGATCAGTTCAGCAACGTGTATTCTTCTCAGTTAACAGAGAACCCCACTGTCTTAAGCATACACCATTCATAAGGCATATATTGCTGCTCACTGCCCACAGCTCATCATAAACGGCTTCCACCCCATGCCAACATGCACAGCTCCAAAGGGAGACAGTCCAGAAACACAGTATTTCTCTGGTATTCACTCCAGCCATCATCAGTTAACCTCAGAAATTCTGTGATGTATTCCATCTATTCCTTAACACACTATATTAAACCTGAGCAATAATGCTGTGCATGAGTTATTCTTGCAGTGAAGGAAATCCTTCTCTGGGCCCAACTAAAAACTGGAGTGACATCTGCTGTTTCTCATGCAGTTTTAGAAAGATTTTTCATTTAGCAGCCATTTTGATTAAACAGATGCAACAGACCTTCTTAACACCTAAAACCAGGACATGTGCACTTACACTCCCCTCAGAATTCTGCTCTTCTGTGAAACACCCATATAAAGAACTCCTTGAAGGGATTTTACATTCATAAAGACATCAAGCACATGCTGCTTTTATAAATTTTATTTGATGCTATAATATTTCAGTACCCAAAGGAGGATTTTGCACAGCAATTTTTGTTATTAGAAATCGAAACTAATTTCTCTGCTGCTTTGCTTTGGGGGTGAGTTCTTTATTTGGAAAGGCTCACTCTATACCAATAAAAAAGAGGAGACTAGATTATTCAATATAGATTTCAGGTATTCCACTTTCTTGGCATTTTGTATTATATTCTTCTAACTAGTTAATTTCAAAGGCAAGAAACAGCAAGAATATCTTCAGCTGTATAAGCTACTACTTGAACAACCATGTTTCAGCTGAAAACAACTTTCAATTAGAAATGTTCCCAGCTGTAGAACATTAACACATCTGACTAGCCAGACCAAACAATTTATGGAACAAAACAATTTATGGACAAATTCACATTTACAAGTAAAGTATCATGACAGGACAGTTCAAACCTGATTCAACAAATATATCTGGGTCAAACATGAAGGATAGAAGTCAGTGCACTGCTGATCACAACGACGTGACATTTCAGTGATACAGGGACAGGCTGTTCCAGGACATGCTTCCTAGGACCATTATTTTAAATACCCAAAAAGAACTCAAGTAAAAACTAAAAACCTAATTTTCCTTTCTTTACCTCTGCTGGCAATCCCAAAGAAGAAATACAGCATACCAGGGTTAAGGTATGCAAAACCAAGTGAAGAATTTGTTCAACCTTTTTTAGTTACAGGAGAAATATTTCCTTGCTTGCTTAAAAAATGAAGCAATGGAAAGCAGAAAAAGAGAAAAGAGGCTGGCATAGACTGACAGACATGTCACACAACTACTTGCTTAGCAGGCACAGTGCTGGAGAAGTAAATTAACTGCACAGTTACTGCAAAGTAAATGTATTAAAACTCACTTTTTGGAGCCATCTCATGGACTGCAGCACACGCGATGATGGAGGCACCATGGATCAATCTGTCTCCATCCCATACATGTTCATATACTCAGACCACACCTGAGGAGACTACTATGGGTGTGGGTAGGTGGTCTTCATGTTGGAATTCCCTCATGAAGTGTTGCTGTTTCCCTTTTCAAAGGTACTGGGAAGCAATCTCAGCCTTCCCAGAAAATGCCCACATCCTGGAAGCTCCCCAGTCCTAAAGCACACCATCAACCCTTGTTTCTCCACAGTTAAGTCTCTGGGATTGATCTCTCAGGAGAGCAGGGCAGCCTGTCACAGCTGCCCTGAATAACAACCTTTATATCAGCTTTATATCACCCTTGTCAAAGAGAAGCCGGGTTTTTCTTTGTCAGGTTTTTCTATGTCCGTGCCTTTTTTGAAATCAGCTCTCCAGCTGGTTCATCTCCAGGGTGCCTATCCTTCCTGAATGAGGAAAAACCCCATTTTCCCAGCACCTTTCCCAGCACTTTCCCCAGGACTAGGCTTTGCTGACACCTCTAGTGCTCTTCCCTGGCTCCAGGTTTCATTAAAAGCAGATTTTTCCACATCCTTCAGCAGCCTTCGTGAGGGCTCTCAAAATGGCGGCCTGCGCGTGAGGTGCTTCAGGAGCTCTGTGGGGAGCAGGCTCCAGCGGCTGCCCTAGGCCTGCGCAGCTCTCCTTAAACACATCTAAAAAAAGGGCAAAATGCCGCCTGGCAGCAAGGAATTTAGGGGAAAAATCTGGGAAACGTGGCAGGAGAGGTTTATCTGCACCCAGGAGGTTTTTCATCCCATTTTCTCCCTCTGTGGAGCTGAGACATGAGCAAGTGGCTGGGCAGGTGCGTGGCAGGAGGAATATTAGTCACAAAGAATAATAAATGAGGGTGAAATAGTTTTGGTTCTGGCTTTTAAAGTCACTAAGTATTCCAAGAACTGAAGGTACCAGGGTTTTTTTCAGTTTTTCTCTGAAAAAAACATTCAGCTATTGCCCATGTGCACCATCCATCAGCAGGGCCTGCATAGCCCACGCACAAATGGTGACTCAGGGTCTTTTGGAATCATTGCCACAGATTAGGGACCTCATTTTTCCCCAAACTTCACTTTTTTTTTAATATCGGGGATAACATATCAATCTACCAATGTCATAAAGCCTTAAAGAAAAAGACACTAGATTTAAAGGTTTATAAAAGAAAGCTTACCAATAAGGACTAGCTGTTGACATGCTGCCATACAAGTACTTAGCAATCATGTAATAGTATTAAAATAATAAGCAGCTAGTGTTTAATGTGTATTTAACATGTACCTGAAGAGAGCTGATACTGTCCTGACAGAAAATAACAAGGAAATTAGTAATCAGTTTGCAGAAGGCAGGCACACACACCTGGGGCCTTCCAGGCACATGATAAAAGCTTGAATAAAAGCTTTTCATGCACAAGTAGATTTAAAAGCTCAAGTTTATAAAGATTTTATTTTTATACCTTACTGCAAACATGTTTAATAATTAGGTCAAGTAGCCCAATCCGAGGACCTGTTGTGCAATTAATTTTATTGGTGCCTGGAATAATAACACAGTGGCTCTACTTACCTACACTGCGACTATATTTCTGCTCCCAGCATAAATAAAAAAATTGTATATGCTTTTGAGCTTATGATGTGCAAGATTAATTTAAACCAGGCAATGCATACAGGCAAAAAAAGGTATTTCTCAACTGAGAATTTAAGATCACAGTGTTACTGGACAAAAAGTTATTTATTAGTACTGTGCAACTTGTCTCTGCTGGCACATACAGGAATAACTGGTATTTACAATAATGGATAAAAGCTACTAATATTCTAGAACTAACCATTGTAATATGGCTTCTCAAAAAGTCTGGCTGGCAGATTGTAGGCATGCTGGAGGCAGTCTCTTTGCAATAAAGTCACACTATTTCTTCATCTTCAGCATAGCAGTAAATGCAGATCCAGTTAAAGTTCTTTCCATGACCTTGACTGACTCAAAGATATTGATTTTTCCGAGATTGAAGAGTGTAATACTTACATGACTCAGTTCACGTGGCGCTGCTGAAAATGTGATAAATACCACATTTTGCTAAACAGCACAGAAAAATAAGGGCACAAGTAAAATTCAAGAGCAGAGGTTTTGGGTAAAGTGAATTGTTTTTCCATGCTCTGCTGTGCTTGTGATATTCCAGGCACTATTTTCCTTACAAGCTTCGGCAGCAATCAACATTCTTTTTACTGGGACAAATCTAACACTGTAATGGCTGCTCAGCCTAAAAAAACCAAATACTTGAATAAAAAAAAATATAATTTAAACCAACAAACCAGTGTTACGTTACCAATGTAGTAAGGTTAGGTTTCCCAAAGTCACCAATCTGTTTCTAGCCTGTCTGCAAGGATTAGCATCACATGAACATCTACTCTGAACAGCAGAGCACAGACTCTGAAGACACAATACAGTAAGGATTGCTGACATGTGTGACATTGCTGAACTTGAATTCCAACCATTCCTGCACATAGCTTTAAGGTCACATTTCCCTGTGTGTGTGAAATGAAGATGTAAAGCAATGAATCAGATTACTGGCAGCAACAGTGATGTACTATTGCTGGAACTTCAGAGAACAAGAAAATGCATCAAGGTTCAATTAAAAAAAAAAAAGTGGGGTTTTACCCAGAAAAATAATTAAACGAGTCCACATTAATTCTGGTCAAAGTTCCCTTAATGAAATTACTCTAATATTTTAGGAAGGATTTGAGTTATTTTCAAATACCTCTTTGTTCCTGTGCAGCGAGTAGTTTTTCACTTTACATCTGGATCTTAGAACTCTTCACCCACAGATCTTTGTTCCCATTTTATAGATAGAAGAATAGACAGAAAAAGATCTGAGATATGGCTCAGAGTGACTCTACAAATTCACAGATAAGAAACAGAATCAATGAAAAATAGGTATTATGCATTCTTAACTAATGCCAAAATAATAATGCTTAATGGTGCATCTGCTTGAAATAGGTCACAATAAATAGAAATAAAGATCCCTTAATTAATCAGCACTTTCAGGTCTTCAGTTTGAAGTTTTAAGTATCAAATGGGAACAGAAATACCAAACAAAGACTGAGTTGAGGAGTAGTCATATTACACTGGCATCTTACTTAAATATGATGACCTGAGTGATTATAATACCAGCATTTCTTTATTTCTCCTTCTATGCCTGGAACATGAACATAGCTGAGAAGGCTGGAAATGAATATTTGTACTTCTTGTGCATTATCAGTAGAATTATTTAAGTTTAAATTAATTTTAGCAACTTGAGAAAATCAGACATGACTGAGGTCATGATCAGAAAACATTTGTCTTGTAATACTTATATAATGCTAATTTTTTCCCACTGAACTTCAAATGCCAAGGGGAACAGGAATAGAACCATAGTGGCTTCTCAGAGGCATTACAACTGAGGATATTTCATTCTGTCAACTTTAAAACACAGGGAGAAACCCAACCATTTTTGCACCCAAATTTTATTACAAAACATGGAAGTTCAAAAACGTTACTTTATGTTGCTGTTAGACTGAGTCAAAATTCTTTTTACTTGGATTTTAAAAAGTATCCAAAGTTGTACTCCAACTATGTTACCCCTTAAAGATGAGAAAACACTAAACATGAAAGGTTCAAGCCTACTGTAGTACAGTAGAACTATACTGTCCATAAACAGCAGAGCAAGCTGCTTATTTATCCTTTTTAGTCACAGTAGGAGACAAAAATTAATTGTTATTAAAATTATCCATGTATGAAAAAACTTTAGTTCAGGTATAAATTAAGTTTTAGCTACTTACCAGAAATTAAATTCATTTTTTTCAGTTTTTTAATCTGTGACTTGCTTTTTGAGGGAGAATAAAAACCATTGTCAGCTCTGATTCAAGACCTGTGATTCAACCTTTAGATACCAAGACAAAAGAACACTCACAGCTACTTCTACTTGAATATTGTTTTAATTTTCACTTCACAGCTGTAGTCACTAAACTCAACATTTTCACACTGCATAACAAGCTGCTATTATAGGAAGTAAAATAGTATAATTCAGCACTCTGAGCTGGAGAATCATAATTAGATGAAGTATTACCAAGATTCTTCTGTGCCTTAAGATATGCACCATCATTTGGCTTCATTATTCCTGATGTTTTCATATAGCTCATGGCATATGGGAGGATCAAGAAGCAGCTTTTTTACTAACCAGCTTTCAGCAGCCTCCATTCTCAACCCTTGTAACATTCTTGCACAAGTCCCTAAAGGATGCCTCACAGCACTGAAGCAATCATTTCAGGTCATAAAAAGATAAAGAACTTTAAATAACTCTTCATTTTTTTTCCCAGTGAGAAAATTATTACTTATGTTCTTTAAATTAAAGGGACTTTGTACAAAAAGTCTGGAAAGATCTGGTTTTAATTACATATTTCAAAACTGAGTTATACATAACAATTCTACTGCTAATATGCAGTAAATAAATATATTAAAAACTTAAGAGAGCAGGAAAAAAATAAGCAGACTAGACTACAACTGACTCGGATGTTTTCTGGAAACACACCATGAATAATTTGTCCCTTGTGACAGAAAACAATAAGAGAGAAGAAAAGGGCAAAGAAAATGAGCTTAAGTAAGAAACTGTAACACCCTTTTTTGATCTTGCATGCAAGCTGAGAATGAGAAAAAGTTTTGATCATTCAGTCTACAGTCTTATTTAAAGATCAAAACAAGTCTGAGCAGCTTAAAGCCTTCCTTCATTAAAAGAAGCCATGCACAGTCAAAGAGTTAATTGAATGGTAAGTGGGACATTCATTCTTGCAGCTTTGCTTAAGTGATAGAAACTTCATTACAGACTGCCCTGTATTCCACAGAAGACAATCAAGGTCCACTTGACAAAAGTTTTTTCCACCCAGTCTGTCACTTCTTTTCAAACCTTTTATTACCTGCCTGTTACCTTAAGAGCTCCACGTTGAGTTTTTATAACTTGTTAAATAAATTTACATATATGAATTAAAGTCTTTCAGCCATTAAGAAATAGAAACTGCATATACATATAGTATACAGTGACAAAAACCTCAGAACAAAATTAAAAACAAGTGGCTCAAGGAATATGCTAAGCCTTTTTTACCTACAATATTAAAAATACCAATGATAAAATTCTGCTGCAATATAAGTCTTTTTGAATGTGCAAAGCTTTTGCTGAGACTGTATAAATTTCAATACATAATGTTTTCACAGCAAGTGAATCCATTTTTCCCATTCCTTTGAAGATGCTACAGAGCTAACCATCATCCAAAGCTTTCCTTAATGCAGAGGGAACAGGTTGAACATTTAAAAATGCTTGAGAGCACAGCAGATTAACAATGAGAAGAGTATTCAATGGCCAACTGTTGAATTTAAAATTTTTGTCTGCTGCCCACGTTCTAACCTATTAAAATATTTTAACACACTATACATTACCCTGCTTTAAATTCAGTGTTGCCTTGCTATACAACACAAATCACCTAAGATCAGAGCTAATTTTGATCTTCAATTAAGTATGAAAGATCCAAAATCAGGTTAGCTGTCTCCAGAGCTACCTGCAGGCCACTGCACTTGGCAGCAAAGCAATCCAGGCTCAGGAGGTCAGCAACCTTTACTGAGGGCTCTTTAGGGCAGTCCTGTATGACAGGAGAGCCAGACTGGCCTTGCAAAAACCTCCAGCTGAGGTCCTCCGAGTTACCATTCATCCCACAGCCACATTTTGAAACTAAATCTGACCACTTGGAGACACATGGGGAACCGGGTGGAACAAACCAACAGTGTCCATAAACCATGTCTGTAAGAATTTCTTCACCGTCGTGACTCAGAGAGCGAGCTACAGACTCCAGGGAACGACAAAACCCCTCAGCAACCAACTGGTATTGTGTCTGAGAACAATCTAGGTCTTTGAAAGTGCTGGCAGGCAGACTAGAACTCTAAAAAAGAAGAAACCAGAACCAGGAAAGCAAAGTTAGAACACTGTTTTACAGAAATAATTTTCAACATGTATCACACTGCTGCTTCCCCCCCCTCCAAAACAGATGGTTCAGTTCTAACTAAAAAACGTTTAAGCCATGATTATCCCACAATAGGAAAGAGTCAAAGCAGAGTTCTGCATTATCATCTTTCAATTTAAAAACTCTACATATTTTCAACAGTTAGAAACATGCAATTACTGTAATAGGTATCTAAAGAAGCATCAACAAGTATACAAATAGTGTTAAGTTTAAAAGATGTAATTAAAATTGAGTGCTTCAAATAGACTCTTTTAGTTTATATTAGTAGTCAGCAAAAATGCCACATGAATCTAGAAAGAGACAAGTGTTTTAACTGTTGCAGTGATTCTACATAAATTCTTGTTTCTTAAGTATATGAAGCATCTTTAAAACCTTTGTGTCTCACTTACCTTGTATCTGATGTATGAAGCCAGGTGAGTTTCTGTACAGCCCCCTCCTAATAAAGCCAAAGGTTCCTTCACTGTTAACTGTAACACGTGTTCTGCAGTTTCACAGACACGCTGAAAATCACATGAAATTCTCGTTAGACACACCACGATTAATAGGATTTGTCCTCACTGCAAAAAACACCGGAATAAAATTTTCAGTAGTTTCTAGTACAGATTCCATAAACTTGAATTACATGTGGATATAAAGCTCCTGAGGGATTTCCAAGACTATGCTCACTTAACGAGAAATTCTCTTTATTTGTCCACACTATGGAAAGACAGAAATAAAAAGCTGCATTTTAATTTTTCTTTTTTCAAAACAGGGCTATATATAAAAAGTCAATCAGTACCAATGACATTTCCAGACCAACTGTTCCATGCAAAACAATGCATGACTATCATTTTATGTGTTGCTTCTGGCTTTTTTGCTAGGTGGTTTTGATTTTTATGTTCTCATAGATAAAGTAATGAAAATATTTATCCAGCACTGGCCTCAAGAACAGGTGAAAGAGGTACTTGTCCCTAAACAACTTCCTGCACTAAAGCAGAGGCATTAAATGAACATGAGCACTTCAAGAATTTTGAAATTCTGGAAACAAACTGAATTTATGTACTGAAAAAATGAAGTTTCTAAACTCACTGTATTTAATATTTCTCAGTATTTTATTTTTCCATTAAAAACATGACTTTCCAAGAAAAGATTTGAAGAAAATTTGCTTACCTTCAACTCATCCCATGCTGTTTCACTTCTGTTACAGAGTACCAGGCTGCAGATAACTGTATCCTCAGGAATAAGATGTAGAAAACGCTTCGGAGCAAAACTCTCAATGCACAAATCTTTCAAACTACCATAACAGCCAGGAGACAATGAATGTATGGAAGCTATAGGCTGTGAACCTGTCAATTTAAAAAGGAGAAAAGAGTATGTGGTGCCATCAGAACAGCTAGCTGATGCATTTCATAAAGCATTAACTTTATTCCTCTTGGCTTTTTAACTTATATACATTGTTCAATACCTGACATTTCAATCCACACAGGAAATTATAGAAAGCAACACATTAAGAGAGCAAGATTTAGTGGCAGTTTGAGATTTTAAAAAAAAGTAATTGTTTCATTTGCCTTGAATCAGTTTGAAAATAAAGTTACTGGAATTGGATATCCCTCCTGTAGCAAGCAATAACACATGTGGCATGCCACCATCAGGGCCTGCAGAAGACCAATCTCACCTTGGAAAACGGTTTTCAGACTGGAAAAGAAAAACTCCTGCTCAGCTGCTAAGGCAGGATACAGAGAGAAGCAAGAGACCCCTTCCTCTGCAATGACCCCAGCCCAGGTAATGTTCACCTCACAGTGCAAGCTGCAGGTTCAGAGCAGAGAACTGGCTGGTACCTGTCATGCGGCCCAGGGGCTCCATCACACACAGCCCAGCCCTGTCCACAGCCACGACACCGTTCTCCTTCAGGTACTGTTTCAAGGAGGGATGCATCACTTTCTGGCACACGACAAGGCCCACCTCATCCTCAACCAGCTGCTTGCCCACGTTAAGCAACTGATTCAGCTCTGATACTTCCAGAGAAACTCCATGATGGACTGCTATAGTTCCTTCTTCAGGGTTAAAGCCATCACCTGACATGGACACACTGAAAAGTGCAATCTTGATGATGTTTGAACCAGTCCTTTTGACAGCAAGTGGTTTCCCCAGCTGGATTTCTGGTGTTTCTATCAGCAGTCCAGGAAGAACAGTAGAATCCACAACTCTTCTACCTTTCACAGGTATTATCACACACTTCCCTAAAATAGCATTAGTCTCAACATTACATGGAACAGTAAATATAAAAGCCTTTAAAACCAGTGAGGTGAGATGATCAACTTCAGTTTTATTAAGCATGCAAGCAGGTTTGCTTGTTAAAATGCTACGAACCAAACAAACAAGAGCCCCAACACTGCTAAAATCCACAGACACCCGGCAACCACAAGCCTCAGATTTCAGGTGGTCCATGCACAGACTCAGGAGATGCTTGCTTATTTTAATGACAGTAAAAGGTGCAACATTCAGGCTCCTGAAATTTTCAATGAAGCCACAGCAAAGAATGGCAGTGAATAAGCCACAGTCACTGAAACGTGACACGTGGTTCCGTACAGAGGCTGTCAGGACACGCAGCACGGGCTGGCTGATGGAAAGGTGCCCCAGGAGGGCTGAGGATTGGGAAGTGGTACAAACACAGCCCCCCATACCATTGTGGAGCTGTTTGAGTCGACCAGCTGGACCGTAGGAAGATTTTAATATTCCACTCAGCAGAGACAGAGACTGACTCACTGCATCTCCAGTTAAAGGCTCACTAATAAATAACGGAGGCTTTTTAGCTTCAAGGCGAGACATTTTGAAGGTAAGATTTTAATTCTAGCCAACAAAACGTTTCATTTTTACTTGGATCTATAATTCATTGCATTTGTAAATTTTAAAAGTAGTACATTTTAATTCTTTGCCGATAAGGGTTATTATTTTCAGTGTGGAACAGTATATGTAACATTCCTGAAACCACTCATCACAGATCTCTTAAAACAAGGCTTTAATCATGTTGCAAAACTGATAAACAGGGGCAGCAGGAAGCTATTTCACTCACGAGGATCTCTTAGCTTCTGATTGAGATTGAGCAGACTTTTTTGCAACATAGTTTACAAGCATGCTTCCCAAATGGACACCTAAAACCGACAGTCCTACTACAAGCACAAAGTTCTTTCTATTCCAGGTAGTTTTCTTCATCTTTTCTGGCAATAGTCACAGATGAAAATCTTCAAGCTTAGTTATGCCTACAATAAAAACCAGAAAGATATTAGAATAATCTTATGAAAATATTGGGTAGTTTGACCTATTCTAGTTTTCACAAAAAATGTCACAGAAGGACAAATACTGCATCAAAAAATCATTTAGTTTGGAAAAGACCTTTAAAGTCGAGTCCTGCTGTTATCCTAGCACTGCCAAGCCACTGAATCATGTCCCCAAGTGCCACATCTATACATCCATTAAAGACCTCCAGGAATGGTGACTCAGCCACCTCCCTGGGCAAACTGCAGCTCTGCTTGACAACCTTTCCTGTGAAGACAGTTTTCCAAATATCCAATCCAAACCTCCCCTGGAGCAACCTGAGACTGTTTCCTCTTGTCCTAGCATTTGTTACCCAGGAGAAGAGACTGACCCCCAGCCTCCTTCCAGGTGGTTGTGGAGAGCCATGGGATTGTCCTGAGCCTTCTTTTCTGCAGGCTGAAGGCCCTCAGCTCCTCCTCACAGGATTCATTCAGCCCCTCAGTGTCCTCTCTGAAGGGAGCCTAGCACAGGGGACAATGACTGCCCTGCTCCTGCTGGCCACACCCTTGTTGGCCCAGGCAAGGATTCCCAGGAGCCTGAGACACGTTGGCTCATGTCCAGCTGCTGTCACCAGCATTCCCAGGAATTTCTCCAGCCACTCTTCCCTGTAGCTCAGGGTTGTGACCCAAGTGAAGGCACAGCACTGGGCCTTGTTGAACCTTAACTGGCCTATATATTCTATAATGATTTTTAACTCAGGAAATCTACTAATATGATTTTACTACAAACACAGAGTGCATCAATTATAAATGTAAATCACTTCAATTGTGATTATATCCTGCTAGTCTCTCCTGTTTACCAGCAGCTCTACAAGTAACAGGCTACCATAAACTTCACTGAATTATCAAAACTACAATTATATCCACCTGATTTTACTCAAGAACAAAAAAACTCAACTAGTCAGCAGTGCTTGCCAGGCAACAGAAACAGCAGCTTTTGATGCTCAAACAACTTGAAGAAATCTGGCTCAAACAAAGGTTTCTTCCTTCAAGATGCCCACAAAGAAAGTTTTTCAGTTCTTAAAACAGTAAAACTTAATGTTTATTTACGTTTCTATGCAAACTCTACAGTATTTACACTTCTACTTAATTTTGTTTCATTCCCTATTGTAGTCACCATCCCTACTAACACGGAATATGTTACTATGTACACAATTATTATTATGCCACAATTATTTCTGGGCAGGTTTCAGCCTGAAAGGACACTGTTATAGATCCAGTCACAAGAGTTTGATTGCTATCCTGAAGTTACTGGAGTTTGTCTTAAAATATCTTTTAAGATAGATAATACCCTCACTTAATTGATCCCATCATGTGGGATTTAGCAGTAATTTTTGAGATTTATGATGCAGTTTTTTAATCCATGCATGTACAAAAAATTAACACAGCTGCAAAGACAAATAAAATTCTGAAAGACTTAAGTTAGAACACCAAAGCTGTATCTGAAAATTCTTAATTCATCTTCTCCCTCAACAACACAGATACAACTAATTAGTCAACTTACCCAAAAATCAAAGTACTAATGCTATTTTTCGTTATTTTTGCGATCGCTTTGCATCATGAATGTCAGAATCCCAGGTTCTTGAACAAAATTCTCTGTCTTCACTTGGAAAATAGGACTGGACTTCAAGTAATACCAGCCCCAGTGCACCAGCCCCAGGCTAGTTCCCATAACAATCAGAACTTTGTTGTCCTTCCAGAAGGTTTTAAGACTCATTGCAAACTGGCATCTACCTAGGTAAAGATAATTTATTATTTTAAACGTATTCTAGAAATCCTTTTTTTTCTTACTCTATAATAACAACACTGAACAGATGAAGCCAAATGTTAATGCCTTTAATTGCAGTGCAGCAAATGACTAAAACACTAAACCAAAAAGCCTTACTTTGTGAATCTAAAAAAAAAAATAAAAATAACCTCAATTCAGACATTTTGAAATGTTAATTGCTGCATTTGCTTCGAGTTTTGGCATGCTAAATCTTAAACACAACAAAGCACCTTTATCTAATTACCAGCACCACTGCTCAGATGTTAAATATCTGAAGCCTAAAAGCAGGTTCAAAATACACCTTCCCCCTACAGTTAATAAAATTAAATGAGTAGCTGAGCTCCTAGGGGAACAGAGAACTTTTAAATTGCAGGCAAAGCAAGGTGTGATGCTTCTGACACCACTTTACCTTTGTGCAGCTTTGCATGACCACCTTGTGGTATTCAGAAACGGCATCATTACAAAGAGAGTAATAAATTAATCCTTATATAATAAAAAACTGGGAAAAACTACTTTGCATGGGATTTTGCAAGTATACTCATGTTTTTATGAAAATACCTCACTGGTTAGAGCGGCTATGTTATAAATACATATTATAATATTTGCATTTTGCAAATATTAAAATAGATGCTATATATATATATATATATAACATTAAAAAAATTTGCTGCAGATTTTTATTAGATACAGTAGTAAAATAGCTGATATAGCTAAGCTTGTAGTAATTAAACTGCCTGCTTAATTAGAATAACATCCAATAGATACCTAATAAAGACGCCTACTATCAACACCTACTGTCTAAAGAAAGTATGGACCAAAGCTTAAGCTGGAGGTAATAATAAGAATAAACCAAAACCACAACTAAGAAATACGCATGCTCTAAAAAAGCAACCCCCTCAAAAAAGATGCTAAACAGCTCTTAAAACATATGAACTAGTTCAGAGAAAAGTTTAAATATGCATAATTGTTTATAAATAATCAGTAGGCTAATGCAATGAAAAAAAAAATGTAAAGAGGGTGTCTCTGAAGTAACAATTCTTAGCTAAATGCCTAACACCCAAGCGTTAACCCTTTATTATCTCTGCCGCCTAGTGTCCTTTATTAAATCGTTAAATTTTACCAAAAAAAACCCCCAAACCTCGTTTTCCACAGCTACAGAAGCTGTAACCCGGGAAGGAAATGCTCCTACACCCGCCCTACTCCTTACCCCTAACAGGTGCAACAACCAGCCCTCCATCGCGCTATGGAGCCCTTCACAACATTATCATCATTATTATCATTATTATCATCATTATCCTTCCCCACGACCTTGAGGCGCGGGCGGCTGAGGGAGCAGCGGCTCCCTGGGGCCGGGACCGCGGGCACGGCGCACCTGAGGCTTCTCCCCCGTCCGGGAGGGAAGGAGGGACGGAGCGATGAAGGCGCTGCCGAGAAACCGTCCCGGGCAGCCGAGGACTCACCCGCCCCTCACACGTTCAAACGCGCCCCGGCAGGAAGGAGAAGTGGAAGCCGCACGACCCCGGAGGTGCCGCCTCTCCCCGCCCGCCATTAGCCGAGCGCAGCGTCACTCGCGGCCCGGGCCCGCCTCACCGCTGGCGGCCATTTTGCGGGCGGGCAGCGCGGGGCGGGCGGCGGCGACGGGCGCGGCCATTTTGGGTAGGGCAAAGCAAAGCAAAGCAGAGCAGAGCAAAGAAGCGGCGTGGGGAAAGGGGAAAGCCGCCCTGTACTGCCCGGCTCTTGCGGCCGCGCCTGGGCCTCCAGCCCTTCTTTTCTTCTCGGTTAAAACTCCGAGGGGATGCTCGGAGAGCCAAGGCTCTGGCGGAGGTGCTGGTCGGCTCCCACCGAGCCTCCCTCAGCCGCTTTGTCCCGTTCCTCACCCCCTCCCAGACTAGCCAGCACTGGTCAGGCTTAAGTATATATATATCTTAATTTTTCTTCCATGCATACCTGCTACTGCAGCCGCTCCGTCTTACACCTGCGCCCAGCTATCTGAGGCTTCCTGTGGGCGGGTTGAAGTGCCCTGGTCAAAACAAGTTCAAATAACTTTGTTCCCTGACGTCCGCTTTTCCTTAGCTTTTCTGCTTTCCTGTGTTCACTTTTCCTGTATTCACTCCTGTAAGTACAAGAAATACTCCTGTGAATACAGTAATACTTCTCCTGTGTTCACTCTTCTCTACTTCTGCAGTCGCTGTCAGGAATATCTCGTTTTATATTCATGTGTTAATGAATGGGTTTGTTTTCAATTTCGTTTATAGTTGCAGAATTTATGACTGTAACCAAAAGACAAGTATCTAATGCCTGATCTCCATGCAGAAAGGAGTATAATTTTTTTAACTGTATAGTAATTTTTCATTAATTGCATTCAGCTGTTGTACAAAAGCTAAAAAAGATAAATAGTACATGTTTGTGACGGCCCTCTGATGCTCCTCAGAACCTCTTCCTCTAATTGTAGGCAGTTCTGTAGTGACTGGGTCATGTTTTTGAAACTGACTTGTTGAGCCTTAAAGGTGAATGGACAGTTTATGAATGAAGGAGTGTGAGTAACAATAAGGAGAAAAGGTGCTGGCTGGCTAAGAGAATATTTTTTAAGGGTTATGTGGAGTAATTGGCAGCAGTGGGCATAGAAATCCTGAATGGCAAATGGGAAGATTGCGGTGTGTTTTTTTCAGAACTAGAGATGCTTTAGTGGATGTGTGAGTAGCTGAGCATTGCGCTGCTCATCCCAAGCTTAGGATGCGCTCCCAGAAACTGACCGAAGTCCTGGACGGGAAAGTTCAGACAACTTTTTAATGTTGTGATACAAAAATAGTTAATATCAACTTACCCTACAGAGTTCCTTAATTAGCATTTGTTTGTTTCTGCCGTTTTCAGGTGTCCCCTCTCCCCACGTGTGGTAAAGACACCCAGAGATGGGCAGTGGGTGAAACTTGCTGCTGTATTTCCAAGTGTGTGCCAGCAGTTTTCAGTTCCTTCCGAGTTCTGCATTTTCTCACCACAGGAAGCTGCTTTGCTAAGGTAAGATGCTGTTCATCAGCTGGCAGAGGACACTTGAGTTTGCTCTCTGGGTGACTGTTTTCTGTCTTCTCCTGAGTATCCACTGCTGCATTTGACTCAAATTTAGGAAAGAAAGGTGTTCTGCCACGTTATTTTTAAAGTGTGTCTCACTCTAGCTATAGGCAACCTATGTGTTTGATTCTAAATCATGTCTTCGTGCACAGGTTGTATCAACATTTTAGGTCTTGGAATACTGCATATCCCACGTCAGGACTTTAAAAAAAAAGAAAATATAGTCTTGTGAGGAGTTTTTCTGACATATTTGCTTATCCTCATATATCCTATGGAGAATTTACTTTAGAGGTTTGCAACAGAAAAAGCATTCTATGAGGCAGAATCTTGCTGTCAAACAGTAGCAGTTGAAATAGATCTGTGTTTTTGGTGTTTGTTTATTTTTTTCTTAAACACAGGAAATGGCAAAATATTTAGGGGCTAGTTGTTTTTTTTCTCTGGAACAATTGATGAGTGGTTTTCCTCATCTTCTGATCTCTTAGTATTGAGTATTTTTTCACCTGTGTAACTTCAGTGATTTCCCTGATGGGTCACACATAAAATATTTTCCTTTTTGTTTTCTGTATATTTGCTTACATTTTGTCTGTCTGCTGTTATTTCCTTTGTCTTATCTGTGTGGTCAGTGCAAAGAATGGGGTAGTTGGCAAACTCCCAAAGTCAGCTTACTCCCAGGAAGGGCAGACTGAACCAGAGCTAACTTCTCTTGTGCATCCTTTTCCTTTTCATGTTTTTCTTCTCTCGCACCAGTAATAGCAGACGTGTTGCAACAGTATTATTCTGGAAAGTAAATTTTTAGCAGAAAGAAATCAATGATGCCAGGATGAGTTCAGCTAAACTTACTACATGACTGAGCTAGGATGTCTCAAGTGCTCCAGAGCTCTGTTCCTTGCACTGTGTTTCTCAAAATTGCCATCAGTAAAGTTGACAGGATTTAATCTGATAAAAGGGAGAAGTTTCCAGGGCTGTTTGGTGCAAGGGAGAATGAAAGCAGCGTGGCACAAGGCATGATGGTATTCCAGCTTCTGTTTGCAGGACTGTTAAGAATGTTAAGATTAAAATCATCTGCTTCGCTGTGTAGTTGTAAAGTGGGTGTTTATCTTGTTTTGCACTTTTTTTGAAGTTAAATAGTGATAATGACTGCCTTTTGAAATGTGTAAGTGTAGTACCTGACAGAAACATGTATCCCCAACCTGATTTGTGTCCTGAAATTTTGACAGCTCTATTGCAGTACTTAACAATAACTTGAAGTATGCAATGACAAATGTGTACACATTCCTCAATTTTTAGTATTTTCCTATACCATCTCCTATAAAATTGACCAGGTTTGTCCATTTAAAGAGACTAAAATCCTTTAGGAAACTTTAGATTACAAAAAGCTTTATTCTCTGTGTGGTTTCTGTTGCATTTCGGTTTTTGCAGACAGCAGCTACTGATTTTCTTTATTTTGAAGCTTGAACTGTATTGTTTGGATACTCTACTTCCTGCCACTTTACTGAGACTCTGCTTCACCTGGTTTTCTGACTAATCCAAGTCTTTGTCATCTATTCGCTCTCTTTCTACCCTGTGTGAAAATAGAATGTATCTCGGTTTTTGTATTCCTGGTTTTTGTAGCTATTAATTTGGTACCATAGGGCCTATTGCTTGTCTCTCCTGAATCCCAGCATTGTGGAGTTAGCTGGAAAGACTTTCATGAGTTTAACTTGAATTTCTCCTTTTTTGACAAGTCAGTTTTCGGCTTCTATTTATGTGGAGGATGATGAGCTTCCCAGCCAGCTTCAATCTGTGACTCTAATTGTCAGTTTGGAGAAAAACCTTAGCAATTAATTGAGGTTTTTTTTTCTTGAGCCCAAGGGACAAATTAACACTTCCTGATGTACTTGGGATGGTCTGAGGCAGGGTCAAGGGCTGTGCAGCTCAATGTACTTCACTCAGGATCCCCAATTAAGTGATTTAGGTCCTGTTTGGGATAAGCAAGAGAGGAGGATGTCTAAAGTTCACTTTACTTTTGTGCAACCACCATAAGATTCAGGTTATGTTACTTTATGTGTGTAGTGTAAAATTTTAAGTATACATAATAGGTGTGTATGGATGGATACCAGGTGAGCCAAAAACTAAAATTTCTTACTTGAAAGAGCTCTAACTTTGTATTTCCCGTGTTGGATGCAAAGTGCCTGGACAATTATGAAGTTCACTAAAAGAAGCCAACACAGGTAGCTAAGTAATTTTCCTTTAAATCAGAATTTTCCTTGTTTTTTTGAAAGCAGAGTGTAGGGTTTGAAGAACAGTAGTCATGAAGGCATGAGCCACAGATGCAAAATTCCTTCTCATTTGCTGTAGAGATCTGAGTGTTTCTCCAGTGCTGATCACTTTTAATTGGTATTTTTATAGGACCAGCTTACACTGACTTATTATGGCATCCAACAAATTTGTTATTAAGGTAAGTAGAATATCATAGCTTAAAAAAAAAGTCTGTAATACTGCAATACTGCTTAGAATGTGTCTGTTGATACTAAAAGTGCATCCTTCAGGTTTCTGGTCATAGTAGCATACTTTATATGAGCTATTGTCTCTCTCCAAAAGCAAACTTGGAATTGCTGCTATATCATGGCAGAGTGTCTGGGGTCAGCTGAGGATTAAAATGCTGAAACTAAAAGTGATTAGTTGTGCAGTGAGAATTAGAAACTGCATGAATTCTCAGCAAAACACTATTTGCTACCTGTAGTAAAATTTTGGGTGGATTCTTTTCTTACTGTAATACTATTTATGTACTTCCCAGCCCTAAGGGTTCCTGGTTAAAGGTGTAGCAATGTTCTTCAACTATTTATCATGCTTGACATTTTTGTCTCTTTTTTTTCCTTTTTTTCCATTTTCAGGGATTGGTTGTTTCATGTACAATAAAATGCCATTCAAGTTCATGTTGCAAATAGTTCCAGGCTTTTGGTTATGTGCTGAGGAGAAAAGCTTTTCAAAACATTCTGTAATAAACATAGTACTTCATAATTCTACTGCTGTAACTATATCAGATAATCAATAAATAAACCTAATTATAATTAGCACAGCATATTATTATCTTGGAAGCGTTTTTTCCAGCAATATTCATAACACAGCAGATTTTTCTTCTGTGGGTATGCTTGGAAATTTTTGTAGGGCAGCTACAAAGTCCTTCCTGAGTGATGAAGCTGTTGAAGCTTATTTTTGTGGGTAACCAACCTGTTTAATGAGAAGACCAAGCACTTAATTTTTGTGTGCTATGTGTTCTTTTCCAAGGAAAACTGCTGTCATTTATTTGTATGTTTGCTTTATTTTTATACTGTTTAACAGGATTGTAAACCTTCAGTTAACAGTATCATATTATTCAGTGCTGCTGAGTTGATAGAGGGACTTAGAGGAGAAACAGCTTTGATTTTGTGCACACTTTAGTGATAATCCAAGTCTGTGCACCACTGATGTGGATAACAACAGGAGCTGAGGCTGAAGGCATTGCTTTTCTCAGCTGAGAGCTCTTGATATCATCAATATTCATGTGAGTGCCCAAGAAAAAAAAGTGGTGTGAGTTGGAATGTATTTGTTAAAAAGCCTGCAGACACTTGGTTTCTGACCTGCTTCATTATTCATCAGGGATGTGTTACTGGTATTCAGCATGGACCTTGCAATTACCAAATTTAGCATCCCTGGTGCCTGAGCAAGGGCTAGGTTCTCATTGAGGATGGCTGTAGGTGAGCAGTTATCACAGATAGAGCTTTTGAAAATGCCAGTGAAATACAACTTTTTCTTTCTTACGGTATTTGAGAAATGACAGTAAGTTTTTGCATGTACCAGATGCTGAAAATTAACTTTGCCTTGACCTGATTGAAATTAACTTCGTGCACACATTAATATTTTACTTGTTAGGTTGGGGATTTTGTATGACAAGTTTTGCTTCTTTAAATTCACTGAATTTGATGTGAATATTTTCTAAGACTTTTCAGCTTTCACATAAGTTTTGCAAGGAAGATGCAGAAGGTTCTCCATTAAAAACGATTGCTGCTTGTCTCTGCAGGTGGAGTACAGAAAATACTATATTCTTTATTTTGGATTCCCTGTGTTTAAAATTGATGGGAGCATTTTACTGAGTCTGAAAATGTTCAGGACAGATGTATTGGAGCAAGTCCTCGGGAGGGACATGAAGATGACAGAGGGATGGAGCCCCTCTCCTGTGAGAAAAGGCTGAGGAAATTTGGGTTGTTCAGCCTGGAGAAGGGTGGCCTTATTGTGGCCTTCCAGTACCTGAAAGGAGCCCACAAGAAAAGTGGAGAGGGGCTATTTACTAGAGCATGTAGGGACAAGAAAAGGGGGAATGAGCTTAAACTCAGGAGAGTATGTTTAGATTAGGTATTAGGAAGAAATTCTTCCTTAGGAGGGTGGAGATAGACTGGAACGGGTAGCCAGGAGAAGTTGTGGATTCCCCATCCCTCGAAGTGCTCAAGGCCATTCAGAGCCCCATCCAGTCTGACCTGGTCTAGTGGAAGGTGTCTGTGCCCCTGGCAGGATGTTAGAACCGGAGGAGGGATGTTTCTAAGATCCCTTTTAACCCAAACTATTCCATGATTCAGGTGCCTTGCCTTGCCTTCTAAATTCTCTACTTTTTAAGCTTTTAGATTTTGTGAACCTGTGTATGTGAATCTTTCTGGTAAGAGAATGAAAAGTGCAGGTTACTAGTCTGTCAAATCTTAGCCGACTGTCAAATACCTAAGTGGAAACCCCCACTAATTTGTTTAAAATCTCTTCTTATTAATGAGAATTTTATCTGATGTCTGCACCCTGGTGTAATGGTCGGTCATTTCCAGTGGAGGGAGCAATTGGTCTGTTTTTGAGAGGCGATCCTAAGCTTGGCTTTATGGGCAGTTAAGAGGGATTGAAATAAACTAATTGATGCAGTAAAATAGCTTTAAACCTTAATACAGAAACTACACTTAGTTCCTAAACACACTTTCTTCACCTACCAAGCAGCTGGATGATACGGTCTTGTGATTTCCAATAGATATTATTTTATGCAAGTTAATTTGATCATCAATTTTCTATTTTATTTTATATTGATAATTCATAAAGCACTGCATGGTAAAATACCCCCGGCATATGAATTTAATTAATCTTTCTCTGTGTGTTACTAAAATATTTTACTGCTGTTCTGAGAAATAAATCTTAACTTTAATTGGTGAGGCTTAAAGCAAAATCTTGAACTCTATATGGATTTCAAAAATAATATCACTAGGGCCTTGTTTAAAACTTTGGACAAAGTAGAAAGAATTTCTCTTCCAGAATTGTGTAAATTGACTTTATTGATGCCAAGCTGCAGAACTAAATATAGAAATTTTATGGCTGCAATAGAAGAATTTCATTTACTGTTTTCTGCAATTTGTTCATTTGCCAAAGATGGAAAAGTAACTTGTTACTACATTTCAATAGCTCAGCTCAAAAGGAAGCTTTTTTTCCTTTGTTTCCTACTTGGAGCATTGCTCTGTCTCAGATTTGTAGGCCTTAGATTAAGATAATTGTAGTTTCAGTGTTCCCTCTGGTCATCCAGATCACTGCAACTGATTTTTCAGCATTGTTGCTCCTTGTTACCAATTTAAATTATTGCATGCTGGACATGTTTGATCCTTCCTACTAATTTTTTTGCTTGCTTCAAGTGGCAAGTTCATCTGAAACAGCAAGCAGAACTTTTTGGTTTATATTAGGAACAAAGATGGAAATACTGGATATGATTGGACAGGAAAACAACAGTGGGATTGTAATATGATCAATTTGTGTACTTTGATTATAAGTCAGTATCTTAATGATTACATTAAGATAAATCAATGTTAAAAAACAAAGGCATCCTAACATCTGTCCTTTGAATCTTGGGAGTGCTCCCTGAAAGAAAGTGTGTGTGGCAAGAACATTGATTATAGGCTGGAACAGCAGGCAGAAGGGAGTGGAAAGCCATGTTCCTGTCAGACAGTGTCCCAGTCTGGACTGACAGCCCTGGCTGGGTCATTATAGGCTCTGCTTACACCCCTCTGGATTGTCTTGGGTGTAGAATAACAAGATGAGAATTTATTTTTAAGTTTCTTTTGATATTTCTGATGTTTTTCTTTTTTTAGCTACCAGTTGAAATGTAATACAGTGACAGTACATTGGCAAAGATTTCTCCACCAGTTGTGCATTAGAGGACATCTCAGAGGGTTTGAGAGATTAAAGTTCACATTTCTGTGAAATGTGTTCATTGAGTTAGCTGATCAATATTCCTGTAAATGTACAGTTAAGCCATAATATTTCTGTGAGAAAGTGATGTGCTTTCTTCTTCTTGGGAGTTGTTTGGAGAGAAAAAAACTATGGAGATGAGTAGGTTTTCTTACTTGACTTTTTAATCTCTGATCCCATATAGTGAGTGATAAAAGATAACAGATGTGTTCACTGCTATAGCAAGTCCACAGATACATGAGTGCAGTGCTCTCAAGTGGAGAGCAAGGATAAGGAATGCTTTTTGTATTTCAAGTAAATTTTTATACATTGTGACTGCTCAGAGTTATGAGACTGATTCTACAACTGCTTTTTTGTGTACATAGTTGTGAGTGTGTTAGCATTCTGAGTTTTGGTTTGAGAATTAGTTTTTTTTTAAGAGGATACTTAGTTAAATTAACCAATAAATACAGTATTTTTAATTTTGATTTCTTTTCTTCACTGCAAAATGAATCGTGTTGTATGTAAAATTTCTGTGGTTGGAGTACTCACAAATGTTTCAATAGAAACATGCTAAGATTAGGTTTCTGTGATTTAAATAGAATTTTCTAAAGTAACCTAAATCTAAAACTGAGATGCTGGTGTTCTCCAAACAGATTAAGGGTTGTTGAGTTTTACATATATTGTGTGTTCTTATATTTGCTGTTTAGGTCTTTAAAAAATAGGAAATAGTTATGTTAGCCATTAAATAGTGTTTTTCTAGAGATGGAGCTTTCCTGAAGTGGTATTGCTCAGAACAGCTGGAGAATACAGGTGGTTGAATTTGGTGTTATCAAGTAGCATCACACTTCACTCAGCTGTCATATTTGTTTCTGTATAAATGGATAAAATAGGATGCTTGTCTAAAAGGGCTTAGAAGTCTTAAAGAAGATGATGAAAAAGAGGCAGGAGGGAATGTGATTTAAAATAGGAAGTGCAAACAATAATAATGGCTGGAGGGACATCTATTTAGTTCTTTCTTAATGCTCCATTTAATTCCCAATTTCATGGGACCAGATATGGAATGGCTCAAGTGATGAGTAAATAAGTTCCAGAAGAAACAAAAGAGGAAGTTGGGAGGTAGAAGGGGGAGGAAAATTAAGTGTACAATATAATTCTAAATCTCCTGGAGTCAATGGAAGTTTCCTCACTGACCTCAGAGGATTAATTTTCAAGCCTAGGGAAATGATGAGTGGATGAAGAGTTGAGAGATTAAAGTGTTAGCAGAAGGGGAAAGGAATAGGAAGCCAGAGGGATAAACAACAATAGTGGAAACACTGCTTTCACAGGGATCACTTCAAATAAGGAATAAAAGGATCATTCAACTTGCATTACTTCTTTTGGTAATTCAAGTCTGATTAGTTTTTAAAGTACTACTTGTGCATGAAAATCACGTTTTTTGCTAACTTTGAGCACTGTACTGCTGTGGCAGTGATATGGGATTCTAAATACCCACCATACTAAGTAACTTTTTCTTTTACAATCGAATTAATTCCAAGATGTAAGTTCCTTGATACTTGCCATGTGCTTTGTTTCTGACCAGCACTACCAGATTTTACACCTCTGCTGTTCTGCTCTGTGGAGATGCTGGTGGTGCTGCCTGCTTGACCCCAGAGTCCAGCCCTGAAGGAGGAAAGGATGGGAAACTTAGACTTGAATCTCCCTGAGTCCAGCAAAACATGAGGGCTTAGCAGCGATGCTGCATGGGGTCACCGAGTGTCTTTAGGTCCTGGGAGAGGCTTCAGCTTGTGCTGTAGGTGAAATTCTTCAATTCTTTCCAGTGGGTTCAGATGGAGGTTAGTAGGCTGGGAGGTAAAGGGATCCAGGTTTCATGCAGTACCTGGTACAAACAGTTTTGTGATGCAGATTTTGCTCTTGAGGTTATGATAATGAACATTTATTATAATGATTTTGATAATTTTTCATGTAGCCTCTCCTTACTTTGGTCAAGGTGGATGGATTCTAGTATGTGGGAGCTATCTCAATGTTTGATGTAATAGTGTATTCTGACAGGATTGTGGAGAAAAAGGGAGCAGAGTGACTGAGAACACATTTTTATTCTTTCCTCATGTTTCATCCATGCAGTTCACAACTTCCTTAAAAGGAATCTCTTTTTAATAGAAAAGTTGTTGCTTAGTTTCAATTCTCAAATAAAAGCTTCGTTTCTGGACATTTTGTGTTCCAGTCTGGGGACATTTTGTGCTCCTTGCAGCACTTACTCAGCCGTGACTTTGCAGTATTTTTCTTGAGTCAGTAGCCAGACTTTTCCTTAAATGATGGTAGCACAGCACATGGGCCCCTGTTTCCTTGTTGTGCTGCAGTCGTGGCTGTGCATGGGCACTGATGACGCTCAGCTATTGTGAAAACCCTTTAAACTGCTGATAAAATGATGACTCATGGTCACCTGATGAAAACACATTCATTACCATGACTCCAGAAAGTTTAGCTCCCATGGAAGTGTTTCACTTCCCACACTAGTTCTTCTGAAAGAGATGATGCTGCAGTTATTTTCTAAGAGTTGACAGCTGCCCAATTAAGTGTGACAGTGTGGTTGGCAAAAACTTTGAATTCCAGACTTCTTTTAATAATAGTTTAAGGAACTAAAATCTGTATGAGCTGTGAAGCAGTCACCAACATTCTTCACAGTGTTACTTGAAGTGATTTCTAATCAAATTATACATTTTGGATTTCATTTACCACTACTGAATTAAGTTTTTTATGCAGTGGAGCTGACCCAAACCTCACTGGAGTCAGTGGGTTTTGGATTAGAGCCTTTAGGAGTATACTGGTAGCATACTGTAGTTTAACTAAGGACATGCTAATTTATTCCATAAGTGGTCTTCCTCAGTCCAGTTTATCTGTGTTTTTAATGTATTGTGTTTGTCTATAATGTCAGTGTGCTAGGAAGCTAGGTTGGAAAAATATGGAAAAGTAATACAGCCAAATAATAAAATATAAATTTATTTTAATTCCAGTATGAAATGAGTAAAATTAAATCCTCTGCGTTGGTGACTTGTGGTTCCCCAGGGACTATGAAAGGATGGGTCAATTAAAATAGAAATACGAAAAAAAAACCTGTTACATTAGACTTGGATATGGATGATTTTATGTTATAAGGCAGAAAAGGGTTCTCAACAAGGATTTGAATGTAGGGTAGTGTGGGATGGTTCATTCACTCTTAAATAATCAGGAGTTCAACTGATGATTTTTGTTTTAATCTAGGTTCCTCTTTTGACTGGAAGTATTTCTGACACACAATGCTTAAGAAAGTCACCATATGAAATTCCTCCAAATGTGTATGATTGAAACTTGCTACAATAATGACTAATATAAACACATGTTGACTAAGTAATTAATGCTTTAAAATCTAATATGCAAACTCCTGCATTGTTTTTAGTTAGTTTAGTTTTAACATTGTTTTTAGTTACATCTTCACTTCTGCAGTCACAACTGACTAATTTTAAATTTAGATGATGAACACCACATATTTATTTTGTGCCAAAAACTTGTCTAGCTTGAAAAAGAATGGTCTCATCAGAATTGAAAATTAATGTTAGATATTAAAAAAAAAGTAGAAGTAAGATAGATTTCTTAGCTGTTTTAGTATCAGTCATGCAGACTTTGTCAACAAATTACATATGGAAAGTCATGGCTTGTTTGTGTGGTGGTGGTTGTTTTTTCCTTGAATACCTCTCCACCATTTTCATTACCACAAGCAATGTTGTAATGGGAAGGCAAAGTGTGGCAGATTTAATAAAGAAATCAAGTAATAACGTTAAAAACCCTTTGAAATACCAGCCCCAAAATGAAGTGAAGAGATCACTTGATTGACAGAAGAGAGCCTTTACTGCAGAACACGACTTTTGTAGAGTGTGTCAGTACTGGGCCCTTCTGCTGTTGTGTGGTGATGTGTTTTACAGAACCCATCTACTTCTGCCTTTGTGTGATGTTGGTTGGCCAGGTGAAAGCAAGAATAAACACCTTTTTCTATCACACAGGAGTCACATCAGCTGTGTATGTTCATTTACTCATACACAGATGTGCTGAGTGAAGGTGGCTCTTGCCAAGCTGTGGTGTCTGGCCCTTTGCATGTGAAATTTATTTCCCTGCTTCAAGGAGTGCAGGGCTTTGAGTGAAGCCTACACAAGAGGAAACTCTGCCTTCTTATTACAAGCAGTGTGTGTAACTAACTGAAAGCTTTTCACATGGGAAAGTGGGAAAAAATAGTTAATCTAGATCATGTGCTGATGTTTTGAACCAAAATCTTCAAAATCTTCTTGAGTGTTTTCCTGTTGGCTGTGTACACTTTGCTGGGGAAGTAGGGTCCATTTATGAAGTCTTAAGGACAAGTGCCATCTTTCTTGGGTTTGTACTTTTTTGTCTTTGACCCTCTCTGAGGGTTCTTAGTTGTTTTTGCTATAGGTGTATTTTACAGACAGATCCTCTTGCAGGAAATCCTGAATCTCCAAGCTTTGGCAAAGCTGAGATTTTATTCCTTTTTCTGTGTAACTTGCCATGTACTATGAGATAGCATTCAAGTGGAGAATCATTGTAAAAATGTTGCATCAAAACTGGTTGGAGAATAGTCAGTTGTTAGGCTCGAGGGAGAGTGAGAACAGAGATAAGGAAGAGTGACACAGTGGTTTCCACCCAAGAAAATGTGTCATAGCCACAGAACATTTTCTCAGCATTTTCACATCGTTGATGACTGAGGTTTGTAAAGTCACTTCAGTGATTCTATCCTCATTTTACTCTAAAAAGTTATGCAATAAGTAAGCCAAACTAAGCTCTGTTCTGTGTGCAAGGTCCTCTTTGCATGTCCCTGCTTAGTTGCCAGGAATTACTATGATGCCTGGCATATCTGACACTACTCAGCTGGTGAAACAGTAGTTTATATAAGGTATAGTTAAATACAGCCTTTCAAGCTTGAGCCAATGTTTTAAACTCTGAGGATTGTCTTTGTTCATTGAATATCCCAGTGATTTAATAGCACTCCTGATGGACCAAATATACATGGCTGTGGTTTATCCTGCTTTGTATCATACAGATAAAGTCTGAGAGAAGGGCAATGTATAGATCTGAGCAGAAAATATTTGCTGAACTTCAGAGTTGGGAAAGAGCTAACTCTTGGGCCATTAAAGAGGATCTGTTCAATGCCAAGATCCTAGGATGTGACAGTTAGAAGGGTCATGCAGAATATAACTTTCCCTTCTTTATTTTGACATTCCTGTTGCATAAAAATAGGAAGGAGAGTCATTGGAGCTGCACCAGAGTGTGCTGCCCTTCCATAATAAGGTAATCTTCAGCAGTGGAAAACAAACCTACAAAGAGTTATTCATTCCCTTGGTGGTATTGTCTGCAAGTCTCTGGTTCTCATTTGCCTGGGTGTTAAACTGACACAGTCACAATCCATGGTTCAGAGAATTTACAAACAACTTGGATGATAGGATTAAGCCTGACACATCAAATGTTGAAAATGAAACCCGTAATTTAAAAAAGCAATCAAACAACGACGTATTCTCATCTCAAACAGTGACTACAGGGTGTTTGGTGCATAACAAAAAATAGAAAAAGCAGAGAAAAGTGATTAAATCGTTGGCTGCCATGGGTGGAATAAAAGAGCAACATTAGTTTATAGATTTCTTCAGAAAATTGATAGAATTTGTCACTAGTTTTAAATGTTTATATGTCAATTTATGTGCGCTTCAGTAAATTGAATTGAATATTTAATTTTGCTTTTATTGTTTGGTGGTGTGTAGAGATGACCTCAAAGGACAAAAAAATGTTAAGGAAAATGTGTCTTTGTCTATATCCCTTCACCCTGATAATTGGCAGGAATTTTGATTTGTTGAATATTTGGAGAATACAACTAGGGGTACTTTTTGATTATGAACTGGAAAGAGATTTAATTACAGATGCTCAGCATATTCTACATAGTTCAGAAAACTCTTTGCTAATTTGAAGCCATTTTCTGTAGGGTTATTAGAGATGGTTCATTTGTTGTTGCTATTTTGGAGAGGCCTGCATTATTAAGCATGTAGGAACTGTTGGGATTTAATCTGGTTTTGTAAATTCCTATGATACAGATTTTGGAAAGGAACAATCCAGTGATGAAGAATGCAATAGAAAAATATTTTAAGTTCAGAAGTTAAATTATACTTGGCTATCCTTAGAACCTGCCTTTTATCTTTTGCAAGCATCAAGGAATCTCACAGCATTTCAAACTGCACACCTACAAAACACTTAAAGCTCTCTTGCTGGAAGCCAATGCTGTGACAAGGTGAGGTAACTGTTTTTTATCTACCATTATGAGGCAGCATTCACACTCCAGGCAGAGAAAATTAAGCTGGCCAGATTTGTAAGTAGGCCAGGGTATTTGAGCTGTTAAAAAGTGTTAGGAGTACCAGTGATGACCACAGACTCTTAAAATCTAATAGAATATTTGATCTTCACTGTAGACTGTAAATCTAAAACTAGTTTAGAAGGAGAGAATACTTCAAAAATTTTATCTACAGAGATACTGGTGACTTTAACTTGCCACGAGTGGTAGTTTCAGAAAAGGGAAAGTAATGGTACTTAGGAATGTAATCTCAGTCACCAAGAGCATCTGTGGTACTGCCCAAATCCAAATTATTGCTGCTGCTGCTGCTGGCTGCCATCATGTTGGTACTTGCTTTTGAAATACCCCTTCTTTCTCCTTGGGTTGCCACACAGATTTGGTGCTCAGGCCCTGATCAGCAAGTGGCTGCTCATTCCTCTCATTTGACCATCTGCAAGTCAGTTCAGTTACATCAAGATGTTTAGATCAGTTTGTGTTCTCAGTAATGCTTTGGATATCCTCAAAATGCCCATATGCTATTTGTTTAAATGTTAAAATGGTTAGACATCAGTCCAAATTGTTAAAATATAATTCAGTTGAAATGTTGTATTACCTATTACCTTACTAGTGTGGTGAAAACCAGCAAGGTTTTGTAGTTCTCTTGTGGGCTGTGTATTCAGGGTGAGGATTCCAGCTTTTTCCACAAAGTGAAAACACTATGAAAATTCCTTTCTGTGAGGGCTCATTCTCAGCAGCAAAGATCTCCCTTGCTGTTATTGTCATGTTTACAGCAGCACTGTAAGGAGGTTTAAAAATCAGAACAAGGGAAAGGAGTAAAGTGAAAAGGAACAGACTGTGGAAGGTCTGCCCTACAGGCTGGGAGCAACTGTGACATAAGCTGTCACCTGTACAGCTGCTGTTGAATTGCAAGGGAGTCTATATAACTTTTTAAATTGCAGATAATAAGCATAAAAATGCAAAAAATTGCCATTAACTTCCTGAGAAGCAGATTGCAAATGAACAGGTGATGGGATTGGAATGAGTACTCTGCTACCTGAAGAGAAAAGCAATTTGCCACTGAATGCTTGTGTGTTCTGGAGTTTCCCTCTGTGACTTCCACAGGAAGGTTTTGCAGTCTGGCATCATACAAAATAAATTCTTGAGCCTTCCTTTGTTGTTTGCGGCTGTCCATTAATATTTCTGAGCAAAAGCTGAATATTTACAAATAATTCCACACTGAAGAAATGTGCATCATAATGCTTTATTTACCAAAAAATACGGTTTCCAGCAGCCAGGCTCCAATAGGCAGGCTGACAGGTCAGTGTAGCTGTGGACATCCCATAATGCTGCTTGGATCTCCCTCCCTGGGAGTGGAAAGTGGGGATAGTGCCCTGCAGTTCTGCCTGGTTACAGAGCCATGCTGCTTCCTCCAGGAAGCTCAGGAGGACCCCTTTCAAGGGTCATTTGCAGTTTGTTTTTGCAGTGAATTACCCTTCATATATATTTCTTTTCTATTGGCTCCTTGATCGTTTCTCTAATTTGGGAAGTGTACTTTTCAAGACTTTTAGTGACATGTTTATTTTTCTTAAATGCTTGTGGAACAGAAACTCAACCTCATGAGGGATGTGTGTCCCAAATGGAATTAGAATGATCCCACAGTGTTAATTCTGCTCATCCATTATGTTCCTGATTTTTCTCTCTTCTAACTTTAATCCTGTAATTTTAGAGAAGAAACTGTTTTGAAGAACTTTGCTTTCTGTGCACTTATTAAATTATCAAATTATCAATAGGGTGTAAGTGTGGGGAAAACTCAATAGGGTATTCTCCTTCCCCCTTCACCTTCCCACATATGCAAATGAACAATAGGACCAGAAATCTGTCTCAAACCTTTGGACAGATGCTTCCTTGATGCAATATTGTACTTTCAACCCTTCTTTTTTTTTCTTTTTTTCTTTTTTTTCCACTGAAATCTTAGGAATTTCAGCCATGGGTAGTGAGGTTCACAGATAGATGCTGGAAGGATGAGTGCCTTTGTTTTCTGTTGCTGGCTGTGGCAAGAAATGTCCATTAATGTGAAAAATACTGAGAGTTCTTGCATGGAGTGATTGAAGTAAAAATTTTTTGTTTATTCTGCATACTTGCCTTATAAAATTATATTTTGATTGCTAGACAGAGGGAGTGGGAAGGTGGGACAGTTTGATACCCTTTTCCTATTGGCAGTCCTTAGCTGTTTGTGAATGGCAAAGCTACTTATTGGTCTCTCTGTAGTACAGGGAGCTTGCATCTTCTTCATGATTCCACAGTGCTCTCTTTCCTCTGGAAGGCTTTGCTTTTTATTAAAAAGAAAAAAAAAAATTGTTGCAGGAGATTTTCCCAGTGATTCCTAAGTAAATTAGTAACAGCAATTTGTAGCAAAAATCAGCTAAGAAGCAGCAGATTAGAGGTTTAAGACAATTAGGAACTAGAGCTGTTATATATGTTACACTTGCATAAAAATTAGAGTAATTTAATGCAATTTACGTGAAAAAACAAGTGGAATTACCATAGTTTCAGAAAATCTCCGTTTTTTGCAATGATTATGTTTATTATTTTTAATTTCTTGATTTTTTTTTCCTTTCTAAGCAATGTAAAGGGAAGGAAACTTAATTTTTGTGAAATACGAATTCTCTGTTTACTTTTAGCAGAGCTTTGTTTCAATTTTTTCATTATTAATTACTTTTAGAAAAGGAAGTTAAAACTTTGTACGTAGGTACGTGTATGTTGTAATGCTTGTTTTCAGAATCTCAAATCTCAGAGGTTCTAATATTTGCAGTCTGGCATTGGTTGTAAGTGTAATAGGTTATTTCATGCTGGTTCTCTTTATATTCATAGTTATGATACTGAAATGTTAAGACCACACACAGACAACAAGATCTCCAGCCACTTACACATGTAAACAGTCTGGCTTTTTACAAAGTGGAAAAATATTTCTTGTGCAGTATTTTTAACATGATCAGCATGTTAAGGCTTAATCTGCAACTGTGTCAACATTTCTTTGGCTGTAACCATTAATTCTGTAGCCTCTTGATAATATGTAAAATGTGAGACTGGTTTGTTTACTACTGGGATTTGTTAGCAATTACTGTCTGCATTTAGCTTAGTGCTTTCAAATATATAATAGATCAAAGAGTTATTTTGCATCATCACTGTGGTTTTAGTAAAACAAAGGACTTCTTTTTTTTTTTTTTTTCCCAGCTGGCTTTGAGACCTTCAAAGGGCCATTGGAGCAATAATTTTCATAAATATTGTGTTTATACCTGTTTGATATTGATAGGCACGGGTACAACACATTAAATAACCTTCTGTAGCTACTGTTTGACAGGAATTTAGCTATAGGGACAGGAATGTACATCTCTTTCAGCCTCAGTTATTGTGAGACCTGGCACGGCTTCAGCATAGCTGGGAACTTTTGTTTTGCTGATTTTTGTGTAATTAATGAATGTTTTCAGCATCCTTCTTACCATCAGGAACTACAAGTGCAGTGGTCATGTGCAATATTACCTCAGTGCCATATCATTTTCATCACAAAGAACTGAGCATTCCAAGTTCTGATGGACAAGTTCTTCATATGGATATGTATATATGGAGCTAATTAAGGGTAAGATGGCATAAAAGCATTTTAATGGACAACATATCTGTTCAAGTAATAAATATTTGGGTTTATATAGTGCCTTTATCTCTGTTCTCAAAGATAATTTATTAACATGTTTACGAATTTAGTTTCAATGTATTTTTGAGGTTTTGCAAGTAACAAAAAGAACAAACTCCCAAACTTACCAGACAAATGTGCAGAACTTTGGAAAGGATTTTTTTGTTTCGTTAGAAGTAGGCTGTAAAATCAGTTAAACTTATCACAGAAGATTAAACTTATCCTCAGAAGATTGCCATTAATTAATTCTGTGATCTTAGGGGCACTTGCTTAAAATACTTCACCTGAGCTTTTCCTATGAATTTGTACAATTCTGAAGTGTTTGTTTTTCTATGAGTATTTTATTTAAGTGGAAAACTAATGGCACACCAATCCAGAAGAGTGACTTTTAAAATCTCGAAATGCAGATACTGTAATATGGATAAGGGAAATCATTGGGGGAGTTCAGTTTTAGGGATAGGTGACAGAATAAGCTTCTGTATGGAACTCTTAAAAGGCAAACCTGCTTTTTTAAAGTCAGTATTATAAAGTATTTATAAATGTGTCAATATTACTGCAGGAGATTAAGAAAGCTTTCAGTTTGTAGATCACTGTATTTTTGTTTTAAGACTTAAGTGCTCTCTGCTGCATAAATTCTGTTGCCATTTCTAAGCACCACTCAAATGAGATGTTTTGTTAAAATTTAAATCAATCTCTTGCCCAGTAAAACCCTAAGATACTGTTCTCCTAAACTGCATATGAATAAGGACAATCTATATGTTTCATCATTCCTGTTCTGCTCTCTGGCCTAGTTTCATTTCCTTTGATGAAAACATGATAAATATAAATTACAAAGTGATGCAGCAAAATGATCTATATCAGTTAGTTGAAACCAAATTCTTGATACCAGTTTTGTTTTCCAAGATTTTAAGCATTTAACTTAAATTACAAATTTCATGCTAAGAATTTCTTTAGCAAAATAGTCGAATTTTTTACTCTTTTTTTCCCTGCAAAGGTGTTATTGTGGACATATCTACCAGCTATGTATCCAAGTCTTTTTCATGGTAACAAATCCCAGGCTTTAAGAAGGAGCAGTAATTTGAAATGGAGTTTTGTGATGAGCTCTTTTCCCTTGGTTTGGGTATCTCCCCACCAAGTTATACACCTTTGGGAAAATCAGTTTTTAGATTGACTTTTCATTTAGGAAAACCCTCTAGTGACAGTGAATCTCCTGTGACCTTGGTGGGCCCTGCTGCACTGGTGATGAGAAGGGGGAAGATAGGGTGGGATGATTTATATAAACAAAATTCAGATGATAAAACAACAAAAAGCAAAAAATCTGCTGAAGATCCTTGAGAGCCTGGGGGCAGCTGGCACAGGAAGGGGCTGCAGGGAGATTCAGTGGTTTGTGTGAGGAGCAGAGACTGATGATAGGAGAGCAGTGGAGCAGGAATGAGTTAAAAATGAATGCTGGATGTCAGTGCTGGAGCAGGGATGTGCAGGCAGTGTCAAGCTGAGAACTGGACTAAAAGGTGTAGAGAAGGTTAGGAACAAGACAAGGTATGGAGCAGCAGGAGTAAAACAGGAATTAATAGTGGTTTGATCATGAGATTAGGATTAGAAGTAGTAAATGATACTCCAAGTGATGAAAAACCACGAGTGATAAGATGAATTGTTTTCAGCCACTTGGAACAGGGACAAGATCAGGAATATCCAGATGCTGGAAAGTATAAATTTTGAGGGATGATGGGCACAATTGTCTGTTTTATGTTTCATGTTCCCCTTTGCACCCCAGAAGGAGAACCTAAAGCCCCTGAGGTGTCACAGAATGGCAAAATGTTTTGTCCTTCCCCGCTACTAATCCAAAATAAGGCTGATGGTTTCCTGCACATTAATTGTATTGATCCAGTCAGGGGAGAGGTCTGTGGGGCTTCCAATCCTGCCCATTTCCCTCTGGGAGTCAATGTGTCACCAGATGGCAGATTTTCCTTAATCAGTTTTCCACCTGCCCTTTCCAAGGTCATATTCAGAGATTGTTTAACTTCATAAATGTACTTGCAGTCATCAAGGAGCACGTGTGGTGTCCTTGGTCTTTTTGGAATTCTTTCTGTAGGATATTGTGATTGTGTTTTATTATAACACTGCTTCACTCTGTCCATTTTTATACAGATACATAAAATATTTCATATAAAAAGGTGTATTTCTCATTACTGCTTCCAAACACTTGTATATTTACCTGAATTTTTTGAGGAATACTTGGTTGATGAAATCCAAGTTTTGTTGTGGGTTCTGCAGTGTTTCTCTGAAAACCTATTGAAGGGAGGTTGAAGGGCATATTGAAAAAATTTAAAGCCAGCAACATTTGGAGCATCTAGCACTCCTACCATGTTATAATCATTAATATTAATGAATTAAAATGTTTACACACCCTGATCTCTATTGTTCTCTTTGATGTTAATTGCATTGCAGTAGATCACGAGTTCATTCTTCTTATCAGGCAAATAAGGAAATATTTCCTCTTCATTTACCTGTGTCCCTTAGCAACACAGTAGGTCTTATTCATTGTTGAATAAAACGTTTTTTTGCTGCCTTTGCTATATACAAATGCTTGTCTTTCCATCTTTTTAAAAAGCCCTGAGTGGAACTTTGTAACTAAATTCAAGCAAAAAAATAATACAAATATATAAATATATGGCCATAGGTGACAACAAAGCTTAATACTGTTCTTGGATATGTTAAAGCCAAGTCTTTTTCTTTTTTTTTCTTTTTTTTTGTCTTGCTCTTATTAATGTGAATCAGATGAAATGGATGGTGTGATCACTTGTTCCTGTCTCTGTGATTCTTGACATCCAGGAGCTGTAATCTGTCATGTGCTGCCATCTCTGTTCCTTCATTCCTTTTACCAAAGACAGTTATGCAGCTAGCACACTATCAATTTTTTAAATTAAAAAATGAACTGTTGCTTTCCGAAGGGTAGTTCCCTCTCAATCTGTAAAGCAGGTGTGGTTTTTTGGTTTGGTTTTTTTTCGCCTGTTGAAATTCATGGGAAAAAATGTAAGTTTTTAAACTTAATTTATCCAACATACTCTTTCCTATGTGGCTCTTTAAATAGATGCAGACTTGTAGAAGTAAAATCTCAACCATAGCTGTTCTAGCTCTGCAGATATTGTTAAAGTTCCTTAGCTGACACAGACTTGTCTTTGGCAGGTGATTTTTGCAGCATGTCAAGCTTCATCCTTTGGTTTTGCTCCTGTGGTTTTCACACTTAAAATTGTGTGACAGGGTTGGGTTTTGTAATTAATGAAATCACATTATATTTGTGGCATCTGCTGTCATGTGTTTTCATATCAAATTCCTGACTTCTGGTAGGCATTGCTTCAATTCCATCAGAAATGTTACTGCTGTATACAAAGAAGCCTTTTTTTCCTGTCAGCCTGGTCTCCTGAGCACAATGGATTTCCAGTGGAGTGGGTACAGGTGAATATTGTACCAGGAAGGAAAGAAACTTTTTTGCCCTGTAATATGATCTGGCAGTTGAAGAAATACTTCACAGATCTATTTATCTGCTGCCTGCACAGGGTAAATCCCACTGCTGTGTTGCCTTTAGTAGAAAGGGGAAATTTATTTCCTACAAATGATCTTGAAATTCACGACTGATTGAAGCTGATTGCAAAGTTTTAAAGTGTTAGGAGTGGCATGTTTTCTGGGATTATTGTTAATTTTATTCAACAGTTTGAAAAATTTTATCCAAAATTTAAAACTCTGGATCTACAAGCTTAAAGATACTGAAGGATGTGTTTTGTTCACAGACAGTCTCTGTGTGTGTCTGTAAACTTGTTCTGCATCTCTGCAGAGCTGTTAGAATGGCAGAATCTGACCATGTCTTTTAAAAATCTGTTCTTTTCCATTGTTTGTACTATTGGTGATATCCTTTATTTTAGTGAGATGGATCATTAGTGACATTTTTAAAAATGTTTTTTCTTAAGCATCTGTATCCAGAAGTACATACAGGAATTTTTATTATCTTAAAGGGGACTGTGAAAACAAGGTAATTAATTATAATGCAGCATTATAAAGACAGTGGTCTTAAAATCTGCTTTTTTAATGCATATGGGCCTTTATTTCTGCTGTTTTGATATGAGTGAAAATGCTGTTGGCAGATAAAGTTTACAGCTATAGATTCATAGAAAAGTTTCTTCTAAAATTCCAATTCTAACATTCCTTCTTGTAATATTGAACTATAAGGATATTTAAAGCAGTTACTACTTCATTTCCCATGCATATTGAGTGAGAGCACTGTTTGAAAACCCCTGGAAAGCAGACCTAAATACAAATCTTGTACCATCAAAACTTCAGTGGATTCTGGCAGGTTACATTTCTTTCATACTTCTGTGTTTCCTTTGAAAGAAAAACTTTCCCAGATGGTCATTGCAGGGTACTGAATGAAACCAGTAATTTTATATAAGCATGTAAGTTCATAGCCCTGACAGAATTCCTTATTTGGGTGCTGAATTCTTTGCAGAGGTTTTTTTTTCATTTTTATCTCTACACTGTTAAATGAAGGCAAGTTGAGGGTAAGATTATCTGCAAGGTCACAGAGAAACTTAAGGCACGATGGGCAAAAGATCTTTACCGAGCTGGAACTAGAAATAAACACACAAAGGGAAGGATAGAGCCATACTGATAGTTATAAATTAAGTGTCAAGGTCTCAAATCTGGGAAGGGATCATCAGAATTTATAAAGTTCTATTTAAATAGTCCATTCTCCTCACTTCAGACATCTGTTACTGGTTATTGTTTGAGTGACCACCATGTACATTATACAAAAAGGAATGTGTTTTTTGTAAGATCTCTGCTAATGTGGCAGATAAAATCCCAGTGTTTGATAGCAGTGCCAAAGGGCAAAGAGGTGCTGAACAATATTCCTCATCTTTACCATAACTTTCCTTCCTGGAAAAACAGGCTTTGACAGTGGGAAAATGAAGGCTGAGATAAGGAGAGGTGGAAAGAGGCTTGGGAACTGAGAGTGATATAGACCAGAACCAGAGCAAGCAAGGAAAAAAGTCTTCTCTTAGGCTGATGCACCAATATTTTATTTTATTTTATTTTATTACAAATAGGAGTTATATCTCCATGCCATGGCAATAAATTAATAGGACTAGCAAGCTAAGGAACAGTTGTTTTTGTTGGCATGGAGTGTAATCTGGGTGTAGTTTGTACATTTCTAGCAACCAATTGTTGCTTTGTGTAAAGTAAAATGCACCGGTTTTATTAATGCAAATGCTGCATCAGTCTCAAAATTTCATTTTTCAGAGGAGCAGTATTGGAACTGATGGTAATGATTTGATTATTCCTCAGGAGAAATGAAGCAGTTGACAATGATGGTTCTCTTGTTTTTATTGATTACAGGCATTCAGTTTCAGTACAGGAAGCGGGGAAGTTTGTTGCCTTTAAACTCTATTTCTTCCATCCTTGGAGAGCTAAGCAGGTACATACAGGTTATGGAAAATTAGGTGTGCTGCAGACATGTTAAGTAATTCAGTTTTAATTTTCCATTTTAACATCTTGCTGGGTAGACAGAAACAGTGCAATTAAGCAAGATTTAATTCAGCCAGGTGACATCTCAGATACCTGATAATAGATGGCATAGCTGAATTTATTGAGCTGCTTTGTGCTGTCAGCTTTACTGTAGCCTTTGCCTGTTTAGAAGATGCCTTAAAGAGGAATTTTGACCTTGGCAGGTGTGGAGAAAGTATTGAATTTAAATTCAGGAAAAATTCCATGCAAGAATTAGGTGACCTGTGGTTACAGATGGAGCAGGGAGAAAAAGAACCTGGTGTATGTACAAATATATATAATTTTTGATAGAAAATGATAAAAGTAAGAATTTCAAGGGACTGTTTTACAGAAGGTGTTTTTTTTCCCACCAGTTTGGTTCATTATGGGGGAATCTGGAGAACAAATGAAGTATAATAATCTTTCTGAAGGACAAGGCATTAACTTAGGCATGATTCTCTGTATTTGCCCTCAACATGACAAGGTGCTAAGTTGTGTTTGTAGAGTTTTGCTATTTACTAGTATGTTAAAAAGCTGACCTTTTTGAAACACATACATTAACTTTGGAAATGAATTCTCCACTATCATAATGTTCTCAGCTGCAAAAGAAACAACATGTATCAATATAGTTTATTAATTTATTTAGCTTTAGTTAATTTGTACTCTGTACTGGAATAAGTACACAGAAAGCCATCTTTTCAAATATGTATGAAGAATAAACTTCAGCAGATATTGCTCTTGTTGAACAATCCTTGCTCCACGTATGTGAGAGTGCCTTGAGTGATAGGAATGGAAAGTGGTCAGTTCAATGTCTGACATCTGTTTTGGGCAAATTAGCACAAACTCCAGTGGGGCAGAACGAATGGATATCAGGATCACTGTAATACATGAGGAAAAAGTTAAAACACCCATTGTAAATAGAAGTCATGAATCACAGCCTTCTGGCATCTTTACAGGAGTGAGTGAGTGTTAGAACAGGGAATTCTGGTTGCCATGAGCCATTCAGATCCTCCAGAACTGATTGACAAGGTGCTTCACCAAAGGCTGTTGAAGGGAGCTGAAAAAGAAGGTCCATGCACAGATTCCCTGGCTGAAGGATGAAGGCAGTGCTGGAGTCAAACAGGGAGCTCTGGGCAGATGCTATATTTTTAAAGGACCTGAGTTATGAAAGGTTCCAATGCAGTTGTGCAAAAAGTCTCCAAATATTGAATGACACGAGGACTTGAAATGAACTAGAACTTGTGATTCTTTGTGCACGTGTGATTGGATTTGTCACAGGACGTCATGGATGTAAATATTCAAGCAGTTTTATAACAAATTCTGGGAGAAAACAAGCACTGATGACTTCCAAATACAGATGCAGCCTGTGGGATACAAAACCCAGGGTTTCATGTTGACAAAAGTTTAATACATCTGCTGAGGAAAGTATCATTATTTGTTTATATTTTTAACTTGTTCCTGTAGACTTCTTGTTGCTGTCAAAGCATATGGGTCAGTATGGGCCCAATACAATGTTTTACATACTTCATGTCTACATTTTGTTGCATAAAATCAATGCTGTTTATAATTTTCAGTGATTTTAATGATTTCCATATGTATGAGGATTGGTGCTAATTATCACTGGAATTTTTCTAAACATAATTGTGGGAAATATTTCCAACATATTTCCAATTAGTAACATAATCCACGGGAAACTTGGGAAAAAAATAATAACAAGGCTTTGAAATGTAAATCTTAAACTTTTAAAAAAGGCATTCCCAAATAGCAGTTGAAATCCTAGGTACTGGTAGTCCTTTTTGACTGTACTAAAATTACATCATTTTTTCTTTAAGGCAAAAGCTTTTTGACCCCATTGAAACAGAAATGGGTTTTTTTGAGAATAAATCAGTCCTTACCATCTGTAAAATGGAGCTTCTCTTCAATCTTGGGAGCATGTTGTTTCTATTACTCTTCATAATAGGTGAAAATGAGCAATGTGTTACCCATGATGTGTTTTTCACAAGTCTTTTTCCTTGGGTTTTCATGATGTGATTGATCACATGTGAATATAATACCTATCAGTGCACTTAGTGTGAAAAAGAATTATAGAAACTGACAAAGTCAGAGATTAAGCTCTACTTATGTAAAGTACTGAATTTGTTTCTTTAAATGTTTGTTTTCATGTTAGAAACAATCACACTTTGTTTGGATCTTCCTTTCCCCTACTGGAAGAGACTGGAGTCAATTAACTGATTTTAATTAATTTTTAGAAGAAAAATGATCAACACTTCCCAACTTCAGAAACTGAGTTATGGGAAGAGGAGTATTTGCAGAAGGATTGATTTTTCTGAATTAGAAATCTTTGGTGTGCCTGCTGGGGGCATGTAAATAAATATTGATTAACCTGTGCAATCTAATGCTGTGCTCACCTGCCTTCCTAAGAGGTCAGGGATGGGTTACTGGGGCCTCCTGGAGGCCTGAGCTTGGAGCAGAGTCAGGTGCACTTTTGGAGCTGCATCTGATTTAAGTTAAGGTCTTGTCATCCCCCACCTGCTTCTCATTGCCCTTCTCTCCTCCCAGAGGTTACCACTTAAGTTTGTTAGGAGAGATATAGAAATAGTCACTTCCTATTTATTTCTATCAAACTCTGCAGATTTCAGGATGCATTTTAAAACAGATGGTGAATCCAAACTGTTTCAGGTAGGGGAGAGTTAAACCTGTTCATCTCTGCTGGTGCTAACATGTGGGAGATGTGAGATGGAGGCAGTCTGCAGCAAGGACAGACAAATGGGGAAAATCTTCCTTAGCAGCTTATATTCCAGTCCCAGGAGCTTTTCTGGTGACAAACACTCCACCAGGTACTTTTCACAATCCATTCCTGCTTTTTTGCAACTCCTCAGCATTCAGCTATGTTCATATTTTACATATTTTTATAAATTGTTTGTTGTTCCTATTCTTTTTTCTTTAAGCATAAAGGCTGTTTATTATATACTCTGTTCAATGCCAGATTAAATGAATTTTTTCTTGGACATTAAAAAAGAATTATATCCCTTTGCTTGCCATCTGGTAATTCCCTTGAGGTTTTTGCTGATCTTTTTCAAATATGATGTATTCTCCATCATCTGATTCTGCTTTTTCAGCAGTAAGATTTAGAGCATCACTTGTTCATTTCAAAAACTCATCTGTTGTACCTTTGTACATAAAGCTTTGAATATTTCGTTGAACTTTCCTCTTCTTCTGCCCTGTGTTGACTTAATATGCTCCCACTTAATAGAAGGATTTTGTCCAAAGGGTGTCACTTTGTAATACGCCTTTTTCTGCATGAGTCACTTTTTTTCTTATGCTCTTTCTGAAAAAGCTTTCTTGCTGTTCTGAAACTTTCCTGGCTGGGTTTAGACAAATTAGTTAAAACACAGAGTTAAAAGTACTTCTTTTACGTACTTGGAAAATGCAACATTTCAACCATTTCAGTAAATTTAACAATATTAAGGAGTTTGTCTTGCTATACTTTTTAGCAAATAAAAATACTTTTGCTTAATATATTTGTCTTACATTGACTGCACATGATCAGATTTTTATCTTTAATCTGTTAAATTATTTTGGCGTAAAGATTTAGCATCTGCAAATATTTTACATTGAAACATGGGCTGCAGATGTTGGGTTTGGTTTTGTGTTGCCTCCTTCCCCATTCAGTAGCTGTGTGCTGTGGTAGGTAAAGTTTTCAGGAGAGGCAGGGAAGGAAGGGAATTTCAGAGCAGGTGAGACCTTGTCTCTTAGAATAAAAAGGAATCTGAAATAATTGCAAAGTTGGACACATGGAACAATTTTCTGCACGGGACCTGCCCTCACTTCCCTGGTCTGTTTTTGTGAGAAGGAAGTCAGCCCATCCCTGCAGCTGTTGGACAAATAAATCAGAAATATGTTTGTGGGTGCATCATGTGCTGGAGAACTGCTGCTCCTTCATCCCTGCAATGGGCACGTTACCTTGTGAAACAAACACTGTGGTTTGCCTCTGCTTCACCTTACAGGAAGCTGGTAAATTTTGTTTTCATGCTATCTGACATCTGGTTTTATTTCCTCTGACAAAGTTTACATCAGAAGATACAGAGGGTGGTGTCTCCACCTAATTTTTATTGCACTTCATTTTGTGGTATATGCAGAAGCACCTAAAATCAGGTGGTACATTGGTAATTTCCTCAGCCCTCTTGTATAGTGGCTCTTTTCATGCTGAACAAATCCATCAGCAGCTTGCCAATACATACTTGGTGAACTTTGGTTGATGCTTTAAAATCTGGCATTAAAATAGAGATTAGCATTAAAATACAGCATGTAAAGCTTGTATGGGGAAACCTGTGAAAATCATTTAACAAGATGAATGCCTGAAAAAAGGCCCTCAAACCTTTTTATTACTGGCTGTAATTTCTTCAAAAAATTATATTGTCATATAACAGTTGGCAATCTTTAGGAGTTCTGGAACTTTAGTAGTCATTGCAGTTGTTTTGATACCTATTGCTGTAGGATCTGGTAATTGCAAACTGAATAATTCATCCATGCAGAGTGTTTTGTACAAGGTGTGTACGAGTTCCTTTTTCTTCACACCTGGGGAAGAAAAAAATGTCCCAGCATTGACTTTGTAGAAAATTCTCAAAGAATGTCCTCAATTCCAGTTTAGTACTGGAGTACAAGGCAATTCTTCTCATTCATTATTTTCCTAATACCAAATTTTTATCATTACTATTATTGATAGCTCGGGGGAAGGGCTTGGTAAGATAATAATCTTTATCTGCTCCCACTTACCAATGATCAGGTGATACACAATAATATGTTATCCTGTGGCACTGTGTTGGTGTGGTTAAGCCCTAGAAATTTACAATTAAGAATTTAATTGCATTTGGGTAGATTGTGAATATTTTCACCTCCCCAGTCAATATGGCCACTCACCTTCCCCAGCCTGAAGTGGCATGAAAGCAGGTTATTGCAGACATGGGTGTTTCATCATCACTTGCTCACAATGATTTAAAAAATGCCATAATTTTTAGCATAATACTTTACAACAAGAGGGTGAAAGCAGCTTGTTGGAATCTCAAATTATCTTTATTATCTTAAGCAAATACTGTGCTGCTATTTCTGTTTTTCTGGATCAGTCCTCACACAGGCAGGGACATGGTGTATATTCTTTCAAAACGATGGTGAGATTGCACTGTTACTTGGATACTTAGCCTCAAGGAAAAACTTGCTTTTTGCAATTGTTTGAGCTCCAACTACATGACTCTTTTCAATATGTGGGCTACAAAACCTCCTACGGAATTGGGATCAGACCAGCACAGATTGACAACCTAAATTAAGCTTAATTCTCTCATGCAATTTAGGCCTCTTTTTTTCAACATTCTACCTGATAGAGCAGTTCTCCAAGACCTGTTCAGATGTTTAGATTAAGTAATTACTGCTTAGCCTGGCTGTGGGTGATGAACTGAAGGCTCTGTTTGCACTGCAGCATTCTTAGGTTGCTAAAAACATGCAGCTCCTTTACCTCGGCAGGTACTTGGCTTTCTGAAGGAGTTGTCTTCATTAATTTATTTTAATCTGTTGTTTTGGGTGGATCTCTCACAATTATGTGCTTTAACAACAGCGTGTTAGTCCTTAATTTGAAAGTTTCTCCAGTATCATACACAGCTCCATCAGATCTGAAACTCCTTAATGTTTTTTATGTTTTCCTAAGGGTTGAATCATTCACAAGTATTTCTTGTTTTCTTTTTCCCATCATTTCTTAAGTTTAATATCCTGTCCATCTGCATCTTTTAAGAGTCTAAAATGCTGCCTTGATGTTGCATCCTAGTTTCATGAGTTATCAGGCCACATTTATCAAAGGGTTGTTCTAAAGGCTTGTTCTCTGTTTACGCCTCTTTGCTTGGCATGAGAACCTGTCAATGTGATCTTAATGTGCCTATACCTTATTGATTGAATTCTCAGATAACTGCTTCTTCTCTTCCACTAAACCACCAGAAAATTAAACACTCCTCCTTTCAGGAATTCCTCATACATAAACTATACTTCTAAAAAAAGCAAGCCAACCACTTGTGGAAGATTACTTAGATATAACTTGTATGCAGGTTATAAAAGGGGGAATTCCCTCCCTGCTTTTGGAAAGTCTGACTGCGTTTTAGATTGTCCAATTCCTGCTGAATCTGTGTATGATTTAGTACAGCTATCTTCGAGGATGGCTCTTCTATTTAGACCCATAGCATTGCCCTTGATCTGCTGCTCCCTTTTTACTGTTGCAGTGACCCCATAGATCTTTGAAAACAGGGATTTTAGAAGATCTAGGTGATGTTAGCTGATGGCTATAATCCTTCTTTAATAACAAGGATTTATTTGTTAAAACTCTTCTACAACTTTAGGATATAAATTTATAACAAAGGACAAGCTTTGTACAATTTCCAGAACCGAGCAGCTCTTATCTAGAAAAAAGGTCAAAAGTGCAATATACCCTTTTCCCCTTCTGACATTTGCATCATATTTCTTGAGCATTTTGAAGAGTGTTTGAAGAGTTGTGTCGTGATTTTCTAGAGGGATTCTGTTTTTGGCTGCTTCTGGAGCCTTCTCTCATCTCTTCTGCTCTCTCTCTGTATCAGCTGTTGAGTTTTTTTTATAGTCACCAGTTCCTCTTGTTAGGTGAGCTCCTGATTAATCTCATGACAGTAAAACCATTCACTGGTGACCTGTTGGTGCCTAAAACTCCCTGAAATAAAGAGCTGGAGAAACGCCTTGCTTTTAAAATTAACCAGGGAAGAAATATTTCTGTGCAACTTTGCTGCCTGGTGAAAAAAAATTTTATTTTTCCCCCCTCTCCCCCTCTGATTTGTTGTTCTTTTTTTCCCTAGAAGGATGACACCCCCCCTCTCTCTCCCCAAAAATACAACAACAAAAAAACCCTGGAGATTCTTGAGAAAAATATGTAGAAAAGTTATAGACATATCAAATTGTAGCTTCATCTACTTAAAAGAATGAGAAATGTACAGTATTAGCTGCCACTAAAATTCCTTTATCCCTTGACAGCCGTCAGCAGTGGTGGTGCCATAAATACCTATCCTGACTCCTGTGTTTATACAGGTTGAGGCATTTAAGTACTGGAACAGTGTCCCTATGGTTTGGGAAACTGTGCATTACCTCAAAACATTGTGCTCCTAGAAATGCTTGTAAATGGAAGTTAAATTAATGTTATATGATGACAAATAGATCTCTTGCACTGTATTCCCGCTTGCTTAAGGGATTATTTTTGCCTCTTGCTATTGCTGTCTAAGAGGAAAAAGTCAAAATATTGTAAATTGTTGGTGCTAATAGTATAAACAATAGGAAAACACTATTTTCTTTGAGGTCAGAAAGATAAAGGAGGAGAATAAACTTCTAATAAGCCTGGAAAATGTAAATTTTTTCATAATGCAGTTGGCACAGTGTGTGGACCAATGATTAATTGGTCATAATAATACCCAATGCTGTAGATATTAGAACTTGCTTGACTCAGTGCAGAACACTTACTGATTTTCAGAAAAAAGTTAGAGAGGATGGAAAATGTTTAAATTTTCCTGTTTATTTTAAGACAAGATATTTCACATGATCCCATTGACCACTCAAAAAATGTCATTAGAAGCCCTTTCTGGCATTGTGACAAAATTGATAGGACATATCACCAGTCTCCAGAATGCAAAAGCACAGCCAAGAGATTTTGTGGGAAAAAATAAAATAAACCACACATGAGCTTAAGTCTATATTTTTTTTTTTTTTAAACTATAAGACTGGAATAAAATTCTCTCTGTAAGAACAGAGTAGCACAGTGCTCAGGGAAGAGGGAACAGTAGAAATAAACAGTTCTTATGTGTTCATCATGGAGCAGTTTGGAGTTTTTGAGTGTGTGAGGATTGCAGCTTGGCTCCTTCCCACCCATCCCAAAACTCAGCCAAACTCTTGAGATGTTTCTGTTCCAACTCAGCCTCAATTAATTCTGACCCTCCATTCCACATCCGTAATCACAGAAATGGGAAACCCTAATATGTGTCTTGGGAGGCTGGTTCTCCACTTGTGTCTGCTTTAATGATACAGCACATTTGGAGTGCTGGAACTGGATACAAACCCATCTCAAGGACTTTGTGTTTATAAGGACTGGTTTTATGCTGTTCAAGTGATGCAATTTAAAGGAACAAGAGTACCTATGTAGGAGCCCACTGCAAAAATGAGTATAGCAATAAAAAGTGTTTATTTGGGTTTATTTACTCATTGTGGGATTTGCAATAATAGTTTACCAGCTAATACATGCTTCTTTCAAGGTTTCAGCAGGTTATGAGCAGATGACTTTGCTTGAATGACCACTTTGTGTTGGGTTTTGTTGTGTTTATGTTACATGTCTGGTTATATTTTCAATTTGCAGAGTCTATGAAGTGTTTGATGTATTTGTATAAACAATTTGATTTCTGACAAGATGTTCTGAATTAGGTACAACAATACACTAACAACATTCTGAGATCATTTAAAGTCCTTTGTTTAGTAACACAATGAATGTCATTAGACAGTTACAGTAAGAATGTGAGCATTAAAAACAGCTTGTAAAAATGAAGTTTTTGAAATCTAGAATTATGAGGGATATCAAATTGGAGCATCTGCTTCTGTCTTTAATTTTTGAGTGAAATGCTTTCCTATTGATTCTTGACAAATGTGTTTCCCATCAAATCAGGCATTCAAGTTCCAGTTTTGACAATTGCACCTCAAAAAATAATTTTCAGTGCAAATTTTGAAATGGATGTTGAAAGTATGAAATTAAAAGTTGCCAGTTGTTTTTGTTTGCCTTTCAGTTGCAGTACTCAGGAATCACGAGTTTCATCTTGCAACCACATTGACTGGAAACACTTCATTTCCACTAAAATAAAAACCAGTGTTTTCATGGAATTGCATGTCATCAGAATAAAAATTAAAAGAGAAACTTTCATAAGAGCATCAGATCTGCAGATATAAACTGTGTACATTTTTCCTCCACTTGCCTCTGTTCCCTGCAATTATTTGTATTGGCATTTAGTTTGTACTCGTCCTTTGCTGCTGGAGCAGCCAAAGTTGTGTTGAGCTGCTCAGTATAAACATCATCCACAGAGCTGTACCCTGTGAAGGCACATGAAGCACAAATACAGGTGTAACTCTGCAGGTGTTGTGCAGCTCAGGAATGCAGGGGAGCCTGCATGGGAGCTGTTACTCATATCAAGTCCAGGACTTAAGAAAAGTAGGAGGTAGTGAGGCTTGGGAAGGTGCTTGTATTCCCTGACTCCCCATTTTCATCTTTGCCTGTGCCACTTATGCTTCCCTGTGTCCTGTCCCAAAACTGGTCAGATTGTGTGGCAAAACTGTTGGCTTGTGGCTATTGAAATATTTCCAGGTGTGCTGTCTACAAACAAGAGTGCTCCAAAGCCCAGAGGGATAGAAGTCTTCCACTGGGAAACCGTGACTATTACTGGGATTTATGCACTGTTTATATCTATTTGTTTTTTGTCTTTGAAGCGCTACAAATGTTTGGTGTGTTTGTAAAATTTTCAAGATAATTTTAACTGTTCCATTGTGTAGTTTTGAATGTGGTCCATTCTTTTCTTTTTTCCCAGTTATTTCAAGATTGGCAACTGAGACAAACAGTGCCATTCAGAAGAAAACTATTACTAACATTCTGTCTCCTTGAAAAACAGGTCTATAGTTTGCATCTTTATCTATATATAAAGTTGTGTAGTCAATAGAAAATGATGCTGGTTAACATGGAGCACTTGATAGTTTGAATTTTCTTGATGTATCAACTACTTGTTTGTTGTTATTAGTGCTGAACCATGAATAATTTACTGGCTTTCACTTTATAATCTGCAGAGTCTGCTAACTTTGAAGTTCAGTAGTCAATTTAAAGTTTGCTGGAGCTGACTAATGATTCACCAGAGATTTTTGTGAGATATTTTGTCATCCATTTAAAGCTTGGAAAGGTTTGCTGTTGCAGCCATCTGGCAATTCTTGGTTCTCTGGAGGAAAGAGAAGCCTTTTGATACAATAGATCAAAGCATTCTGCTCTTGCAGTGACTGATACCTATAAGTAACTTAGAAGTTTCTCAGAATGATTTCACAATGCCTGTCTCGTTTGCCAAACTTTTGCATTCTAACTACAATACAATATTGGGCATGAATTACATTTTAATTATATTTGAATCATTATCTAGAAACTTCAATTTGTAGTTGATTTACAGATCCAAGTGTTCTATAAACCAAGAGGTTTTAAATTTACCAGATATGCTGTTATGATTAATAAAATTGATGCTAAATCTTGTTGCTCTTAGTGCTAATGGGATAGGTAAGGGTACTCTCAACAACTGTATTTGTGCTACACCATAAGCACAAGAGATCCAGGTGTACCCCTAAAACTGTAGATGATGTCAAGCCAGAGTCCAAAACCGCATATAACATTATTTCTAGAACTAACTCTGTAAGCAGTTGGAATTCTGAGGTTGGGCTTCACAGATGTTTGGCAGTGAGGAGCAAATACAGAGAGAGTGAGTGAGAACAGGAAGTGAGCACTGCACCATCCCTTGAAAGGAGCCCGGTGTCACTCTGGATGGTCCATGCACATGTGAGGTTTGTCTGGGATCAGGATGTTGTTTCTGTTCCATCGGACATTCCGGATGTGCAGTCGCCGTGACCGCACGTGTGCCGCCTTCTCACGGAGCGACCTCATTGCATCACGAGTGTGCCACAAGCAGCCCAGCCAGAATGATCAAATTGGCTTTTACCCTGTACACTGTTTAGTTCAAGGTGTCTGAGTGAGATTTGCTGCTGGGTTACAGTAGAAAAAAGGGATCCTCATAGCTCTGTGCAGGACAGCAGTGTGTTCATGCCATTTACTCTTCCTTGTGTAAGTTCCTTATAACGATTGATGTAACAATGAAATAAAATAACCATTGTATGCCACACTGTCCTCAATCAAAACCCATCAAGGAATTTCACACATAGCTGATGTGTCTTGGGATGTAGCCTGTATCACCCTAATAACTGTATATGGTCTTTAGTAATACATAAGCCTTATTATTTAACCATTCAAAGTACAGATGACAGATGTAACTATCAAATATCCACTGACAAGTCCTTCAGACTTGCTGTTCTTTACATTAGGTAGCTTGGAGAGAGGAAAATACTTCTAAGATGCTGAATTTTTAAGTAGATAATAAATTTTAAACACCAACTAGATAATTAATACAGTACTAAATTTTCAGAAAACAGAATGATATTAATTTGGTGAAGGAATAGCTTATTTTTCACGCTCTAAAATTTTCTTGAACTCAGATTTGAAAGTGACATTTAGATAGCAGAAGAAAATTCCACACACTTGTGCTTGTCATATAAACATTTCAGTGAGCTATCCAGGATAGGTCTGGTGCTCTTGTTCCTTGTTAAGTCCACAAACAATGATAAATTTGTAATTCTGTACTTCATAAACTTCCACAATTTAACGTTCTGCCTGCTGTAACTGAATCAGATGCATGTGCTTACCTGATTGTTTATCTCCCCATCTGCTCGACATGTGCTTCCTAGCAGTTACAGTTCAACATGTTTTCTCTTCTTTTTTTTTTTTTTTTTTTTTTTCTCTCCAGTGTGGGAACTTTGCTGTCTTGGTGGATGTTCATATTTTGCCTCAAGGTTCCAGTAAAGACACCAGCTGGTTTTCAGATCATGAGAAAGAGGTACAACAAATATCAATCCTACTTCAAAAGCATATGGCTGCAGGGAAAAAGTTGGATTGCCTTGAACTACTCAGGATTTTTCAGTGTTAGGAGAATATTGTTAGTTATACCTAACCATCAGTGGTTGCCAAGGGACCCCTAAGTCAACCATATGTGTTTTCTGGGTCACTAATGACCACTTTAAATCTCCTTTTTAATTTTTAAACTCTGTGTGTGTGCACATTTATGCGTGCATGTATGCTGTGTGGGTTCTTCTGACTTATCTTTTAATTTTAAAATATGTTTCTCATAAATGCTTGTAAATTACCCTGATTGATATAAGGCAGATTGTGGCAGGTATCGTTTTGCTGGTGAAATATCTTCCTAATAATTTTTTTTTTCTTCATTCTGCATTTAGAGGGTGTAAGAAAACATAAATATGCATGACAAACCATAGTAGTACTGTCACATCTTATGAAAAGAAACTTCCATTATTTTTAATTGTGCCATGTGCATATCCTGATGAAATTGTGGAAAATCAGTACATCAGTGAGCAGCAAAATTCTGCCTGTAATTTTCATCAGATTGTAGAGGAATCACACAGGATCTTGTGCTGAGTTCCTGGCAGGAGATTCCCCTCTGTGTGGGAACTTGAGAAGCTCCCCGTTGCAAACGGAGGCAGGACATGTTTGGGATGCCTGTGGACTTTCCCGCAAGTCTCCGTTACGGTCATTTTCAGCAGATAGCTTCCCTAATAATGCCATCATTAACTTGTCACTGCACAGCGTCCCCAGACATCTCAGTCATACGTTTAAATGAAATTAAAAGAAACAGTACATTAATATCCTGAGGGAGCAAAAGCAGAATATTTAGCAGCGTGTGGTTCATCTGATTTGTGCTTTATGAAGCAGAGAAATAAGAAAATAGGGAAAGTCTTTCAGATTTCTATTTTATGACTAGATGAATGCTCATTACCTTTTTGTATTTATAAGCAGTTTTACCCTCCTGGTTATCTGAGTTTTAAGTGTTTTCAAAATGTCTTTTGTATCCCTGCCAAAACAAAAGAGATGAATTTCAGGAAATTAGCTCATGATTGATTTAATAAAGAGGCATGACAGAACAGCAGTCAGTGCATTTCTGTGACTGCATGTTTCAAGAGAAGTACAAAGGTTGCATCTTTTCAACGACTGAGAAGTGTGAGACCAATAGCTTTGCAATTCACTTCCTGAAAGTCCTATGCAGAATCTTTGTGTAACTGAGTGAAGAAAATGTCCTAAAGAAAGATTATTCCAACAGATTTTTATGCTTTTACACGTTCATTGCGAGTGGTATTCTGCATTTTTGTTGTTTCCAAACTCTGGAAAATACTTGTGGTGGTGCAGCCCTTTCCTCCTGTCTGTGGGAAATGTGGATGCCTCTGTAACAAACACAATTCCTGCTGATCCCCTGCTTACCCTGGATGAAAGTCATTGGCTTGAGCTCAAGGATCCTGGTGATGCTGTCCCAGTGGCCTTTTGGCTGTTGGCTCCTCCTTGGAGCACTTGCCATGGAGGGCAGGATGGAGCTACACCAGTGCCCAAAGCATGGGACTGCTGTAAGGAAACACAGCTGGGTGCTGCAATGACCACCGTGCCTCACTGCTGGCACCAGTTGGATGTGGAGTATTTTTGGGATTGCTGTGAGATGCTGCAGTTTTTCCTCTCCTTCTGCCCTTCTGATTTCCCTGCCCTTTCTTTCATACCCCTTTTCCCCTGGAATGGCAAAGTCAAAGATTTATCTTTGCCCTCTGAGGTCTGTATGTTTCTTTGTGGAGAGCCATTTAAATAATATTTCCATAAGCCTAACAAGTAAAATATGTTCCATGTAAATGAAGGAAGTGCATGGTAATGTTTATTGCTGTAGGAGGAACCAAAGACACACCATGTTTCTGCTGCTTTCAAGACCTTTTCATTCTAACCTGAACACAGGCCCATGAAGGAATGTGTAATGGGAGCACTTTAATGAGTTGAACAGAAGAATGAGCAAATACAGTAACTTATAATTGTGCTCTATAAGCAGAAAGGAAAATGTATTTCTTACTGTAAAGAGAAAATACTGGTTGTGATTGACTAATGTATATGCCCTTTCATTTAGAACAACACATTTTTAATGCATTGCTCTGAGTACTTTCTACATGAATCAAAAGGAAATTTCAAGGCAAGATAGTTTAGATACTACTTACATAATTTTATCTATTACCCTAACACATTATAGAGGTAAAATTATATTTTTGTGTGCCACAAAGTATCATTGCTGTGAGCACATAGTTATGAACAAAAGAAAATGCAAATGCTGAGGGAAAAGTCTTAAATATGTGTGCGTGCATTAAGCTTAAAACTTAGTCTGGTATTCAAGAGATTAATTTTTGGTTTTTAGTCCAAGTATTTTTTTTTCTGTGTAATTCTGGCAGAAGGTTTTGTTCCTCCTGTGTTCTATGTGGTTTCATTGTGCTTTGTTGAAGAAAGTATGAAAGATACAAACAGTTATGTTTAGGAGCAGAAAAATCTAAATTAATTAGAGCAATTAAGTTGCTGTGACCTAATTTGCTCAGCCTTACCCACCCCCCCATCCCACCCCCTGAAATTACTCAGAATTGGAGCAAAGTATCTGTTGTGGTTTATAAGGATTCTTGCAGAGAAATAGCGTGTTTGACAATTCCTGAGAGGATTTTTACTAAAATTTTGCTTAAATACCTAACATTGTGATATATTTTTAACATGTAATTTTTTCCTACTTTGCATGCATATGAAACTAATTCCTGATTTAAAAAAAGTTAGTATTGTAATATAATGTATTTTATCTGCCAAGTAAGAATTTCATAATGTATTTCCTCTCTTGCTCTGTAGAAAAATGGTTTGATTCCCTTCCTTGTTCCCATTCATTTTTCTAATCCATGTGCTTCTCCTCTCAGTGTTTTTCCTTTTAATGGGAGAGGGGATAATTTTGTATTGATTTCTGCTATGTGCCTGGAGGCATTTCTGTAAATTCAGATCAAACCAGGCTAGTGGTTTCTCTTTCAGGAGGTCTGCAAGCTGCTAGAAGAAGTTGTTGCTTCAAGGGTCAAACATTACTTGGAGGCACCTAAACAACGTGGTCAGTGCAAGCCCATGGAACATGGATCAGCTGGGCCTTTGTTTCTTACTGGTAAAAGAAATTTTTTAGCTTAGTGTGAAATAAAGTGTAGTGGAAAATACTGTTCCTTATTTTTTCTGTGAGAGATTTGCCATCAGGAAGGCCTGAAATAGTTGATGTTTTGGTCTGGAATTACTTCAGCTATGTATGTGAAAAAATTAAGTGGATTTTAATTTTTTTGTGTTGCTTAAAAGTGAACATTATGCTGCTACTTTTAATCCGAGAGCCTAGCATTAGAACTAAAAAAAAATAACTTATACAACCGTTGGTCCTGCAAAATTGATTGAAATCTTGCTGGCTAATGAAGTCTGCTTTCCACACACACATTTAGTTTAGAATTTCTAAATACAGAAACGATATCTTCTCCTTTTACTTTTGGCAATCTGTTCAGTCTTAAAAAGTTGGTGTAATGTGATAAATGACATTTGTCATTTCACCAGTGCTACTGCAGGCCTGGCAGCAGCACCCACGACCTTGGGAGTGCAGAAGAGAATGGGATTAAGAGCCTTCACCTGTTTGGGACTCGTTTTTTGTGTGTGTGAGGTGTTGAGGGCAGTGGTGCCATTTCAGTAGATTCATGTTTTGAGCTAAAGGTCATGATCACTGTAGCTTGGGCCTTACTGTTAGGTCAGCTTTGGGGCTGAATGGCTGTTTTTGTTTAATACAATTTCGTTGTTAGCATAATGATGGGGTTTACAGTAGATAGGCTTATCTGTTGGTCTTATATCATACCAGCAATTTCCCTTTAAATAGTTCTTAGGCAAAAAATTACTGGTGTTTGTTACTAGCCTGGAGCATGTTATAAACTTGTCACAGGAAAGAAGGGCTGCAGTAGTAAAGCTCTGTGCTGGCCATGCTTTGTCACATTTCTTTAAATACTTTGAAAGATCTTTACTGGAGTATGACTTTTGCAATGCATGTGATTCCATACTTACATTATATCATCACTATACTCATAAATTCTAGAATTCAACATTTATTATATGAGCAATTGCAGTTGGAAGCAAGTTCTTTGCCTCTAAAAATGTTTTCCATTATTGGAAAGGTATATTCCTATAGAATTCTGGTTGATGCATTTACAGCTTTACATGCTGTTGTCAATAATAATGAGAAAACACAGGTTATATGCTGTATGGTTGGCTTACTGCAAAACTTTAGGCATATATGGGAGCCAAGTTCTTCTGGCATGACATGGGCTTTTTCCACCCCTCAAGAACACAATACCACATGAGCAAGAGGTACTTGAGGCCACCAAAGGATTTCTAAACCCTTTTCTTCCTTGCAAGTTCTAACTACATTTTATCCCTTTAAAATATTATTTTTTTGTCAAGCACATGAACTTTCAGACCCCTGTACTTTTCTGATTGTGAGTGGACATTGCAGATGGTGGGATCTGAATTGTTAAGATTTGTTTAGGTTTTCCTGTGTTTTCTTTTATCGAGGGATGTTTTTATTATTATTTATTTTTTAAGCTTCCTGCCTCAGTAAAAGGTAGGTTTTGAAAAAATTATGATTTTATAAGGTAAGGCTGCCAGACATAATAGCTGTTTTTATGTATGTGGGTAGATGCAACACTAATTTGAGGGTGTTTGTGAGAATTTAGGGTTTTCTATTTTTTTTCATATAATGAACTTTTCAGTAAAAATACTGGTGTGCTGTCCTAGGGTTGGGAACTGATCTTCTGCTTGACTCTTCCCCTTGTTTCCTGAAAATTAAAAACTTAGGGATATGCATTTGAGGAGGTCAACAGTAATATCAGTGACAGTTTCAGATTAAAGAATATTTACTTTGGATGAGGCAGAATGACTTTCCATCAGTTTTCTGCAGTTAATCTCACCGTCATTAATTAACAATAAAGAACTAAAGGAAGAAAACAGGCTGTGATAACGAACGTTCATGTTAGGCTTCACTTCCAAAGCCAACTCATTCTTTTTCTCTCAGCCTGCTTTGCTCAAGGCTGTAATTTGTAAGAAAGGAGTGCTTTGTTCAAGTCCAAGAATCAAGTTTCTTCAAGTTCCATTCAAGTCTGTTCTTACCTGGGAAGGAAATAACAGAAATAGGTGGGTGTTCACTGGGGCAACCAGGCCCTGCCTCTAAGGACTGACCCTTTGAGGTGAACCACAGGGCCAGGAGGCTTTACCAGTTACCTCTTGTGTTCTGCCCTCCTGTCTGGGATCACAGGTTCTGTTTGTAGGCTGCAGGGAGAAGGGTTTGTGTTTTTCACACAAATGGAGTGCCACATTGCAGGCCAGTGCTTGGCTGGCTGTGTTTTGTACCACACAAAGGAATGCACGAGCCTGGTACAGAAGTGCTGCTGGGAAAAGGCTTCAGCTGCAGCTCTGGTTGCATTTGGAGCTTATGAAGAGTTTGAGTTCTTCAAGCTCTGTGTGGTTTCTTTTGCTCCAAGTTATCCAAGTCTGTGTGGAGTTTCACTGCTGTAAACCCTCTGCTCTTGTAAGGAGGTGTGTATCTACAGAGGGATCCTTCACAGGATTATTAATTTCTTACCTACTGTTTCCAGTGTCCCAGGTCAGCATCTCCCTGGTTGTAGCTGCATCTTGGCAAGTCAATTTTAACTAGTTTGCTGTACACACTGCAGGATGTATTCAAAATTACTTGAACAGAGAATTACTAGACCAGTATTAATAAGATTTTAGAGTACCTTTAATGTCAAGGCATGTTCTATTAAATTTTATTTCAGAACTAGAAACCAAGCTACTACTTCCTTACTATTACTATCTTGAAGAAAAAATCTTCACCTATCACCGCTGCTTTTCAGTATTAACATTATATTATGTTTAATATTAATATTATTTGACACTGCTTTTCATTTTTGTGGCACTTAATGTAAATATCTATGCAAGTTACTTGTTAATTTACATTTCTTTTTCATTTGAGTTACACCCACACTGCAGTGTGTGGTGGGTCGCATACCAGCTCATTAGGAAATCTGTGGGTGTTACACACAGGAGAAGAAAGAAAGAAGGAAAGAATGGAAAAATGAGAGAAAGTAGCCAAGACAAGCAAGTTCTTCCTATTCTTCCTTCTGTCTGAACAATTTCCACACCCTTCCCAAATGGCCAGTATGAACAATTTGCCAAAGTAAGCTTTAATTTAGTCTTTGGACACAGGCTTTGGTATAAACCCTCTGTTTCTCGTGTTTAATTAATGTCCAAATGTGTTTGACTTTGGTTTATTTTATTTTTTTAAAGATTAATTTAAGATGAGGTGGATTTTCAAAGGTTGAATTTTGCCTGCATCCAATCTGCATGACCAAAATGATACTAGAAGAGCATCAGTTAGGTATGGCTTGTGATTGCAGTATTTGGAGTTTCATCTTCCACAGAAAGTGTCTGGTTTTGATCAAGAACAGTGAGAATTAAGAGAAGACTACAGAGGTCTGAGTAGACATATGAAATACAGGAGAAATGGGAAAGGGAAGAACTGAAACAATAAGGAAGAAGGTAAGGTTTACATGGCCACAGAGGAAACAATGAGGAAAAATGAAAACAAAAAAATGGCTGATAGAAATGTCAATGTTAGTAATGGAAGGAAGGAAGAAGGTATATTGTAAACTGACCTTCTTCCCCTTCTTGAGAGAGGAGAAAGTGAACTATGTTTTTCCTACAAGTAATTTTCAGACCTACTCTCATTCCTTCCCTAGCATCCTTGCTGTTTTTGTTGGCTTGAGGGTGGGACATTTTTGTTCTGATTTCAGATCTTTTTATTGTACAGTCTCTTCTACAATGAAAATAATTAGAGAGCATGCTGTCACATGGCACAGTGAGCTCCCAGCTTGATTTTATCTGCTTTCCTTGGGATTCTGTGTATTTTCTTAATATATTTTTAACTTTCTTCTCTCATGAAATGGGGCTTACTGTGATCATGTTTCCCGAGTCCTTCTTTTCACCCAGTTGCTTTTTTGCAAATGTGGCTGTACTTTATTACCAGGTGGAAGTCTTAGACTTGAAATTCTCAGACATTAACTTCTGACAAGCTTACTAAAATGAGAAACTGGAAAAGGTACAAGAGCTGTTACGAGTAGTTCAGCCTTACAAAGATCTGGAGTCAAAGTTCATATCTTATTTAGTATAAAGAAAAATGCATAAGATGCAATTTCATAAGAAAATACATTTCTCTTCCTTATGAAACGATTTTTTTGGCTCTTGCAAGCACACAAAAAATATACAATAAATCATGATGGTAAATATTCCAAACTCTTTTGGCCTTGCATTTTAATTTGAACGTTATGATATTTTTAAGGGAAACACCCTTTTCAGACTGCCCCAGTTTGCTTTAGGAGTGTTTGCTGTTGCTGTAGGACATAAATTGTGTGAAATGCTTGTAGAGAATGTCCCACATTATAATCCTGTAATAGCAAAACTGATTTATTCCTACCCTCCCAGCTGTTAACTCATGCTCCTCTGCTGTGAAACTGTTTGATTTGAACTAGAATCTTTTCACTTGCCTTACTTAAACAGCAACTCTACAACACTTTGGGTGCAACTAGAGGGAGGATAAGCTGCCATAGAGGTCTGAGGAGGAGCCTTTCCAGTGAACTTTGATATTTGGAGTTGCATATTGTAATATCTGTCTCTGAAAAGAATTACATTGCAGCTTCCCTACAATGGACTCATTTATGATTTGTGGCCAAGTCCTGCAGATCTGTGTGAACTTTAAACTTACATTCATCTGTCTGTGACAACAGAGCTCCCTGAAGTATGCAGTAACTTATGCAGTAACTTATGAAAAATGTTTTGATTAGTATCTTGTACTTAATATTTCCTGGTTTTGTTTTAGATTACTCCCCCCCCCCCTCCCATTTTTTTATGGCCAGATAATGGGGAATAAGGGCATCTTTTTTTTGCCAAAGCATTTTTCTTCTAGAAGATCAAGGTTGTATATCTGAACTCCTTTTTTTGTAATTTTCTTTTTTTTTCAGGGTAATGGATATTTGACAAGAACAAAAGAAATGTCTGTACTTACACACTCTTTGGGTGTTTTCTTTTTCTGTGATTTTTTTTTTTCTATCTTACCTTAGATTGTAATACAATAGCACTGGGAAAAATGCCAAGAAGGGTAACAGAGATGATCTAAAATGAAATGCAATACAGGGAACAGTTAAGCGTGCCTGCAAAGTTTATAAATTATGGGAATACAATCAAGATCTATGAAATCATTTCTTGTCTCTTTCTCTTCCAGTTTGAGAACAAGGATGTATGAAATGAAGGGACTGGAAATGCTGTGGTAGTTAGGAGAACTGTGCAACTCTTTGCCAGAGGATAATAGATATGATAAAGGCTTGTGCTGCAAAAGAAATGTTGTACTTTGAAGATGTCCTTATTCAAGTGTTTTATGTAGATAGTATTGGATTGAAAAAAATATCAGTACAATTGTTTAATATGGTGTATTTTTGTCTAAAGGGAGAATTTGGTGTTGGTTTTGAAAAGTCTTGACCTCTAGCATTAAAATATTCCCTGCCTTAATGCATTGTATGGTTTTTTCTTGCTTTCATCTTATTTCCATTTTTTTGTCTCTTCTTCCCATATGATTTTTTCATTTTATGAAAAGAAAAAATAGTATGAAAATGACTCCTAGGTGTGTGTGTGTGCAAAAAAAAAAGTACATGCACAAACAGCTGCTCTCTTACGTATCTATGTGAGCTATAAAGGTCTTTCTTTATCATCCAAATATTTCTGCAGAGTGATTTTGCTGTTAGTACTTCAGTTTATGCAATGACACATATATTTATGCAAATTCAGAGTTTATCTTTGGAGTTTTCTTTCTATAGTTAGGCAAAAAAAATCAGCATCCATTAATCATGTCTTTACAAAGTGGTGTGGTGTGTTTCAGTTTCTCAAAGTTGGCTGCAAGTTGATAAGTAATTTATCTCTATCAGTTTAAAAATGAAGTTTAGGGTACTAGTTTGATGCAGGTGTTTCAAGTTAGGCAAGATTAACCCCACCTTTAATTTCTGATTTGATACTCACCTGAGAATATCAAAGTAACTCTCATCTAGGCCAGGGAGCATTCCTTTGGAAAGAGCCCTTGGCATGCTTGTTCCAAGTGGGAATTCAGCATTTTTGGAGGGCACATGAAGCAAATTTGAAAATGTGTCCCTAAGCACTATTCCTTACTTGACTGCCTTCATCTTCTTTGCAACATCTTTTCCTCTTGGAGGTGCTCTTCATGTGTGCTCTCTGTAGGTTTTACAGCTTCTCCAGTGCCTTGGAATCAGGAATGCACAGGATGGATTCTCAGTGTCCAGCTCATGGACCTGTTTTAGCACTGGGCACAGCTGGAAGAGGTGGCAAATAGGTCTGGGTTTTTTTGTTTTGGTCAAAATATTTTGGTTCTAAAAATTAATAGGTTTAATAGCTTCTTTTACCTTTAGTTCAACTGTACATTAAATGAGATTTAAAAAAAAAAAGGATTGAGTCTTACTTTGAAATTACCTGTTGAGTTCCTTATAAACAAAAAGTGCTCTTTATTACATGTTTCTAAAGAGAGCAATATTGTTTTGGTTAAAATGTAAGCAAGAAAGAACAGGGATTTGAAATAAAACCTAAAAAAAATGTGATTTCCCTAGAAATGTTCAGAGGAATTTACTTAATTGCAACCAGAAGTTTGACCTGGAAGTGTAACGCTTTGACCTTTTAGCTGTCTGGCTTCCTAAATGTGTTGTTTTGCTCTCTTTAAACTGTGAGAAAATCTCTTTTATACATCTTTAACCCTTGCCTTCCCTAAAAGGCTCAGTAAAAGTCTGCAAACAATCACCAGCAAAAGAAAAATCATCGTGATTTTTTTAAGAAAAAAAAAATCGTTGCAGCTATGTATTGAGCATTGAAGTCCTTTTTATTTTCATTTTAACTGGAAGTAATTGGGGGTATAATTTCACTGTTAAATATGAATAGGAATTTCTTTTAAACTTTCCATGCTACTATATTACACAATAATACTCTCCTTTGTTCTTAAGTTTCATTATCATATGACCAAGGTAGAAATTACAGCTTTTAAAATTGCAAACATTTTTGTGGGTTTATTCATATTTGGAAAAATTTTATAAGTCTTTGTGGGAATCTGTCCAGATAGAGATGGAGGGCCAATTCTTGAAAAAAAATATGCCTCTTTTCTCTATGTTAATGGTTTAGTGAGAGCAATTCTGGGTGTTTGATTCACCACTGAGTACCAGGTATGTTGTGGTTATTACACACAAAGTATTTCTGTGGACTACAAAGGCACGGTGGCAGACCACAAACAAAACTAACCCAACAAAGCTTTGCAGGGCCTGTGCCTTAATTTGGTTTAAAAAAAAAAAAAAAGAGATAATGAAATAAAAATTTAGTAGTGTAGCAAATAATAAGGGCTTCTACTTCAAAATGGGTGGGAAAAAGTTCAGTGTAATCTTGACTGTGTTGTGGACTTAGAACTTGATGTACCATCAACTTCAGACAGATCAGAGATGTTCTAATGCACAGTAAATGACACATATTCAGGGAGAAACATTCCATATTCACTGTGCAAATCCATGTTTAAATGCCAAAACTTGATTTAAAGTGAGTAGAAGATGACAAATCTTTCTCTTTTTCCTTTAATTAAGATATTTAATTTCGTGGGGGGGGGTTTATGTTCACATATATGGTTCATAGAATACGTTCAATGCCTGTCTTTTGTCTGCTGTTTTCTTGCCATGACAAAAGACAGGATTGTGGAGTTTGGTCTTTTGCATAAAATACCTTAAATTTGCTATTTAGTTTTGAGGAAGAGGATGTTTTGTGTACTTTTTATTTTGCACTTGGCATCTCTTAAGCTGATGTCAGAAACGGAGGCTGCTGAGCTGTGCTATTCAGGTGGTCCCTTGTAACAAACACCATGTTCTTGAGTGAGCTAAAATGAGTGGTTTTATACAAACCATTTTGCACTTAGTCTCCAGCTCTTTGTACCAGAGCCAGAGCTGAGCTGGTGGCAGTGGGCAGATGATCACAATCATGGTTTTTCTTGGTCTTTTTTGGTGGTATCCTCTTTGCATCAGAGCTTGTGAGAGCTGAAGGACATAGAGACTTATTTGGAAATAGAGCCTTTCAGCAGCTGACTTAATTAGGGTCTGTTTGCCAGCATTTAAAAAGAGAAAATACAGAAGGCTCTATTGTGGTACTTTCCACCTATTTGCTATGCCCCAGAATTTGCTTCTATTCTGAGTTGTTGCAAATCTAACAAGAGTCTCTTGTGTGAAAAAAACAAAAACCTGTGAACCTCTGGCACTACTTGCTTTATTCAGACAACAGCATGAAACTGCAGGTTCAAGTCCACACAGGTCTCCTAGAACTCACGTTCTTTTGAAGTGTCCTCTAGATATTAGGGTAGAAAAGGAGTTATGACCATCAACATCTACCTCTTAGCTCCACTGGAATATCCTAACAGGAATCCTCAAAAAGAAATTAAACAAAAGAATATTTTTTGCTATATATCAAGATCATCTTGGAAGAAACTAGGTTTTCATGTTTAAGCCACTTTAAAAAAGTTCTGCTGAATATAGCTGTTCCTGGTTGCTCTTTCCCTCTCATTCTCTCCCATCATGTCTCCAGTGGCAGTGTTGGGCTTTTTCACCAAGCCCAGAGGTGTTGTAGCCCTGTTATACAATATATTCCTGACATTTGTAGTGACCCTTGCCTAGAGACCTTGTTATTGGTGGAAGATTAAAGTCTTGGCAGCTGTGGGACATTTAGGGTTCAAACCCTTTCCTCTTGGGGGTGAAAGTTTTGCAGAAGTTATTTCCTATTGGCAGGGAAAAAAAATAGAGCCTGGAGACCTGTGAAAGGTTTGATTGACTTCATTTGAAAATCTTTCAGCATCATAATACTGGCACCAGTGATTTTGCTGTTCTAATGAACAGTAATGGGAACCAGTCATGTCTGATAAATTCCAAGAGGCTCATTCCCACATTTTGATTGAGTTTTTCAATTTTGATTGAGTGATTCCTCACACTTTAAATACAAAATCGTCCATTTCAAGTACTTCATGGCATCAAAAAATTTCCTGCAGCTCATGGATTTCTTCAAGGAAAAACCACAAAGACAGGCTGAAAGGACGTATTTTGTGCAAGAGACATGTGCTGTTTTTTGCATTGCCTGGTGTGCTGTTAGTCAAACTTGGGTCCATGTGGCCATGGACTGAAATTTCTTTTTATATGCTATGGAGAAGAGACTCTTGTTTCCCTATAACACTTAAAGAAATTATGAGGTGGAATGAATGTTGTAACTGTAGATAGGAGCAGAGGCATTGGTGTTCAAGTAAACAAATGTTGGAATTGCTGTGATCCCTTAAGTTTGAATAGTGAGAAGACCCCTGGTGCTCCCAAGGGAAGAAGAAAAAAAGCCTCTCTTTTCAAAGATGAAATGAGCTTTTGTTTGAACTGTTACAATCCTTAAAGTGTGCCTCATAAGTTGATGTGGTCTTCATGAATGGTTATGGAAAAACTGTTAGTCGAGGAAGAGATTTTTACATAGTGATCACATCTCCATTCTCCTGGGTTGCTGATCACTGTGACATCAAGGCCACGAGAAAACTTTCTTGTGGAGAAACCTCCACAGACTGAAAAGGAAAGTCTCCTCTCCGAAATAATTTAGTGAAAGGCTATTTTAAAGATGGGAGACTGACTGAGTTATTTTCTGAATGTTTTCAGTGTGAAAGAAAAGAAGAGTGTAGGGGAAGGAAAAGTAGTTTTATTCTTTTTTTTTTTCTTATAGTTTCTAGTAATTAAGTTTCTCTTTGTACCATTTCAAGTTGAGCCTATTTTGCCTTCCTCCTAATCCTGTCTCATAACGGCAAAATTTCAAATTGGCAAACCAAAACCACTACAGTCCATCACAGTGTCCGTGCCTCATTTGAACCAGGATCTGCCTTCCTTTTATCACTGTGAGGAGTTCAGTGATGTGAGTGATTGGTCCATTTGGGTACAGCTGTGTCTGGCCAATTTGTGGGATGTGTTCTTCCTGATGTGCAAAAGTGGCACCAGACAGTTTAACTGAACTCCACTGCAGCACAGACACTTCAGAGATACTTCAGCTTCTCCTGGGCTGCTGACTTGTCAGACAGTGTTTACCACAGGGTTTGTTTGCCAGTTCTCTCTGTCTTTTGGCTGGTAGCAACAGATGCCTTTCTCAACCTTTCTCTTGGTTGTTGTGCTCATTCCAGTGGTTAAAGAAGTCCAGGCACGTGGCTTTCTCTGGAAAAAAAAGTTTTGATGTTCAAAACAGGGAGCATTCCTAAATAGCTTTCAGTTCGTGCTCGTCACGTGCAATTTATAATGTGGTTATTGAATCTGAGATCAACAAAAGGGTGAAATGAAATCTTGTGTCCTGTTAGAAAACAAAGTTGTCTGTGGTAAAGGTGCACCGACCATCAAATCTATTGCTCTACATTTATCTGCTTTTGAATGCTTTGGCAGGTGCTGCTGGCTGTTACTGCTCATACATTATGAATGGGTATGGATTTTCCAGGAATGGATCAGCCTTCCTCTCCATCCTTAAGTATTAGTGAGGGGAAGATGGTCTTTTTCCTTCAGAGCTGGTGTGTTCCCAGGACCTCCATCAGAGGCATGAATCATCTTGCAACCAGATGGGCTCAGATGTGCTTTTCTTCATTCTTTCTTCCAGAACTGCACTGACAGCCAGCCTAAGAAATGCCTTATCCTGGATCCAGTTTGGCCAGGATAGTTCTGATTTTGCAGTGAATTCCACCCCTCTCCTGCTAGAGGAGAGCCCTACAACCCTACTGTAGGATTTTACAAAATGGCTCAGTCCAGTTTTGCAGTTTGTGGCTCATACTCAGAATGGTTTAGACAGTGGGCTGTGTCTAGGCTATCCAGATTCTCATAGCAGGGAGGATCTTCTAGGCCTATCCCTTCCTCTCTTGATGACACTCCTTGAAAGGTTAATGTTTTTCTTCCAGTCAGGGACCCTGTTCCCAGATAAGAACTAAATCTTGTCCCCAGGTCTTTGGTGAGGAGGATTTTTCACCTATTTGTGTTGGCAACTGGCCTGTGTTCAGAAGATTTAGCAGATAGAAGTGCAGCAGTAATGCTAAAAACCAGTGAAAGAGTAAGGTGCAAAAGAAATCAGCAATCTGGTTTTGTCTGTAAATTTGTCAGCAATTTGGTTTAAGCTACTGTAAGGCACCCTGGAAAAAGACAGAGGCAAATTCCATCCCTGAATTTTTTTTGCAGGTACAAGAGTTGGCAAGGTCAACTGCAGCAATACTCCCTCAATACTACACTCAAGTATTTTTTTTGTCCATTCTTCAAGTATATCAACTTAATGCCTTGAATGCTTTTCCTTGGGTATTAAACTTGATTTTAAAAAGCTTATGGGCTTGATGTTATGTTTATCAGTACACATTTTCCTGTGTACTTGCTTATAGTAATCAACTTATTTGGACAGAAGACAGACTGTATGGAAAGAATGGATGCCATCCTGACATGTTTCAGTTGTTTTGAAGCCCATTCTTTGCTGTATAAAAGTTTGAACTGGGCAGAGATGCTTCTTGTTTAAAAAATATTAAATGGATTCCAGAAAAGGCTTTGGAAATCTCAGCAGCTTTTTACATGTGATGTTGTGCATCTGCTGTCCCTATCTTTGACTTGACTTTAAACTTAAATGTCAATATTTTATTTGAATCTCTACTAAATTGGAAATGGCAGCCTAACTCTGTAGCACATGGTGTGGAGTTGGACATTTTTGGGAAGGAAAGCTGCACAATAAACAGTAGATTTAGAATGAAATGTTCCTTTTTTTGTTTTGTTTACAAACAATCAGGACTTGATTCTGTGGTGAATAGTTTTAAGTGGAGAAATACGAGTGCTAAAAAGCAATGTAATAATATGTCTGTAGAGCACTTTGAAGATGAAAAGCTCTATATACTGTAAACAGTATTACTGGTAGAGCCTAATCTGTGTGGAAAAATTAATCAAGCATGAGCTAAGTGTATATTTTTTTTTAATTTACGGTTTAGTGTTTCAGAAGGTCTAATGCACCCATGTATTTACTTTCACATTGTAACATTAGAAATTTATCCTTATGTTTTTAATATGTGTATTGCAATGATTTACCTTGTTGTTACTTTCCAAAAGTAGAGTCAGTGCTAATCCACAAGAGCCTTTCAGAAATGTAAAGTGTCTAGGCTGGGAGGGAAAAACAGGTATGATATAGAAATACAGTGTGATGAGAAATAGGTGCCTGTCAGATATGCCAGTGTTTTGGGGGCCCTTGGCCTTAGGTTTGTGCTGTGGCTTTGGACAAGACTGAAGTGAAGTCAGGAACCAGGCAGGTGCCAGATCGTGCTGGGGAGTGAACACCTGCCAGGCTGCTCCAGATAAGTCAGCAGCTCAGAGGCATTTTCCCAGGCTCCCAGCTGAATGGTCCATAATAGCCGTGGGAGAGGGCTTCCCACTGCTCCACTCGGCACCGCAGCCTTCTGGAAGCTCAAAGTCAGCCTGCCTGTGTCTCCTTTGGAAAACAAGTGCTGCTGGATAGTCTTACAGGAGGGTTGGTGTCTGATACTTCCTCTCCGTGTCGTGGGACTCTGAAATACAACAAGCAGGGCAAATTACTGCTCCCTTAAAAGGCAGCACTCTCTGGTGCCTATTTCAGCTGAAACTGAACTGTGGCTTTTCTAGAACCACTTTTATGCAGTCTCCTTTTGGGTTTCAGGGTCTGTTTATTTGCTTGAGGTTGATTTGTTTGGTTGGATTGTTTTTCTTGTTTATTTTTGGACCCTGGATCTGATGATTTAGAGTGCCCAGTTTTGAAACAAGAAAAACAAAACTTCAAGGCACTAAATACAATTTTATTTCTGCCTGTGTGCTGGTGATCCACAAAAGGAGCTTTGTCTGTGTTGCACGGTGAAGAGGAAATTGAAGGTGGGACTAGGTTTGCTGAGCCCAGGATGTGTGAACTTTCTACATTACTGGAGGAAAAATTGTCTGTAGCTTCAAACTTCTGGGTTGTGCTCAGAAGAAGTTAGTGATGGAGCATTTGGTACATATCAGTTGGTCTGTTCTTCCATGAGATCATGAACAGATATAAACTCATGCTGGGTAACTGTGTAGAAAGTTGAAAAAGCTGTGAGTCATATGGAGTTCTTGGATAAGAAGGTTTTCTTGCGGGTCTTATTTTTAAGTTTATTTTTTCATGAAGCAGAATAGTTAATTGGATCATATATTTCCCCAGAAGGAAGCTGAAAGAGGATATCACCATTTTTATAGTTCTGCAGTAACTTTCACAGCTTTAAAACTGAGGGAGGTTTTCAAACTCCAGCTAACTACAGAGTAGATCATATGTCACATACAAGAGGGTTTCAAAACATTTGAGTGTAGCTATGTGATACTTTCAAAATACAGGTATCTTAAATGTAGCACATCTTAATATTTTCTAAGGCTTAGCAACAAGTAACAGCAGATTACCTGTTCAGGCCTTTTCAGCAAAGTAGTAAATAATCATGGAAACTAAAATGATTTTTTTAATGTTAGTCTCTCCCTCTGGACTGAGCTTACTAGCTCAGGTGCAGTTCCCTGTGAAGGCTTTATAAGACTTTTTTGACTTGAGCTGATGCTGCAAAAATAGTATGTTGAGGTGTCTTAATCTCTTACATAATTATTATTTATTTTGTCAGATCTGAGGTAGGTGTTCTCGTCCACAGAACAGTAGCTGGCTGAATCAAGGGCCTCTGAGGAGAATTTGAAACTTTGTTCAGTCAATCACACATGATTAAACACTTAACCTCTCAGAGAATACCAAGACAGCAAAAAAAATAAACAGATATAGATGTTACTGGTCTATAAAAGAATTTCAAGAACAAAGCATCTTGCCTTTCCTGTGAAAAAACAGGATTCACACTTTTTCATTTTAGATTCCTTTCAAAAAAAAAAACCCAAAACATTTGGAATATTGCCGACAAATCGAGGTGGAAAGGAAAACTTTTAATATTTACTGTCTGAAGATTTGTTTTCCAAGTTGTACTTTTAGGAATGCTACTTTCTCAGCTTTCCAAGGTCACACTGGTGTATGTTGTTATCACACTAATAACTTATTTATATACAAGGCAAATTCTTTGATTTGACTGAGCCTACTAGCAGTGATAAAGAATTGTAGGTGCCAAACTGGAAATAGCTAAAAGTAATTTTCCTTAATTGTTCTTTTAAGTAAACACTTAATAAAGCTGGTGGATTACATCCAAATTTTTCTCTAGTGCTCATCATTTTTCAGGGATGGTTCAACTTGTCACATCTTGACTCCATCTCTAAAAGGAAGTCAAATTTTGGGTGTCTTCCTGAGGGGAAGGAAAAAAGATGGCTGATAAATTTCAAAGGGATTGATTGTGATTGATAACTGTAATTCTTAATGAGAGCTGAGGCTCAACAGCACTCGATGGTGAGCTCCAGGAGGTCTTGGAGAAGTAGGAGAGTGGGGGACCCTTCAGCAGGATGTGCATTTATGCTTAGAAATAACACATGCCTTGGCACTATCTCAGTAGGGATTGAGACTGGAACAAACCAGCTTTCCTTCTTTTTAAATGGTTAGATTATAAAAACAGCAGTAGCACTTCATATTCTAACTTATCTGTGCTGATTGCACCTAGGGTAGCTGACAGTCTTCAAAGCATCAATAATTTAAGTCCTGCAAACGCCATCCAAGTTAGGGGAAATATCACCAACCTTCTTTCACACTTGGATTTCAGTGAGGTGCCCAGGGAGACTGGGGAGGATGAGTCACAGATATCAGTTTTTTGCATTTTCAGTGGGAGTCAAGTTGCTAAATACCCTCATGAATGAAGTGTTAACTGGTTTACCAGGGTCATTTGGGAATTTAAGTAGAACAGAAGTAAAAGCTGATTTCCTTGGTCTAATACTCTCTCAGACATAATATAATATTTTCTCTCCATTTCCTACATTGCTGATGCACAAGGATTTCTGTCATTCTTGGGAATAGAAACTGAAAAAGCCTCTGGAGGTTACAGGTACCTGCTGAGTCAGCCGGGCCAGCTCGGGCTGCTGTACATACTGAGGAGTTCAAATGTGGGCATTTCTCACCTCATTCTATGGAACTGTAGAATTAAGCTCTTTCATGTTTGAGTTTCTGTGTATTTATCTTTTTTTGTTGTTTTTTTTTCACCTTCCTCTAGAAGGCAGTTAAATAAATGGGTATCTGTAGTGTTCTTGTAGAATGTGTATGAAAACATGACACTACACTACTAAGCAAATGACACCTCTGAGCAATTAATTAATCTAATTTCTGGGGTTGGATTCCAGAACTTGGTGGTTATTAATTTGTGTAGATTTTTGCCATGTTTCGGGCACTTAATTTCTTAATACTTCAGTATGAGAATTCAACAGGTTTTTTTGAAAAATACTCCATTAAAGTTACTTTTTCCTTTATATTGTTGAGCTGCTGCTGCTTTCTGTCAATCCAGTCTTAGCAGATGTGCAACACTTTGAGACCAGAATGCCCAAGACACCCTTACACCTAATATTATCCTTTTGTTTTATGTTGCAGCCAACAGTTTGCACATTACTGCCTACTTTATGAAGAGATGGGTTAATCTCCGTTGTGCTCTAGGGAAACGTTATCGTGGTAAGAAATCAGTTTCTTACAGAGTTACTTAGAAGAGGAAGCAAGGGAACATAACTAAGATTTTGTCAGATTTTGGTCTGCTTAAATCAAAATTTCTTTCAGAGTTTGGGTTTTGTTTTGGTGGTTTTTTTTTTTTTTTGGTTTGTTTTTTACCAAGTAGATTTCCTGAAAACAAAACAAAAGGAAAAAAAAGAGAAGTGTTTCTTGAGATAAGATTTTTTTTTTTTTAAACTTAATTTTAAATTTGTGTATGCCTTGCCCCAGGGTAATCAGCTAAGCCTCACCAAATTCTGTAAGTATGATGAGACTCAGCATTTTCCTGAGTCTCTGCAGGGTGAATCAAGCAGAGGTTGCAGCATGAATCACTTCATTATTGCTCGAGTGTCTTGTGACATCAACATGCACTACAAGTGTATGCAGGAAAGGCTTTCATTCACCTCACAGCTATAAAATCTTGACGTAGGTGATGTCATTTCTTTATGTTTTCTCAAGCCAGGATGCTCTGAAAGGAAGTGACATCAGTCCTCTCCTGCCAACAGCAATGCAAAGGAGCTGTAATGATCGCTGACCTCTTGGCTGCATTAAACAAAAAAAAGGCAAAATCATAAAAAAATACTGAATAATTGAATGGATATTTTAACATAATTTATTGTTTTTATAGGAATTCATGATATTCATAAATGTTTAAGTCTGTCTTCAAATGCCAACTGATTGTTTTGTAAGTCCATATTGGCTGAAGAGATCAGTGTTGACTTCAAATATTTCATCAAACTTGTCCTTTTAGAGTAGAATTTCAGAGTGTCTGCATTGGAACCTCAGCATTGTTTTCTGTCTATTAAATTTGAACTGTTCTAAAGCATCAATAAATACCTAAAGATACCTGCATTTTGCTAACCAGCACATGAGATTGTTATAAAATGTAACGATAAAAAGATGTTACTGGAAGCAACTTGCCCTACTCTTCAATTCTACAAAAAATATCTGTGAGATCAACCTCGTAGGGTTTTTTCTGCAAGCCTTGTCTCTTTCTTGTCCCACAAAAATAGAATGTTATGGCTTTGTTGTGTAATAAAGCAAACTTTAAAAAGAGAATTAATAATTTTTATAAAAACAAAATAAAAAAAGATCAGAGCTGAAAATATGAAGATACTGATCTGGAAATAATTCCATATGTAAACAAGAAAATATCCAGCTGTGCTCTTCCCATAGCATTGCCAGGTATTGAATAAAGCTTTGTCTTGTCTGTTCTAATCTGAGAACCCTTCAATTTTTAATCCTTTGTAAACAGAAACTTTGTTGTGTTCATAACAAACCATGTGATCTTGAGTAAAATGTGTAATTCAGTAGTAGTTAACCAATTTGTTTAATGACTTCAAAAATCTCTGTAGTCAGAGTGTGAAACACTCTGCCCTGGCCTTATGCTGAGGTTTGTTGCCAAGCCTTGATTGAATGTTGTTCTGGGCTACAAACCTAATTTACAGCTTTTGTGATGAAAAGACTCATCACCAGAACAGCACAAAAGAAATCCTTGTTATGTGGTTCTGTCTGCTCTTCCCATCCAGGGGTGCAGGTGGACTAATTTGCAGCCATGACCATCCTCTTGGGAACTCAATTTATTCTACTTATTGATTTTTTGGAATGCTTTATAAAAACAAAACAAAGGGAGGAGTGGCATCTCGAATAGAGTAGGTGAGAAGCTAGAGAGGTACATGAAGAGAGTTAGTGTGCAATTAAAAAAATAAGTAATTTTGTGTACTAAAATAACATGTATATTGTTATTATGAGTGGTTTTCAAAGTGGTTGTGATTTGTGTAATCCTCTTTTCAATTCTTTTTGTGTAGAGCTCCGTGTGTTTCCAGAGAAATTTATCGTTTGTGTCAGTAAACTTGACTTTGATCCAAGTGCTTGGACATGTGACAACGGTGGATTGGTAGGTACAAAACTGTTCTATACATTTTGGAGGGTTTTTAATGGAAATGAGGTGAATGTTTTTATATCTAGATGTAGTTATTCAAGTATTTGTTACTGTAATCTTGGCACCAGCAAGTCACATGAACAATAGGGCCAAAGTATTCAAAAGGACATCCTGAAATGAGCCTAAGGCAGACAAAAATGGGAATTTTGAAAGCTCAGCATTTTCTGAGCCTTATAAGTCTTGAAGAAAAAGACCATGTGTGAAAGCAGAGTATGATTATAGTATCTTGATTTAAGGATCTTTTTTCCCTTTTATATTTTGACCTTGGAGCATTTTACTTTTCAAAGTTATAATGTAGCTGTTTGCGCTGTCCACGGGTTTCTTGTATGTTTTCTTAGCACTTGTTCTGCACAGCAACTCAAGCAGATCAGTGCTGGCCCTGCTGGGAAAAAAAAAAATCCCCAAAACATTTATGTAGAAAAAGGCACTGGTGTGTGGTTAAATACCATAAGCAATTCTCCTTAAATATTTCATCCTGAAGGCTTCATCAGGGTCAAAGGCTCGTGAGTTTTATCCTGCAGTTCAGTGCTGATTGTCTCAGGAGTGCTCACATGGGCCCAGGTGCCGCTCTGTGGCTCACACTGAGGGTCGCAATTACACCCTGAGGTCTGGGTGGATTTTAGGAGTTGATCTTACATGTATTAAAGTGTATTTGACCTTTGAAAAAACATGTTTTCTTTTACCCATTCAACTCCTTGTTTTTAATACCAGGCAGGGTGTTCATATTTATAATGCTAAATGCAGATTTTCTTGTTTCGATTCCTAGCTTGGGACGTACCCTTAAGTGTCAAAGAATCAAGCAAATGCTTTTTGCACTCTCAGAAAAAAATTATCTCCCTGATCTAGAAGTACTTTGCTCTTTTGAAAATTATTACTTTTTCAGTATTGTCTTGAAAACTACTTAATGCTTGAAGTAGAAAATTCTATCTCTGCATTTTGACTGAGAAGGAATTCTGGGGTTTGTTTCTTGCTGAATTAACTCTTATGAAATATCCAATTCCCTCATTTGGTATTTTTAATCTTTCCATAAAATAAGAACTGACAAGTTTTCCTTAGTTTTTCTCGTGATTTTGTGTGGGAAGGAGAAGGCAAATTCAAAAATTTGATGTTAGGGACTTTAGCTTTACTATTTCAAAATTGGATCTTGATCTGTGGAAACTCCTTGTTGTTTAAAAGGCAAGTTTTGTATATAAACTTTTATATTTAAAAAGAAAGTATCTCTTAGTGAGCTGATAACCTAATCAATAAGAAAGTCTTGGGAGTTTGCTTTGCTTACAGATGCAATGCATGTGCACAGACCTGGCTGGGATGGTCAGTGTAGAGTGTTGGTAGGAAGATAAAGTTATCTCTAATCGTCTTCCCTGATTTGAAGAACTTGGCAAGATGGGAGCAGACCCTCAGCAAATGTTTTGGAGCATCTGTTTAATTCTTACCACTCTCTCTTAAAGGGTCCACTCCAGACTGTTTTGTTGTTCTGGGATTCCTACAGCACACGAGGAGCAGATTTGTCATATACTCCAGTTGAGTACTTTGCCAAACTGGGGGAGTGTTTGATTGCCACTGAGAGTTTTTCAAGTTTTTGGCACTCCAGAAGAAAGGCAAAGAATCTGCACTTTGTGTGTGTCTGCTTTTCTCCGTGCAGTTAAGCCATGAGTAGGCTGGAATTCTAAACTCTGCCCTACAAAAGACCACCCAGAAGACCTTTCTGGTGATACACTCTGCAGATTCTGTCATGGGCTGAAAATGAGGCTGTGTTTTATTTTCCTCTGAATGTTGTTTGGGTTTGAATAATGCCACAGTGTTGGATGCAAGTTGTTTTAAACCTTTAATCAGCTCACACCGTTGGATTTGAGGGCCTGTTTGTGTTTTACAAAAGCAGTTAACTGTACATTAATGGAGACTTTGTCACTTTCCTGTGTTGCTGTGACTGTGATTGACTTAGTCAAGACTTAGTGATTATGTATTTTTTTAACTGTTTTTTATGCTGGTTTATGATCTGGGTCAAGCTTTCATTCCTAAGCTCTTTCAAGACAAATCAGGCTTAGTGTTCTCCTTTCCCATTATTTGGAACAAGTTTTATGTCAGCCTGGTGCACATTTCCATCACTGACCACAATTCTCTTCTTTCACCTGTCTCCAGCCCTTTATTCTTTGCCTTTTCACTGCTTTTTAGGCTGTTCTGTGTAGCTCTGAAATAGACTGTGCTTAAACCACGAATTTCAAGGGATGTAGCCAGCTATGAAATGAAATTTTTATGTCCTGCACCTTAGGAAAGATTATAATTAGATTGCTTTTGAGATATTCACAAGCACAAACCTCAGCATCAGTTGCTGGGAGAACCAATTTAAATCCTTCTGTGATTCCTCATGTAAGACTAAGCTTAGGATGGATTAGACAGTCTCTGTCAAATTAGCTTTAACCATAAACTAATAAAATATTTGATAGTACCTCTAAGGAGCAGAGATGAAATAAAATAGAAGAAAATCTATCGATATGTAATTTTCTAGGATGTATTCATAAATGTGTGTGTCTGTGGTTATGTTTAAAACTCAGGCTGCAGGCAGTACTAAGCATTTTGGAAGAAGGGAAATGTTTAGTAAAAAAACAATATAGCAAGTTATTGAAATTACATAAGCAAATTGGAAGTCTTAAGGAAAAGATGGAAGAATAGGCCGAGTTATTAATGCTGAGTTTAAACATAAAACCATTGTTTCCTGTTTCACCAAACTGTGTTTGTAATCTTGAATGGTTTTATCTTGAAAAAGAAGACAGTTTTGGGAACATGGCAAAAGAGGAAACTCAAGGAAATATATGAGAGCTCTGGAGAGATTAGTCACCTTTGTCAATGACAACTTTTTCTCGATTATTATTATGTAGAGAGTTAAAATGGAAAATTGGAAATGGGTTATCTGGAGAAACAGTGGAAATGGAAATGGGTGGAAGGCTTATGAGCATTTGAAAATGTGCAAACAATGGAGTATTCATTGATAACCACATGGCTTTATACCAGAATTTATGAGAGGAAGCACTTCTAGGGAAAGCATGAAAGAGGTTAAGCTAAAGATGATATTAAAGTGGAAATTTGAAATTGCTGTTTGAATAAAATCAGAAAAGAAATTAGGAGTAGGAGATCCTGTCTTGATTCAAAAGGTCTCTGGGTTGCCACTGAGCCTTGTTAAATTACAGAGAATATTATACAAAAATAAAGATTCTTTTCCAGCAGAATATTACTCTTTAACAACCAAACAAAACAAAAACAAAAAAAAAAACCCTCACAGGTACACATGGAGGAAAAAAGTTCTAAAGATGTGCCCAGTGCTTTTTAAATCCCCAACAGGGAAATAAGCTATTTCATCTTCTTCATACATGTCTGATTTATAAACTGTGTCATTGTTATACTCTTCAGGAGCATTAGAGAATTGTCATTCTTAAAACTCTTAAGAGCCTTAGAGGATTTTGATAATGCTGGGAAGAGGCTTCTGGTTCTTTCATGCAAACACGAAACTTAGCTGTAATTAACAGATCTGTCCCACTGGAGTGTGCCCTGCTGGAACAGTGTGTCTATTGGAATGTGGAATAAAAACTTCAGATAGCAGCAATTTGTAAAGATTAGTACAGGACTTTATGTGGAATTTAGTTATCTTAAATGCTTTAAAGACTTATTGTAAGTGATATCAGATTGGGTAGGGGAAGAAGGAAATGCTGTGAAATAGAATTGCACAATTCACACTGTAAGTACAAACCTTGGCGTGTGTGTATCTATATATGTATATAAAATATTACAGTGAAACTGCTGTGCTGGTGAGCTGCTACTGAAAAGGTCACTCTACTTCCCCTCTACAGCCACATATTCCTTTCCTTTCTGGTTACAATGGACCAAGTGATTCTTCAGTTGAGAATGAATTATTTCATTGACTTGATCTGGCAGAAAATTATTTAGTTGTGAAGTTTCTCTGTTTTTCATTGGAAGATTAGTTTTCCATCATGTCAGTTCACTGAACCAGCTCATCCTGTACCCACACACTTGCCAATTGTGATGCAAAAAAATGTTGCAGGAGCACAAGCCAGGATTTGGATGAATGGAGCTGAAACAACCTTTAGGTAGCAGCTGACAGTTACCTGGGTTTGAAAGTAACATCCACAACACGTTAATGTTACATTTCTTGTAATATTTGTCTTGTTGGTGGTTCTTTGAGGTCACTATCCTTTTTTAATATTTATAGAATATAGTTTTCTGGTATTTTAGATAATGTGCTGAGTTCTTTTCAGTCATTATAGGAAACAGGATAAAAACATTAAGCTGTAGTTGCTAAATATGAACAGGGTTCACTACTTCTTTCAAAAAGGTGGAGAGGGAAAACTGCAGACTGATGAACTTTATCCAAATACCACGTTAGTGGAACAGGCAAAGAATTGCTTGGGTGAGTTTTCACTTTTGACACTTCAAACTTCTGTCTCTGTTTTTTTTACTCATGTTCTGTGCTCCTCCTGCCTTTGCTTCCCTGGGCATTCCTGTCTTCAGTGTTTGTCAGTGCTGGGGTCATTCAGTGATCTGTCTGAAAACAAAAGGTGTTTTTGTTGTGGTTTCTTGTTGTTGTTTGCGTGGTTCCCTTTCAGCCAGATGCCTTCGGTGTTGATCCTTGGCAGGACCACGTGTTGGGTAAGGGTGAGACTTCCCTTTCATTGTTGGTGTAGCTTTAAATTAGCTTGAATCATTAGGCTGCTTTCTGTGAGAAACAGCATCAGAGTAAAGATCCTGAAGTCTTTGACTCGGTCATAAAAAGAAAGCTACAGCAGCTTTACAATATTCCCTTTTGTCCAGGCTGTCTGCCTCTTCTCCTTGGAGATTAGCACTCCTGCAGTTTGCCAAAAGGGCTGTGTGCCTGCATCTCATCTTTCTGTGCATCACAGTCTTGTGGATTCATGCACACCGAGCTTCCTTGGATTTTCAGCTCTGCACTGAATTGTGGCTGGGAGCAGCTGGGGCATGTGTGTGTGCTCCCTTCTGCCAGCTCTGAGTGGGGCAGGAACCTCCTGCAGAAGGGGAAGGAGGAGACCTGAGAGCCGTGATGCTGTGAATTGCCTCAGTGAGATTTGTCTCAACTTGTCGGAGTTTCTTCTTATAGCTTACAAACCGATTTATTTTCTGCATGGCAAAAGTCTCACAGCTGTCTGCTGCGTTAACTATCCAGAGAAATGGACACATGATGAAATGAAAACTGACACAATTATTTCAATTAGTCAAGACCAGAGAAGGCTTTGGAGAATTTCAGAGGAACCTCCCAGAGCTGGGTAGAGAGGCACACGGGTTGTAAATGGAAATCATCTGTTGATAAATGCACAGTGTTTTTACTGAAAAGAGCAATTGCTATGCTCATGCAAACTGCTGAGTGAATTAACTGTGTGGTCACTGGAAACAGGCCAAGATATTGCTGCAAGGAATTGATTGGAATTGTGGATTGTTCCATAGCATTATTTATCTGAGAAGCAGGCATAATGTTAGAGTGTGTATGGAATGAAATAAAAAGTAATTTTTATTGCCTTAAAGCCAACAAGTCAGTGGAATACATCCTCAATAAAAGTGTACCTCATTATGCAAAATCAGGTGAAGCAGAGCAGAAATATAGATAGTCCTGTAGCTGCACTATAAATGATTAAGGTTGTAAAATGATTTCCATATGAAGCAATCCTCAAAAAGTAGGGACAAATTGAGTAATCTTTTACTCATTTTGGTAGTTGCTTCTTAAAGGAGTGCTCCAGTTGATTTAAATCTAACTACTTAGCAGTGTTCACAAAATCTCATTTGTCAAAGCCTTGTGGTTATTTAAGATATTATCATCTGTCATCATCCTTTCACCTCCCTCATTTTCCTCTCCCCCCTCGCTGTTGCTGTCACAGCTTTTGCTGGTGGTTCGTGTGGATTTGAGCAGATTCTCTGCTCTTTCCTCTCTGCAGACTTGGAGAGGACAGGCACCCCTGGCAGAGGGGCAAGGGGAAGGCTGGCAGGGTTCATGTTGAAACTGCAGGGAGCTAAAGATTTTATTTAGCTGTGCTGCATTTGCGAGATTTTGATGGCTCTAGGATTTGAAAAGGTTTAACTTACTTAAGGTTTTGACAATAAATCTTGATATTCCACTTGGGCAAAGAATATTTGACAGGATTGTTTAAAATTGCTTTAAAGAGCAATCTGTTCCTCAGTCTTCAGCAGAAATCTCTTAGAATTAATAGGAAGTTCATAACTTGACTGAATAGAAAACTGAAATATATGATGGTAAAGTTCACAGCAGGATTCTTGAACAATTTGTAATGATTTGAAATTATTTGGAGGAACAGATCTCCAGTGTGGGCTCAGAAGTCCTGGGGGTTTTTGGGGTGGTGTAACTGGTGTTGGTTTTGGAAACCAAACTATAACACTGAATTGTTCAATAGTAATTATTTCCTGAGCTGTGCAGTTCTTGTTTTACATATTTGGTTTTGTATAACCGGTGAGATCAAGAGTATTAGTTATTCTTTACAAGATCTCCCCCAGGTGTTACTGCATCTTGTAATTGCATAAAAAGAACAAAAGAGCACAAAATTGGTGGATTTTTTTTCCCAGATTTTTTTACTATAAATATCAAAGTATTGGGCATCTGAATCACACTGTATACATCATGTACTCTAAGGACTATTCTCTTATGTCATATAACCCATGCTGTGTCTGGAAGGGCAAATGCAGTTTGTTTCAGTGTTGCTGGTGGGTGATGCTAAAAACATCTGCACTGGCTGACCCTGATACCCAGTGAGGTTTGGTAGGCACACAGAGAATCCTCATGCCAGGCTGGGAAAAGCTGTAGTACAGGATTACAGGAGGACCTGTCTCAGATGTTCTCTCTTGATTTATAAGCTGGAGAAAGGGGTCAAGCACCACATAAAATTGCTGTTCCTTTATTTTATAAAAATCTCTTTCAAGTATGAAATGTGTGTCTTGCCTGCATGTCCTCTTTCATAATTACTGGAGTCAGGAACCTAAAAATTGATGGACATTTCCATCAGATGCATGCTTATAAGACATTGGTTTCCTTTTAAAAAGTAAAAATTCACTGCTATTATGCTATTATGCTTCAGATTTTTCTTCAGTGTCATTGAGAGAAGTTGTTTTGGTTGAAAAGCTGTTGTCTACTCCTCCATTTCTTATCAGTGGACACTTTCTCTGAAGATAGAATCTGAGTCTTGTAGCATCAGTATATAAAATCAGAATGATTAATAGCTCAATTACTTAACATTAATTTTAGCAGTTCTTGCCTTCAAGCAAATGCACACAGCCTGTGTCACGTGCTGCTCAGTATGTAAATAAATCAGTTGTTTTGGGAGCACTTCTGTGCCTTTAGAAAGTGTGAGGGGGTATTTGCTCTCTGTGTTACACTTAGGTCTGAATTTATAAAAAGGTTCCCCTGCTGCTGTAAGACTAAGGAAGAATCACATTTTGTTGTTCTCTGCCATTTACAGCAGGGATTCTTCTGTTTTCTCTTCTTTAGTGGGTGTTCAAATCTGAATTTCTTATACTCAGAACAGTCTGGGCTTCCTCCTATATGTGAAATACAGTTAAAATCTGAACCAAATACTTCAAAAGGAAGAAGGCATTTTCCTCATTGAAGTCATATGCTTTAAGCTAATCTGGTAATGCCTGGGGGACCTTTGGAATGTTTGTGATTGCCAGGACTTATGTATTGAGTGAGAAACTTGGGTTCACACCTTGTGTTTTGAGAAAGTGGAATGTGTATCACAGGGGCCTGTAACAGATTGGGCCAGTGCTTGGACTCAGTAGTACAGACCATAGGGTCTCCTGACAAGCAAAACTGAAGATCCATGGTGTCAAATTGGAAAGAATTTTGGTGGTAGATAATGAAGATTGTACTGATCCAGGAGTTTGATTTTTGCTTTCTGTGCTAGGTCATGGGAAGGTTGAACAGTTCTGCTCCTCCTAGACAGATGCAGTTTGCTCTGGTTGTTACATTCTTTTCAAGATTGAAATTGGAGTATTTTTGAAAACCACCAGCATTCCTTAAAAATACCTATTTCAAAGGCAACCACCAGTATTCCAATGTAATGTGAAGTGATCCTTAATGGTTTTTACTGGAATTTACTGACTTCTAGAGCAGGACAGTCAACTTTAAATGTAGAGCAATAGTCCACAAATCTGATCAAGGAACTGTATTTCAGGATGAGAATAATATCCATTTCTGTACTTGGAAAACTTCTGCAAGTGTTTTATGATGTGGTTGGAGTTCATAAGTAGAACTGCCAGGACTGATGCATCACTACATTGGAAATGCAAAAGAATTTGCATCTTGAAACTGTGGAAAGCTTTTCCTTCATGTGGCTTGGGAGAGGGCAGGAGACAAGACCCAAAGTCCTGTCTGTGTCACTTTTTTATCAGTTAGACTGTAATATCTGATTCATCCTTCCCTCAGAAGCCTCTTCACTTGCTTTAAGGAGCCCTTTTTGTTTATCAGATTGGCAGGAGTCCTGTCTGACCTCTCTGATCTGTCAGTCATCTGTTAGGACACTTCTGAAACCTAAAGGTTATCCTTGATGGTTGAGCTCATGATACAACTTAGAATGACCCTAAGAGAAATCATGCAATTGCAAGCTTACATAAAGCTCCTCTAAAAAACTGTTTCTTTCTTATTCATTTTACTAATTTTAGTTTTATTGTGTGTGCCTGGGATAATAGTTTAGTTCATAGCTTTGCCTATATTATTATCTTTATAGTCCCCTCCCATTTGCCACTGGGATATAAAAATTGATTTCTTGAACCCATTGATGTATTCTATTAAGTATTTTTTGATGAGCCACATTGATAAATGCATTTTAAAAACTGTGTGTTTTTTATTATGGGCCTGGGAACCAGACTCGAAATTTAATTATCTCTTAGTCTTACTTTATTGATACATAAGCTTGTGGCACGAGAAGAGTAAGAGACAGCTAGAAACCATGACACCAGAGGGGCAGGAAAGGGGGGCAGCAGTGTTCACTTTGAAAATTTTCTTTCAACCCGATATTAGACTGGAAGAAAAAAAGAAAATAATATTTGCATGAGTATATTGTGATGCTGGAAAGGCCAAAGCTTTCACCCTGCTTCAGGGTGATGAGTTGTAAGGGTTCCTTGCAAGTGCCTATCCATGAGTAGTTCTTATATTTAATCCTATACTGATGAATTCAGCTCTCTTGGAGAGAGCTGGAGATGGCAGTGACTGCTGGTTTTACAGTTTTGAGAGTTTCTTTTTCACCTTGAGCAAGTAGTAAGTGGAGTAAGATGACAAAAAAAGGAAAAAAAGAAAGAATCTTGAATCTGATAAACTTTACAGGAAGTGTATTGTGCGCCTAGGAGTGTGCCTGATGTTTCTCTAAGTTTTGATAGAGGTTTTTCTTCCCTCAGACATCTCTTTGGATAAGTATTATGGATCTTAAAATCAGGCTTGGGGAGGCCAGTGTCATGAGCAGGTTGGCTGGTTGGACTTTGTAAGCTTCACTTCTTCGAGCCCTTCTCTGCAGTTTTAGTGACAAAAAGGACTGAGCTTACCCTGGGATTTTAAGAGCACATATTTCTAATAGAACTTGGCAGTTCAAGGGCTAGAGAAGCATTTTAATCTTTTGTGCCCACCCAGTCTCTATACAAATGTAAATATGTCTGTCTTTAACAATTTGCCAAGAAATGTGGTTTTAATTTGTTAGCAGCAATCCCACTCCCTGCAGCTCTTTCAGAGTCGAGTTGCAAGTCTGGCGGTGCTTTGACGTTTTTCTCTGTCATGGTGTCATTGTTTATATGATGTCTGCTTCTGCTGTCCTCCCTTTTATGCCTGGAATATTTTTCTTTAATTATTTCACTGCCTAAAAGGAATCTGGGATTACTAGACAGGATGAGAGCAGATTAGCTTTTTTTCTTTCTTTAACAAGTCCTGAAGTTCCCATAGGAAATTAAATAGTATTCCCAAAACAGACAGTGTGTTTTATTTTTTTTTTAATTAACTAAAATTATTAAGTCTAATAAAGAAAATAAAGGAAGTATCACCAATAATGGCTGTGTGTCTTAGTAGTATATGGAGTGCCCACTGTTGTTATTTATGACTCTCTCTGCCTTCTATTGTGGACTTATTCCAGCCTTAGGGAGTTTACATCACTACTAATAGCAAAAGGCTCTCTGGTTCCCACAGAGTCTTTCAAAGCCTGACTCATATGCCTTATGTTAATTGTTCAGCTCTCAAAATACAGCACTTACAGGGTGTGGTTCCGAGGGGAAAATCTACTGTACTTAGAGGGCATGTTCAGAAGTGTTTCACATATAAATCATTTCGATTTTTACTTTTTTTGATGCCTTAACCCTTTCTGTCACTGCTTTGTGCGATAAGTTATTTGAAAGCTAAACAAAAGGTTGATGACAATGCAGTGAGGGAATTTGTTAGTCCTGCAACTTGGGGCCATTAGCTCCAGCCTGACTGAACTCACAAGTGCCATGACTTCATCATCCTTGTGTCTCTGCAGGGTCTGCTCCTCACAGCCTGGTGGGACCATCCCAGTCCTGCAGGGTCTGGAGTTAAATGCAAGTTAGAACTGGGGTTTATTCCTTACCTACAATAGAGTGTACATGGGGACAGGAACTATCCCCAGTCCTCCCCTGCAGTTTGTACCAAGGGCTCCTTTCCATGCATTGCTTACCACGGTGACAAGAGTTGCCTTAGTGGGCTGCTGGTCCTGGCCTGGTCAGCACGTTGGGGACTGGAGATTTAACAGATTGAACCTTACCCGTTTCCACCCAGCAGGAACTCAGATGGGCTCAGCCCTCTGGCCAAGTATGAGCGCTCTACAGCTGCTTTGATGCAGGGTGATTGTGCAAGACCCTTCAGCCTCCAAGTTGTGTGACTGTTACTGGAAATCAAAATAGTTTCTACAGACTTTGCAGTCTCTGCCTTCTCTTAAAATTAGCAGAATGCTCGAGTGTCTTAATAGTATTTCTGTCTTTAATAGCTTGCAAAGTATGAAAATATATTTAGTCAAATTAGGGGAATCTACCTCCAATAAGAATAGAAGCAGCAATTAATCCCTCAGATTAAACTAGTTAAGCTTGATTTCTGAGGTTGGGATCACATTGCCTGTATGCTCCATGTGCTTTCTGCCTGCTGTAAGCACACTCATTGCACCATGAGTGGACAGAACTTCATGCATCACTCAATGCACACATTTGTGTAATTTGTGTTTCTGAAAGGAAGGCTCAGAACAGCTGTAGTTTTTTTAAGTGCCAAAATGGCTTTACTTCTTTGCCTGACTACGCTCCTTCTGCTTGCAAAATAGGAAGCTGTTTTCACTGGCTATTTCTTCTGGAAAGAGCATGGAGGTCCCCCCACCTTCTCCTTTAAAACAGAAATAAAAATGGGCAGGGCTTAATCTCCCTGAAGTGACAGGTTTCCGAGGGGTATTCCAGGCAGGGGTCATGTACAGGCTTTAGCCTTTGTGCCTCTGCTGGCTTTCTCTGTGTCCCTTAGTGCTTCCACACCACCTGGTTCCAGTGCCCTCATTCACCAAGGAAGGGGCTAAAGCAGCCCTCCCTGTGTTTGGGGAGCCCCTGTCAAAGGCTGCAGCACGGAGGCTGAGGGAGAAAAGTGCTCTCAAAGACAAGGAGCATGCACAAAGCCTCTTCTTTTCTTGCCTTCACCACTTCTTTTTCCTCTCCTCTGTAGCCTTGGAGAGAATACTTTCTTGGAGTATGCAGTAGTTAATGGTGAAATCAGCAAACGGCCCTTCTCTGATTGAGATTGTTTCATTGGGAAAGGAAGTTCTCACAGCTTGAAGAAAAAGAGCATTTTCCTTCCCTCACACTCGCCTCAACCTCATATTATATAAAAGGATGGTGCTGCTGTTAGCTGAGACCAGAAAGAATTCCCCTGTTGTCCTGTAGTAGCCAACTTCTACAAGCTAGGAGTGTTTAAATGTTAGAATTAAAAGTTTTAACCCTTGCCTTGTTCAATGAGCAAATAGCACTGTGTATGGTTTTTTTGTAAGTATGGAAAATCATGGGAATTCCTCTGAGAGTAAGTGTATAGACCACTGCGCCAGTCAGTCTCTTCAGAAAAAAAACTGACAAGCATGCTCCTGTCTACAAGAGAGATTCCTGGCATTTGTCACAGTTTGAGCCACAAAGATGTCAAATATTTGCCAACAGTTTCCTCAGATGGTTTGGAAAGCTACATCCTTTACATTGCAGTCTTGTTTGTTTGCGGTGTATTTTAGCATACGAAATATGTTCCTCGGGAGTCAAGGGGAGGGAACTGACTAGACTCCCAAATATTAAAAGATTTAAAATAATTGTTTCTTTTAGACTGCTCAGATCAAAATAATAAAGAACAGCTGTAAATCTTAGTATTAGAAATGGAGCTTTCTGTTGAATAATCATAGCTTGATGTGTCATGTTTTAAACCTGTATTTTCTTTTGGAGCAGAAAGAAGAACTTTCCAGTGGGACGTCTGAATATTTTACTAAATCTGCAGAGAACAAGAAGCCTAAAATTAGTCTGAGTGAACAAATAAAGCAAGACATCTTGAGGAAAATGTATGCCACTATTCTTTCTAAGCTTTTGAATTTATAATTGGTAAAATTTGTTTTGGTAGAATCTAGCTTATGTAATAAAATTTTAAATAATATAGACTACTTTAAAAAGGATTGCTTTAAATTACTGAAAGATTACTACTGTAGTGTAGATAAGCACATAAAATGATGTTGTTGTTTTTTACAGCATGGAGAAAGCTATTACAACCCACATAGATATCACACATAGCACTAGGCAGAGTCAAAACAGGCTGTTTTTCCTTGAATGAAGCTCTGAGCCAAAATAAATATATGATGCTTGAATCTGGTGAGAAACACTTAACAAATATATTTTTTTTGTTCCTTTTGAGACTCTGGATCAATAGTCACAATTAGAGAGTATCCCTAGTGGAGTGGATGGGGAGGGTGAGCAGATCAGCTGGAGTTGTCACTGCTCCATGTGGTGCCAGGACTCCATCCCAACTCGTGCTAGCTGCCAGCAGCCCCAAATCACCTGTGAAATCAGGGATTTGCTGTGAACCCTGGCAACTTTTCTTTTTCTTTTCACTGTTGTCCCATCTGTGTTGTCTTTAGAAATGAGATTAGCTCTGGAGGCATGCCAGCTCTACCTGTTTTGGATGAGCCTTCTTTGAGAAGAGTTAGATGTGCTGTCCTGGGAACTGCTCAGCAAAAAGTGGTCTCAGCTTGGAGCCATCTCTAGTAACGTGTTTAGACTCAAAATGCAGCTTCAGAACTTGGGCATGAAGTTCATGTTATGGGCTGTGTGAAATCCAGATCCATAGGTAACACACTGCTGAGGAGTGTTTATGTACTGACACTCCATCAGGTCCCTTGTGATCCCATTTTCCTGTGTAATTCCTTTTAGAATATCATCTACTTGCATTACCTAAGTCCTTGCCAGATGAATGGGCTTGATACTAGATGAGTAGTGGTTAACTTTAAAGCAATGCTTTGAAATGTCCTGGGAAAAATTCCAGAGGAACATTCTAAAATAGAGATTAGGAGCTCTCACACAGAGACAAACTCACTGCCTCTCCCTGCCTGCCCCCTCTGTCCTGTAGATATGCATTATGCATGTGGATATATGGGAATGGTTTGCAATCGTTTAGGCACTTAGGAAATGCTATTTTATCTAGCCAGTTCAGAAAGGAATTCAATATACTTCTGCTCTGTTGACCTTTAACATCTGTAATGAATCCAGTTCTGCCTCTTGGAAAAGAGTGTGAACTCACTCCTTCATGGCTTAGTCATTAATAAATTGGGTTCTTCCTTAGTTCAGTGGAAAATCAGATGGATAACGCTTGATATTATCCACACTAGACAAACATTGCTGCTTGTCAAGATGAAATACAGGGATTTTTTCCATGTTCAGAAAGAGGGTGGCCCAAGTGGCGTTTCAGAGTTGGAAAAACAGTAAATGGAGTCAGTAAAGGTTCTCTTTTAATTTCTAAAACAAAATACTTTTTTATTGCAGCGTAAAGAGGACAAAACCGAGGAGAAGTAGTGCAAGCAAACCTCAAATCAGCAAGGACTCCACGAAAGTGTCTCTTGGCTCAGCACACTCACAGACAGAGAACAGAAAGAACGACTGTCAGACTTCTCTCAGTGCTCGGCCTGATGTGAAACGGAGGAGTCCAGGCCTGCTGAAGGACTGCACAAACACAGCTGAGAGCAGCTTGGAGCTTCCTGTATTAGAGCAGAGAAATGATGTTCATCAGAGACAGCCAGATGATGTTCACAGCCAGCAAAAACCTCACTCTCTGCAGTGGTTGGAGGCAAGTGTTGGAAGTGAGAACCCTCCTTGCAGCTCTGAGTCAGCGCTGCCGGCTCCAAAACAAAGTCAGAGAGTGACCAAAACACAGGCTCAGCTAAAGACCTGTGCTTCAGAGGAAAAGCTGAAGCATTTCACAAAAGTGTCCTCTGAAGGGACTCCTTTAACTTCTGTCAATACAGAAATGAGTAAGTGTGATGATAATTGTTTGGAGGAGAAGAAACCCCTGAATTCTAGGCTGTTTGCAAAGCAAGACATGACAAAGACTGTGGTTGACAAGAAATCATTGACTTTGAGAAAAAAACCCTCCTGGTCTCTTTCTGGGAGCAACAGTGCAGTGCAGACAAGCCAAAATGAGCCAAGCACAGCCACAGAAGAACTGCCTGCAGTGCCACCATCATGTCTAGAACTGCACCCCATATCTTCAGAGAAGGTGTCCCAAAAAAGAAAAAAAGAAGTGGAAAATGGTCTTGGGAAGTTAAAACTGCGAAGGCTTAAGAAGTCAAAATCTGAAATACTGCCTTGACATCCTGGGTGGCCAGCCAGGGTTGTGCATAAGCAGAGAGTAGGAAGCAATTCAAAATGATGGAAAATAGTAAAAATACAAAATCAAAATTGGAGAACACATTTTAAGAAAATTTAGTGAACGAAGGATCGTAGTCATTTGGGACTGTAATAAAGGTAATCCTTTTAAGTCTTTAGGAATTAGTCATTATTACTGCACAAGTCAGCATCATATTTATGGAAAGAAAAATCTCATATAAAATGATATCTACTAAGCAATATTTTAGATTTATACATATTCAGTGCTATTAAAAAGTCGTATCAGCTGATGACAGCAAAAGTTAAAATCCCTCGTGTGATCTGTTAGCAGCTGCAGTTATTTGGTATCTTGCTTGTTTCTGAGCATGTAGTTAATTTCAGTAAAATTTGACCCTTTATATCAGGAAGTTCATGGTTTACTCGCATGATCTGTACAACAATAAAGCAAATTAAGTTTGTTTCAGATAAATCTTTAACCAGGATTAATAGCTGAGGATTTGAGGCCCACTTTTTCAGAGAAGTTTCAAATTAACTATAGTCTGTGCTTGTGTAGTTTTGATATGAATATGTAAATCTAGCCCATATTGTGGATACAAGTCATCATGCATTCAGTCTTGGGGACAAATGAAGGTTGTTTTTATATATTTAGATTTATATATTTACACCTGGATGTGCAAACATCTTTCTTGGGTGAAGTTCATATATAAACATGTATGCATATTTTCATGGATATGTGTTTCAAAATCAGGCCTTGCTTGTGTGCAAGGGCAACACACTGGTTTTCATGTGGTACTGATACCAGAGTTGAATCTTATTTTAAGATAAATTTTAATGTGCTTGTTCATACTGCTTCTTAAATTTAAATGCTAATGCGCTAAGGAAATGTACCTTTTTTATTTCATGCTTTTTTACATGTGTAAAATAAATTTATAAGCTGTTTTCTTTCATCTTTCTTAAGATCAGTGAGACCACAGACACTGAATGAGCAGTGCCCTGACAGCCAGGAGGGCCAGCTGGGCAAGGAGGGGATTTTCCTGCTCTGCTCTGACCTGGGCCAGCCTCTCCTCAAGGGCTGGGGACAGTTTTGGGTGCTAGAATTTAAAAAAAAGATATAAAGGTATTAGAGAACATCCAGAGGAGTGCATGAGGATGGTGAAGGGCCTGGAAGGGAAGCTGTGTGAGGAGTGGCTGAGGTCACTTGGTCTGTTCAGCCTGGAGAAGAGGTGACTGAGGGGAGAGCTCACTGCAGCTACAACTTCCTCGTGAGTAGAACAGGAGGGGCAGACACTGATCTCTTCTCCCTGAGATCCAGTGATGGGATCTGAGGGTCAGGGCAGGTTGAGGTTGGATATCAGGAAGAGGTTTTTAACCCAGAACATGGCTGGGCACTGAACAGGCTCCCTGGGTAAGTGATCACTGCACCAAGCCTGGCAGAAGCATTTGAAAAAGAATGCATTTGAACATCCAATGCATCAAGAAGCATTTGAACAATGTTCCCACACACTGAGGGAGATTGTTGGGGTGTCCTGTGCAGGGCCAGCAGCTGGACTTTGATGATCCTTGTGAGTCCCTTCCAGCTCAGCATATTCTGTGTCTATTAATTAATATGAAGTAATTTAGAAAAATCTCAGTGACATTTACTTATGAGTGTAGATCTCCTCATTGAGGTTAAGGAGATGATTCACATCCAGGAGCATTAGAGTTGGTGGTGTAACCCAGGTCCTGATGAGAGTTAGCAGCTCTGCAGCTGGCAAGACACTGCTGATTGTACAGCTTCCTGCTGGAAATGATTTCTGCTCTTGCTGCAAATGAAGAAGAGTCTGCATGTGTCTGGAGGACATGTTCTCTTTTTTCTTTCAGCTGTTTGGGTGATGTTTCTCAGTGCTTTGCAGTCAGGTTGCAAATCCTCACCCAGCTCCAGGCTCTGCTAAAAGGTCTTTCCCAGTACCAGCTGCAAAGGCTGCAAAGAGCCTGGTTTGGAGGAAGAAGAGCCTGAGGTATGTTCACTGTTGTCTTCTTTATGCACTGGAGATACTGGGCTAGGAAGGGAGTAAAAAGCACCTTTTTGATGGTGTATTTAATTAAGCATTTATCAGAAGAATTTGATAGTTTATATTAAAGTCTTAGCATACATATATATCAAATATCAGAAACCAGAGGGCAACCACATGCAGTTTTTTATCATCTCATACTGTTATTGTGTGTGTATATATATCTGTAAGCCTTATATTTACAATTTAGTTTTAATCTTAACTGAATAACACACCTGCCTGCACCCTCTCAAATGAAGGCCATGTATTTAGAGAAGGCTTAGGCAGATTAAACCTGTTGTCTGTTTAGCTAAGAACACTTGATTTTTCCTTAGGTTATTTTGTTACATTACTTAAAATGGTGTTTTCATGTCTTCCCTGATGCCTGGGATCATCTCTCTTTCAAAGCAGTGGTCGTGTAACAGTGAGAGATGTAAGGTGATTGAGGGTGTTAGAGGCTGGAGAGTCACAACAAAGGCAGGTAGGCTTTCTCACAAGTCCACAGTGGCATCATTCCTTTTGTCCTTTCTGTCATGAAAAGTTCTAGGCTCTTTGGAGCTGCGTATTTTTGAGCTTCGTTACTATCAAAAGTTGTGTCTTGGATCCTCTCAGAAATGCAGCTATTTAGGGAAAAGGCTTTGAATTCACAGTAATTTCTGGATTTTAAATGGTGTTGCTGCTCATGTGCTTTCTTTTGTCTGTGCAGCAGGACTTTTATACCAGCTTCTCTTCTGCAAACCTGGTGATGCTTTGGGGGTCCTGGGACACACAGGCTGTGTCCTTGTCTCTCTCCTTTCTCTACTTCAAGCCCAGGGTCATCTTCCCAGACTTTGCTTTTTTCTTTATCACCCATCCACCTGCACCCAGAGGACTGGCAGAAGTGTGGTCTGACATGCTCTTGAACCACAAACCTGATTTCCTAAATCAGGTTTAGGGGAAAAAAAGGGAACTGAAAACTGAGCTGGACCAAAATTAGCAGTCTGCAAGTCTTGGCTATTACCAGTTTGCTTCTGAGCAGCATTAGAATACCTCTCTGTTAGAGTAATGAATATTTAAGGCTCTGTTCTCTTCTGAAACTGCTATTGAAGCACAGAAACAATATCTTTGGTTCATTTTTTATCCTAAACCAGCCAGCTTTGGTGGGTTATTGTTTCGAATGAATCATCTGGTTCATTTGGTCTGTGCTATTTGCTGATAATGAAACAGTTGTTTCCTAGTGAAACACTTTCTAATGTGTGCAGATGATAGTTTCCATTATTCTTTACATCAAAGCAGTTAAAAATATTTGTTTAGTGCACTTTTATGGTTAAACACATATCAAAAGCTAGACCAGCCTTTTACATAATCATTTATAAAGAGGAAGCAGCTCATGTGAAATCTCCCTTGCCCAGTGTTGGTTGGTAGGAAGGTTTTAAATATCCCAAGATCTTGTGGGTACTAAGCTTTGTGCTGGGTCTGGTGTTACCTGCCAGGTGAGCACCTAGACCTCTCTTCCCACAGAAGGTTTTGACCAAGTGAGGTGTTAAGTAGCTTCTGAAGGCATTTCTTTGGTCAGTGTGAACTTCCTTTCCTCTCACTGCTCAGCATGTGGATTGCATTGGATAAGTTTTAACTGGCATTTTAGATCATCTCATTGGCTTTTGACTGGAAAATGGCTCCTTCCTAAAGAAAAAAAAATGGAAGAAATGCTTTTCTGTTTGCAATTGGAATAGGAAAGATATGAAATACAGACTCTCCCAGATTGCATGCTATGAGTAGTTATCTCCTTGGTTTTATCAGTACCCAGGGAAAGGTTCTGTATTCAAACAGGCTGCAGCAAACAGAGGCAATAACACTGAGCCTTTTTGCCAGCAGTGGGAAATGTGGGTTGGCCTCAGAAATTAGCTTTAATAAAAGGCACTCCTCACTTCTTTACTTTGTGCTTTTTTCTCTTTTAATAAACATTAACTCGCTTCCAGTAACCCGGGTGAAGATGTGGGCTGAGGGAACCGCTGTGCACGGAGCCTTTCATCACAGGGATATCAAAGCACTTGGCAGCTGAACCTGGAGGGAGCTGGAAGTGCTTATTCTGACAGCTGGGGCAGCACTGAGGGATGCACTGCTCTTCCAAGGTAAAGCAAACTGGTTAAGGAGCAGCAAATTCTTTCATCAACTCACACAAGTCCTTTGGTCCACCTGTTTCCCTCAGATAATTAAAATCGAGCTTGGTAGTGCATGACCTTGTCCTTTCCATGGTGGCAATAAGGTGACATTTTTAGGTAGGGACTTCTTGTTTGTTTGGTGTTGTCTTATGCTGAGAAATCCTAAAAGTTGTGGAAGTGATGGAGTGTCACAAGGCATTTCAGCTGTAACCTGGAATGTGTTCAGGAAATTAGCCACAACTGTCCTACCTTCTTTACTATCCACTTCAATTATTCCAGAGCTGGGAATCTGTTGCTGTGAGACCTGACTGTGCACCTTTTGTAAAGGAGAATTTTAGTGATTTGCTCTCATTCTGTCCAAGCTAAATCTTTTAGTACAGCAGTAGGAATTGGTACTCTAGCTCCATAACTGCCTTACTTGCTGGCATATTAATTATCTTTTTTAGTTATGCATCAGATCTTTAAAGAAAAGTATCTTGAGCTCTAATTCTAGAGCTGGGCATGCCCCTTTTTAATATTAATATGATCTCATAGTGCTAGAATGAAAGGAATAGAGATTTATTTCTCCACCCTGTAGGGAAACTGGTTGAAACAATTTGCACATCACAGAAGGCGCTCGCTGGCAGATCTGGGCTGGGACTCCAGTCTGACGCCGTCTGATCCCGCATGGCTCTGCTGCTGCTGCTGCCCCAGTGCCAGGGAAGAGCTTGCACCCCTCTCCTCCTCCTCCTCAGTCCCAGCAACTGGAGTTAATCCTTGCACAGCTTTTTTACTGGGGTTTCCCTCTACTGGGAGAAATCATTGACCTTTGCAAGCAAACTCAGTGTGTGCTGGCAAACAGTAACCATGATGGCCATTGCTGTCAATGCTGAAAAAAAGAGGAAGCAAAAAGATTCTTAAATATACTCAAATATTCTTGCTTCCCTTAGAAGAGGAGGGGGAGGTTATGCAATCACTTCCATCTTATAGGGAGGAAAAGGCTGAATTTGGTACTTCCCTTGTCAGAACTTCTCATCTTTGCAGGCACTCCTAAAAACCATGAAGGATCTGCCTTGTGACTCCACAGATGGCAGAGCAGCACCCTGGACGTGGGATAGCTGGGAGGCAGGGCTGGATTCAGCCCGAGGGCTGGCAGATAAGGAGCAGAAGCAGGCAGTCTTCAAGGAGCAGCAGGGAGCATAACCTTGTACATTTTAGCAGGGAGCTGATTCATAACATTAACTCTTACTGTGCAGGTGTCAGCTGCTGTGAGAACTGGAGGTGTGTCTGTGTAAGGGAAAATGGTTTCACCAGGACATGGCTGGAGATGCAGTCACACGTTTGGACCCCAACCTGGTTCAGGTTCCCCTGGCCTGAGGGGCTTCAGATCCCAGCGCTCCAAGCTGCCCTTGGCTCCTGTCAGCAATGCAGATGGAGCTGTTCCCAAGGCTGGCATTCCCAGTGACATGAATATGTTGGTGTGAAGGCTGATGTAACCTGCACCATCAGCACCTTTCCCAGGTACCTCTACGTAAGATGGGCCCTTTCCATGCGGAGGTGCAGAGCTTTGATGTGGCTGTGTTCAGCTCAGGCTGAACCAAACCCAGATTTGGCAGGTTCAATTAGCTGTAGGTAGAGCAAAGCTCAGAGTGCTAATATTTCATTTCATTTCATTTCATTTCATTTCATTTCATTTCATATTTCATTTAATTTATTTCTCATATGCTTAAATGGCAGCTCAGGAAGCACGCATTTTTCAATTCTTAGATAAAGAAGGATCCAGTGAATAAACTAGCAGTGGGAAACTTCTCCTGACTAAACAGAATGTATCTTCCCTGAGTAACAAAAGCATGAAGTGGCAAAGTATGATTTCCACAGAAATAAATGTGCCTTGATATTCTAAGGGGGAAGCCCTAAACTTCACGTTTCTATTTATTTTCATGGCAACGGAAACCACTTCATAGACCAACCCCCAGCCTGATGGTGGATCTGGGCTTTGGGGGACTGTTCTTGGGTTACACTCACCACTCTAAGTTTTGGAGTTACCACTGAGATAGGAGGATTAATCAAAAATACCATTATGGCAACTGTGTAGAATTTTCTGACTGCCCCCTGTACAAATTGTATGATTCTAAATTTCTAACACCATGAGATAGTGACAAAGTGAGGAAAATCCATGGGGAAATGTGGAAAAGCAGGGTGTGTATGGAGGAGCTCTGCAGTAGCAAAACCTCTGCATAGAGCACAGGAAAAGCTGGAAATAAATAAATGAACCCCGAGCTCAAGGCTTTGACACATTTTGAAGCTTGAGGAACCCAGGTTTTGCTTTCACTGAGTTTCAGAGACCTAAACAGTTTTGTCACTACATGTACAAGCAGTTAAATTATGAAATCTCTAAATAGAAGTGGCCTCAGTAGGTTCTGAAGAAGCCTGACAACTCTATCAAATGCCCTATTTTAATTATTTTTTGCTTAATAGAATGCAGACTCTTACAAATTCCTACAAATTCAGGTATGTGAGCCCTTTGGAAGAGGTGATTGGTTTCTGTATCCTTGAGTTTGAGACCCATGTGAACAGCAGACAGCAGGAAGATGGTTAATTCAAAGTACAGGAAAGCAGTCAGGGAATAGCCCAGCTTTACCCTTTGCAGGCAGGTGGAAGATTCTGTTATCTTTAAGTAGCTTTTTTGGGCATGACGTGTTTGCTTTATTACAGACTTAGATGTCAGGGAACAAAGGGAAATAAATACTCATGGGATTTGTTTGATGAGGAATTATTGAAGTGGTCAGCTGAAGCTAATCTTGTTGACTTCCCCTTCAGGAGGCAGTAAACTAAACAGGCTCCAGTGCTTGCCCTGTGTGAGTGTGAAGAGTAAAAGCAGCAGCCAGCCAGAGTAGCCATGATGGAAATCTTCTAAAGCGAGTTGAAAATAAAAAAATAACACTAATTTGATTTTATAAATTTTTTTTGACAGCTGTAAAAAAAAAGTACAGAAGAAAGTATTTCTCACTCTCAGGTTTTGTTAGCGTTCAGTGTATTCATATCGCAGCACTCTGTAGACAAAAATACCTGTTTATTTACTACAAACAAATACAGATGCAAAGGCCTAACTTTGCAGCAGGTAGGTTTAACTATTTTTCAATGAACTTGTTACACAGTTATTTGTTCCTTCAGCTTTGCAGTAGCCCCTTAGCAGAACAATTTTGCAGCTTCATCAGAACGTGGTAAAACCAGAGCAGACCCTGAGCCAGCCAGCCCCTGCACAAAGGTGGGAGGGGCAGCATTAGTTCAGCATTCAAAGCCACGGTGTTGAATAGTTTCAGAGTTTATTTTATGCTTTACAAAGCGCTTTTTGCCCATTAGAAATCAGCATCATCTATGGATCCCTTCCCATCCAGGTCAGCACTTTGGATCTTGCCTAGCTACTTAGATTTGGTTCCTATCTGGGGGCAGCTCATTGGCCCGTGCAGGGTAAACTCGTTGCACAAGTGCAGCCACACCACCCTCTCTCAGAACACCGAGGGACATTGGCCAAGAGGCAGTGAGAACAAGGGACACGCTGCTTTCAAACCTCCTCAGCCCCATTGGGAGCCAGAGGGGAACGTGTAATCATCTAACAAAAAACTGGCTCCACCAAAGGCAGGGGCAGGTCCTGGAAACCTCCAGCAGCACCTGCCCCTGCTTTTGCACAACTGACTGGCCGGGAGCACCTCCAAGCTCAATAATCTCCACGCTCTTTTATGTTTTCATACAAAAAATTTAATAAATATTACTTTTCAAGATTTATTGCCAGGAACAACACATCAAAGATGCATTTTCATATAACACTAATATCACAATACAAGGTATCTTCATGATCTCAATGGTTAACCACTGAGATGACTATGTTTATAAGCCTTTTGATCTTAAACATTGTAATAGCACTTTGATTTCCTCACTTGTTAAGGCGGGCAGTGTAATCTATGGCAAACCTACACAGTGATCTTACTGGACATTCTACTGTTCAAGTATTCAACAACTAGCTTATTAGAATACTCCCTAAATGCAGTAGATTACAAAAAAAGTCAAATCTACAAGTGGTTCAGTATTACATATTCATGGTGAGAAAAAAAATAATTAGAATTTACAAAATAAGATTGCTGTGTTTCCAACTTCACACGCTAATTTGATATTTTTAATTACATGCAACCACTCACATTTCATCTACATAAAGTAATAGCTCAGTTTTGTTCCCTTAAACTGCTTCTTAGCAGATTATCTGCCTGTCACTCGGTTTTCAAGTCTAAAGCAGCAAAAAAAATTTTCTAGTCTAATTCTCTAAACTGCCTCAGTCAGTACTTACAAATAGTCTTAAAGTGATACTATGGAAGGTGTTTCAAACATTTGACATTGTACAAAAACCAGCATCAAGGCATGAAAGCCCATCCTATTAAAAATAAACTATTTTAGAACACCTTAGTTTTGGCATATAGGCAACATGTAACAAGAAAATAAATTCAAAATAGAGAAGCCACGAGCTTACAATGCTATCAAAAACCTTCAACTCTAAACACATACATATAAATAAAAAGGAATGATATTTTAAGGCTCTTGATTATTAAGTTAATAAATCAAATATACACAGTGATTAATAAAAAAAGAATTATTTACATATCTATACAAACTTCTATTTTTGACACATTTTCCTCTTTAAATTCTTCATTTACCAGCAACTGCTGACAAGTTCCCCCCACCCGCCCCCAACAAAAATACAATAAAAAAATAAATAATAAACTTATTTTTGATAGTTGCTGTGGTTCCGAGCTGCAAAGGCACTTTCAAATACAGAACTAGTTGTACGTCACCATAAAACCAATATACAAAAAACTCAAATTCAATAAATATAAATAAAAGGTATTATTCTAAAGAAACTGTATAAATCGGAACATCTGGCAGAAAAAAAAAAAAAATGAACACTAAGGAAGAGTAATAAGGCTATGTAATACCTTATGGAACGTTTCCGTGATGGATCAGCTGCAGCTGAATTTACATGAGGGCACTTTTGACTAGTTTTGCATAGATGTGAAATGCAGCACTTGGTATTCCAGCCAACCACAGCAACTATCATTGCCAGTGTAAGCCAGCTTGTCCAAACTTAAATTAACACAGGGATTCTAAGTAAATAATAGCCTTAGACTCAAATATTACACAACAGTTTAAGAACTACAAGCTCTTGAGTGCCTTTATAATGATACTCAAAGGCCCTGCATGGCAGCACCCCACCGTCTGCTATACGATGTACTCCATCCGATTTAGGCTTTGTGCACTTTCCAAGTCTCTGTTGTCCTGTTTATTTGTCCAGTTTGGGTGTTTTGTAGGGGTGCTGTTGGGGGGCTTTTCATCTCTGTCTACCAAAGTGTAAGCTGGCTGCTTGGCAAATCGGGCCTTCTGCTGGTGCTTGTCCATGTCGTCCTCCTCCACCTCGGAGTTGTGTGTCCTTATTTTGGCGATTTTAGAGTTTTTGTTTTCGTAGTCTTTAATGGGGACAGTATTTGCTCCATGTTTCTCAATGGGGTTTTTGATCTGGTTCAGCTGCTCCCTTACGTTGTTGGTGGTGTTGTCGTCAGAGGCCGTGTGGGTGTGGCTGCTCTGCTTCCGGCGCTTTCGGATGCACCAGTAAAACACGGTGACCAGGCAACAGATCCAGGCTACTGTTAGGACCGAGCTCAGCAAGGGCACCAGGAAATCTGCAAGAGGCAGGAGAGAGTTAGTCCTGCTGCAAAGCATAGGGGACACTTTGAAATGTCTTAGAGAAAACAAATCTCAGTTCTTATGCCTTGTTACTTCCCTTATTTCTCCACGAGAGGAGCGTGGAAGGGTAGCAGCCCTATTGCCAGGCTAGGCCACTGGTTCAGCCAACTTTTGCAAAGTTTTTAGGGTTTATAGAAATAAAATGACTTTGGGTGCAAAGCCTCCCACTTGCTCCTGATGAACAGGGACTTGCTAAAAGTCTCCCAAGTGAGAGAAGGAGGTGTTGCACTCGTTGTTGAACACCTTGGAAGGGGTGTTGCAGCCAGGCCGAGGTACAGGAGCTGGGGGCCAAGCAGCTGCTCACCTGTTTTGTTCTTGGTCGGCCGCCGCTGCACCCTGACTTCGGCGACAGCGGCGATGAGCGTGTTGTTCCCGTCGCGCTTACTGACGAGGTCGATGATCTTATCTGTGATGTCTTTGATGGGGTTTTCATCTTCCCCAATGTCTTCTGCAGACTGCAGGAGGAGGCACACAATTAACATCAAGCACCACATCAGATGCACTGCTATTTATAAACCTTCACAGGCAGTGAAGGCTCTTGCTTCTTTTAATATAGAACAAGAGAGAAACAAAGCAAAATGGCCTGCTTTGGGCAGAAACTAATGACTCAGAATTCTTGACCTCATCCTTAAAAAAAAACCCAACAAAAACCCCCCAAGAGCAAGAGTGTAATAGAGAAATGTTTTACTCCCCCCCTATTACAGTTGCCCCCAGATGGCAGCTTTCAGGTATGCACATGTAACCAGAATTCCTTTCCTGTTCCTAAAGGGGATCAGGATGGAAACTAAACCACAAGAAGTGCTGACAAAGCCAGGAATTAAGATTTTTATGAAATCCACATGTTGCACACATATCCAAGCAATTAACTAGTAAGACATTTAAAAATATTCCAGGAATACTTACAATAGCAACATGGATTTCATTATTTGCCAAGTGGGAAGGCTCACAGGTAATATAGATGGAATATTCAACAGAAACATTCTTCAGAATATTCAGATTCCTCAATTCACTGCAAACATGCTCTGTGGTAAGGCCCTGGAGGATACAAAAAATGATGTTGGCTTTCTTAAATACATATGCACACGAACACACAGATAAAAGATTTGTTTGTGATTTATTTTTTTTTTTGCCCTGAAGTAAGGGTTCTGAAGGGTAAAGGAGGTGGAATTCCTTCCAACCTAGCTTTTCTTCTTCTCTAGTCACAAAAGCATTTAGGCTGCAAGGCTGTATTAATCCTTCTCTGCTTTTTGTTTTCTTTGATAATGAGGCAGTGTCAGCTTTTGCTGCACTTTTCCGTATGGAAAACATCATTCCATGCTATGGGAACGAGTCTATGGGTGCCACAGCCCAGCAAGCTAGTGTTGCTTACCGGGGCCATCATTTCTTTGTTGAAGGTGAAGGTGATGTTGGCACAGTTGTCCTGGTAGTAGGAATCTGAGTTGCATTTGGTCCTCACAGGCTGCTGGTTGGAGGGCCAGCATTCCCCCACGGCGGCACACGGGTGGGTGAAGCAGTGGTCATCCCGCACTGGGACACAAGCGTGGCCAGCGGGGCACTCGCTGGGGCCTTTGCCATGCAGGACACAAGGCCGAGGGCCACACCAAACCTAGGAGAGGATGAATACTGGTGAGAATCCACTGGTTAGAGGACAGAAAATGGTGTAAACCAAACCACAGCACAGCTGTACCTTAGAACAGGTGACTTTTCCATTCAGACACTGACAGGTATTGCAGTCGTCATCCCACTTAGTCCCATCTGGCATTACTCGAACACTGGTAATGCAAGGCCTTCCTGTAACTGAAGAGAGATTGAACAGAATTATAAGCTAAAAATAGGAAACAAATGCCTTTTCTAAGTTCATCTAAACTTCCCACTAAGTTGCTTCTTCAATAAAGATACTTGCTTTAGCAAACAGCAGATAGTACACCCCAAAACCAATCCCATACAACCACAGACCCATCAACGTGCAATTATACAGATCTTGCTAAAAGTGCTAGGATCAGTTCTGGCATCTGAAATACCTTCTTGGCATCCTGGACCACTGCGACCCGGGGGGCAAATGCAGCGGTACCCGTTAATTTCATCTACACACGTGGCTCCAAAGGCACAGGGCGAGGACTGGCATTCGTTGATATCTGTGATGGGAAGGAGAGGAAACAGAATAGTTACTCCATAGCATCCTTTTGTTTAGTCAGGAAAAAAGAAAACATAGGATGGAATTACCTACTGGAGCTTTATATTCATTTTCTAGTGTCTACTGGGACACAGATTCCTGCTTGCAGCACCAGTATAACCTCAGAAAAGTCCTTTGACGTTTCTGCTGTGTGGCACTAGCAAAGATCAAACCCTGACCCCTGTGGCTACTTGAGCTTTCCAGGGCAAGGACACATTCCTTCCTACACAGACACACTTCCTCTCCTCTGATGTGCTCCAGTTTTGTCCCCCACTAGATTCTTCTACTGATGTCAATGTTAAGCCCTTCCCAGCACCATTGCTGCTGTGAGACTTCTGTTCCATGGCTGTCATTAAAAAAAGTGTCCTCCTACCTGTAATTATTATTAAATTACAGGGAAGTGCATACATCACCTCAGGGCTTGGAGGTGGATTATTAATTGACAAGGTTTTTGGCTGGCACACTTTCATCTCAAGCAGAAGCCTGGGCCACACAAACACAAGGGAAGACTGTCCCAAAAGGCATTTTGCCCACTCAACTGAACCAAGAGGTTTCAGCTCCAGCTGAATGACTTTAAATCTCTTTCATTTTCAGCGTGATTCCTGCCTTCTCCAAATCTGCTACCGATCCAGGTATGGACAGAAATGACACAAGACATCTACCACTCATCTGATCTACCACTTAACTCAATTAAGATGATTGTCTTGCAACAAGATTCAAGCGAGACAAAAGCTGAGGCAGAGAGCCATGGAAACACTCACTGATCCTGCAGTCGGGCCCGGCGAAGCCTGGAGCACACTCACAGCGGTACCAGTTCTCTCCATCCACGCAAGTGCCACTGTTGTAACTGTGGAGAAAAGGCATTGGCACAGACATTAAAAACTGCTACACATCAAAGGAACCCAGAAGTCTAAAACAACAAAAAAAAGCAAAGGATAAACATAGCAAACTTACCAAGGATGAGGACTGCAGTCGTTTGTGTCTGCAAAGCAAAGACAGACAGCATTAAACACGCAGACTTTGGCTAAGACAGCTCTACTGGCAGTAAAGAATGATCAAACTTCCCCTAATGCCCAAGTTATACTTAGCTCAACTTTTACAAAAATATGCTGAAAGTCTCTACTAAATTGATTCCAGCCTTGTACCACAAAATTTGTTAACTACATTGTGGAACACATGTACAGAGGAAGAGATCCTTGTAAAGAATCTAACAGGGGGGAAAAAATGGAAGCAGACAGAGCTGCTCGTAGAAAAAGAATGCAGGAGAAAACAAGACAACATCTGTCTCCACTTAGCTCATTTGCAACTTTCTCATGCCCAGGTCAAGGCTCTATCACATAAAGTCATGAAAAACAAAGATTCAGGTGATGCTAAAGCCTACATCAAACAAGCTTTCCCTTCTGGTTTCAATCTCGACTCCAAGGGCGACAGGATGAGCTCATGTTCTCATCATGCAACACTCTGGAAGAGTTCAAGCAGAGCTGACTTACTCTGGGTACATGTGGGTCCTTCCCAGCCCTCCTTGCAGACACAAGTGAAGGAGTCCCCACTGACCACACAGGTACCACCGTTGTGGCAGGGGTTTGGCAGGCAGCTGCTGTTCCTCGCTGTAACACAAACAACATTTGCCGCTCAGTTGTTAGAAAGCTGTCAAGTCTGAGCCAAGAGGAACAGCTGAGGTCAGAGCTGCAGCCCTGCATCTGCTTCCTGGCGATTATGGAGGGTATTTACCTATGTTACAAGTGGCTCCTTCCCATCCCGCAGGACACATGCACTTGAAAGTGTCCCCCTCGTCATAGCACGTCCCCCCGTTGTTGCACGTCGCCTCATCACACTGGCTGTCACCTGTGGAAAACCCAAACTGTCCTTAATGCTGGTGCTCTCTTAGGCCAACAAGTTCAAGCAGCCTATCAGAGCACGTCTGTTATGTTTTGGAAATGCTGAACTTACGGGAGTGGCAAGTTTTTCCTTTCCACCCGTTTTTACATTCACAGAAGAAGTCATTGACCAAGTCTCGGCAAGTTCCTCCATTGTGGCAAGGGTTTTTACTGCAGTCATTAATATCTGGATATGTTAAGGAGAGAAAACAGGCTCAGTGGTGTTTACAGAACTGACAAACACAATGCTTGAAAGGAGCATAACCCATAACCCATCGCCTGTGTTTCAACTGTGGATTAAATGCTTAAATCAGTATTTGGAAGCTTTAAGCACTGTCACATACATGAAGACTGTTTCACCACATTCCTCCAGTTTGTTTTCATTTTGTTTGTAATCTCGTCTCAGTAAAAAAGCAGTGAAAAGACCTGTTACATAAACTACCCTGTTAGTCAGGGGAAGGGAGCAGAGCACACCCCTTCTGTTCCTGACATTGACAAAATGCAAGTATGATATGCAGACAGGCCATAAAGTGGCATCTATTAAAGCAAAGGGTTTCTTCCTGGAACTTATCCAAAGAACAGAGCAAGAAACTCAACAGTGAGAGAGCCAGGTTCTAGTCCCAGTCCAACTTTGTAACTTGGGCTTAGTTCCAATACAAAAGATTGGGAGTTGGTGGGAGGACCTGGTCCTCCATGGCCTTTGAAGCAGAGTTTATTGATGTAGGTCACTGTCATCTTAAAGACAGTGCCAGCCACTCCTTTCAGTGTTTTCCCAAGACATCTTTCTGTGTGCTGCAAGATGGAGAACTTACTTGTTTCACAGTATGTTCCTTCCCATCCATCACTACAAATACATTTGTAGGAGTTGATGCCATCGATGCAAGTGCCACCATTTTTACAGGGGTTGCTTTCACAGTCATTGATATCTGCAGCAGTTGGGAAGAAAGAAGAAGATTAAAAAAAGAGCGGAAAAAAAAGTCAAACTAGAAGTACAGCTACTAGGAGTCATTATCTAATTGCAGACTGTTTGGTGCTACTTCTGATTTCTAATAATACCCTTTGGAAAGGAAGGGTTATAAGCAAGATGAGACACGGGTGAAAAACTACACAAGGGTGATGAACCTGTTGCTACTAAAAACAGAAAAAAAAATTCAGGACTCCTTAAGATCCACGTTAAACCCCACTATTAACTCCCTCAGACCTTGTATACATAAGGTTTTTAAAAACATACAATTCAAGGCCAGAGGGTTCATTGCTGTGAACTTTCCCCAAGGCCTAGCAAATTCCACTCTGCCTCACCCAAGAGGGATATGAAAACTTACAGCAGTTCCAAGGTTCACTGAGTTACAATGAAGAAACCTTAAAGGGGTCTGGGAGGGAAGGATGAAATCTTTTTCCAGTAAGACTGGAGGACAGTAGAATACATTCTCTTTTTTGCTCTTACTCTCATGACAGTAGGTGCCAGTGAATCCTTTGTTGCATTCACAAGTGAATTTTCCACCCGCTTGGCTCTTGCACTTCCCATGAGGGCCACAAACATTGGAAGAGATGTAGCGAACCCCTTCGGGTGTGCTGTTGGAAGCCACTGCCACGGTGCAGCTGTCAATTACTGCAGAAAAGCAGAGACCAGCATGAGAATTACCCATTACCTGATTCCTTAAGAGCAACTTCCAGCCATGGATGTTTAGAAGACACTTGTGCCATTGAATAATTTAGGCTAGAAAAGACCTTTAAAATCATTGACTGAAACCATAAATATATGGCTGCAAATACGTTTGGAGTCAATAAATAAATAAAGTAACATTGGACTCTGCCAGCTGTGCATAATATAATCACAGCATCTTATCTGATGATTGCTGGAATACATTCATGCCCTGGAATAAATGCATCAGTCTATTTGCTACCTGTGCTTTCTGTCCACATTGACATAATGCTATCTTTCAATAGCTGATACTTACAAGTAACACTCATCTTTTCAAACAGAGAGAGGCCTAAGGCAGAGGGTAAAAATCAGCCTCTTTATACCAGAGCTACTCCAGTGACTCCCCTGCTGCCCTGCATTAGGGCTCCAGCGAGGGGAGGGGCAGGAACCATTGCCAGACATTGCAAGGCAACACAAACCTTCACAAGGAGTCGTGCGGCAGTGATCCTTCAGGTGAGAGCAGTTCTTCCCTTCGTAATCCTCAGGGCAGTTACAGAAATAGTCCATGGCAAGATTGAAGCACTGGGCGCCGTTCTGGCACGGATTTGGCTCGCAATAATCTATGTCCAGCTGTAAGTAGTGCACAGAGAGGGAAGGGAGATAGGAAGGAGGGGGAAGGGAGTGAGGGAAAGCTGAGTGAAAGAGGTTTATCATGGCTTTCCCTCAAGATGACAGGCTGACATTGTGGAATCTGACCTTTTTATCTGCTGCCTCAAAGAATCATTCATAGCACACAGAGCTTAGTCCCATTCGCCACTATTTCGGCAGACAACTCTCGATATTAAACTGCCAGAGTTAACAGTTAGAGCTCCACAAAGCCTGATGTGCAAACCCTGCAGACTGCTTAACAAAGAGAATCCTCCACAGCCTGTCAGGGGTTTATTGGTTTCTTTCCCCCCCAATATATATTAATCAAGCACTTTCTTGGCAGACTGACAGCGATATCAAGTACAACTTTATACTATGCTTCACTGGATGCAAGGCATTCCGTGCTCAGATCCGGAGCGTTGGAACAAACGGCACTGGCTGAGGGCCTGCCTTTCACCCAGCCTTCTTACCTGACAGAGGTTTCCTGAGAAACCAGCGGGACACAGACATTGGAATCCATTGATTTCATCCTGGCAATGACCCCCATTCATGCAAGGGTTACTTGCACATTCATTGATGTCTTTCTCACAGTGATCTCCTGCATAGCCAGGTGAACAGATACACCGATAACCATTAACCAAGTCCTGGGAAAGAACAAAAAAAAGTTTTAGAGTTAACGTTGTTCCTTCCTTGATGTATTCTTATTAAGAAAAAATCTTCTTACTATGTCCAAAATATTTAGAGGGGAAAAAACAAACACAAACACACAGACCCAGTCCCAACTTACATTCTTAATTTCCAGGCAGAATACATTAATTCACAGGTTGAAGGGAAGTGCCTACATTTCCAGTAGGTAGTTTGCACAACCACCAGCCACTGGTGACACTGGCAGTGAAAACGAGTCATTTATTGAAGTTGTATTTTTTTGCCCTTACTGTTCTACAGACCTATCTCGACATGCTGTGGCATGACATAGGCCTTCCCCCAACTTAAAGAAATGATCATTTGTACCAGCTTTTTGCTGTTTTTCAAACTATTTGTTCTTAGACTCAAATGCTTTAGTTACTGTTTCAAGTCTCGGGGAAACCAAAGTAAAACAAGGGCTTACCCGACAGGATCCTCCATTCTGACATTGTCCACGACAGTCGTTAATATCTGCAATAAAATTAGCACGGTTAGAAGGCAAAAATATATTTACACTAGATAGAGAGTTCAGGTCTCTCTAAAACTGCAGCTAGATAAACCTTTTGTCAGGTTTCCTGCATGCCTTCCTTGAGATAAGGTTATTATAATGGGTGGGAAACCTTTCGCGATTCTTCTAGGAGAGGCAGTAAAACTTCACATCATTGTTTTAGTCTCTTTATCAGAATATAGCTATGGTACAGGCTAATGACTTTGATAAAATTGTGTATTTTCATTCCGCACCAACTACTCCCTTTCTAAAAACATCAACTGCTGGGGCTCTGCCCAGTGTTTAAATTGAGTTTAGAACTCAGTGGCACACGCACATATACCCAAAGAACTGGCCTTTAATAAGCCCAAGGGTATGGACACTTACTTATATCACAGTTGTGGCCAGACCAGCCAGTAATGCAGTCACAGTAGTAGCTGCCAATCAGGTTCCTGCAGGAGTTGGCATTGACACAGGGCTTGCCCTCACATTCGTTCGCATCTGGAAAACCAAGGAGAACATTCAGGGGGGATGGGGGAAGCCCACACCCCAGCAATAACCAGCAGTTCCTCCAGAGCCAAGAGGAACTTGCAGTGTACAGCATGGATTAGCGTGACTTGGACCAACAAAAGTCAATCATCATCAGCCTCTTTTCAGTTTCTTTGCAATTAGAACATACAGGCTACGCTAATTATTTCACAATTACCCAGCCACTCATTAAGAGCAACTTGCCCCCACACACGCATCTCGGCTGAGCTTTCTGAAGGAGGAATGCTGCAGCCTGGGCATTGGGATGAGTGTGCTGTGTAAAGAATGCAGCCAGCTCATTCTCCGTGAGATCATCCCCGTTTTGGAACTCAGCTGTGAACTCCTGGGTCTGGAGGAGTTGACGTGATTGAAGAAATACAGCAACTTTCTCACAGGGTAAAGGGAGAAACACATGTGGGGGCAGGACTGGGAGGCACAACACGCACCCTCCCCACTTCAGGGCAGTCCTGGTTTGAAGGATGTCTCTGGTTAACTATTTCCTTCCAAGTGCCAGCATGCAAAAGCAAGGTGATGGAAGCCACACTACTCCTAGACCCCAGTCCTGCAAACAGATACTGTCTTCAATGTGCCAAAATACATCCACAGGCTTCAGAAACATGACTGGGACTAATGCAGGACCATGATCCCTTCTGCATTTATCTTTGCCAGCTCTGAAACAACACTGGATGAAGAGAAAGCAATTCTTACCTAGCTGGCACGTTTTGCCAGTCCACTGAGGTGGGCAAATACACTTAAATCCATCAACTAGGTCTTGGCAAGTTCCTCCATGACCACAGGGATTTGGAGCACAATCATCAATATCTGCAATGCAGAATAAGGACAGGCTTAGCTCCACTACCAGATTGGCAATGGCAGTAACTGACAAGTCTGATAAATGCTTGCTGCTACTCAGGTTTTCCCCGAGGAACAGAAGAACAACAGGACTTCTACTTGGAATTTCTAGGTTATCTTTGATTTCAGCAAAAGCCTCCTTTAAAGAGAGGAGTAATGTGAAAAGGGGGTTCAAAGCACTGGGGGAAGAGTTTACCCCCTATGGCCTTTTTGCAAGTGGAAGTCCTATTTGGATCCAGCAAGTCCCTCAGAACAGCGTTTTTAACAACATGCCAGAATGCTACAAAAGTTCAGCATTCTGCTTCTCTCAAGATGATTTTGGCTATTCTTTCCCCTGGTAGTTGACAAAAACCTTGGTACAAGCAAAGGGGAAGAGAGTGCACAGGGGTGTAAATGGCTGCCAGGAAGCAATGCTCAGGCTGGGAAAGGTTAAGTAGTCTGCCCTGTAAGTTTGTGAGGGATTAAAAAGACTGATCAAAACCAGCAAATTGGCACATTTTTAATAAACACTGTAAAGGACTCACTGTCAGTGCAGGTTGGTCCAGCCCAGCCAGGAGCACACACACATTCAAATCCCGTGGATGTCTCGAGGCAGCTTCCCCCGTTGTGACAAGGGTCGGAGAGGCAGGCGTGCTCCGCTGCACAGGGACAGAAGGACATCATGGCAGAGGCGACAGCAATGCCACCACAAGCCAGCCCTGCTCCTTCCACACTGCTCTGGGCACACCATTATTACTCTTGCTGCACTGTGCTCCTGCAAGAACCAGGAATTCCCTGGCTTGCCTTCTCCTTCCATGCTAACCTCATCAGCACACCAACTGGCACCTGCTGGAGCCACAGCCAGACAGGGCAGCTCAGAGTGACCTCCCCAGTGAGCAGAGGGCTGATGTTCAGAGACAACAAATGTTCACGATAAAGCATGAATAGGAAAGGCTGGATCTTTGTACCCAGCCCTGACTGGGCACACTACAAACTGAGTTCTCTTCCATCTCATAAAGGGCATCCAAAACCAGCCACCAAAAGCTGGCAAGAATTAACTGTCAGATGGCAACCCAGCAGCTCCATGCAACACTTACCAATTTCACAGTTCTGTCCTGAGTAGCCCTCAGGGCAGGAACATTGGTATTTGTCAGGGCCAGTGTTGCTGCAGGTACCACCATTCAAGCAGGGCGGGTGGGTTCCACAGTAGTTCAGATCTGCAAGAGGGGAGGAGCATTCAAGCCAGGCTGCAAAGTTACAGGAACATCACCACGTGCTTTGTTCTGTTATCCCAGAGCCTTTACAGAATGCATCCTCACGCAGGAGTGGGACAGGACAGGGACAAGCTAAGGACAGATGCCAGAAGAGCAGTGGGGACAAGGCCAAGCAGCTGAGGGCCAGCACGCTCCCTGCACGTTTCAGGAGCTCGCAGAGCCCCTCGGTGCAAAGGCTGCCAGCGCTGACATTCAAGTGTAACACGGCCCCCTGGGATTAGCATACCTTTGTCACAGAGCTGACCACCCCAGTTGGTTTCACAGAGGCACTGCCATGGTTCAATGCAAGTGCCATGGACACATCCCGGGTGTGGAATGCACTTATCACAGTACTGGCCTTGCCATCCATACTGACACCTTTAGTTAAAGAGGAAAAAAAAAAAATAAATAAAAGGAAATAAAAATAAGAACAGGGAAACAAACCCAAACCCATCATAATTGCTGTGTGTAGATATTAGCGTGCAACTGCAAGGCTTGAAGAAAGGCTGGGGAAGTGGGGGAGAAGGGCAGGATGAGGGAAGGGGAGAAGCTATTCAGGGATTGTTTGATGGTTTCTTGTAAACAAACATTTTGGTAGTTTTGCCAAGGTCTCTGTAGCCGGCCTCCTGACAAAAGAATAACTGTTCTGAGAAAACCAGCATGAGGCCATTCAGCACAATAATACTCTTTTGGAGCCTCATATAAATGTGGCAGAGAGGGTGGGTGTGCACTACAAATCAATCTCTGGACTTTGACAGGGTGCTTTATAAATTGAGGGGGGAAGAAAAAGTCAGTGGAAACAATAGTTATCCAGAGATCCTCATGAATACAAGGTTCCAGGCATTTCAGCCATGCTGGATTTGCAGGAAGACAAACAAAACCATAACCACCAACTCTGAGCCCTTGGCAAGGCAGTAGCAAAACATGAGGAGTTCCCTGCTCTGTCAGAAGCCACCCTTATTCTGAATAGAGACACACACACACACACACAGAGCCACTGGGCCACAGTCAGGGATGGAAGAAAGCAGCACGGCAGGATTTTACACATGTTCAAAGATCAGCTGTTGGTGTGTTTCTGAGTTTGATTTATGCTAATAACCTCTTTTCAGGGAATAACTAAATCATATCCAATTCTGAGAAACACTAATATCTGAAGAATTTACTACTATTTGAATACTTTATTGTAACCATCAATGAGCTACCTGAATTCTCAACTTAAAAGGAAGATGTTCTTTTAAAATAAAGCCCCCTTAAGGGAAAGCTTATTTTGGCTTTCATTTAGTTCTCACTAGAAAGAAAGACCAAGAGTCCTTCAAATTAAAGTGGATCTATAGATAGAAACAAGCAAAACAAGTCAAAAATGAAAAGCAAGATCTTTTTTTTTGAGGTACTGTATTTCATTAACAGGCCCTGAGAGTAATTGATCAGCAGCAATTATGCACTAAGCTGTCACTAAATTATGAAAACAAACCTCAGCTCTACAGAAGTCAGCTAAGCTTTCTATTTGTAAAACCCCCCACCACTCTTCTGCTAGCAATTTCTTCTCATGGGAAAAAGCCAGAAGGATCTATCCAATGGATAAGCACACACAGGCAGCGGTAAGTCCGACTTCCCTTCTAAAAATCTCAGGTGACAAACTGCATCCTAATTAACTTTTTTTCTTTAATAGCTATCACAATAGCAGCCTTTTCAAAGTCAATGGGAAATTCTTATTAGTTTGTGTGTTAAAAAAAGCCAGTCAGTGCAAAGAACATGAAAAAAACCCAGATAAGGCAAAACAACCTCCCTCAAGTAGCTCTTGGAAAATCCTTCTGTATAGGGCATATAATGAGAATGCACAAAGATCAACATTTAGGACCAGACCCTTTTAATTTGTATTGCATTCAAAGCAACTTGCACACAATCCAAACTAAGGGACCTCACCTGCAAAAGCAGGTATCCAAACTGAGGATTTTACTCCTGTCAAATCACAGTGATGGTGGATTTTGTTTTCTTTAGAACAAGTGTAAAGAAAGCAGAATCATTAAAAAAACCCACACCACACAGGAAAAAAAAAATCATGCGCTTTAGAGCCAAAGGTACTACTTCAAACATCAGCTTCAAAGCATAACAAAATTGGGTAAGGCTATGGGCATTTAGGGAAAAAAAAGTGGGATATCAATTCCAGAAAAAGATTCACAGTAATAACTCGTGTTTAATAACATGTATGCAGCAGTTTCTCATGAGAAATTTAAAGTTAAGTTTCCTTGTATAGTGATTCATGAGTAAAAATGGTTTAGTTGGCTGGCCTGCATTGAAGAAAGTGACTGGCAGTGAAAGGGAAAAGGATATTTTGAGAACGTTTGCAAGTTGTCTGTTGTACCAGAACACAGAGCAGTTTCTGCTCGGATGTTATTTTTAAACCCTGTTGCATTTGTAGCATACAGGCTATATGACTCATCAAAACTTAAAAGAAAATAAAATCTTGTTTCTGTGTTCACTTTAAAGATAGTGGTCTAACTTGGCAAGCAGAAGTTATCTGAAAGCACCAGAAGGACAGCATTGTTTCAAGACTATGCAAATCAAGTGTGGGAAAGTTGCACCTTAAGTAAATAAGAGCACTAGTGCATGTCTGGGCAGTGAGTGGGAGGCAACAGACTTAGAAAGAGAAAGGGAAGAAAAAAAAAAATCTGGAAACAAAGCCTGTTGTTCTGACTAGGAGACAGCAACCCCTACAAGGCATGTTTATTCTGATGACAGCAGCACAAATCACTGGTAGCCCTGACTGATATGCTCCTCTCACCATCTGGCCCCCCGAAACTTCCTACTACTTGTTAGTCTTTTTTTTTAATTAAAAAAAGATTTAGATTTGGTGTTCTGGGGGTTAACCTGCTTGTATCTGTGCTGCTAAACATTAAAATCACAGGACAAGTGACAACAATTCATCCCCTGGCTGGACTTTCACTTTGCCATGGCTCTATGAGGATCAAAGTTTACTTCTCACCTCACTTTCAGATGGTTCCTTGATAATTTTTTTTTGTTTTGTTTTGAAGCATGAATTGCCAAAGCAGAGAAAATTAATGAGCCACTATGGCTATTTAGGCTGAATTCTTACAAAACAGTCTGTCAGACATTCCAGATTCAGTTCCTGTTAGAACTCTAGCTCATCAAGCAGTCCACTTCATGCAAAGGTTTCCAGCAACAGAGAATCCACCAATATGCTTGTTAGGCAGAAAAATTACTTTCTATTCCGTCAAACTTCTGAGCCTTATTCAGGAATACTCAAACTTCACTTTTAACCCTTCCTACACAGGATCAATATCAACAGTTTTGTAACCTCAGAAGCTCTCAGTTGTAAACAGAAATGATAAAGGGTTACATGCAGCAACTTGGAACCTGTCTGTTGATAAAGAATACCCACTTTTAATATCCACTACCCCTCTAAGGGTAAGGGACAAGACTTCCCTGTGCTGTAAATATATGCTGCATATTTTAAGGCATTCCAGATATTTAATTGTTGGGTTGTGGATAAAATCTGCTTTCCATTGTCTCCTTGCCAGGACAGAAGGGACTTCAAAGCACAGCAACAAAATTCGGCATTCATCAGAGCCCACTGACAAGATTTCATCCCAGCCATTAACCTCTCAGCACTCGGAGCCAGGCTCACAATGGGAAAGGGACCCAGAGATTCAACTAATCCCATTCTAAAGAATGCTTGACTTTTGCCTACTGATGGAAGAAACCAGGGGGTGGGAGGGAAGAAGGGGGGAAACACTGAAAGGGAGAAGAAGGGAGAAAAGCCACACTGTACTTCAAGCTTGGAATTGAAAAACCTATTAATCAGGCTGTTGGAAAAAACATAGCCACTAAACATTTGCACTATTTATGCAGAAACAATTAGTTAGTGCTCATTAGGCAGCATTCACGCGATTTATCCCATACCCCCCTCTCCCTCAGTGCCACCATTTCACAAACCAAAAGCTTCTTAAAATTACCAGTGCATTAAAAGCCTGCTCCCCCCTTATTCTGGGCAAGTCAGCATGAATAATGTGTCTTGCTCAAAACCACAACTTCCAAAACGCCCTCCCCTCCCCAGTCCTATTGTGTTTAGCATCACTTGTTTAATTAGTTGGGGAGGGGTGAGGGGGAAAGCAAGGAGGGATAGGAAGCATTTACCTGCACTCTCCTGGAATTGTGCAAGAACCATGCTTGGGGCTACATCCCTGACGACAAATAGCTGTTAAAACAACAAAAAAGAGGAGTATCAGCACGCTGCCCGCTTCCGGCGCCTTCACACTCGTGGGAATGTTTTAATCTGTAACCAGCATCGTAATCCTGCTGAATCCGAGCTTTTAACAAGTGTCTCCTATCAAGTCTACCGGAAGGAAAACCAAGGTAGGTGTCTCCCTGGGATAGGAAATCTATCAGCTTTTCCCTTCTGTAGGAAATCTGACTTTGCAGAGGAATTGTTCCTAGTGCTGTTCAAAGAGCTGTTTTTATGTAGGAGAAACCATCTTGCCTTGGAGAGCTCAGGTCACTTGGAGTCTACAGGTTTCCCTTCTCTGTCTTTTGCAGGTGATCTGGGCCACGCTCCCTGGCTTTACACCTAATTCAAAGCAGCTTTTAACTACTGTGGATTTAGTTTTGGCTGTATCTCTGAACAGACAGGATATCACGATGAGCAACAATTCAAATTGCAGGTAAACTCAGTCATTAAGACAGGCTGATATTCTGTTCTTAAGTCCTGCTTTCTCCTTCCCCAATTACTTAGGTAGCAGCCATTCCCTAATAAACATGTTGAACATGATGTCAGGTGGAACAAACAAGCCTGGAACTTTTCAAACACCAAAGCTTTACACTTGCCAGGTCAGCTTTAAAACAAGTCTCTCCTTCCTGCTTGTCTTGAAGTTCTGCACCAAAGGGGAAATCCATTTTGAAGTCAGCAGCAGAACTCCCATTGAAGTCAGTGGGCTGGGTTTTCTTCCCAAGGGCAAAGATGCGGATAATCAGAGAAAGAACACATCTGCTAAGCGCCCAGTACTCTCTCCAAGACTTTAACATAAGGCAGAAACTACTCTTCTCCTGCCCCCTGTTCTCTGTGTAGAGTTGGTCACTGTCCCATCAGTCCTTAGCCTCCTGTCTGCACAATCTGACCACTGAATGCATCTCGGATTCGATGCCCTCAAATCCCTCCCAGTCCCACTGGTCTGCAGGCTGACAATTTGTCACAAACCTTTGTTGCACTCTGGTCCCATCCAGCCTTCCAAGCAGGTCTTGTTGCCGTTCTGGTCACAGGTGTGGTGAGTGAAGAAGTCATCTCTGGGCCGGCAGAACTTGTTGCAGCCGAAGCCGTAGTAATGTTCTGCACAGGTCACTCGGATCTGGTACTCAAAGTGGGCAACTCCTGCGTTGTGCTTCAGGGTCTGCCACTGGCGGCTGGGATTGATCATGCCAGAGTGAGAAGCCTTCTCAATAATGCGATCCGGGTCTGCAAGGCACAAAGGGTGGCAGAGTTAAAACTTCCTTTAGGTCTCGTCATTAGCTCCCACATCACAGCGCTCCAGCTTCACAGGCAAGACTCTCTGAGGCAGCCAGTTGGTTTTATTAATTTTCTGTTTTAGACAGTCAGATAAGGCTGCCCTGGAGCTACAAACCATTAACTGAAACACACATGCAGCATTATCAAACTGAACAAAGCTTGAAATCAAAAGGGACTGCTCAGTTACTGCCAATCACTTATCCCTTTTGCAGTGTAAGGGCATCCACTAAGAATTCATACAGTTCGTGACTAAAGAAAATTCAGCTTCAACAGACTGGTACAAAAAGTGTTTTCCCTGCTTCTCCATTAATGGCACTACTTTTGTTTTCAACTGGAGCATTTACAAAAACAACATACTACAATAGCCAAATAAAGCCGTCTCTACAGTCTGAACATAGGCACTGCAAAAGGTTTGCAGCCTTTTCCTTATGTGTAAGCACTAAATTGAAAACTACCAACTCCAGCATTCAGATGACATTAGCAACCTCACCAGACTTTGGCTGAGAAATACCATGAAAGTCCTGTCTTCAGACAGCAGCTGAGAGTACAAAGTCAAGACAACCAAGCAGAAGACTCATACTACTGCATGTATGTGCTATAGATCCCCTTCCCCTCTATAGAGCAGAACATTTCAAAGTTTAGGTTTGCACTTGACATTTAGTTCTAGCAAAAGTCTTCTGGCTTTCAGAGCGATACAACTGTCTGAATTACGGCTTGAAATAATAATATTTCACATTTGCTTGGAACATTGTATATATCTGTGGTATTTCACTTTGTAGTCCAGGTCTTGTGACTTAAACGATCTGACAATGCATAACGACCTGCTGCTACCCAGCACTTGACTGCTGAGTGAAAGTTTATCGTAAAACAGCCAAAATATCCTCACAGACTGAGTTCAAAACCAACAGTGAGTACATGGGAGCACAATCCAGCAACAGGAGAATTTGAGGTAGAAAGGCAGTTTGCCAATGATGTGTTAGCACCGTGTGAAGTACTGGCACCTCTGAGTGTTAAGAATTAAAATGTACTGATGTGCTGCTTGTTCTTCCAACAACTACAAAAGAACCTTCTGGGATTTTACAGAAGGCAGAGCTGAAGACTTAATGAAGTTGCTACTAAAGCCATAAGATGACACAGTTTTTAATCTAAGATACTTTTAAATGCATTGCTAAGGACCTTTGATTTGCAGCTTTCAAAAAAGAACTTCCCAACAGGCTTCTCAAGCCTCAGATACCCATTATGGGTCCACCACTAGGTCCTGTCTGCTTGCCTGCAGTTTGGAAAGCAGTCAAAGCTCTTGCTGCACAACCACACACGAGTGCCAATACTCAGACATTGTGAGCATTTGCCCATTTTTGGGGGTATTTGTGACTTGAGACTATAGCATTCATTACGTGTTTACAGTGTGAAATTAAGGGCAACAACTTCTTACTCACCTTCTGGTATTTCTGGTTCTATAATATTTTCCATTTAAATCAGTTTTTATTATTCATTGGCACTAAGCCCCCAACTCCACAACTATGTGTCAGACTTTCAAATGCACGCAGGCCTTTATTAATTTAAATCCCATTCACAGGTAATGTGGATGCCTAAGGACCTTTCCATACTGGTACATCCAGAGCAATATCATGTTCTGTGCTGTGCAGGTGTAAGGCTCCTAGATCTCATCAGCAAGATTATTGACTAATTCTAAGAGGTACTTAAGCAGATGCATATCTGCTCGTCTTGAATGGGGATACTCTGGCAATTAGAGTTCCACTCATGCGTGCTGGAGATGGCTCTGCTGCACTTGCCAAGATTACACTCCATCCACAGCACAGCTGGAAAGCAAAGGCACTTCCCCAAACACCGAGTGTGCAAAAAGACATCCTGCTCCTTGTGAGTAAAACAACTTTATCCTCTCCTGTAAGTGGCAGAAGAAAAGGAGAACGACACTCCATTTAGTTTTGTAAGCCAGCCCCCCCACCTCCACTCATTCTTGCTTTTCCAGTCTTTTCCTGTTCCCCCTTGGGAACATACCACTGACAACTATTTCAGTCCTTGGCACCAGAAAGGGAGTTGCCTTGAAAAAGTGATCTTTCCCTTTGCCTCTGCTCTTTCATTCTTCTCCTATCTGCCAGCTCATTAGGAAGCTTGTCCTTGCTGCACGGCTATGACCTCTCACTCCAGCCATCAGCTCTTTGGAGACCTTAACCACAGGCTGAACTCCAATGGAAACACCCTTTTCAAGTCCACTGGACTTCATTTTTTTTGCAGGTGCTCGGATGGAACCCAGCTGCAATTTCACTCTGGATCATGGCAAAAATATCTTCCATTGGACACGCATTTTAAAACTACTCCCATCCACCTGAATTCAAGTGTAGTCTCACAGGTTTAAGCTCCCTTTCCATTAGCCATCACCCACAGTTTTCACAATGAAACGCTGGCATGTTCCTTCTTGTACAAAAACTCCTCCACCCTTGCCTATTCCCACCTGTCAGTGTGCACTTACACAAGGGTGCTGACCCAGACTCCAGGGGAGGCATTGCAACAACCCTGCCATTCTTAGCCCGCACCAACCACGGTTTCAGTTTTATAGGAAGCGATCCCAACGCAGCAGAATGGTTAAGTAAATAAAAAGCAGCAGTCAGCCAGGATTGAGACAAAAGGATCTTCTGAACTCCACTGCCTTCATCTGACTCAGAAGCCCATGCTTTGATAGAAAGGTTAGAGGAAGCATTAACCCATTAGAAATTGATGAAGTGGAAGAGAGAGGCTTTCTGTACATCTCGGGCTTCCGCTCCACACTTCACTGTCAGAGACTCTGTTGGTTTTATTCACTTCTTGTGGCTACACTTCAAAGCCATAAATCTCTCTTTTTATTCAGTGGGCAACTGTATCAAAGGTTTTAGACACAAGGAAATGAGCTATTTTGACTGCCCACCTTTGCCTTTCAGTGCTCCAATGTCTGGAAATTATAACTATGCAGCATCAGGAAGCAAAAACAACAACAGAAAAAGCCCAGACTCCTCTGAGCAGTTTGGGTGGCCAAGGACAGCACAGTTATTTTTGAAAGTCTTTGTTTCAGACAACTTCCAGCTACGGCTTGGTTTACATTGTGCTGAAGTCTCTTATGCCCGCCTGGAATTCACATGCAACTGATACCAGTAATTTACAATAGCTCTTTGACATAGTTTGAGATGCAATGTCAGCCCATTAGCTTTATGTATGAAGCAACAGTAGCAAGATGGCAACCAGACAAGAACCAGAGTAAGAAAACCATTTGAGTTGAATCTTGGCTCCAACAAAGCACGATTCTCATCAACTTCAACAGGGCCAGAATTTAACTGCAAGCCACTCTTGGAAGTGAGACAAGAGAGAGTATGTGGTAAAGAGAACGTAGGAGGAGTGGAATGTAGAGGGGGGAAGGAAGCATCCACTCGAGGATCTTCTAACAACTGCATTGATCAGAGGATGCTTTCAGAGCTATTGAAAAGTCACACAAGGCCTACTAAACCCATTTTTATTGTTGAGAGCTCTCATGGGGTCCTTCTAATTCAGTGGCAATTAGGGCAAAAGAAAATCCTGGACATCAAAAAACTCCACTCTTCACATTATATGATGACAATTGTTTAGTTCTAATCGTTTTCTTAACTAGCTCTTCAAGCCCTACTCTGCAGCTCTGGGAAAGCTGACTAAGTCAAGCCATGCAGCACAAAGGAAAAGTTTTGTGCAGTGCAGCGACTGAAGTGACTTACAGATGGCAAAGTGACAGCAAAGCTGGAGCAGGAATGCAGATCAGGAACATATGCAAGAACATGTCTGCACTTGGTCAAATGCACTGCTGAGAAATGAGGCAAGTTTGTCTGAAGACAATTGTACTTCCAGAACATGAAAGCAAAGAAAGGGTTCATTGTGTAGCTTTGGAAATGCAGTTGTTTCATGAAAAAAGATGAGCTCTAATAATAGTAAAAGTGGCAGAGACCCAGTCTGAAAAAAACTCTCAGATCCTACTATAAACAAGACTTTAATTTTGAATTCTTCAATTTTTAATACTTCCCTGCTACATCATCTACTTTCTTCTTCTCCATATAACATTCTACATCCAAGAAATCTCCCAGCCACTGCTCCATGACTGTGCTGGGGTAGAGTCTGAAATCACAGGTACTGCAACAGTGCTGAATGAGGCTGGCTGTAGCTATCCCTGACAGGCCACATGATTTATCTCAAGCAAGAACTGCTTTTCTGGAACAAAGAATTAATAGGACACCTCACGTACATTAAAAAAAAAAATTATAAGGAGCAGATCTGCACAGAGTAGTTCCCAAGCTATGCACTCTTCACCAATTGAAACATAAAAGCACAGCACTGTACACACTTCTACAAAGCCTTTCTCTCATGAGCCCATTTCATTCCTGCATGGCTGCCACCTTGGCATTCCAAAGCAGACTGCAAGAAGCTGCTGTAAGATGGACCACAGTACTGCTGCTTCCTTGCTGGAGGAAAAGGTCTGTTGTGTCAACAAAAGCTTTATGAGTTCAGATTCACACTATCTCCTGTGGTTTTTACCACACACACTGTTAACACCCTAAGTTGAAATCGAGCTGATTTTGCCTACCTCCTTCAGTAACAGTAGGCAAAAAGCAGAACAGCTCGTGTGCCAAGAGACCCTGTAGAGCTTCCTCTAGCCACGGGAAAAGCTTAGCAGAATGTTTCTGAAACCAACCAGAGACATTCCAGGGGAAAGATCCCCACCCTTGATTTTCAGCCAGCTCTACCAGGTGGTGTCTGGTAAATATTTTTTCAGCCCCTGCATATAAACCCCCAGACATCCAACTCCCAAGGAGGAACTCGTAGTAACTCCTATTTCTCAAATACAGTCATTAGATGGATATGCAGATTAAGTCTTTTTTTTTTCTCTTTTTTTAAAGCAGTACATTCAGTTTTGAGAAGTACTTAGTTTATAGAGAGATCTCAGGTGAACAAGACTTAGGCTTCTGAATATTATTCCTAATTAAAAAGAACAAAACAAGACTAAAAAACCGAAACCTGAAGAAATCCTTTGGCTTTTACTCTCCCAAAGGAGAAAGAAGGAATTAACAGCATCTATTTTTAGGCATCACACTTTTGGTGCCTAGGTGAGCGAGCTACTCACCCTCTGCAGGCACTGTGAGTGAGACAGGCTGCTGCAGAGCCTGGAGGAACTGCTCCAAATTGTTTGGGGAGAGCTTTTCCCTCTCCTCGTGCTCTAACTCCCAGCAAGCTGGTGAGGCTCCCAGAGGCCTTTCAATGCCCAGGACACAGAGGTGTCAGAACTAAATAAGCCAGAGGAAGGAATACTTACTCGTGGAGTTATCATTGTAATCCCACGCCTCAACAAGCAATGTGTAGGATCTCTGCAAAAGAGAAATAAGAGTTAGTTTCAAAGAAAAAACCTGACAACAATTTTAATTAAAAAGAAAAATTCTGGTCTCTGCCCCAAAGCAGATACTTGAAAACAGAAATAGGTAAGAGATTATGATTGAGACAAACATGATCTTCTTGAAACCCCATAAGCTACCTTATCCAGTCTGACTTAGAGGACCTTTCACCTTGGATAGCTCATCTTTGTCATCATTAAAGCATCTTATGTACTTAACCAGGAAGTACAGCCTTTGACACTGCACTCCAGCCGAAATAAAGCATGTGGGACAGCTGCACAGGGAAAACAGAAAGCACCGAGATAGCACAGCAGCATCAAAAAACCCAAAACCAAACCCCCACTCTCAAAAACTGCTTCAAAAGAATTGTAGTTACAGAAAAATAGTCTTGATGTCCCTTCCCCCAGCCATCCTGAAAGCAAGAAGTGTTGCTAAGATTACTGTGCCCTGCCTTGACAGCGCAATCTCCAGGGACTTTGCTTTTCAGCACCCCCTTTGAAAGCTTTGTCTGCATGAGGGCCATCGCAGCTCCCACAAGTATCAGGTAACGGAGGGCAGAACTGATGGATATGGGAAGGGGGTGGGGTGAGAGAGAGGCATTGTAAAACAAAGGCTAAGATCAGCTTCTTTGGAAGAGCAGGGAAAGGGAAGCCGCACTATCCACCCGTGTCACTTTTACAGATGCTCCAAGCTGCCAATGAGCTCTGTAGCACTCCAGCAATAATAATCATAAGCATAAACTGACTGAAGTGACTCCATGGGCTGGAAAGATGCCAGCTATTACATCTAAACCACCTTTATCTTCAATCCTAACTTGAGAACAAGACCCATTAAAACATCTCCTCCTCCAGCTCTACCCCGAGATATTATTATCCAGGCTGTATCTTTCAAAGTTGCCATTTAGCCAGCCATATCCAAACTTACACAATGATTAAAAACCAAAACAAAACACCTCCTCTCCAAAAGCGAAAAAAACCCCAAAACTGAAGAAAAATAGGCAAAAATTATTATTTGAAAAGTAACAAATATAATAATAACTACAGGTAAGGCAATAAATGTAACATCTTTCTGGAGAGCAGAACAATAATAGTACAAATAAAAATTCTGTGAAGAGTTTTGATGCTTTGCCATAGCAACTGTGCATTGCGAGGTTTATTTCTCCTTAATGTGCCCAAGTTCAGTCACAGGCTGCTCGTTTGTGGTCTGCAGTGCTTCTCACCCTCTCTGTAACAGAGACCAAAATACAGTTCCAAGAGTGAGCTGCTACAAGGTGCACAGGGGTAAGGCAGACCTCAGATTTCTGAAGAGGAGAGGAAACAAAAAAGGAAGGAAAAAAAAAAAAGAAAAAAAAAAGAGAACGAGAGTTGGAGCAGACTGCTTTCTCACGACTGGACACAGCATGAGCCTCTGAATGAAAACCCAGTTTGTGATGGACACCGGCTTGCTGTATAGCCTAAATATGTTTCATATTCAAAGCAGAGCAGGATTCCATTCCGTTCACTGATAACTGTGGGAAAATGCTTCCAAAAGTAAGCAAAGCTGGGCAAGCCAAGACATGCACCCAAACTTCTATGCAGAGGCTCCATTGGCCTGAACCATTTTTGGTTAATATTTCATGAAAAGTTATATGTTACTTGTTTCTATTCTAGACCAAAGTCTGACAACTTGAAAAAACTCTGAAAATCAAATAAACCAAAATGCAACTCAATCATCGAACACTGCTTAAAACAGATTTAAGAAGTCCTTGCACAAGTCAGTGGTAAAAAAAAAAAAGAAAGAACCAAACCAAATAAACAAACCAGGAATAGAACTCCTGAGCCATATTACAGATGCAGATTGCACTATCTTGGGTGCTTCCTCAGTGGTTTAATTACCAACATTAAGCAGCACAAGCTGAACATGTTACTGCAAGCTTGACAAAAAATATTATGATATAGAGAATGAATTATGGCAACTAGCACTACTTCCAATAAAGTTAAGGATGTTTTCCTTTCGGCCTTGCATAATTGTTTTGGAAGATATTTTGTCTAAACTCATAGCAACAGTTCCCTGCTGGTTCTCAGGACTGTTTACCAACACACCTAGCCCTTAAGGAAAGGAAAGGCTGAATCCTAGCTCTGAGTGCTACTGTTGCTAGATACTTGTGTGACCACTTTCCACTACCACACAGGAGTTTGTTTAACAGAGAGGAGATGCTTCAGCTGAACTGGATGGAAAAAAAATGCAAGGGGAACAAACCTACCCTAGCAATTCCTTTGTTTCTAACTGTCCCCTCTCAGTTCGTCTCAGTATTTTAAATGAAGACTCTCTGTCCTGAAAAGGGATGATACAAAAAATGGCATTTGACTGCTTGGCTCTGTCCTCCTCAGCATGGGGAAAAGACCACAAAAACCCAAGACTTTGTGTTCAAAACAGGACACTTTTAAACAAAAGCCACACAGACACCCAGAGCCTCACACCAGTGGCCAAGCCCCTTCAACAATCCAACTATCACATACCTCTAACTAATTACCTCAGCCCCCCCAAAAAAGCAGTTCTGTGCAAAGCTGCACTGTTGAGATTTTTTAGAAGTGCATATCATCCCCACTCTATAGATCAAGGATTCAGATAGCTCAGGAATGACTGCTTACAGTGTGGAGGTTTAACTTTTCCCATGCCCATAGATGACCTCTGCCCATCTTTGAATAAATATATATATCCAGACACAAGAATTCCACATCATGCACCTTATTCCATCAAAGCAATGTCCTAGGCAACAAGGCAGCAGTGAACTTTCCAGAGTCACACCCAATTAGCCACTGTAAACCTGAGCTTGACCAGAAGGCAGAGATTCTGGCTTGAGAGGAAAGGCAGCTTGAAAGGAACAGCAAGTCCTGTAACTTTGCAGATCAGTCCAGAGGACTAAAAGGCAGCATGGTCAAATTTAAGCAAAACTTCTGTGAGTTAAGCTAGGAGAGGATGGAAATGGTCAAGTTCACACTCCAAGAACCAAAGCAAGCATCAGTGTGCAAGAGCTGTTTTCCTCAATGACAAGACACTGTGTCTTGATCCACTGATAGTACAGCTCAAGAAACTGTGAAGACCCAAAACCCACCAGAAATTGTCCCTTTTAAGGACCTCAAAGGGCAATGCAACCTCCTTTCTGGTTATTTAAATGAATCCTGGCAGCTGCAGGTAAACAGGTGTTTAAAGCTCTCTGCTTGATTACCTTCTTCCCTCCCTTCATCCAGACATCCACCCAAAAGAGGCGCTTTTGTACTTTGGCTTCTAAAGGCACTCTGCAAGTCAGTGGGCCAGAGCAAGATTAAAACATCCAGCTCCTTAGCTGAAGCACTGCCTCCGTTTTCAAAGGGCTTGCAACTCGTCAAACTCCTTTCCCTCCTACCCCTGTGGTTAAAGCATGCAAGAGCTTTGCTGAGCATGTGAAACCATGACTAGACAAATGCAGTGGGAAGTTTTGCATTCAGAGAGCTGTGCCTGCTCCTCCTCTGCCAAACAAGGAGAGCAGGTTAAGCCCAGCAACCTTCTCCTCACGCTGTGCACAGCTGTGAACACCAGCTTGAGAACAGCACTCACACACACCCTGTCGGCATCCAGGGAGGATGGGGACTGGCACAGCAGGCCACAGGGGTCCAGCTGTGACATATGGGAAACTGAGGCGTGTTTCAGCGTGCCCAAGGGCCAGGGAGGAGGGCATCTCTGAGCAGGGTTAAAGCTAGCCACAAACGCACCAATGTTCCTCTGAACATCACCAGGACCGTCACTTGGGTACCCTCTCGCTATACAGATGCACCACAACGTTCTGCCATGGCTGGACAACTAAATATCCTTCAAAGGAGTTAAAGGCAACTGGTTCCTCACCCAGAATGTGAATGTACTCCGGAAAAGGAGGAAAACCACCTAACCCTCTTAACCTTTTGTGAAATGGAGCATCATCAGGAAGCTCTTCTTCAAGACAGCCTACGTAAGGACAAGGCAACACCCTACAAAGCTGTTACTGCCTCAACCCTGGGAATATAAACACAGCCCAAGCCGTGGCAATCTCACGCCCCAAAGCCGATGGCCAAGAGCTCGGCTGAACCCCGAGCAGGCAGCCCAGCCAAGAGCCTCATCAGAACATGCCCACACGAAAACACGGCACGTTGCTCCTTTAGGCTTCGTTCTCACTAGTTCCTCTGTTGCTCTAAGTGCCAGCCAACTCTGCACTGCCACAGAAAGGAGACGTGAAAACCGATTTAACCATGTTAGCAGCTTCCAGGAGAGACTTGCCCCCCGTTCTGCCCTGGCACAGGGAAGGCAGTAGCCAGAGTCAAGACCTTTGCTGCACTACAACGGCCAAATGATGAAGGACACAAAAGTACCGCTATCCAAACTATGCATACGCTTAAGCATCCAGTAAACCAGGCTGATCTCTGATCTGGCAAGCCTGCTGGAATAATGAGTATCCTGTGAATACATAATGTGCTGAAGTTGCCATTGTGTGAAGTAAGTCCATGGTTTGTCTGGGAGCCGAGCAATGCTGAGTCTACTGCTGCTTCCTGTTGCTTGTCCTGTATTAGCATTATTTTTGGATAGGCCCCATTATGTTCTGTAATCCTCACTGCAGTCAGTATGGCCACACTATTGTTCTTGGTTAATATTAGCAGTCAATGCCTCTGTCTGGGTGGCCGGACTACAATGTATTCCAATCATAAAACTAGCATGCATTAACAGGACAATGTACTGGGCACAGGGGGGGAGACTTGGGGTCTTCCCTCCTCCCCTTCTTTAAAAAAAAAAAAAAAAAGTACAGCAGCTTCTTTTTTTTTTTTTTCCCCTCTCTTTTTAAACTAATGATTTTAAGTGATCTCAGCTACCAGGGTGCTTCATACAACAGCAGCATTTTAATCAGCACCTTATCTAGTTACAGAGTTATTTTTCTCACGGAGCCCCACTTGTCAAAGAGCAGCAGATAGGCCAAAATGTCAATGGTTGCTTTCAACCTTCCCCAACAAGCAGATTACCTGCCCTTATCAGTCCCCCTACCTGTTTAAAGCATCCCACTGATAATTAAATGCACCAGTTACAAAAGGGTGGCAAGGTTAATAGACAGAATACCTAGTAGCCAGCCAAGCAAAACAGTCAGGTTCACATGGAGCAAGCCTGAACAAGAAGCCTTTCTACTTATTTACCTAAGTGCCTAAGAACTGGGTTGAGCTGGTAAAGGACTCTGGATGTTTGACTGTTTACAAACCACTTTAACCACTTCTATCCACTTTTTGCAGTTTCTTCTGAACACTACAAGAATAATGAGTGTAATTTACGCTGCAGAATAGTGACCACAGAACCCTGAGTTCCACAGACTAACAAGAAACAAATGCAACAGCTTCTAGTTTTGACATCTTTCCCCTGTGTTAAGACACAGGGGTTACCAGTTAAATTATTAGAACTGCGTCAATTAAGATATAAAACTCCTGTTCATCAAGAGAAACTCAAAAGCAAGCTTAGATTCAGTTTTCAAAACCAATCCTGTGACTTCTGGTATCTACAGAGAAGTACTTCTAAGAACTGTAGCTTAAGGCTTTTGCTTTGCAGGGCATCACAAGTCCATTAGGAGTGAAGCTGGAATAAACAGCTCAGACCCAAGTTCAGCAGCTTTAGAACCAGCTGACTTCTACTCCAGCCTCCAGCCCACTGGGAAGCAATGTTTCCTTGAGTGAACTACAACTTTAAGCAGAAAGCATCAATTTTATGCAATTCATTTTCAGCCATGCTGACTTCCAGCTGCATAAACAAGCTGACAGTGCTGGATGTGTGTAGCCTGAGAAAGTTTAGGAATAAGCTTCAGTGCCAGGCCCAATCCAGCTTCCACTGAAGTTAAACTGGAGCAGGCCTTTATTATAACAAGAACAAAAATTCTAGGAGCAGGCAAGATGAGGATTTATTTTTAGACATATTATGTTAATATAGTCAAATAGATTTACCATGAAGATGAAGCTCTGAAGTGGCTGGAAACATAAAAAAAACCTCTTTAAACGTGTAAGAAGTGCAAAACCTCTGAATGGCTGCATCACTTCTCTCCAGTCCTGGGAAAAAAACAGCCTTGTGATGCTAATTATGCTTCAGATGTCACTTAATACTCCCAGCTCCGTTTTGAATAGTAAGCCTAGGCAAACATTACACTTTGAGTGCTAAGATTTATTCTTGTATTATTAATTCAACAAGAAATGACAGAGTATGGATTTGATTAATATGCATTTTGTTATTATAAAAATTTCCTCTGATCTGCCCATGCTCCAAGATGACTTATCATGCATTGTTCAAGAAAAGCTTAAACAGTATCTAGCATTTGCTTCTGTAAGTTTTCAAAAAGTTAACTGGAGGGAGAGAGCCCAAAATCATAAGCCAAATTTTAGTCTTATAACTGTGACATACTGGGCTTAAAAGGATAAAAAAAAAGGAGATGAAAGCAGTGATATTTTTTCTCCAATTCAAAAGGCTGTTACTTTAATATCAGCTGCAGAGTTGTATTTTGGACATCTCTTGTGTCAAGAGAGGGAAAAAGTTCACAAAACTTAAAAACCACTAGAGTTCTTTTACTACGTCACTCTAGCCACATAAAACAATGCCTACCCAGAAAACATATTTTACATCTTCAGGAACCAGGACCTAAGATTTGTCAAAAAAAAAGGGGCCAGACAGACTATTTTATTTTTTTAGGTTGACTATTTTTATTTTAAGGTTGAAATAAGATGTTCAAAACTCTTTTTAATTGTATTTTATGCTCAACTCACTGAGATGCTGAAGGGTTTTTTTCCACCTCAGTAGTTTCCTGGTGCATTGGTGCAATAGGCCTCAATATTAAATAATTACAAGGAGCATAATTTTGGGATAAACAAGCTGTTTGAAATTGGAGCTATGCATACCAAAGGAATTGCCAAGTTTGACCTTCTTACTCAGTCTAGCCAAACCCCCAAAAGATCTTTCTTTACATAAAAGCAAAGTTTAGTGTTAAGTTTTGCTTAGTCAATTGATGCTCAGCTCCCTCAAGGTGCAGCCCACATCACACTTGGGGTTCTTTAAGAAAGGCCAGAGGTTTGATTCATGTGAGAGAAGAGCATGTGTCTGCCTTGGAACCAAACTTGTTCAGACAGACTTTGACAAGTGGAACATAGAAATGCTTTTGTTCCATACTTTTTTATATGGCTTCATAAAGCCAAGCTTGCCTGTCAAGAAAGTCAGTGAAGTCTCAAAATGAATGCAAGAAGCGAGCCTAGGTGCATTTTACTTTTTTAAATCATCATCACTATTGTTTCAATTTACTGAAGAATTACCAGCTACTGCACAGGCAGCTTTCTGATCCATTCCAGTTCCTTTATGCTGGTCTGCTGCCCTGTTTCCTAGCAACTTACTCAAACCTTCCATCACTTAAATTAATTTATGGCCCACCGTCTCCACACCCATTACTCACAGGGGTACGTATCAAAACTGACAAGAGCAAACCCCAGAAGTTATTAATAAAACTCTGACACTTCAAATCTACATGACAACTACAAGCTCCCTCTCACGGTACTTTTAATGCACCCATTCTCTCTGCTCCCTCTCCTGCATGATGAATAAAGGCCTCTAATGCAATACAACTATTTTTCACAAATGGCATAAGAGGGCAGCTTGACATGGGAAGAGGCTTTTTCTTTTTAATATTTTAAGTAGTCAAGGCAACAACACTTTTGAACGTTACTGACTCAAGCTGGAACATCCAAGAGAAGGCTCCATCAGAGAGTGGAACACAATTCAGAGAAGGGCATGAATTTCTAAGTGCAATATGATTAACATTTTAGTCTTATTACCTCTACTATAATTTTCATCTGAATGAATTCAAAGACACCTCTCATGATCAGCCACATGAGTAAATGCAATGCTAATCTCAAGCTCTTACAGAATTCAACAGTATTCAGCTACCTAAAGAGTTTTTTAAGTTCTGAAATTTCAGCATCAGATTAGAGCTGACTAAATTAAGTTTGCCACTTTATCCGTAGAGCTTTGAAAATGCCCGAAATGATTTGTGTACACAATTTTAGTACAAATAAGAGCTTTGCCACATTAGATATTCTTTTGTTCAAATGCCATTTGGAAGTCACAATGGCTAGCATAAAAGCTGTGTCCTGTGGAAGTTAAAGCTGGGAAGCAGGCTTGATAATTGCACACAGACTATCATCAGAGTCTCAAAAAGTGCATTTCTGCCTGGGAAAATGCAGGAGATTATTCCAAAATTCCAGGCTTATGAAGCAAGTGTCTCAAGTTGTTGAGTTTTACCCATTTCAAAGGCTGCACTGGAGTTCTGCTGCTGCTGCTCCAGGATTCCAGTGCTGAATGAGATTCAGCAGGACAATAGAAGCTTTTTTTTTACTAAGATGCAGGCAAGCTTAAGAGACTTCTCCCAGGGTCCTCACCCCCCCAAACCCACCCTCTACACACAGATTTCCCTTCCCAACCCTATGAAGAAAGTGGCTGTTAGAAGGAACATGTTTAGTTTTCACACCATTTTTATATGCATACATATAGATTAAAGGCACTCAGATTACTGGGAGCTAGCTTAAAAAAAATCCTTGATGTACCTGACTTCTCTGACAAAAGTCAAAATCTGCAACACAAGCACTACAGCCATTGGCAGAGCTTCAAATACCTCAGATTTTTACAAAGCCCTTTATCCCTTTGATGGCATATTTGATAACAGTTTTATCTCATTTCATGTTAGGGGAAAAAAAAAAAAAAGAGAAAGAAAAGAGAAAGAAATAAAGGACAGACTTGTACTTCCAACAGAGAATACTTTTGTTAACTCTGCTATTGTACTTTGTAATACTATCTCCTTCAAAACGGAGACTTAATTTCTCCCTTGTGCCTCTTCAGCCCTCGGTACTGCAGAAGTCCCAGCTGACAGAGGAGGCAGGTAGGAGGCAGCACAGGACACTTCAAGAACGCATGGCTGCCTGCAGCACTTGGCGGCAGGACTACAAAGTGGGTGTCTACACCACAACTGGAGAAGGAATGCTTTTGGGGCGGGATTTTCTCCCACCCCCCCAGAAGAAGTCCAAGCCTTCCCAGCAACCAGTTCTTATCTGACCATGAAGGGCCAAGCTTTGGAGGGTCTAGGCATGCTTCCACCTCACCAGCAGCGATAGTGGCAGAGGACAGGAAATGAGATTCACCCCTCCCCTGCATGCACATTCAGGGCCCTCCTCCCCTCCCAAAAATGACCTTAGGCATCTAGGTTAGGATGACTGGATTTACAAAACTGCTGAGCATCAACATACCCCAAGGCAGTTGGTAGGAAATTGTCTGCTCAGCGCCTTTGGAGAAGGGGTGTGTGGGGGTGAAACAGTTTTGTTTCCTAGGTGATCTCAAAATACAAGTTTTAGGAGCAGAAATTTGGGAGCTTTCAGCATTTGTATCACAGTATCCCAGAGAGGCACCTCAAAAGCCAGACAGGAGCCCCCCAAGATCAGCCACCCCCAGCTCCTGCACACAGCATTGCCGGGCACAAAAACCGTGCCCCTCCGGACATCTGAGGTCATGGCACTCTTCCATGTCCACAGATCCTGTGGCCCTGGAGCCTGCCTCTGTGGGTCTGTCCTGCCTGATGGTCATTTTGGAAAGATGGTCCTCATTTTCTGTGCAGACAGCTGAGGGCTCCTCTGCAGAGCTGACCATCAAAGCTTCAATCTTCCTGAGCACCCCAGAAGAAACAAGCAGCAGTGATGCCCGAGTATTTTCCAGCCAACAACAAAGTAGGATCACTGATGAAGGAAGGGGTCACTCATCCTCCATCTCTCTGCTCTACAGGGCTCATCAGTATTTACTAGAGTGGACAACGCTGGAAAAGTGCCTGCCAAAAACCCCACCTCCTTGAGCCACCGAGTTTTGCACACAACTAGAGGGAAGCCAGAATCTCTGGACCGTAGAGACAGGCAGCCAGGAAAGGTGCGCTGTGGGGAGGAGTGAGTGCACCAAAAGCTAAAGCCAGGCTTTTCCCAGTCTTTAGCTTCTGGACAAGCACCTCCACACACGGCCAGCTTCCCAGGGAAGCTGGCAACTACTTCACCAAGAACAGCAACAGCAGCTCCCATCCACACCGAGCAGTGCAGTGAGATTTCCCCCTGGGAGAAGCAGGAAGCCTTCCCAAACACGCTCCGAGGAAGGAGGCCAGCTATGACACACACTTTTCACACGGGATCCCTGTACAGCCCCTAACCCACTGCTCTTCTGGCCTAAGCCCAAGACTTCACTGGTTAAGAAAAAAAAAAGAAAAAAAATGAACTTCTGACCTTCTAAGTCTCAAGAGACTTATTCATGCTGTAAAGTGCAGAGATACTGGGTTTGCTTCCCTGATCCATTTAGATCCCCCTCACTACACATCTGACTTTCAAATTTAACAGGCTGTGCATTGTGAGCCCCAGGGAACAAAAACAAAAACACCACTACATTTTACTCATTTCTGTAACTCGGATTCCCGACGCTCTCGCCGAGATGCCTGCACCCTCCCAAATCCTGATCCCTCTTCCCCTGGCACAAGAAGTCAGAGTTCAGCTCACTAAGGACATCTCAAGCACCATCCAGCAGACCAGAGACAGAGCAGCTCAAGCAACTCACCGGCCAGGCGAAGCTGAAAGGGATAACGATCCGGTTCTTTTCATTATTCCGGTTGTACTTTAAATTGAAGGTATTCCCGCCGATGACAGGAGTGGATTTGGATCCGAAGCTGCAAGGACCGCCAGCAGTGACCCGCGATTGATACTCCTTCAGGCAAACTTTAAAATAGGTGTCACACTCGTCTCTGGTGCATTTTTTATCTCCTGGGTTTCGGGTGCCATCGCAGCAATTTCCATTTTGCAGTTCACCATTCACATTTTGCATGGATAAGATCTCCAACTCGAACTGTCCCGACGCTGAAGTCACCTGTTAATCCCAAGAAAGAACCGAAGGAAAAAAACAAAACAAACAAACAAAAATAATAATAAAAAAGAAACAAGAGGCAGTTACCTAACTTTTTTCCCCAAACACAATCTACAACAGCTCTGAAGACAGGAAAAAGTCATTTTAAGTGTGCTTTCAAGAAGCACATGCGTAACATTAAGAATAAAAAAAAAGCCAACCACTTCAAGCTTTTCCCTATCAGACATCCATGAGAAGGGCTCATAAATCAGCCCAACTAAATAACGCCATTAATGCCAAAAAAACAACCTTAAGTGCCAGCTCCGGGAAAAAAAAAAAAAAAAACAAACCAAACCAGCATGAGGAAGGCTTCCAAATGGTTAGGAAATAAAACTAAACCAAAACAAGAGCGCATAGGCGAGGAGCAAACCCAGCAAAACGATGTAGCTCATAATGGACTGCCTGGAAAGGCACTCAACCACCCCTCTGCCCCCTCCGAGGTGCAGCTGAGCCGGGGAAGGCTGGAGCTGCCCAGCTGAGACTCAGACCCCACTAATTAATCAGGGCTGCTATTAAGTTTATTAACAACAAAAAAAAAGTATTAAAAAGAAAAGATGAAAAGTGGAGAGGAAAGTGATTTCAGGGGGAAAATAAAAGCGGTCTGCAGTAACCGCATTTCTTGTTCTCAGGAATTAAGCCTTGCTGCAAGGAGCACTCCCGCGTTTGCCATCTCCACGGAGAAGTTAGGGGCAGCAGCCCGTCCGGGATATCCCAAACCCATCTTCCCGCAATGTCTACAGAAGAATCACCAAAAGGCTGGCAGCGGGCTCCGGAGCGGCCCCGCTCCGTGCCCAGGTACGTACCTCGGCCCGCAGCGCCAGGAGCAGGGTGAGGATGGAGCACGCCGCCGCGGCTGCCCGCCGGGGCGCACGCATGCCGCCGCCGCCGCCGCCGCGCTGCCCGCCCGCCCGCCTGCAGGGCCGCCGCCGCCGCCGCTCGCTCCGGGTCGGGACGGGACGGGGAGGGCCAGGAGGGAGGAGGAGAAGAAGAAGGAGGAGGAGGAGGAGGAGGAGGTGGTGGTGGAGAAGGAGGAGGCGCTGCTGCTGTTGCTCCTGCTGCCGCCGCCCCGCTCTAATATACCGCGGCGCACCCGCGCCGGACAACGCCGCTTTTCAAGCGCTTTCAATAGCGCCCCGCTCTTCAATGCAAAGCAGCCCGGCCTCCTTTTATCCGCCTTATTCTCTCGCCTCCCCTCTTTTCTTTCCCTTTTCTTCTCTCTCTCTCTCCTTTTTTTTTTCTTTTTTTTTTCCTGTTGTTTGTTTTATTATGGCGATTATTACCCGAGTCCTTTTATTTCTTGCGGCGGAGCCCTAACCCCCCCGAGACACACACACACATACACACACACGCACTCACTCGCACTCACTCACACTCACTCACTCACACACATGCACATGCAGCACACGCACCGCCCCGCAGCCGCCCGCCCGTCTGGGAGCGCCGCCGCCGCTCCGCTTCATCTAGCCCAGGGCGGCGGGCGCATGCGCCCATCCATATGCATGAGGGGGACAGCAAGGAGGAGGGGAATGGCACGGGTAGGGCAAGGCAAGGCAGGTAGCAGCGGCGGGGATGGAGCGAGCTGCGGGTCGGCGGCTCCTCCGCCTGAGGGAGGCGGCGCGCCCCGGCCGCCCCGAGGGTCCGTCCCTCGGGAAGCGCTGGTGCATCCAGCGCTACCTGGCGCGGGAAGAGCCGCGCTGAGGCGGCCCCGGCGCTCCCTGAGCGGCGCGCCCGGCTGAGGGCTTTTCCCGCCTCGCCGCTCGCTGAGGGGACGCGCGGGTTCTGCCCGCCCGGGAGCCGCAGCCTGTTCCTCCTCGGCGCTGGTGGAAGGAAGAACGAAGCCTTTTGGGGGACGCTTTTAGCGGTGTGAAACCTTTGCGGTGCCGCTGGCCGGCGGCGGCCGCCCGCCCTTGCCGCCCCTCGGTACCTGAGGCGGGACGGGGAGGAGGCGCCCTGAGGGCACGGGAGGCACGGCCGGCCCGGGGCTCGCAGGTAGCCTCGGCCAGCGGCTGTCGTGAGGGAAGCGGAGGTGGCAGTCGCCACCGTGCGACTCGCTGTGCCCGCCTCAACACGAGGTCGCGCCGCCGAGGGCCTCCCGCGCTTCGAGTGGGAGGAAAGGTCCCTCAGCTGATGAATGGAGGTATCACAGTGCTGGCAGAGTGCCGGCACCGTCAGGGACCCTGCCCCGCGCTGCAGAGGCTCATCCCGCTTTTCAAGGTCCAGAGACACGCAGCCGGGTGATTACTTAAGGGACTGCCCGCCACAGGTTACTGAGGAGCCCAAATGTTTGCACAGTAGCAAAAAGAGTTCAGGCTGGTTCCCAGAGGAAGAGCTATACATCAAAGAGCATTGAACAAAAATAAAAAAGAAAACCCAAAAAAACCCCACCCCTAACTTTGTCTCTGGTTTGGGAAGTCCCTGGGCTGCGGGTCTAGAAGTTGGGTGACTGTGCTGGGAACTTGCTGCATCACTGTCCCTTTCTTCCTGAGGCGCTGGCGACAGGAACTTGGCCTACATGACGTTCGGTCTGACCCAGAACAGCTATTCTTATGTGCTGATCTATTCCACCCTGATCTAACACAGTAGATGTGTGAATGTCTATTTTATACACCAGAGCCAGTGGTACAGAGGAAAACAAGATTTCTGACCTAATTTTATATCCTTTGTTTTCATTTCCTATGGCAAAAGCAAAGCGCATGCCTGTTTTTGGCTGTGGTGAGGCCTGTCCCGTTCTGGAGTGCCCCAGGCTGGAAAGCTGGTGGTATTTGTGCCCCCCCGCCTTAGAACTGTGCTCAGACTTCCACCAGATCCTGTTCCCATTTGTGAGTTCACGACTTAGATTTTGTCAGGCCTGTGAGGTGCACAGTTGCCAAATTCTCCTTCCAGGCTCGCTCAGGCCCCATGTCCCAGCAGCATTGGTTGTACCTCATTGGATTCATTCCCTTTCCAAAGGCTGGTAAACCTTCATGGTGTTTAATCTGCGACATGGCTGCAGTTTGGTGATACCAGTGCCTCAATCCTTTTTTTTTCCAGTGGGTGTTGGTTAGCTTCCACAGCCTGGTTAAATGTTACTCATTCCCCAGTGTCACACATCTGCTCCTCTGGGCCTTTAAATACCCTGCTGCTGCTGGTATGCTCCGTACCTTTAGGGCAGGTCTGGAGTTGGCCTTTCTGTAAAAGGTTACTCCACCTGTTTGACTCCAGTGCTTAGGAAATCCAGAGTTCTCTTTCCCACAGTGCCTGTGACTCAGCACTGTAGCTGCCCTCAAACAGAATTACTTGTCCAACAACTTAAAATGCTTTGCAAGCATTAATGAATTAAGTCTCCCAGTGTCTTGAGATGGAGAGTATTAGTGATAGGTAAAGCAAGGCAGAGCATGAATCATGTGCAGAAGTGCATTGCAAACCCTCTCCCATGCAGCCCTGAAAGAAGTTTTGACCCCATAGAAGTCAGCAATAAAGTCCCTCTAAACTTATTTAGCCTAGAATTTCCGCCTTGAAGTCCCATCTCTTGCTTTTTTCCTCTGGGCAGTCAAGGCCAGATCTTGAGCCACTGTAGAGCAGCACTGAAAACCAGCTGAGCACGTTGCCTGCATCTTTTCGAGATGCTCCCTTCACTGGGGATACAGCAACATGCAAACTGCTGCGTGTGCACGGGGGCCTGAGCTGCAGTTGCTTTGAGCAGCCTGAGACTGGTGCACATAAAATCCCTGCTGCAAGGCTCTGCCTGCACGTCTCACGAGGTGTGGAGCCGACGTGTCTTCCTCTGTGGCTGCTGAAGAACTTTCCAGCGTCTGGCACTGGGCTTTTTACATTGCGTAAAGTGACTTCCTGCTAATCTTCCTATTCCGACATAATTAGATCACATCCACATTAGAAACCGTTACAGGCACCGAGTGTGCCAAAGTGCTTCGTTTTGGGCCTGAATCAGCTCCCTAATATAGAGCTGTTCATTGAGATTGCCACTGGGAGGTTGCCCGGGACCTCGGTGGGACGAGGATCACAGCCTTTAGAGGGAGTGTCTGGCTTACGAGGGTCAGGTGTCGTGAAGTCAATTCTTTGTGTGAGGAAAGTTGTAATTTCCTTTTAAAGCTCAGTGACTCATTGAGCCACGGCTGTGAACAATCCCACAGGATTTCCTTAGATTTGTGATACCTGAAGGTAAGCTTGGAATGGCGCCCCTGGAAAAGTTCTCCGTTCAGGGGCCTGATGTGTCTCATTTTCAAGTTGGTGACTAAACTTTTGTTTACTACTGTAATGCAGATCAAGACAGTTGCATAATCATAGGGGACCGATGCTGCATCAGCCTTCAATAAACCAGTTAAAAGACTACCAGAAAAGAATCTGTTGACATGTGGAATCTATGGTCATAAAAAATTCATAAAGCTCAATGACCTCTTTTCACAGCAAAGGAAGAGGCTAAAGGAGCCCTTTGTTCCTCCAGATTTTTATAAAAGTAGTTTTGCTCCTTGAAATTAGCCAATAAAATAAATTTGCTGCAGTTTTAGATATAAGCCTGGACAAACTGAGTGGAAGAGTGAAATTTCATCCACTCAGATAATCCTTTATCTAGGAGTTAAGCTTCCCTGTTGCAAGGAGAAGGACGTATCGCCGTGGTCAATCACGGATGAGTGAGCTTTTAGATAAGACCTTTCCTATAATACACCCACAACACTTCATTTTCCTCTTGCTGTCTGGAAGTGACCTGCCCACTTGGGCGAGTGTCGCGGAGCAGAGATAGGGACCGCGCCGTGCTGCTTGGCTGACACACATTTCAGAGCAACACATTCCAGCAGATGAACCCATTTGCACAGTTGAGTGATCTAAACTTAGAAAGCTAATTTCTCTAATTACAAAGTGAGACTGAACTCCTGTAAAGCTTTTCATCACCTGAGTGGAATGGGAATTGCGCTTCCATAATCATTTAATGTTTAGAAACTAATTAGGAAGCGTTTTGTGGGGAAGCCACACCCAGTGTTGGACTATTTCACAAATGGAGCAGGGGAGAAAACTACCACTGATGAGAAAGTTGAGCAAGTGGCAGAGGTTAGGAAAAAGAGCACAGTTAACCCAGAACTGAAGAGTGCATTCCTGCTTCCATGACAGCTTCTGTTCTTCCCAGTCACGCAATTCTTAAAGCTGTGTCTTCAGGCAAGCTTTCCAAATGTGACAAAAAATTTTGGAGAAGAAGATGCTCTAGTAACCAGAGCCCCAAATTCAGTTTGCTGCCACAAGCCCTTACTTTCCCCTTTCCCTGGAATGTGTTACTTAAGAAAACTAAATTTTCAAACCTGCACTGTTTATTGTGCATGTGTATTTTGTCACTTCGAAATTCCCACCTTAGTTTTTCTGTATGTTAGAAATGTTTCATTCCCCACAAGGAAAGTGAGGCACTAAATCTATTCCAGAGGCTACTCCGAGAACAATAATAGTAGTAATAATTAAAAAAAAAAAAAGATTCTGGGGTACTTGGAAAATACTGCAGTGAGAACCAGTAAAGTCCCTGAAAGAGTTAAAGCTTAGTACCAAAAAATATGTCTATTGTAGAGCCTTTATGTTTTATCCAGCTGTAATTAAGTGAATCCATAACATTATTGCTTTCTGTCACAGCTTAAAATTGAGACCTTACTCCATTCCAGAGGATAGTGCTGTTTCTCCTTCAGTTTCCTTTATTTATATGCACATAAAACCTACTCTCTGGTTGTTTCTCTGTTAACCCTTCAAGGATCAGATGCCTCCACGTTAACCTGTGAACCCAACTGCTTTGTCCTTCACTTATCCTCCCCAGGAGTGGGATTCCTGTGCAGCAGTGATTTGATCTCAAATCCCAGCTTTCTAAAAGCGGGGAAGAGCTGAGACTACAGTTTTGGATCTGGGGAGGGGTACAGCTTATCAAGGTGGAGCAGCTTCCAGTAGGTGCAAAGACTGCGACACTGAGCAGTGCTGGCACGTCTGTCACAGACAAGATGACACTTTCATTTGATAAGCAGCAACCTCAGCTATTCTTGTCAAAGAGGCTGTGCTGAAACCTGGGCTGAGCCCCATCTCCAATGAACAATGGGTGCTTTTAAGAGAGCTCCAGATTTCTAGCAGTGTTTTCCTCACAGCTTTCTGCAGAGGTGCTTCTTTGAGCCCATTTTATCGAAGAAGTTCTCGGACCACGTTTCATTTTCTTGTTATGACAGCATCAAAATGCCTGAACTTCTCATGCAGATTGTTTTCATTGTTAATTGGATATGAAAGTATGTGTTCAATACATTCTCAATCACAAATTATCCTGAGGGTGCAAGACTGAAGTACACAGGGGTATCGTTTAGCCAAGGAAATATCTAAAAAGAAGAGAGCTGTGATTAGCAGATTTAAATTTGTGTGTACAGTAAATGACTTCTTGCCTTTGCCTGCCATCATTCCCTGGCTGATCTAATATTCTGGGCCTTGACTTTATTATTCCTGCATGGGGAGTATAAAGGGAGTTTCTTCATTTGGCCTCAGGAAACTTTTAAAGACGTTAAGGTTTCTAAAATCCAAATTCAGCCCAAAATAGAGATGTGCCTAAATCAAGAAACAAAAAACTTTAGGTTAGGGATGTGTTTAAGTAACTTGCTGGAGTGGTCAGTGGGTTGGGCCACAAAGTTCAGTGCATGGGAGCAACGCTGCTGATCTAAAGGGGAAATCCTTTCTTCAGGGAGTTAGGGATGTGCACAGTGGCCTGTTTTTACCTGGTCCCTTGGCACTGCTGACTCCCTGGTGGAAGAAAACCTCTTTGCATCAGCTAAGTGTTTTTAGATGAAGCACAGGCCACAGCAGGTGTCTGGTGTCCTTGGTAGAACAGATAAAGACAAGGCCATAAAGGAGAGAAAAAATGTCTTTCTCTGTGTTCATCCTTTACACAAGACTGAAAAAAGCCTCTGGACCATTCTGCATGTCACAACAGTTCTAATACTTGCAGATGTGCACTGGGGACTTTTCTGTCACTGATCATGCAGCGAGAGATCTGACAGGACTGGGTGTCAGAGCTAGCAGCATTTGAAAGAATCTGAGTCTGCACTGATTTGGGAGTTTTGGTGTTGAAAACTCTGCATTTTGGACAAGATTTATATCAGCTCCCACAGTTCATCACTTGAGACTCTTCCAGTCCCGCTCTGGAGTTAGCTGTGGTCAAAATGCCTGCAGCTTCAGCGGGATGAGTGGAAAACAGAGCAAATGAGAAGGACTGGAATAAGAATAGTCTAGGGGCATCAGGGAGAGGTGGCAAATAAAGGTTCTTATTCTTGGGAGTCTGAGCAAGATGCAGCTCTGTGTCGTCCTGCCTCTATGGTTAAAGGTTTGTCTTTGCTCTTTCCACAGTACCTGGAAGGTTTTCCATTCCTGCTTCCCTGAGCTGTTTTGTCTCACAACATTTTCAAACACAGGGGAGACGATTTTCTCTTCAATTGCTCCTGATCTCAGCCCTGAGTCAAGGACCACTCCAGGTGTGGTGAAGGACATCCCTGATTTGTGGCACAGTGGCAGCAGGACAGCTTGGTGAAGACCTGAAAGAAAAAGAGCCTGGCTGTAGAATTGGACCCTTAAAAACGATTAATTTCTTTGAAGGTAGTGGCATTACCCAGCGTGCTCCAGCTTTCTGTCTGAAAGGGGCCACAGACTCTCACAGATCCACAATCTGTGTGTTGCCCTGAATTGTTGGGATTTTTCCTGTATATAATGATGATTTTTATTTACTGTGGCAGAGAGGAACGAATGAGGATCTGCCACAACTTGAATAGAAGCAATTCCACACCTGTCCCTTTAACTGCACATTTGTGGTTGGCTGCCTTTTATTGTCCTCCCCCTCTCTGGGGCTGCAGGGCAGTGTGTGTGTGTGTGTGTGTGTGTGTGTGTGTGTGTGTAAGGATTTCCCAGCCTAGTGGATGACCCCCTCATCTTGCTGCTCCAAGCAGTGGCTTCCGTCCCCTCCTTTCTCTCCAATATTTATTGGAAGCACGTGCTAAGGAATCTGCGAGCCTGCAATGCTAATGAGTGCGTGGCACGGAGCGGGGCAGCAGATGCAAAGGGACAGGCACGTTTCCTAATGAGGGAGTCTCGAGACCCATCTGTTGAGTCTCGTGGGCCCTCAATGAAGTTTGCTGCCCGAGGTTGCCAGTGGAGGTTTTTTTCTTCCTCTGATGCTTTTAGTTCTCAACAAGTGCAATCCTGTATAGAGCAGCATGTCATGGGGTTAGGTTTTGTTGTTACTAGCAGATAATGTGACTTTGAAAAGAATGCCCCTGCCCCAGCTGAAAGGAGGATAACCCTCCTCTACCCCCTTCCTTCCCATCCTTCTTGCTCGGATCAATAACAGGTCCCTAGGCACAAAGCCTGCATTCTTTTATTCTCAAATTAGAGCAGCTGCAGCAGCAACACCACAGCTCATTGGAAACCTATTAGCTTTTGAAAGACTTAATCCAGTTTGAAAATAACTAGTGTTTCTCAATCCTTCATGCACTCACTCCTGTAAGAGGCAATATTCTTAAGGCTGCATTGACAGCGGACTGGGCTTATTATTATAATAACCTGCATCTCTCTCCGTGTCCCAAAGGGGCAACAAAGAAGGCAAAATGTCAGTTTCCCAGCTTCACAGGGCCTAAGAACATTGGATTTACTCTGCCATATCACACCCTATCACTGAGCTCTGCCGCCTACCATCCTGCCTTCAATGGTGACTGATGTCTTGTGATTCACTCTCCGATTTCATAGTTTTTAAGGCCAGAGGGGTTATTATGATAATCTATTTGACCTCCTGCACAACACATTAGAATTTCATCCTAGGTGGGATAAAAGCTGGGAGCAGCTGGATTCTTTGATGTAGCTCTGCTGGGCAGCAGTGGAAATTTGGGGTTTTCTGGGGGTACCCTTTTGCTATAAGGGGAATTTGGGTTTTTTCCTTTTTTTAAAGCACCTAAAGCACAGAGCTTTGTGAATGGGAGCATATGCAGCAAATGCCTTGCTTTGGAGGTAGGGGAGCTGATTTTACTTGGAAAGGGTTTGCTCCCCTGTCTTGGTTTCTTGTTTAGCTTTTGTATCTCCACTTTACTCAGGATCTCACTGCAGAAGCACTTTAAGATAATTATTCCCATTGTAAAGGTGGGCGTCTGAGCTTCAGAGATGTTTAGGCCTTAAATGCCTTGTGAAGACTATTGCCGTGGGGAAATAAAGTTTTCTTGAACAGGATCCTCAATTTCATGCCTCAAGTCACAGTGGAAATCTGTAGAAGATGAGGGAGCTTGTTTTCTCATTTTTCTTGAGTCACAGACTAGTGTGTTTGCAGGGACATCTTTCTCTGCTCAGACTTTTCCTGTACTGTGCCAGCCCTAAACCTTTCCTGTAAGTGCTGCCAACTGTTATCATTAGTCTTGGTACAGATATTTTGCCAGAGGTGTCTGGGGTGGGACCACCAACTGATTCCTGAAGGCCACTGAACAGCAACAGCTTTTGATTTCTACTGACCTGGACCAGATTCAGTGTGGTGACCTAGAGCTAAGGGGCTCAGTATCTCATTACTAATCCCTTGAGCTAGCCAATTCCTTCCACCAAGTCAATGTTTTCTAAAGTGTTAAAAGACTTTTCCTGCCTGCCTGCCCATTAAATCCTGCTCTTCTGTCCGTGTCCTTGGATCAGCCTAATCACTGAAGTGGATCAGTTTCAAGTCTTAATGATGCAAGCTGTGGTCCTGACAATGCAGAAGGTGGCAGGCAGCACAGCTGAGGCAGGCTCTGCTCTGGAGTAACCCTGATGTGCTGCTTTTGTACTGCATTGCCAGCTGGGATTCAGGGTGTTTCCTGCCTTTAGCTTATTTATCTGAGATTTACAATCTATATATATTTCTAGATACTTCTAATAAAAAAGAAGGGAAACCATGTGTTTTCCTGGATTGTCCATTGGCATTGCTTTTTGAGTGCAAGTAATAATTTTCTTCTGTGATATTTTAATCCTCTCACTTTCCTAGATGAGGAATTTGGCTTTGCAGAAAGAACTATGCAGAGCACCATCACTATATTCCAATGTATCTTTAATATTAAAGGCTTATGTCTTAGAGATACAGGGAAATGTGTTTCAAGAGAGTGTATACAGAAAATCTCTATGTTTCACATTAGAATCTGCAATAACATTCTCCACATACACCTAGAAGGAAACAGCTTCCATTTGCTTAATTTTAGATTAAATACAGAGCAGTTTACAACTCCCACATATGTGTCTCCTATTTCAGCAAAGCTTCTTCATACAAGGATGGACATACACATTGCTCCATGTATATGCTTCTTTTCTCCTTATACATATATATATATATATGTATTTGTATGAAAAAGGGAACTTCTTCTCAGATATTTCAGGTACTTATCCCTGGTAACAGTTTTCTTTATATTTACTCTGGTAAAATGGGCATGGCTGTGTTTTTATGATTTTTTTTTCTTTTCTTGTAAAGTAGGAATGCTTTCCCCCACTGCTTAGGTGCACACAGGCACTCGAATAGAAATTTCCCTCACCAGTTTTTTCTTAAAACAAAAATTATTCACAGAAAGCAATTCTGCCTTTGACTGCATATAATAGACCAGGCTGCAGGTGAGAAGAGCATGAATCTCCAAGGTTCTGCACTTCTTTTTCTGGAAGAAGCTCAGTATCCTCTTAGTGATTCTAAGCACATTTTACTTACTTACTTTTGGTCAGTGGACCAGGATACTCTAATTCCAGGCTATCTCATTAAGAATCTTCCCAAAATAGTTAATTAATCTCCAGAATCTCAGGGGGTTGCTCCTTTCTAGTACTGGTGATGTCAATTAATGCTCTGCTACCATTTGAAACCAAGTTCTTAATGTGGAGCTTGACATGAAGGCCCATGTCCAGTAAAGACACAGAAGCAGAATCTGACAGTGCCCTTCCTCTTGCTAGCACTTTGTTTATGTGAATTGTTTCCCAAGTTAACTCCTGTGGCCTAACCCCAAAGAAGAGAAGATCTAATCTCTGATTGTCCTCTGGGACCATCCCTGCAAGGTCCTTGAAGAATATATCCTGTTTCCCAGTCAAAGAGTCAATCCAAGGATGTGTCCTGGCTTCTCTTGTCATTTGAAGATTGTTTACCTGTTACTTATGAACTGTGTTTTGTCTATAGACTATTCCTAGTGCAGTTGCATTGTGATGCTTGTTAGAGAAGGAGGAAGGATTAAAATGGCACAGACTTTACATTCAACATCACATATTGCACACAGAAGGGTTTGCAGTCATTTTGCAATTGCACCAAAATCCAGTCAACCCTTGGAGGCTGCAGAAATTCTGCCAGAAGTGGAAGACAGATTGAGTCTGTAATAAAGAAATATTGAGAGAATTCCTAATTATCTACACTGATGATGTTTTAGAGCAGCATGGTATATGTTAGTGGGTATCAGATGTGACACAAAATATTGAACACTTCAGGATGATGCTAAAATGAAAGCAATTCAAGGATCAAATTATGTATGAGTGTCAATATTCAAACGCAGCTGTAGCAAACAGAATGCTCTCATTTATGCCGGCTGGGATTATGGTTTGGACATTTTATTTGAGTATGAAGTGGACACTTCTCATTCAAAGAGATTTTTCCTGAAAGGAAGGCAACCAGTGCTGAAGAGCTGAAAGCACTGAGTTGTGTTCATTTGGATCAAAAATAGGTATTTTGGGCCAGTGGAGCTTCAAAATAAGCTTAAAACTTCTCAAACCAAACAGTTTTCCTTTTGGTAGCCGAAAAGGAAACCGCACATCCAGGAGGAATGTAGATCAAAGCAAACTCTGCAAATGATGCAGAAACACATAAAATAACAAACAAGGCTGGTGGGAAGAGGGGAGCTTTTGTAAGTAGATAGGTCTGTTCATATTACACTGAAACCAAAGGCAAGATTGCTAAAGAAGATACTGGAGAGGGGTATATAAGGGTATAGATTTTTCTCCTCAGAGGAATTTTCCAGCCTGTTTTTGCATCTCCATTGTATTTGCAAAATAACAAATAAGGGGCCTACTGAGCAGCAGATCTCACTGATACCAACTTTGGCCTTTCACCACCCTACCTTTTACTTTCCTTCTCTGTCTAGTTTTCCCTGAGCCTCCCTCTGCAGAAGTTTGTGGCAAAACATGTTTGTTTCACTGCTCACCCATAATGCTCTTAAAGCACATCATAGGGTCATCCTCCATAACTAAACTTACAATATTTAGGTAGTTTAGCTTTCATACTTGCAGAACAGAACAATTCTGAATGTATCTGCTATTAGCTGTTTGCATTGGAATGCATTTGTTTAGGATTTTATGTATGAGAGTACAAATCTACCTCAGAGCTGTTTTTAATAGAAAAAATAATATTTAAATAGTTTTATACTCCTTGTTTCACTTATGTGTGACTATGTTGCTGCAATAACCAGTTTTAAAACCAGAATTGATAGGGATTTGGTAAGTGTTGCAATGAAGTCATTCTTCAGCTGAATGACTTATCCAGCCCTTTCTTGGATGCATCTTCATTAAGTGATGGGTATGTAATTCCTGAACTCCTCAGGGTTTTGTTTCACAGAATTCTCCATACAAGAGGGAGGACCTTGCAGAAGGGAGAAGGGTTTTTTGTCTAACAGCCAAGAGGAGCTGGGATTTTGGGGATAGCTGTGTTCCCTCCTGTGGGTCCTGCAGACATCTCCATTTCCCTTTTGTGTTGCCAGCTCTTCCACGTGCCTCTCCAGCTGAAGAAACTGCAAGTGTGGCACCTACCTCACCTTTGGTAGAAAACAGCTCTTTCCTTGTGCAGGAGGTAATTAGTTTCATCTAGGCCAGCAAGTGGGAGGGCAATATTTCTTCATGAGCCACATTTCTTTACACAGAGAACATCTCTTACCTCTCATTTCCCCTCTTCCTTTTTCAGCCACACACATTTTGAAAGCACCCTGGTCCATATTGCTGGAGTAGAATGGATTCCCAGGGCTCTATAGATTCAAGGACAGGACACAAGCTGGATTTACACCGCCTGGTAGTTGGAAAGATTTGATTTCCTTCTTATTTTCCGTTCATCAGGAAAGGCAGGCCCCACTGCACCCATCCTGTGCAGGTCACTGCAGACACGTTTCCCCCTCCCATCTTCCCCTGGGCGGTGCACAAACGGTGCCTGCTCCTTGTGGAGAGGGCAGGGGACTGGAGGAATGCTGCCCTTCTGAAGACTCTCACTGGGAGAGCTCAGGGGTGGGTGGAAAACAATGTTTTCCCACTGTACCAATTGAGGCTTGTTTGCACCAGACAGAGATTTCCTCTAGCAAGGTTTTATTTCTCCAGGACTCCGGAATTGTTTGCCCATTCTTTGAACTATTTTTTTTAAAGTGGCCACTTTTAGCCTGAATGGAGAAACCAGTGAAAGTTTGAGCTCTGTATCCAGGGAAGCTCCTCTCTGCATGAGCACTGGACCAGTCAATAGGCTCCAAGCCTAGGACTGCCAGACAAAGGGACAGCCTGCAGCAAAAGGGATGTTTGTACTGTGGCCAGAGGAGGCTTCCTTAAAAATAATAGCCAAGGTAAACACTATCAATTCACAAGTTAGATGCTTGTAAAAAACCACCAGCCCGTTTGCTAACCCATTAAGAAGGGAAATAAGACTTGACAGTTCACTGTGGTGTGATTCTAAGCATGATGTTTCCCTGAGAAAGAGTGCCTGTGGTGCTGTGAGTGCTCTGCAGTCACTGATGGCAAGGGATTGGGAAGATTTGTTGCTGTCCTGGAGTTTGTACATGGGTTGGTTTTAGGTTGTTTAAACCTATCCACATCAAGTGACAAAATGCAAAGCTGTCAGAGCTGACCTGGCAAAATGGAGCTGGCATTCCAAAAAGAGTATGTCCATTCAGTTACTTCTGTTTTTCTACTCAAATGTGGTCTTTATATTTGTGACTTCAGGTAACAAAAAATGTGGGATGTTTCGTTGAAAGAAGATTATCCCAAGCCTAAGTTAGCTTTGCCAAATTTATTCCCAAGGAGATGCCTTCCAAATACAGAATAAATTCCCATGTGTGACCTGCTTCATTCTTAGTAGGTATATGGACAGCAGATCTGAAATTTAGTCAGAACTCTGCATCGAGTGGCTAACTGGGTGATCCTGGTCACCAGAGGAGGAAATGCTGGGCTTGCCCAATTTTGGGAGGAAGTTCATTAGTGGGAGAAAGTTGAAGAGACCTTGATGAAAGGCACGGGATAGACCAGCTCTAAAGCAGACTGGACAGTTTCTGAGTAATTTCATACAGAATATTTCAAAGTTTCTAGGAAATCTCTCATTGAGTTCAAGAAATTTTATATGTCCCAGTGTTTAGCTGGCCTCAGATATATGGGAAGTCACCTTGGAATTTTTTTAAGGACAGCAAACAAATAGCTTCCAGTAAGATTATGATGGTTGTGTTTTGCACTGATAACTGGGATCAGAAATCAACTGCATTAATCAAAAGGTAATCCTTAGTCCATAAAACTGAATTTAAGTAGCTGAGGTGGAAAAGTGGCATAGAGAGATAAAGTAAATCAAAGTGAGTAAGAAAACCTGCTTAGGAATAAGCACTTAGCCTGGACCTTACACAAAAACAATCCAGGCAGGAAATGAAATATATACTTCAACATGAAACTGAAGACATCAATTGTCTGAAGTTCTTTTGCTGAAATACCTTGCTGGGTGCAAGCCTTTCAAGGCTGCTCTTTCATTCTGGTGACTCAAACAGTGTTGATAAACATAGCTTGAAAACTGATCCAAAAGGACCTGTGCAGTCTTTATTTTGCACACTTTTCATCAGGACCCAGCTTTCTAAGACACATGATTAAATATTTGATAACTTTGACCGCAATTAAAACTGATTAGTCTTTAATTCAAGATTTTTATAAAATAAGTAAACAGCTTCCCCCAAACTTCCAGAGACTCAGAAGTCCATAAAGATCCCTAAGAATTGGGAACAGCTGCTTTTACATAAGTGTTAATATAGCCATTGCTTGTATTACAGTGTTGTTCCTTCACAGTATCTCTTATGCTTACATATGTTAGCACAAGAGTCATATTCTCACTCAAAATAGTCATTGGTGTTTTGGCAACAAAAAGCTATAATCATAGAAAAATTGTATAAGTGGTGTTTTCACAATTCAAGTCCTACACTTGAGAGACTTTTGACAACTCTTAGTTTGAAAGGGACAGTTTTTAAGCAAGGAAAATGCTGTTAATATCACCATGCTGTAGAGAAGTCAGTGACATAAGGAGGAAAGCAATAGGGAAACACAGACACTGCCCTGGCAGATAAGATATCCAGTGTGATAACATTTGTTGGTATTGGTCAGTATAAGGACAAAAGAAATTAGAAAGCAATTAATTATTTTCCTAGATTAAAAAAGGATCCCAAGCCTTTTGTTAGTCATTTGGATGAGAATCAGAGGTCTTCATAACCCTGTAGTTGTACCTTGTCATAAAGAACACTAATTCATTTTGAAGTTCAGCATTTGTGGTTTCCTGGTTGTTTTACTGGCAGAGAGTTCCACGGCTTATTTATTAATTTTGAGACTCTTCTTAAATCACTTAAAAATATAATCTTTCTACTCCATTGACAGAACCTTTGTCTTTTGTTAGGAGAGTGGCTGAAGAAGACACAGCTCATTTTCTGTATGTTTGATCTGTTGTGTAACTCTCACATCATTTTCTTTAATATTCACAATCCTGGTGCTCTCAGCCTTTTTTCCCTGGACATTTCTTTAAGCTTCCCAGGCACTTCACTTGCCAGTCTCTGGACCCCCCTTGTTTCTGCTCTTCTCCCCTTCCTGTGGCTTCAGGATTTCAGACAAGGAACTTATATATGGACACCATGGTCCTAGGAGAGTAATAAAATGTATACTAAATGCCCACATATTATAAACAACTGTCTAGACAAGACTTTACAACACTTATCTCATCCATGGCTCTTGTTTTTTGGGTTTTAGACTATCGAAGTACAAGTATAGTGAATTCTATTGCTGAGAAGTGATGTTTTGGCTGAGCAAGGGAGGTGTTTTATGCTGCTACTACTTAATAATTATGTCTGAGTGAAAAATACTGAAATGACAGAAGAGCTGCAGCACTGAGCGTGACTTTTCAGCCTGTGCACAATCTTTCATACTGCTGCTGGAGGTAAATTCACAATGAGTCATAGCATGGTGGTACTGAAAATCTGTTGGTTCAGAGCCTGTGGTCTTCTACAGGATGATCACATTACAATTTAAAAGTTTCCTGTACATTTGGGTGTCTTTAATTCTGGAGTACATGTTTCAGGAAGGCTTTCACTCTCCATATTTCAGCGTGTCTTGCTGCTGACACTGAGCACTGAGCAGCGTGAATGGCTCCTGTCAAGGGATCTTGGTCTGTGGTGAAAGAGCAGGAATGAGTCCAGTACACACAGAGCAACTGGCTTTTGTTTACTGAGTCCAAGCTGCAAAACCGTAAAGGGAGCAAAAGCTGAAATCAAGGCACATAGAAATAATGGAGCGGGAATGGGAAAGGAAAATCAACATTTGAGGCTTCTTCTGTATGAAGCAGAGATCTGGGTTCCAGAGATGGGGGAAAGACACAAATCATTCTTCCAAAACTTTTTGATGCAAGGAGCCCTTGTTTTAAGTTTGGATTTGAGGATCTTGGAGGGGAAAAGATTATTCATCAGCAAGTATTCCCCAACACCTTCCCTCCCTCTCAACTTTCAGCCTGGTTTGTCAAAGCCAAAAAGTGGCTTTACATGATGATAAATTTTCTCTCAGACTGCCAGCTGAAGCCAGGGTCCTCTGTTGTAAGACAGAAAAGCTTCATTGCAGGAAAAGCTTTCTTAAATTTTATTCTTAAAAAAAAATTCACTCACCATTCCTGGTGGAGACTTCCCACTTATTGGAAGCTACTGCTTTCTTGAAAAACCTTTGGTCTTTTAGAGCATTTTAAAACATACTCTTAGGAAATGGTGTATTGCTGTGGGGCATCTGGCTTGTAATCAGTCAGTCCTTTCAGTCTAACTCTTCTGTCATGACACCGACCCAGAGCATGCCTGATGTGGTCCTGGGGAGCCATGTGCCTTATATGTCCATTGCAACTTGCAGGAGGTCAAGTAGGGGGAAGCCAAAGGATTTGTGCAAATGGTGGAGCCAAGCAGAAGGTCAGGGATGGCATTTTGTGGCCATGGGAAAGAGACAGCTCTTTCTCCTGGGTCAGGATGAGTCTCCATCAGTGCTGAGTCCCAAAGACTCACGGGGCTTCCGTGGCTGGCACCCAGTGTTCTTAATTTTGTGGTGAATAAGAGCCCTGAAAGCACATAATTTAATCAGCCTGAAGATAATTGTTGAAATAAATCATTCTCTTGTTTAAAGAATAAATCTTCAGCAAGTTTCAAGAGAGCCTACAGCACTGCTGGTTCTAAACATTGCTCTGCATAGGGAAGTGTCTATACTGCTCAGTGTTTCCAAACCAGCAGTGCTGCTATTAAAAAGTCAGGCTTGCATTTAGAAGCTATCACAACTCAAACTGAGCATTTTTGGGCGATTCCTGGATTCACAGTTGAAAGAGAAGAGGTTTGGTGAACAGAGACCCCACTTCTCTGTGTGGATTTAACTCACCAGTGAGCTGCACTGCCACTTGGTGCCTCAGTTAGTGTGTCTGAACACGGGGTTCTGTGGCCAGCACTCTGTAGTGCACTGGCATTCTGGAGGGGAGAAGTGCTCCAGGAAAGATGGGTGTTTGGGGTTTCCTGATGTTGCTGGGATGTTGCTGGAATACGGGCTGCATATGACAGGAATTGTGCTGTGGTGTGTCAGGCTGTACCACAGAGAGCAATTCCAGTCAATGCTGGGTGATTTTTATCAGACTGCCCTGTGGTCACCCCGTGGGCTCCCCAGGGCTCTGCTGGGCAATTGTTCCTCTAGAGCATGTCCTGCTTTGGTTGAAATTTTTCAGGGTTTGGCTGGTCCACAGGGGATTTTTTTTTTTGAGGGTGTGAAAAGGATTGGTTTGGGTGAGATGCATTCTAGCAAAGTAGGAATTACACTGGTCAGCTGAGGTCTGCAGAGCCTTGCTTCACTAAACCTCCCTGTCCTTCATCTGGCAGCTGTGCTGGGGCAGAGGCAGCTCCCTGCAGAGGCAGGATGTGGGCTGGAATGGCCAACGAAGGTGTTCCAACCACGGGTGAGGCAGGGTTTGGATACACTGCAGCTTCTTTCAAGGCTTGAGGGTTCAATTAGCTCTTGGCAATTTAGTGGCTCCTATGACTGCACTCTCCATTCCCTGGCTGGCTAGTTAAAAGGTGTCCTGCTAATTTATGATACTTAAGTTAAATAACAGAGAATTTGGGCCATTTGTGTATTAATCCATTATGGTTTGCAGGCAAGTTCCTGCTACTTAACCATTTTTTTCCTGTCCAGTAGCTGAACAGCTAGTAGCCACAGCAAGTTGGTGATCCTGATATTCTCCCATATTTTTGTTGACTTTTTTTTTTTCCCTTTTCTTGGAGTTCACTTGAAGATTTTGTCTCTGGGAGAAAATCTAGGAGGAATGGACACTGCTCTGGTCTTTTCTGTTGCAAATAATCCCATTTCTCCCTGTCTTCCAAACTGGGAAGTACTTACTGCTCTTTTGAAGCTGATTGTAGTGCTAAAAAAGTAATTCATACAGTGTTTGGCACAGCAGTATTTGAACGGTTTTAAGTGGTTGGAAATTAATTTGCTATGCCACTTAAGCTACTTTGAAGAAGAAGATATCTAGCTACGTTTTATTTTGGTTGTATTTTGCATGAAATGTGTGGAGTTATTGGAACCAGATATATTAGTTTTGTGCTAGGCTGATGTACCCCAGTTAGAAATGTGCCCCTGGCACACGGAATTGAAAGCTGAGGGTTTTCTCAGGCACAGATTCCACCAAGCCCCCTCAATTCAAGGTACTCCAGCTGCTGGGTTTGTTAGGGTGTGTAATAGATATGGAAACACTGGGTCCCAGTGCCATTTCTGTCAAGTCATCAAGCCTTAGAACTTGCTTTTGTCTGAAGCAAAGTATTTGTTGGATGTTATTAGACAGCCCCTTACTGTGGGGTAAATCAGGGTTTGTTTAATTGTTAAATATCACAGAATGCTTTGGGTTGTGGGGGGATCTTAAAGGTCACATAGTCAAATGCCCTTGGAAGGAGCAGGAATATCTTCAACCAGAGATCAGGTTGCTCAGAGCCCTCTCCAGCCTTACCTTCAGTGTTCTCAGCGATGGGGCAAGCACAGCTTCTCTAGACAAAATGTGCCAGTATTTCACCACCCTCCTTGTAAAAAATGTCTTCTTTTTATCCAGTCTAAGTCTACCCTCTTTTGCTTTATAAGTGAACATGGGATATGTTTAACTCCAAAAGTGGCAAGGTTGGAGATAGTATGTCATGAATTGTTTTGCTGTGTCTGCATTATCAGAATATACATTAATCATACAAGTGTCATGTGTCACAAGCACAAGGTTTCAGAGGCAAAAACATTCTTACAAATTTTCACTTGCAGAAAATCTTGGGAGCCTTTGTCTTTATTCAAAGTTAAAAAAAAAAAAGAAGTAATCAACTTAGAGCATTTATAAATCAGCCTCCAAAGAATAAATTGCAAAAGAAACAGTGTGACATTTCCAGCTATCTTTAGAGGGAGGTCTGTTCAACAATACATTTCAGGTGACAAAACACAAATATGATGCACAGTGCCAAATGGAAGGGAAGAATAGACCCTCTGCTGCTGGGAATAGAAGAAGACTGTAGTAATGTGATTATGGTAATGGTCAACAAGTCATAGTCTTGTGCTTTTGTTCACTGTAATTAACTTCTTGGAATAGCACAGTCGCTTTCTCTGTGCTCATCAGATGGCCCTGCCTTTGTGTCCCCAGTCTGTTATTTCTCCTGCAGGGACTGCAAGCCTCCAAGTGCATTACTAAATGAATTCATTGCTGGAACAAAGATTCAGTAGTAGAATAGAGATTGATATCTTTTGTTGTCAGACATTCAATACCATATAGCAATCCAATTACTTAAGCTGTTTCTATCAGTCTTATTACGGCTCACTATTGAGGCATGCTTTAAAGCTGGATAATTCTGTCTTGCAAGAATGTAGTGGAACAGATTAGAGCTTTAATGAGAAGGCTTTCTGTGGGCTAGGGCACTTCCATTGTATGTGTTGGGATTGAGGAATCATACCTAGGCAAAGGCCTGGAGTCATTGTTGCAAAGAGTGATCAAAGGGAAGCCTGAAATCTGTACAATTGCTTTAAGAAATTTTAGGGGTTATAAAAAAATAAAATAAAAACTGGCAAAGTTTCTGTCTGCTATTCCCTATCTGTTGAGAATCTGTGCTGCACTGGGAAAAGGAAACTAGTTATTGGAATTCAGATTGTGGAAGGGATATGTCATTTTGTGTTTGAAATTCTCCTCCACTGTGCTATAGGTCAAATTCTGTGCTTAGCTATAGCATTTTAGGAATGCTGGCAGCATGGATTCAGCACAAGGCATATTTGCATACAACTTCCCAGGGTGGATGTTTGGAGAGGAGGGGTTTCTAATGCACAAACACATAGAAGACTTTGGTAACTTGCAGGTAGAGGAGGAAGGATGAGACCAGCAAGTCAGCCTTGCCAGGTTTGCATCCTCACTCCTGCTCTCTGCAGCACAAAGCAGGTATGGATTGAACCCCAAGACAGCAGAAATGTGGAGCTGGAGTGTCAGTAAGACCTCAAAATTGAGCCTGGAGAGTAGAAGTGGAGAAAAGTTATTTTACCATGAAAAAAAACCCCAACAATAAATCTATCTATTTAGCAATTTTTTTTGAGATTGTGTATGTAAATCACATCTAAGTTTATTGTGTGAAACACAAGCAGTAGAAACTTGGGAGATGCCAGAATGACTTTTTATGTCCAGCAAGTCAATTTGGCTGCTTATTGAATGTGGGATTTCTGATGGACTTTTAAAATGTGATAAAACTCCTCAGCTCTCTTTCAGGCCTCAGCAGAAACATCTGTGCTTTAAGTCAACACAGAACCTCGGAATTGCTGAGGTTGAAGTAAACTGGAAACACAGATTAGAGTGCTTCTGTATGGAATACAGACAGCTTGGGGTCATTCATGAACACAAGTATTTCTAAACTTGTCTGAAATTCTGCCTGTCTAGGTCACTCTCCCTAAATAACTGAGGCGTGGTTTATTTTTTGGTGTGATAAATGCACCAAATGCAAGCACTCACTTGGTGTGAATGGCAAAGCTCTGTAATTTCCACAGGACAACACTGATGTCCAACAATCTGAGGATATAGCCTATTTTTCCTGGATGCAAAAAATGATATGATTTATAATTTCATTATAATAAGGCTGATTTTCCATTTCTTAGGGTGGTTTTACATTATCAACAGCTAAATATTTCCTCCTCAGGGACGAAGTTACAAAGTGTTGCCAGTGCACACACGTTGTCTGCCTGTAACACTTCCAAAGCATTATTTAGAAGAAAAGCAATTATAAAGACATTTTCTTTTAAAAGAAATTTAATTTTCTTTTAAAAGAAATTTCTTTTTCTTTTAAAGGAAATTATATTTGAGTTAGGATAAGGATGTGGGGTTGTGAACATTGTGCTGAGGAGCACCTGAAAGTTTCTCTGTGCATTTAGATTTGTTTTCAGAGAGTGTTTGCGTTCCTGTCTGTAGAACACAAACACTGATTTTCTTCAGCAATAAAGGTATGACCCAGTTCTGGACTGAAGCTAAACTTTATTTTGTAGCCTCAGTTGCCTGATGGGGATGGAAGTTAATGTTTTATGAGGCAAAGCAGAGCACCTGTTCATTCCAGGAACAGTTATTGCTAAGATATTTGTTTTGGGTCAGAGTTAAGGTGATTTTGTGCTGAATTATCAATTTCTCTCTCACTCAAGGGTGCAAGGAGCAATTAAAGATTTAGGGTGACCTGACCTTTATTCTGTTCATTGTTGACTTGTAACGAGTGATGTCTACAGTAACTGCTTTCTTGTAATTTATTTACTCTCTTTAGGAATGAGGCATTTGGACTTGGGATCTACCAAGGGGAGCTTTTAATGTGCATTTTTATTTATTTTGTCTAAATGCATGGAAACCTCCAGGACAGATACTCAGCTGGTGTAAATCAGCTTAGTTCCATTGACGTCAGTGGAGCAGTGCCAGCAGCAGATCTGGCCCACTTCTTTAATCTGATCCCTTGTCCATCCCATTTATTTCAGATTACATCAGAGAGAGCAGGGCCTTACCTCATCCACCATGAACTTGAGATAGATACAACCTTGCAAGTTTTGGCAGAGGACTCTCATCCCTGAGAAACGTGTAAAAAGCAAGAGTAGCACCCAGTCCTCTGCCATGCAGAAATTACTTGGAGCCAGTGACATGACAGACCCAGCTTTTCTTCATATGAGACTGTGTGACATGAAATTCCAACTTGATCATAAGAAATTGTGTTAATTTACCACTAAGCATTGACCTAACACAACAACTTCTGTGTGTTTGTTTGTCTAAATAATCTATTGACTGATCAGTAATGTTCATTTGGTGTTCAGGATGTTCTGTGTCCCTACAGTGTTCTGTGAGTCTTCAGAAACCTCAGCATCCCAGCTGTCAAAGCCATGCAGGTACCTACCTTAGAAATTTCCAAGGGAAATCAGATTTAAATTTGTAGTCACAGCTTGGATCTGGCATCTCTCTCTTGTCCCTTCATTTTTTTTCCTGTTTTTAAACTCTTGTTTTTCCTTTGTGTCTGTTCCCTGCCATTGTTCTCTCACATCAGGGTTGGATGGTTTGACTGAGCATTATAGTCACATCACATATGACTCTCCCAATGGATCTGATCTCTTCCACTGCTTGAGTGAGCACATTTGAAGGTTGGGTGGTTTTGTTTGTTTGTTTGCTTGGTTTTTGTTGGAGAAGAATGGAGGTGCCCATACACAGCTGAAAAAACTGTTTCCCCCCTCAGTCTGAACTGATGGTTGAACTGACTCCTGGCTCTTCTGCTTATCCTCAAACAATAATATTCAAATATTCTAGTAGCTTCCAGGGTTTGTACAATATCACATGTTTGGGAGCTCTGAGTTTTGTGTGCTCAGAGAAGTTGCTTGGCCTGAAAAGTTTACATCAAAGTCTGTATTTGTTCCTGTCCCATAACTTTGCAGTGAATTTGCACTCTTAAGAAGAACTGGGAATATGTTTTTTACTGCAGCAGATATTTTCTCTGGGTACTACTTTGTCTACCTCAAGGCTTAACTTAAATTTCCTTAGTAAAAAGGAAAGTTTTGTCTTTTTTTCAGCTGTTCTCTATGTACATTTCTAATTTTGAGTAGCAATATTAGTAGAACAAATACTGCTTTTTCTGGCCTTGAACTGTCTCACACATTTCTGTCCAACTCGAATGAAATGATCAATTTTCTCAGCCACCAGTGGATCCTCTGCAGCATTATCTCACGTCCTATGACCTCTCCAGGCTTGTCATGCAGTGGCCATTGACTCTGTACTGGACTTTCTCCAGTACCTCCCTTCAAGAGCTTGCAAATGCCAAAATGATGTGAGCCATTGCAGTTCTGGTATCTTTTCCCAAATACCAGATGTTGTCTTGGCTTCTCTTGTTCCCAAACTATGTCTTGTTTTTGCAGACTCTGATGTTTTTGTTGCAGGTCTCTATCAGTATGTTGTCTCTTATATCTGTCAAAACTGTCCCTGCATCCTAAGTTTCCCATTGGATAAAGTGGCTTCCTTGTCTTGGCAAGTCCTAGTTGGGTTATTCCTAAATCTTCTAATAGCATTGCTTTGTCTCTTCCTCCACCCCTACAGTACAGTATTAGCTTGACCCCCATACCAGCTTGTGTTTTCAGCTATCAATTAATAACAGAATATTTCCATCTTTTTTTCTCTGTCCTGGTTCAGTATAGTACTCCTGCACATTTAATAGTCTGCCTCCCCTGCCTTGGTTAACCAAACTATATAAATCATCTTTGGCTTCAGATTCAGACATTCCCTGGAAGGAGAATATGATCCTCTTAGCTGGGAAGGAAAGTTGCTGTTTTAGCTTCTCTTATCACTACTCTGTCTCATTGAAAGGCTTTGCCTTTGGTGGGATTTTTGACTTCTTTCTTCCACACAGAATATTGTCTTTGTTATTGTTGTGGCTGCCCCATCCCTGGATGTGTTCAAGGCCAGGTTGGATGGGGCTTTGAGCAACCAGGTCTAATGGAAGGTGTCCCTACCCATGGCGAGGGGGTTGAAACTGGGTCATCTTTAAGGTCCCTCCAACCAAATTATTCTATGATCTTGTCACTCTATAATTCTTCTCATTGAAGAAGAAACAGAAATCCCTGCTCATCTCCCTTGCATCTCTCCCAACAAGCTTTTCTCTCCTTGCATTCATTGGTGCAGTTTTCACTCTACCCAGAGAAGTCAAACTGAAGGGTACCTCTTAGAGGTGGTTTCATTGCAAGCATAGAAGAGCAAATCCATTTTACCAAAAACCTTGGGAAACCTTAGGGTGTGAACAAAAAGCAAGACAAAAAATCATAGCTGTGAAGGTCAGGTTCAAGGTGTTCTGTTCTTACAGAAGGCTGTGCTTGTGTCTGTGGTATATGTGCTTAGGAACTTTGCTGGATGAGGGCTGTAATAAATTTGATTAAACTAAATAAACAAAACAAGCAGAAAATAACCAGTTTTTACAATATGCTTGAGAGAAAAGCAAGCAAGCAGCTTCTTTCCTACTGTAAAGGAAAAAAAAAAAAAAGAGGCAGAAAAATGAAGTAGCTCAGCTCCTGGGAGCAAGTAGCAAAGCAGACTCAAAATTCAGAAGATTTTTGTTCTGGGCTTTGTCTACTGCACTGACATTTTACTTTATAAATGTTTTCCATAAGATGTAGTACTTATTATATTCATTTGTGCAATTGCTTTAATAAGTGGAAATAAGGAAATCACAGTGAAGTTAGTCTAAAGTTGGGACAGTATTGAGTTCAAGAGGTACAGGAGAAATTTAGTGAAGATGCAAATAGATCTGGGTCCTGTCAAAACTTATTCCTTCATTTACCAAGGAAACTTCACTGAATTAATGGATTTTAGGGGAGAAGGACACTTAAGACTATCTAATATGACCGTATGTATTTTGCATGCCATAGAATTCCACTCAGTTATCTCTGCAAAACTATTTCCTGCCAGATAACAGGCCAGATCTCACCTCTGCTAACTTTAACCACTTCAGTCTCATAGCACTCTCCTGAGATGTTCTCTGACTGGGCTGTTGCAGCTTTACTGCAGAAAGGCCTAATGGTTCTGAAGTCCATGAAACATGAAATGAGAGCTGTATGTATGTGCTCCTTTTGTAATCCCACAGTCCCAGGGATTGCTCGAGACAGGAATGAAAGGAAGCAAAGGAAAATCAATGTTTACCTTGGAAATATTTGTCAGTTAACAAGTCACAAGGAAGTGAGTACCTCTAGCACCTAGTGGGAATTTATTTTATACTTTGTTTATACTCTTTTTTTGAGTGGAGAGTATATTTTAAAAAAGTGTACACAGACCAAAAACAAATCTTCCTTTTGAGCTTTGTTACCATTGGATTTCCTAAATTCAGGAATATTCTCCTAATGTACTTGGGCACGTTTATTTTGTAGAAGGCTGGCTACCTAGACTGTGACCACCCTTAAACACATACTGAAATCCATCCTTTTTATGGAAAACATGTAATTGTGTGCATAAATCCCTGTTCTGCTTAGGGATGCTTTCCTGAACTAGAAATATAGCTTGTATGCTTCAATTGTTTTAAGGGATCTATTTTCTGGCATCTTGTTTGTTTTCTCCTTTTTTCCCTTCAAAAACACTTCTGTTGGGTTTAAAAGTATATTCCTTTACTGTCTCACAAGCTCTCAATTTATGAGACCTGGAATTCCTTATTCAAGAAAATCTGCTGGAAATCCATAAAAACTCTTGAGTACAATAGGAGACCTACTTCACCCTCAAGTTTTGCATCTCAGGTCTTTGTCATCTTGAAGAATGACTTAATCCCTGTGAGGGAGGAGTCTCCCAGGTATTTCCGTATGGATCAGTCCCGTAAAGCGTTGATCTCTGTCTCGGAGCCACATCGATCTGTCTTGTCTGCAGTGGTTGAAAGGACTTTATGCATTGAATTTTCTCAGAAGTGCTATAAAATAACACATCTTGGGGAGTGAAGCCAGCCTGTTAACGTATGGATTTTCTGCCTTGAGTGATTTTCTAAGATCAATAACTCATTAAAAAGAAAAAAAGCTCAATTCTCACAATTCATAACCATGCAAATAAGCAGGCTGAGTTCAGCAGCAGCACCCAGCTGAGTTAGAACAGTGGGTTTGGAGGATGTTGTGTTGTTTGTACAGTTACCCTGACTGCAGTTTCATTTTCGCTGGATCCTTCTTGAAAAAAAAAAAATTCATTCATTAATTCTTAAGAATAATGCTCTGTTGGCAGAAAGGCTAACTAGTTGCTAAAAATAAGGTCTGGCTGGTGAATCCTTTAAAAATACAACTACATCCCCAGGAAGTAACTCTCTTTCAGCAAAGAATAAAAGTGTAAGTCTTTTCCAAAATCACAATCTCTAGAAATGCATTATGCACTTAATAATTCCTCAAAAATGTGTCAGATAACTTGGCAGGGGAGGAAGCTTTCCATCCCAAGTGTGTAAAGCATTGCAGTCATTAATTTATTGACTGAATTGATCTGACTTTTAAAAGACTCCCTGGCTTGGCATCATTATTCTGTTTATCTCACAAGCAATGAATCTCCTCTTCCTCCCTGTGTGTAAATACTTAATAGCTGTTAAAAGGTCAGGCCTTGCTGGATCCATAAGTATTGTACTTCAAGGTACATTTGGATTGGAGTTTTCTTTTTCTTCTGCTCAGATCTCAGGTTGCTGCATTACCTGCTCTACTTGACATTCTCAGTGACTTGGAAACCGTGTCAAATGTTTTTCAGAGAGTTAGTCTCTTTTTTTCAGGGTGATTTTTCTTGCACCCAGATGTATTAATTTAAAATCTTTAGGGTTTGGGTTTTTTTTTCCCCCCAAAGTACAGTGACAGGATTTAGAATTCTCCACAGGATGCTGAAGTCAGCCGCTTTCACGAAGCTTTTCCATATGATGCATGTCATCAGCACAGCTTCAAGGAGTGTCTTCTCATTTTGCCTTCCACTTAGCATGACTTTAACAGGTGTCTCAGTATGCCTCTGAGCAGGGCAGGATTAGTGTCTGTGATCTGGGAATAAAAAGAAAAGGTGGTGGGGTGTGGGGGCAAGGAAGAGAACTGTGGAAGATGAACTGGTTCCAAAAGGACACCCTCAAGCAAAGAATCACATTAGGTAGATTCAACTTTAGTGTGAGAAAGAGCAAAGCTTGCATGTCAGCAGGGACTCCTCTGGTTTAATAAATTACTGGAAGGTTAGGACAGAGAGACATGGCCTCTCTAAAAGAGTCTCTGGAAGGTCTGAGGGAATCCTGAGCCCAGTAAAAAATTTCTCCATCTCAGATGCAAAATGTAGCCATTAGAATGACCAAGCATTTTGAGTGCCTGTGTGCTGGATTCCTGGCCCTTTGAGGCCACTGGCAGAAAGAACAGAGCAGAAATTGTCCAGCTGAGGAATTAAAATCCAAAATTATCCTATTCATTTTGTGAGAAAATTATAAGGGACTTTTCCAGAAGCAACCAAAGCTCAGTTTTCTATAGAACCATATCCTCAGTCTCCTATGCACCCTGTAGGGCCCTTCATGAGACCCCAGATCCCAGGACCACTCGTGAGCAGAAAGGCAAAAGGCAGCTCCTGCTGCATCTGGAGCCCTGCATGGGCTGGTCGGAAGGCTGGAAATAAGCTGTTTGTGCTGACTGGACAAGGAAACATCGATCCCACTCCTTCAAGGAGATTTTCCTCAGCTGGGGGCACTAATTTAGGTCTCTTTCCTCTGTGCAATGACAAGAGCTGTAGGAATATAATTATCTCCAAATCTTTTGCTTCTCCCCAGACAACTTGCATTGAAATGTGGCAGTGGGTTTGAATGTTATTAGGAGCAGACATGGACAGAAAGCATGAGTGCATAAGCCTCATTTCCTTAGGAAATCAAGTGGAAATGTTTGTATAGTTTATATACAACACAATGTGGTTTGTGTCTGTCATATTACCTTGAAGGTTGTTGGTGTAATCATATGTTCCATTGTTGTGCTTCATCTCATTTAAAGTTTGTAAAAATACTGCTTTGGAACCTTTGTGATTTGTTTTCCTGCATCTCATAGGAAGCCAGGACTGGAAGGGGCGTCCTGGGTCAATGTGTCCAGGCTCCTGCCGAGGTATATGGACTGTAAAAGTTAAAAGAGGAAAATGCTCTATAATAAACTTCTGATTGGTACAGTGGGAAAGTTAATGAGACAAATGAAACATTCCGTGTGGCCTTTGCAAAGCTGAAAGTCACAGCATGGGGCAGTCCCCTTGCAGATCTTGGGTCATTAGCTTATCTTCTGCCACGGACGAATGTCAGAGGATGAAGGAATTTTCCCCTTTACAGCACTGGAGTATTCACAAGTTCCTCAGAAAATCCTGGGGAAAGGATTGCCAGATTTCTTCTTGTGTAACAGGAGTATTAAAACGTTAAACATGTTTACATGGGAAAAAATATTTGATCCAGAGAGAGGAGAGACATCCCTTAGCTTTTAAGTGTGCTTGAATGACAATAAGGCATGTCCAGCATTCTGTAGCCTTTACCTAAAGGAAACAAGAGCCCAGAAGACCCTCCATGAAATAAGACAATAGGTAAGGGAAGGATGGCAGTTTCTTATATACAGGTCACAAGGGAACAACAGTGTCAGATTATTTTTGAAGCTGTATTATAATGCTCAAAAGAGAACCTGATGATGTCAGAGTAAAAACCAGAAGTGCCCATGTTTCAGAATTTCTGGTGCTTGCCTTTACCTGTGCACTGAGTGTCAATGTTAAATGTGCTTCTCTACTATGTATAAATACTTGCAGACTGTTAAGGACACTTCTAGAGTATCTATATTCCAGAATATCTCAATTGTTTCAAATCTCAGTGATAAAATTCCCTCTACATAGAATTATATATGTGCAGCTGTGCAGAGAAAGGTACAGTCTGAGAGAAGGAGAAGGACAATAGTTTATTTGACAGTTCCCAGAAATTTGAAGAGAAAATAAAACAAAACATTACTTTGAAAATCTCAGTTTTGCACTATTTAAACTTGTTCCAAAATAGAAAGATATTTTTCAAATTGTTTCAGACCATTTGCCCTTTTGATAGTAGAATCTGTACATAATAAAAGCATTGACATTTTTAATCTTTTGTATGGAATATCTCTAGGATGAACTGGGAAGTTCAGTGCTGCCTTTGGATCGATTTTGTAATTTTACATCTTTGTCCTTACGCCAGAGTCTGGTCCAGGAAACCAGGGAGTACTTCAAGCTCTTCCATCAAAATGCTTGAGGCTGCGAGTATTTTTTAGCATCCAAACATTCTCTTTGGCTTTGGTTTCACTGTTTGAGTCTTAGAGCATGAAGTGTACACTGAAATACTTCTTTGGGCTGGGCTGCACTCCACACCTGAGCTCGGAGCACAGGTAGGACTGACGGTGGTAAACTGAGCTCCATCAGCTTTGTGCCTGTTCACAGACACCCAGGATGGAAATGCAGTGAACTACATTCTCTGAGCAGTTCATGAAATCATAATAAGAAAAAGGAAATTTGCAGCTTTATTTCAGAAAAGTCCATTTGCCATAAAAATTACGTGCTTTAGAAGAATTAGGCAGTTTAAAAGAGTCATTCTAGAGTCTGCATCATTAAACTTTGGACCTTTAAAGGTATTTAACTGTTAAACTCCTGACTCGATGGAGACCTGTTTCTGGAATGTTGTAGTCACTTTTGTTTTAAGGTGTTCAGAATGAGCTAGACTTTTAAACACTGTGTTAATGCTTGCAGCAGGTTAATTTTTAACAAAGAGGTTTTCTTCACGAAAAGCACATCTTCTGCCATACAGAATTTGATAATGTTTTCCATCCAAATTCTGACACTGCTAAGTTTTGACATTGCTGCTAGGTTTGTCAGTCAGGCTCAGCCTTTAGAAAAAAGGCTGTTAAAAATCTATCACCCAAAGGAGGGATCCTGACTGCTTTCCATTACCGGGCTGCCCCTCATGGCTCTGCTGCAATGGCTTTAAGCAGGTGTGACTCATTTGTATGGCTTTGGCTCTCAGGCTGCTCTGGGGAACCAGCTGGCTTTGGGCTTAGTGCTCAGCTCTGAGCCTCACCAGGACCCATTTCGAAGCTCACCTCATCCTTTACTCATCTCATCTTAAATTGCATCCATTACACCACGGTCATCATGCAGTGACTGATGATCCCAGCCTGTCACTGCTCCTTTTGTCCAGGCACCAGCAGCTCAATTCCTTTTCCCTGCAGCCTGTGCAGTGCCAGAGCTTTGTCATCGTTGCTGGGCAGATGTGCTGACAAGTGACTGCCTGACCAGTGGGTTTGTCTCCCAGTTTTTATTGGGGTAAGTCCATTGTCTCCCATACTTCTGTTGCATCGAGCTGAACATCTTTGCAAAAATAAGGCCCAGTCCTGCCTCCTTCAATCACTTCAGTGTAGAATTGATTTGACTTGGTAGAACAAGTAAAAAGACTGAAGCCAGTTGGCCAAATGCTGTTTTCAGTCACCCTTACATAAACTACACTGACTCTGCTGAAGTCAACAGAGAAAACCCAAAATGAATCGTTTGTATTGACTTCTGGGATAAGTGCAAATGAAATTAAAAGTTCTTTTTATCATTAGTTATTATAATGCCATAGAAAAGCACTGTTAAATTAGGCATCATCAGATTTTGAAGAAATCAGGTGCCCAAAGTATGTCCATGCTCCTGTAACATGTCAAAGCTACAGCTGAAAATTCCTCTTTCCTTAAAGGTGCATGTATCTACTGGATTCTATTGCTTTTTGAGGGAAATACTTGCATAAAGAAGGAAATATTATTTTTCTATATCCATCACAGACAGAGCAGGAGAAATTTCTATTGAAGTTTTGCCACCTATGTTTAAGAAACGTCAAGATTATTTCAATTAGCAAGAGAGTATCACCTTTAAGTTTTATCCTTATGTGAATAATTGACAGCACTATGCCCCCTCAACAATGTTTAATATAAGCAATACATTGAAGGGGAAAAGTATATTCACTTGAAATTCATTACTGTATTTACAATTCTGCTTTCCCATGCTTATTTTAGGGTCATTTGGGAAAAAAGCAGTAACTCAAAAAAAAAAAAAAAAAAAAAAAGAAAAAAGAATGCATTGCTATTCTGGGAATTAGACTGTCACTTAATAAATATATTTCTGATAATAAAAATTGGTGCCATTTTCCTTGCAGAGACTTATTCGGAAGAAAGTTAATAAAAACTGCATGGAAAAACCAGCATCACAGTTGGGGTTTTTTTGGGTTTTTTCTCTTCTTATTCAAAACTCCTACAAGAAAGTTAGCCTAATGCAAAAAGTATCAGGAAACAGAGAAACATTCCATGGTCCTTAAAACCCAAAGGTAAGATTCTCTTCCTAAATATACTATTAAGCAAGGTAGCTCTGAGGAACCTTTTAAATACCTTTTAAGGACAAAGGCTTAACTGGCCCTGCTGATGGGAAAGTCATAACGTGGCTTTTTTCCCTGATGGCTTTCTATTCTTTGTATGTGTGACAGATGTCAATGAAGTTGAAAAGTGTCCATTTCCCAGCAGGATGCTGGCTGTTCCCCAAAATGCCTGGGCAGTTTATAGAGGCCCTAATATCTCCTGATGGTGAGGGAAGGATTTGTAGGGAAAGCTTCCTGCCGGGCTGAGGCCTGCTGCCTTTGAATAGAAGGCAGCCAGCAGCTCTATGGGCCTCAGCAAGAGATGCCACTGCACCATCAGGAAACTTTGATTTATTATCTGAGAAATTCACCATCCATCTGCATGAAGAGGTCACAGAAGCAACTTCCCTAATGTGAATCTGAGACCCCCATTATTTCCCACTTATTGCTACAAGCATGAAAAATTGTTCCAACTGAGAAAGCTGGACTTTCAGGACTTATTGCCATGGTTGGATTTATAGGAATATTTAGGAGCAGTGCTTAGTGGGGTTTTTTTGAACCTGTAAACTCCAACAATCTTCACAGGTTTTTGCTAATTAATGCCACCACTGTGGAAATGGAAGCAGTTCTGCAAACAAGCTGCGACAAATGGGATTTTTATTGCCAGTGGAAAAGCCCAGGGAATAATTAGCAGATCCATAGAGATCTCTTGATTACAGACATCTGCGTTGGTAATGTCCAGACAAAAAGATCACCCAGGGAAATGTTTCGGGATTTTCACCTTAGGGCACATTTATGTTGTCAGCTACACCCTTCAAAATGCAGTTGGACATATGTGGGAAAATATTTTGTGAAATGTTAGCCCAAGGAGCCTGATGTTGACTAATCTGGACTAGGGAAACTGGCTTTGCTTTCCAAAGCACTGTCCAGCCGCCAAGACTTGCAGATGTGATATTTTGATATCTCATTAAAGCTGATTTCACAGAGATATTTCTCAGTGCTGCATCTGAGTTGCTGTGAGTTTGCCTGAGATGCTTTTTGCAGTTATCTCTGCCTTGTTGAATAGGATGAAGAGAAAACAACTAGGCTGATTATTAAAAAACCACATGACTCCTTGAAAATGAAGCACTGAAAAATGAATTCATGTCAAGACAGGATTTATTAGTTCAGGTTGAAGAGTAACTTGATTTGGGATTTTCCTCTTGTCAAAGAGATTCACAATATAAATTATGAATCTGCTTATAGAAGTGGTAGAGGTTTTGCCTTTCCTGAAAAGGCATGCTTATAAACTGGCCAATTAAATAATTATTTCAGGCCTATGAAACAGAACTTTAAGCTAAATATTTTTTTTAAAAGCACAATCATTTTCATTCAAATAGCATTGAGCACTGTTACCCCAGTTCTAGACTTGTTCATGTTGTATTAAATGCCAATAAGTGCCAACAAAAGTCATCCTTTCCCTGAAAAATTTATAGCATACAGGTTTGCTTGTGTTTACCAATTATGCTTGGATATAGGATATAAAATTAATTAAATCTATAATGCCTGTGATTTTAAAACACTGGTGACACAATGTAGATCTGTCTTGCTTAGAATCTCTCTTTGATGGAATCTTCAATCCCACAAGCCTTGGAGCAGAAAATGCCCTTAAATTTGTATTTAAAACCATCCTTCTCCAGGACAACCATTAAGCAAATGATTCATTTTAAGACACATTTTAGTCCCAGTGGTGTCATTTATCCTACTCACTGGTCAGGCAGTCACTTACAACAAAGTTAAGTAGAGCAGACCTAATTCTGAGTCCAGGCTGTCCTTCAAGATGTCAGGAGAAGCAAGAAAAACGAATTCTCCTGGCTTTTAAGTCACTGTGTACACGATACATAGCTGCACCCACTAATGCACCAACATATGAGGTATTTCCAGAGACCTGTCTTGGCTTAGCTTTTCTGGTCTCTCTGTGATGAGGGGCAGGGGTAGAAGGAATGAAGGGCTAGGAAAGAAGGAGAATTCAGAGTTATTCAGAGGATTCTTTTGTTCTCAGGTAACTGGAACTCGTATGACAAGTGCATGTATATTCATGGGCACTGAGTACTAGAATCCACTCCTCAGTCCAGTCTGACCCAGGATATTTACAGAGATGTGAAGCAACTTCAGAATGAGGTTTGTAATAATCTCCTTCTGAGTCCTTGTGAAGTCTTTGCAGAAGTCCCCAGGGATGCCTGTGAGCACATGTGTCTTATTGTCACCGCCTTGGACAGATGGGAAAATCCCCGGAGAAATTGGCTCAGAAGTGTGTTTACTGATCAGGATGTGGGCTGCAATGACACTGGTTTTGTGGAACACTTGCACTGGTTTTGGGGTGCAGCTAAAAGGACACTGTCTTACAGTGTCCTGCAGACAGGGGTTTCATTAATTCTGGGTAGTCTTTCAAAGTACAGGCTATTTACATGTACAGTCCAGATGACTTTGAGCTCCAACTTGGTACATTTTTCAGCTGCATTTAAGGAAATGGTTTACAGTGGTTAAAGGTATGAGTGTGTGGCATGTATATCTGTTCAGAAATACGATATGAATTCCTGTAAATAAGGTATTTAAGCATAAATGTGTTTGACTGTTTTCTAATGAGCCTTGTTCACAGGCCCTGCAGGGTTAATTAGGTTTCTAGATCTTATCTTTACTGTATTACACTAAAGGCAAAAACCTCTACAGGAACTGAATCCACTCAGAAAGAGCAAATAAACTAGCTCTAAATGATCACAAACTGACCAAGCTTTTCTGCTTCAGCTCCCTGTGTGCCTTCGGGCAACCGGGATTTAAAAGCACTGAGATTACAGGACCATAAAAATACACATTTACATTTACGTGTGGTCACATGCAAAATTTAAGATTTAGAGAAAGCCACAAAGGGAATGTTTAACACAAGTAGCCAGGCACAAGCTGAATTAATGACACAGCAGCCCCAGCAGAAACACAAGAAAAACATGTAAACCTTCATCTATTATTAGTTGCTGTAGTGCACACTCCAGAGCACAAGGACGTGTGGTCATTAGAAGCTGTTCTTTTCCACGAGATCTTTTAGCTGCCTCATGAAAGGGAGCTGAGAAAGTCCTGAAATGTAGGGAATTCACATGTGAGGGTCCTTGTTTTGAATTTTATTTCTTTGTTGGATGATTAAATCGCTGATAATACAAAAAGAGTAGCCAGAACTCTCTCCTGACCCCTGCCCAGGTGGGGACACTCTGCAGAAGGACTCTCCAGCCTGTCCATGACAGACACCCTGGGCTGGGAGAAGGCTGCAGAAGGTGCTCCCAGAAGGTTCATCAGCTCCTCTAGCACTGGAAGGGTTTGCATTCCTGCAGCCTCTGGCAGGCAGGCAGAACTTTTGTACCAAGCCTTGCACGTCTGCCCCAGGCAATTCACGAACCTGTAGCAAATGTAAGGGTGTAGGGTGACAGGACAAGGGGCAATGGATTCAAACTGACAGAGAGCAGGGTCAGATCAGATATTAGAAAGAAATTCTTCCCTGTGAGGGTTCTGGGGCCTTGGCACAGGTTGCCCAGAGAAGCTGTGGATGCCCCACCCCTGGAAATGTTGAAGGCCAGGCTGGATGGAGCTCTGAGCAGCCTGGCCTAGTGGGAGGTGTCCCTTCCCATGGCAGTGGGGTTGGAACCAGATGATCTGTAAAGTCCCTTCCAAGCCACTCAGTGACTCTATGATTCTATGAATTCCTTTGCTTAAAAGTCCTATGTTGTAATGTAATGCAGACACATCCTGATGGAAAGCTCCAGGACTAGATTCTGTTTGGTTTTCCATATGTTGGTATCACACTTACCAGACTGGCTTTTAGGCCTGACAGGTTAAGCTTCCCAATGCAACTGCAGCACAAGTCAGTATTAGATATGAAAAGAAACACATTTCCTTTTTAGTTTTTCTTGCCTTGACACAGTTGTCTTTGCAGGAAATGTGTATTTTTTTTTCTTTTTTTCTCAAGAGTGTCCTGTCAGGGAATAAAAACTAGACTGGTTCATTTTAAGCAAATCTGAGTTCTGGTTGTGTAATTACGGATCTGCTTACATGAACATGCACCAAAAAAAAAAAAAAAAGTGGAGGGGCTCCCAGGGGAAAAGTAATAAAGTCTATCTTGCAAAAGCTATGTTGTATTATAATATAGCAAATGATAGCACAAGAACTTCCCATGTAGGACATTCTTCAGGAATAAAATTCAACCAACAGATAAGTTTCAGAAACCAGTTGCCCTGTTGCTAATTTCCCCCACCCCCTTGCAGAAGTTTGTTTAGTTCCTATACAAATTGCAAACTACTCAGCACCGTAGGCAGGGTCTGCTCCTCAGCTGGCCTGGCTCAGCACAGTAATGGGATCAATAGTGGAGCTACTCAATAGCAGCCCTGAATTTAGAATGCTAATTGTTTAACCTTGCCAAGTGGAACAATTGCATTTTTGATACCACAGTGGTAGGGAGCTCAAATAAGCAAAGGGGAAAAGGACATTCTCTTATGCATGCACTTTTTTTTTTTTTTTTTGCACCTAATTAGGCTAATTAAAACCTGTGGGCCTGATGATGTACTGAAAATTAAGCATTTGCAAAACTCCTTACAGGTAGAGTGAATAAAGGCATGGATTGTAAGACTGAGAAAAGAAGAAAAATCAGAAGGTCATGTTGTTTTATCTCTCACTGGAGTTTTCTCCTAGGATTTGTTATGATTTACTGTCATTACATATTATGTAAACAGTCACTGTTTCCATGAAGTGGGAGGTCCTGTTAATCTTCTGTAGCTATTCAGCATTGTTTGTGAATTTAACTGGAAATGTACCTCCTGACTGTAAGGGAATGATCAGGAATCTGTACCATATAGCCTTGGGTTATGGCTCTGACCCCATTAAATGTGTAGGTGGAGTCTCCCTGGTAAGTCAGTAAAGCCAAGGAAAGTCTGAGATGATTTCCATGCTTCCTGCTGTTGTTTCCTCCTTTGTCGATGCTCTTGTCTCATCCAGATTAGCAACTGCTTGTCCCCAGGGCCCACGAAAATACTCTGGAAGGATACCTTCTGTCTGAGCTTTAGGGAAGGACTTCATGGCAGGTGGATTTAAAAAAAATAAAAGGTAGATAGAGAATGAAGCCTCCCTTTTTTTCCTGCTTCCTTCTAAATCCTTTATTAAACTACATCTTCACTTTATCCTCTACCAGCAGAACCTGTATTACTTGATCATACAGGCTACCCACACTTTCTTCAACAACAAAGGCAAATCCGTTCTAGCAACTACATTGCTTACAGTCTCGTGTTCCTTTTGTTGAAAATCCCTGCCTTTTGGTGGTGTTTTTTCCCCAGCCTATACCCAGAGTTTCACTGACACCGGTGGGAGCCCTTCTGGGATGTCCGAGAGTAATTTATTAATTCTACTTTCCAGGAGTGATTCTTTCAGTGCTGCCACACCAGTGGAGATTGTGGCAGGGTCTCCTTCCACACCAGTGGCTGCACTGGAGCAGATTCTCTGGCACGGGTTCCTGTCCCTGGGAGTTGTCCTGGCTAGATGGCTGTGAGGAGGTGGGAAGAAATGAACAGCAGTCCTGTGCTCACTCACTTGGCTGCCAAGCATGCACATTTCACTGCTTTCTTGAGAGCACTTTCCTGCTGTGGAAATGTGATATGCCTGACTAGGTAGGCCAACAGCTGTGTGATTGTCCATCTGCTGCTTCTCCAGATTAAATATTAGCCCTCGTGTCTCCTCCAAAGCAATGAATTTTCCCCAAGTGCGGTTCTCAAAGAAGAACTTTCCTTCCTTCTCCTTCTGCACCAGATATTCCGTGAGATAAGTGATACAGATGGGCAGCAGGGGAATTTAAGCACACAACTGCCAAAAAGTAGGGCCTATTATTTGTGTTGATTTTTAAATGTAATTGCTCTTCAGTGGTAAATGAAGCAAAGTACACAAGCCACAGTGAGATAACTACACAGTGTTAGTGAGGGAATCCTGCCACATCTGCAGGGTGAAGGCATCTTGGCTGTTGGCTGGGGAGATCTCTCAAGGAGACAAATGTTTCATAGAAAAACTTCTTCCATGAGAAACATTTCAGCTCCTCAGGCCTTTTTTGCTACTTCTGCTCTACCCTGACCATGTACATTTGTTTATCAGTGTTGCTAGAATTTTTAGTTTCTATAGGTGAGGATGTTTGAGCTGGTTTTTTCCAGCTGACATAGAGAGAAATATTTGAGATAGATTTCAGAAGTAGACAGAGTCATTCTTAATTTGTTTCTTTAGAGCTTCATTTTCCTCATGCAAGTTATTAGTAACTCCCACTGAAGCCAATAAATTCCTATTCCTTCACGGCAGGAAAGGCATTAAAGTCAATGGGAATTATTTGTATCCTGCATTGGGGGAGGGAATAAGCCTCCTGGGAAACTGTGGATCTCCTATTTGCCATAAGCCATCCATTACTTCCCTGTCAGTAGCAAGTCATTCCAGGATTTGTAAGAATCTCTATTGTTATTTAAGTGTATCTATGCTTTCATTCTCACTTCTCATATAAAACTAACTGATGCGAGTTAAGAAATTGTGTTAATATACGGATTTCTGCTGACTCTTCATTTATGGCTTATCTTTCATTGCCTCTATTATAGCACTTGTTGCCCTGGGATTCAGAGTTATGTCCAGGCTTGCTGCAGATCTCCTCTCCTCAGAATTTCACCCATTGCTCGTGAGAATTTCAACTTGTGGATAAATAAATATTTTGGGTCAGGTCTTAAAAACACAGAAGTCCTTATTCGAATGTTATTTTTGGAACGTGCCCATGTCTTAGTGGAACTCTCATACCACAATAGCTGATGGAAGAAATAGAGAAATGTAACTTCGAGTCTTGGCTTTGAGGGTCAGAGGGGAGGGAAGGAGATGGGAGAAGGAGTAGACAGATATGGTGACTGAGCTTTCCCTGCAGAAGACTGAAAAGGGTTTAGTAGTGACAGTAAGTAGAACAGTTATAATGTCAAATGTTTCTTCCAAAGAGAGCTAAAAATCATATCAAGCTAAAACAAACTTATGTGGCAGCTCAGGGGGAGCTGCAGCAACAAGCTGAACTCACCCCCATCCTGTCCCTCTTGGCCTTTTGTTCTAGGAACAGATGTCCCTTCTCCCCCAACTGTCTTCTAGTTTCAGAATTAAGAACTTGGGCTCTGAACTTTTAATTCATGATTGCCTTCATAAGGTTCTCTATCCCTGCACTATGAGAGTAATTTCATTGTTTTTCTTCTAATTATCAGTCTCTTCCTGTATTGCCTGTGTAAAATTAAAAGAAAAAAAAAAAAGAAGAAAGACTGGGCTTTGCTGACTTGTTGGGCCTATGCTGGACAATCCTTCTTACCCAGATATTTAACCCTTTGCAATTTCTAACAACACATAAGCAGAAGAAGTTTCTGGAACAGAGTATTTCCTGCCTTTGGGAAGAAAAATTAGGTGGTACTTTACAGACAGAAACAGTTTGAAACCATCTTTAAATAGTAAAATTGTAAATTGATCCAGAAAAAAAAAAAAAGAAACCAGAGAAAACCTTTGGGATAAAATGCTTAGTGTTTCATGCCATCAGGAGAGATAAAGTTTTGTTAAGTATATTCATTTTAACAGGTGGTTTTGACAGTGCCAAAGATATTTTCCACACTCATGTTGTGAATTATGTCTCTGTTATTCTTAATTCTCTTCCAGACCTCCTAAACTAAGGAGATACAGACTAACTGATCAGACACCCAGAACAGGCTTGTGGGATTTGCAAAATGAATGGGGAAAATCAGATATGATTGGTGGGCAAGCAGAGGGTGTCTGTGGCCACTGTGGGCTCGGGTTTGGCACTTTCAGCCCATGGGGAGGTGCCTTGGTGAAGCCCCAGTGGAGAGAGCCCCACAAGTTTGTAATCAGGGATGGGACAGGCTCTTCAAGATGGAGGCTTGTCTGGCTTATCAGCAGAGCATCACAGAATTCCAAGGAAGGCAAGCAGAATAAGACAAATAAGAGAATAATAATTCTCTAAATAAGAGAAATCCTTGGAACCTTCCAGTTGCAAAGGCAGACAATTAAGCAAGCATTGCCAGTTGATTTTTCCTGGCAACTGAATAAAAAATAATTATTAAACAGGCAGATTTAGGCCACATAACAAACTTACAATTTATTAAGAGACCCTACAGCTATCAAAAACCCTGAAATGACTTTAGCAGTTTATACACCATTGCATCTTTTAAAAATACCACATGAGGGTCAGACATATTATGGTCATGCTCTAATGTGATATAAACAACCATAAAGTGATTGAAGAGATTTGTTGGGGTTCTTTGCCTCTCTCGTCTTCCAAACAGCAACGCCCCATGTGATCAGATGCTCCATTTCATAGAGCAATGTGATTCTTGAGCCTATATTTTGTGCAATTATTTTATTCTTTTTCTTCAGACAGCCCATCAAGTGCTTGCAGGAGGGGATTGTAGCAGCATGAAATGTGGCAGTGACCTAGAGATACCACACCTGCTGCTTCCACTGTGTTGTCTTCTGTGAAACACTAACTTGTTCATGGGGATGCTGTAGAATATTGATCAGAGCACAGAATCATTAACACAAAGTAGTTTTCCACATCCTGCCTCGTAGCTGTTCACACAGTTGATGTTCAACTTTGGCAGTGTAGTGTTTGGGATGTGGAAGTCCCTTTTAATCAAATATTACAAAACAAAGCCAAATCTCCAGCTCCTGCAAATGCCCTGGCATTTGCCAATTTCTGTTGGGATGCATTGATTTCTCACTCTCTGAAGAACCTTGTCCCTGAAGCTTCTAAATAGAGATAAATGCTGTCTTACTACAGAGCTTTCCAGTGATCAGCTGGAAGCCTGAGGTCCCCTGGCTCCATCTGGGTAATAAAGTGCAGATGCTGGATGCCTCCCTCCACCTGATGAGCTGTCAATGTGCTGGATAGATGAGCTGTCGGGAAACGAAAGAGGTTTCAAGTTGAAACGTTTCTTAGCTTTTTTCTTTCATAAAGAAATAAAAAGTAAAAATAATTCCATGGAATGCCTTGATTTCACCAAATCAGCATTTTTTCCGATGAGTATTGCTTCTAAGAGAAGCCAGAGGCCCTGGGAGTTCAGCTGAATTTTAGAACTGTGCTACTGTACTGCTTGGGAGTGAGGAGGGTTTGGGGACCCGACAGCTAGAAATTGGTTCCTTGCATTGCACAGGCAGCATGGCTCTGCAGTGAGTCATGAGGCTGCAGGGAAATGGGGGAGAGTTCAGTGGGTAGGGTAAAGGCCTGCAGGATGGAAAAGGCAGTGCTAGCAGGGACTCACTTCAGGATCCCCAAAGCACTTGGCTCTGCGGGGCTTTAATGCATACGAGGCTACGAGGTGGGCGTTCCGTGGAAATCAGCGAGGGTGGCGCTTGGTGTGAGTGCCGAACGCCAAGGTAGCACACAGTGGGTACGGGTTTTGGAGTTTCCATTAAGGGACCAAGAGTGGAAAATGTGACACGGACTAATCACTGTGCTAGAGGTAATAATTTCAAACACTTTGCTCCACTTCGATTTCTATCTGCTGCTGTCTTGTTCAGTTAGGAGCATTCCTGTGCAGATCCCTAAGTAGATGGAACTGGATCCTGCCTCTCTAGCACACAGTGGGAGCTGTGCTGTTTATTTCATTAAGGCACTGGGCCTTTAGGGAGACAGACTGTAATTACTACTCAAACTAAATGGGTCCAGCCCACAGATTCTTTCCTCAGCTCTGAAAATCTCTCCAGTAAAGACAAAGATGTTTTTAAACAGAACAAAGCCTCCACAAAGAGCTTAAAAAGCTTCATCTCTAAACCACTCCTTCAAGCACAAAGGTGGCCTGAGCAGATACATTTCATATTGAGCAGCCAGGACATGGTCAGTCTCACAGCCCTGCTTTTGGGCCACTTGACAGCAGAGGAGAGTTCCCGTGTGAATGCTGAGTGCTCCAGCTCGTTCTGCCGAGCCAATCCATTTCTTCAAAGACTAGACAGTGCTGAACTTAGTAACATGAAAAATGTGACTTTTAAAATTTCTATTTTAAGTCCACAGCTGGATTTTCAGTCAATTAGGATGTTTCTTTTCTTGTGGTTTCTGGTTAAAATATTACCTTAAGTCAACCAACTAATGTTTTAGTCTGCCCTTAAAATATTCAACGTCAAGATTCCACTTTTTAAAATTTTCAAGACAAAATTTTTCTGTGTGATTTTTAACATAATTTCCACAAATGGGTAATGATCAGGATCTGAGGTTTCTCTTCTGAATATTTGCTGTTTCCTGATAGGATGGAATACTCAGCCAAAGTATCTATTTTATTGTCAGTGAGATATTGAAAGTCCTCTGAATAATAGCAAATTGCAGATCAGGTTGTACACCCATCTAAAATGGTCCTGACTTAAAAAAAAACTATCAAAAAAACTTTAGGGTCAGAATTAGCCTCTGGAAGTATATTTTGATTTTCTATACAGGGCACAGAGTGTTGGTCTGGTTTCCCAGGGTTTCAGTCAGACTGTTTGCCAGCAGGAGTTTGAGTTAGACTGTACTGCAAATCAGGGCATTACCTTATAAAGCACTGAGTAAAATTTTGCATCTTCTGCTGCAAACTATGATGCCCTATTATGTCCCATTTTCTAACAGCATCTCCTTTTCCTCCGAGTGAAAATTAAGGGTGAAAAAAGAGGATAACACTGGTTTTATGTTCTAGTGAGATGGTCCAAATTCCTCACATGCCTCACCTGAAGAGCTGCAGGACTAAGCTTAAGAATTCACCTCCTGACCTTCTGAAGCACTCACTGCCCTCCTTCTTTTCTGTTGACTGGGATTTTTTTGATGTATCTGTGGTGTCCTCTCCAGGTCTAGGACTCCCTGGTTTGACTGACACCAGTTTTTTCTTTCATCAGTCAGAGACTTTGGTGCTACAGACGACTGTACTTTGACAATTTGTTTGCACATCATGCCTGGGGCATTTCTAGGACTGATGGCTGAGTGGGAGATGGAAGGATTGCACAGCCTTGAACTTGAACTGTTTGGGGTCTGGTCTACAGATCTAACACACATTTTATTGCAGTGTTACAGAAAGGGAACTCTGTTCTCTGGCACTCTGAAATGAGGGTTTGGTGTACTGACCATAATGCTTTGCTTTGTTTTCTCTTTCTCTGTACCTGCCTCGAAATCACACAGTACCATGTTTTACCAGAGGCATGAAAACTAATATGTATAAAAGGTATTTCTATATCCATTTACTCTCATGTTACTTCTGTGTTCCACAGTCAAAAAAGCAAGACACAAAGAGATAAAGGGAAACAAAAAAAGAATGTTCCAAAGAGTGGTGTGGGAGAGGAGGAGAAATAGAAGAGCCAAACGGTTCCATGTAGATTTAGACACTGGAGTATTTGATTTCTGGTAATGTTCATTGTCTCAGACATGCACCATCTTTGGAAAGAGAAATGTCTTTGAAGATAAATTCCAGCTCAGAGGTTTATATGTGCTTGTGTGTAACAGGAGCATTCTAAATGACCTTTAAGGCAAGGGCAATAGCTACCTGTACTTTGTCATTTCCTCAGCTATGTACTGGAGAAATGTTAAAGTATGAAGAGAATATTACTCAGATAAATGATGGAGATAGAAAAGGTGAGTATGGATCTTATATCCTGTCACATCCCTGTAGGCAGGGTTCACCACAGTAGCAAGCAGCAGGAATAGCTGATTACACAGTATTTCCTGTTATGTTTCAGAGAAATAATACCAAAATCGACTGTATTTTTCACACTCTGAAACACTGAGCTGTTAGCACAAGTCCAGAGAAGGAATGAAGCCACAGGGCCTGTTTCTCTCAGCACTATTCTGCAATGCCAGTTAGTCTCTCTTTCTGGCCATGGGACCCATGAGCCCTGACTGACTCCATGACATCTCTGAGGCACCAGCCACCCAGTTTGGTTATCCCTCCTGGAGCAGAGCAGGGATATGCCCAGCCTTTGTCTGAACAGTGAGGTTGAGGGAAACAGCCCAGTGCCTGCATGTTACATGGTAACAAGTGAACATGCATCGAGCATGGACCGTTCTACCACTGCTTCTATGAGTTTTCTTACTTTTTCTGTCTCTTTTCTATATATATAAGACAGATCACAAGTGTGGAAAGATTCATAGGGTCAGACACTGATCTCTGCTCTGTGGTGACCAGTGACAGGACCTGTGGGTTGGCCTGAAGGTGTGTCAGGGGAAGTTGAGGCTGCATATCAGAGAAAGATTCTTCACCCAGAGAGTGGCTGGGCACTGGGACAGTCTCCCCAGGGAAGTGGTCACAACACCAGCCTGAGAGAGTTCAAGAAGCATTTGAAAAATGCTCTCAGGCACATGGTGTGGCTCTTGGGGTGTCGTGTACAGGGCTGAGAGATGGACTCAAGGAACCTTGTGGGTCTCTTCCAACACAGCATTTTCTGGGATTCTGTAATAACCACGCTCAAAGTGTTGACTTGTGTAACATTTTGTTCTCGTAAAAGCAAGGAATGGGTAGAGAGGTAATTTCATATTGAAAATCGGTGAAATTCTTATGGAAAAAATTGCACTAATGGGCCTTATTGGCCCTTCCTGCCTTTCCTGAGGGTTCCCCTGATATTCCTGTACATGGCTCAGGGCTGCAGTTCAGGCCAGTTGGGGCTGTCACCTGTTGTCCCAATGATGCTGTAGGATGCTGCTCTTCAGTTTTGTCACAGCCATGCCCTTGCTGGCCAAGGGCATTGCTGTGCCAGGCATTACCTGCAGTCTGCTGGCCTGGGCTGGCCTCAGCTCTCTGAGCACTTGGCTGGTGGTCTGGGCTCAGGACTGACCCTGGACTGTCACCCTGGATCTGCCCTGCTCAGCTCTCTGGCCCGTCCCTGGCTGTGTCATCACGCACAGTCCCTTAGGGAGCAACTGGCCCTTGCTGCACTCTGACATTACACTTTCCCTCCCTTCTTCTCAGGGCTGGGCTGGATTGTTCATTCTCAATTCAAGGCCAGTGTTCCAAAATATTTAAGCTGTTAAGTGCCTCCTCTCTGGGTAAGAGGCATTTCTTCTTTTGCTGAAGGTGGTGAGGTGTCTTCATAGTCTTTATATGCAATCCATGACAAGTATCTAACCTCCTCCTTTGTGAGTCAGCTTCCAGGAAAACTGCATTAGGAATTTCAGGTGTCGTGTGGATACAATTCAAAGGAAGGTGTATTGGTTACCTCTTCAGTGTGTTCATCAGAAAACCTCTCAGAAAATGCTTTTGCTGTTCCAGCTTGGTTAATTTTCCCCGATTATTAAACCATCAGCGTTCGTAATGCTGCGAGCTGCCAAACAGTGAACAAGCTCTTGGCCTGGCCTCGAGTCGTTTTTTACTTTACACTGGCAAGTATTTAATTGTTTGGGAGTTAGTCCAACGTACACTGCCCTTCCCATTATTGATTGCTGGAGCAGCCAGCATGTTTTGTAACTGCCTGTTTTAAAGACCGACAACTGCATTTGAAGTGTATAGTCTGTATTTTGTCAGCTGTGGCAGGGAAACATCTTTGGAACTGGATCACATAATGCACAGACCTGATAGATGGACTCAATTAAATCAACAATAATATAGTAGTTGGCACACTCAGTGTAGCTACTCTGATCCTGCTCTATCATTTTCCAAATCCTTTTTATTCTCCAAGCCTCTGATCAAAACTTTAGGCCCTTTATAACCCTAATTCAAACATCACTTCAGAGGTTAACACATTTGAACTCCCAAAGCAATGCTTTTAACTTCTATCTTGTGGTCAATAAGAGGCTAAGTCTATCTATAAACAGTGTCAGATGGTGTCTCACACGTTGCACTTAAGAAACCTTACTCCTGATAGTTCCTTGACCTTGGTGGCCTTGCAGATTGGGCAGTTTAAATGACACTGAGCAGGGTACCCACGGCGAGATCACACTGCTGATACTGTAAAGCTGACAGCAAACTGACAGTGCTCAGAGTGTGAGGAAGGAGGCAGGAGAGCATCTGAGAGAAGTGAACAGTCAAGTCTGTTCCAAGGCAGCAGGCTGAGATAATGATAGGATATAGTTATGGCCATATCCCTGTATTGTATTTTTTTTTCCTGTTGACCATATATTAGCTACATGCACGTGTTCTAGAGAATCACAAAAGAAGATTTGCTCCTGGTGGTTACTATCTCCATTTTGTGCCTGGTAGTGTGGTAAATGACCATAATGTTAAGAATTACTTGGTCCAGAAATAGTCTTACTGTAAGGGCAACACCCACATTGGCAAACAAATCCTGAATCTTCAGCTGGCTCAAGTGTGGGAATATTTTGTGACATGGGTGTTAAGTTAGTTTGTGTTAGCTGGGGATCCAGTCCAAAGAAGCATGAAGAGGAATTCAGCATTCAGTTCCCACTGCAAATCCTCTAAAGCACAAGTGACTACAGGTATGATAAAAGTGGAATTGTAGGAGAGGAAGCAAGTTTGTTATTTCAAGGGACTTGTTTACTAAACAAAGCTGCTCTCAAAGTAGTGTGAAACCTATCAGTATCCAAGACTGAAGGGAGAAGGTTTTTCATTGTGGTTGCTTTGATGAGGATGACAGCAGAAAATCTGGGGCAAGGTAGAAGTCAAGCCCTTTTCATTCTTCATAGAGTACTGCCTTAGAGAGTAATGGAAGTAATCCCTGCACATCCAGCCTCTATCCCTAGATCTAATGCCAGATTTGTGCTGGGTGATTTCTCTCTGTTGCAAATATCATATGCTGCACAGCTGATGTGCTCCTGCTGTAGCTGCAGCCCCGTTAGCAGAGATAGTCATATATCCTTTTGTCAGGGGCTGAACCAGAGCACCAGCACACTGGCTGATATAAAAAAGGCAGTGGAGGCAGCTCCTGAAATCCATCTGTGTCCATCAGGATCATTTATTCTCATGTATCTGATAGATCCAGCTATGCTGTCACGAGTCTGTAATACACATGCAGCCTACAATCCATTTCTAAGCTCCTGAGCACATAAAATATTTATTCCACATGCCTCTGTTCTGCAGCAGCATACATTTTTCAGTTCTATATTGTGGGAACAACTTGAACATGCCCTACCTAAAACTTTACATATGCTGAGCTGGTGGGAAGGGTGAGAGCAGGGGGGAGATACAATTCTGCCATGTTGACATATTTCAAAGGCTCCCATTTCTTACTGTTCACAACTGCAAGTTGTTTGATCATGGAGTCGTTAGAGCTTAACTTTGCAGAGAATGATACAGTGAATATGATTGATTAATTTTTTTTATCATCTTCACTTACTTGATTGATGTGAGGCCTATGAGCTTTTCAGATTTAGTTTATGGAAATTAATCAAAGAATCCAGGGGCAATACATGACGGGAATAGGAGTTTGTTTCCAAGCTGCAAAATGTTTTCAGATTGCATGTAACATCGGCCTATTTGTGGGTGAAGGGAATGAATGTGGAAAATCAGACACTCATGTTTCAGAAATGAATAAGCTGAGATTAGCTGGCTAAGCACAGTCAAATTTTGAATCATAGGCTTAAGGTCACAACTATTGGACAAGTTTAAAGTCACAGGCAGGAGAAGAGTGTGGCAATTATCATAATTTTCAAGTATAAAATAGGAAGAAAATCAGTCAAGATGATGAATTTTTAAAGTATTTTTCTGTTATACTTATTCCATCACGTTTATTACACACTGGGATACTGTGATTACCATGACTTGGGCTATTCCTTCTTTGAATATAGTTGCCCAGAAATTCTTTCAATAGTTGATGCTGTCAGAGGCAGGTAAACTGTTTATACAGCTGATTCCTGTTTAGTAGGTATAATGTTACTGTTATTTATTTTGTAGAAAAACAGTGAAGTTTTTGTTTAACTCCAAGTTTATTTTCTTAGGGAGCAACTGAAAAGCTTAAATAATAGTAAATCTTTGGGTTTTGTTTTTTTTCCAGTTATTTTACCTTTGGAAAATCTCATTTCTGAATAACTTCAGAGATGTTTGTTTTTGAGAAATTTTCAAAGCTGTAACATTTGACTTTGCTGATGCACAAAATTTTGTCAAAATCTTTTTGAAGTATCTTCATTCAGTTCCTCAAATGAAGAGCTAGCAATATTTTCATCACCTGATTACTTTTTTCCATGTTACTCATGACCAAATGACAGGTTCATTGATCAGCTCTTTTGTCTATAAACACAGTTTAAACATCACTTTTAAATGGAAAAGATAGACCAAACAATCTGATAAGGATTCCTGATTGTGTACACTGCATGTCTCCTTGTAATTGCATAGCTCTGGGCTCACTGGTTGCAGTACCTTTATTATTAATAACATAAATACACTCTCCATTCTGTGTTTCTGTAATTTCTCTGCTGGACTGTCTTCAGCATGCAATTCTGTTGGTCTTTGACTATAACCTGTACCTAGATCATCATGTCTCCACCTCCAAATTCAAGCCCTTTTGCTGGAAGGCTGGAGGTGAGTTACATTCCTTGTCATCTGGGTGTGTTCTGCAGTGCTCAAATAAAACGTGTACCACAGCACAGCGATCTCTCAGAAGATGAGAGGGCTGTTGTGCAAGCTACTTGCTGATCAAATAAAAAACATCTGCCTCTAAACACAGACAATCAAAGCAAAGAATGGGAGAAAAGTGTTATCAACTCTCATTTATGCTTAAAATGGCAGAGTAAGAGAGCTCACAGCTCCACCTGCCCACGCACACAAAGCAATCTTCTGTCTGTCAGTGTTTGAAATTAAACCCTGGTCAGGCTAATCACTTAATTACAGGACCAACTTTTCCCTTTTGAATATGTTTTTACTCACTTCTTCCATTTTGCGATTACCTTGTTCAGGGCTGAAATCATTATGTCAGGAAGTAGAGAGATGCAGAACTTTGTACTTTTCCTGGAGCTGAGCTTATGAGTTTTGAGCTCATCTCTAATGAGCACTATGACCTAGGGGGAGAAAAGAGTGCGATTGATTTTACCTTACCCTTGTGGAAGTTAGAGCCTGGCCTGGGATAACTGCCTTCAGTTTTCTGCTCACTGAGGATGGACCAAGTCAAGTATCAGCAGCTGCATGAGTGGCAGAGATAGCCTGAGTTCCCCAGGAGGGGAGGGAGGCTTCAACCATGCAGGACAAGTGTAAAATGTTTTTCTCACCAGGGAACTCAAAATAAACACTATGACAGTCCAAGTCCCACATTACCTTGCTGCCTGAGAAAATGTAAAGTGAGTACCATCTCTAAGCTGGCCTGGAATTCCCCACTTGATGCTTTAAGCATCTCCTTGATGAGTGGAGGAGAGATTTGGCTGTCTCTATCTTTGAAAGGTGATGGAAATACTCCAGAAAAGCATGTGCCAATTACATGCATTAATGTCTCCAGCAAAACCCAATTCTCAGCTGAGGATATTGTGCAGACAACGTCTCCCGTCAAAGCACGGAGCATAAAACAGGATTGTGGGGTCTGACATGGACGAGTGATAACTGAGGGGAGAGAGATTCCTGCAGTGTCTTGTGAACTTCCCAGGGCTGTTACCGAGAGGCAAAGGCTGTTTAGGGGATGGAACTGGTGACTTTGAATCCCTGACCTCAACAGATTTTGCCTTCGTTACATAAGAGTGAGAGTGCTGCCTCTAAAATAAGAAAGGGGAAGTTTTTGTGTTCACTTCTACCAGCTACATGCAGGAGTTACACAGGGACATTTGACTTCCAGTTGTTTTGAGGACTGAGGGCTACATCTTACATGTTGGGCCTTTGGAGAGTACCCAAAATTGCATTTGGTTGTGAAAATTGGTGCTTATATGCTTGGTAAAACAGAGGGAGAGTATAATTATGTTATGTATAGACATCTAAAGTGACTAGCATTTCTTATCTTATCTGGCCTTCTACATAATAGTAAGAATGAACACAAATACCTAGGAAAGATGTGGGTATCCTACCCTTTTTTCTCTAGTTTATTAGACATAAACCAAAAGGAAAAGTCCTGGGATCTGGTCCTTTGTCGACATAATTCCTTACAGAATTCCTTATCTGTTCTCTTCTGATCTGATCTGATCTGTGCATCACATCTCTTCTGCCAGGAGAAGGGGTTCGTGTCCACCAAGGGTCTCTAACCCTTAAAATACTGGCAAAACTCAACAAATTGCTGTTGGGGCAAGAAAATTGTTGTAGACTGTGAACAACAGAAGCAGCTCTAAGTGTGTGCAACTTCAGAGATAAAACTTTTCCCTTTTCACATCTCTTGATCAGTGTCCAAAGAAAGCAGCTTGTTCCAAGATGCTCTGCTGTTGTTCCATGTAATATTCCAGAGGGGTGGGTGTTTAGGCCAGGACATTGGCATGGCTTGTTGGGACAGGCTCTCCACTTCTGCTATTTACCTCTGCCTTTCCCCATGGGGATTTCTGGAGAAGAGGGATGGCTGTAAGAGGCATCCAGCCAACCTGTTCTACCTGTTCCATCCCTGGGTATAGCTCCAGCTGTGGGGAGTGCTCCATCCTCCCTTTGAGATGCAGAGATTGGATCAGTCTCAGAGGAGGGTTCAGTGGGCAGTGAAACACAAACACATCTGCCCTCAGCTCTTGTCACTTGACAAAGCCAAACTGCCTCCAGTGAAGCTCTGTGGGTTTGTAGCAGCTGAAGAACTGGCTCAATAGGACACGAAGAGCTTCCGACTGCAGATGAAGAAATTCACTTCTATTATTAGCAGTTGGAGGCTTTTTGAATCAGGAAGAATGGCAAAATTGACTTCCTTTTTGTTGGGCTCCAAAGTAAAAAATGGGGTGTTGTCATCAGCAATGTTGAAAAATACCTCCTGATTTTGAGAAAATATCCTGTTCTTGAATTGTATTAATTATTTACCAGCATATTAAGCAGCTGTTACAGATGTTGGGGGTATGTGGAATGTTAATGTACATTAGGATGATAGATTAATTTAGGGAAATTACAACATGTTTCTGAAAATTACATTAAAAGTTTGGAATGCCCTGAACTACAATATGACACGAACTGGGACTGAGAGCCTGAGAATCTGAATTCAATTTGTGACTCTGTCAGTGACACCCCGTGTGACCTCAGGGAACTTATATAAGCTCTCTGTGCCCTATTTGCCTTTTGTTAAAGGAGAAGAAAAGAAAAACTTTCTGTTTCTCATGTTTGCCTGCTTAGAGTTGGGGCCACTGGTTCTTTCTGTAGAGCACTGAAAAGAATGAGACCCAAGTCTCTTTGTGAGAGGCCCTGGGCTTTACCACAGGAGCAATTGAAAAAGGAACAAATTCAGTAATATCTGGAATGCCGAATTCCAAAGCAAAATTAGAACAAGGCAGCTCTGGGCTTGTACACACAATGCTGTTTTTTAATTACTACTTCAATCATTCATTATCTTTAAAACTAAATACACTGATGTTTATGAAATAAATATGTATTTTATTGTCACCAGATAAAAGGAGAAGAAATCCTGTGGAGACCTTCTCCAGTGGGAGAGCCCTTCGAGAGGGAACTGCAGAATTGGCTCCAGCATTTATTTACCCAGTCCTGATCAGTTTAAAGCACAAATGCACCAAGTTCTCATGGTTGTAGGACCCAGTGCTGCCTTTCTCTGAAAGCACAAGGGTGCAGTTCTTCACCTTCTGCACTTCCACGAAGTGTTGGAAGTTCTCTCTCATAATTTCCTTGGTCTGTGCTCCATCGGTCCCACATCCCTGCTGGGCTTGGGAGTCACAGCTCTATGCCACTTGAAACTGCATTGCCTGTGATCCAGCAAGTTGTATGTGTTCCTCTGGGGCCTGGGTGTTTAAGAAACGCGTCTCCTTTCCCTTCAGAGATGCAAAGCAGCTGAATGGGGCGACCTAAGACAGTATATCATGAGATTCCCTTGGATTCACAATCGGCCGTCTGCCCTGGATACAGATGGTGAGGGATGAGGGTAAAACCCTGAGGTAAAGACCCATATGCCCGTGTGTGTTTGCCAGTTGTACAGAGGGTCACCCGCTGCAGCACCTCTTTAAAAACTTATCATTAAGCCTGTCTCCTTTGTGAACTGGCTCATTATCATTTCATTGTGCTGCGCAGTTCTGGCCGGGCGCAATGAATATTGACTTCATGCTTGCTTTTCTAATTGAATTACAGGGGAGCAGGCTGAGCCACTGAAGTTTCCAGCCTGCAGTCCTGCTTCCCTGGCAGCCAACTGAATAGAGGCTGAAAGAAAAGCTGTTTGCTTGGGCATTATGGATAACAGAGACCTGTCACAAAGCTGCTACAATGATTTATTAAAAGACAGAAGAAAATGAGAGAGAAAGAGTCTTGCTCACTTTCAGCACCAGCTGCTTGCTCTGCTTGTCTTCTTTCCTTTTTCTTTCTTCCTTTTTTTGCCTTTCTTTTTCTCTTTAGCACTTGCTTGCTTTCTCTTTCATCCTCCCCTTTTTTCTTCCTCTCCCTCCTTTTCTCTCTTTCTCTCTCTCCCTTGCTCTCTCCTCTTCCTGATCTTTTCTTATCAAAAATAGAAAGAAAAAGTCAAAGAAAAACGTATCACTTCAACAAATGCTTCAAGAAAAAAACATCATTCTCTAATCCTTAAATAACAGTCCACGCCTAAGACAGATGTGCTTATCATTATAGTCAAATCATAAAAAAACATCATCGCTGTAGCTGCTCCGGCAAACAACATCCCATACATGTCCCCACAGTGATAGCCAGTCTTATTTAGGAAATCCTATGGAAAAAATCAAGAGACTCTGTAGTTTACCTTTTCTACTATTGAATTTAATTGTCAAACTCTTACTAATATAATGGGAGTGGAGGAAAGCCAAGTCTCAGTGGCTTTGCAAACACCACATTGTATTATGTAGTTTGCCAGCAATTTAATTTACAGTGGTGCAGCACAATGAGAAAGATCCCAGGGTTGCTCATGGAACTGCTTTTACCAAAAAGACCCCGAGCTCAGCTCATGGTGCTTAATCAACACAGGGATCTCTTGTGTTGGGCTATTTTTCCCTCTTTAGTTTGTGTTTGTTTGTTTGTTTTTTAACTTTAGAAAAGTTTGATTCTGATAAAATAATAAGATCAAGAAGCATAATTCTATTGAGTTACTTATGTGGAATGTTTAGTTCAAGGCTTTGGACTGGGGCGACAGTTGCTTTGATTTTTCCTTAATGTCTGTGCTAGTTTATATTCCTTATAGTTCATTTAACGTGGCATTTCTGAAGTTTGGGTGGGCAGAGAAGAGAACTTCATATCCAGCTCTGGTTAAGCCTAACTCAGGTCAAAAAACATCCAGTAGGCCGTTGCCTATTGAAAAGTTGGGCTTTCCCATGAGAATTTGGGAAGAACATCTTTCTTCTTTCAGTGTCTGCTTCCTTGGATCCACTCCCTCCAATCAGAAGATTTTAGCCCAGAGAAAGCTGTGTGCACTCAAATCTTCAACTGGACAGTTGGCAGTTTGATACATTGTTGATTTAAAAAAAAAACCCACAGGACAGTAGCGTTCATCTCTATTCAACAGACTTATTCAGTCCTGACCTTTTTTCCTATCCCCAGTTTATCACCTAAATATACACTTTACTTGATTAAGTCATTATTGTTATCTTTCCAGGTTCTCTGTCTATCTTGTTGTTCTTTATTGTTTTCTTTCTCTAATTTTATAGCCTCTCACTTTATTTTTCAGATTTTTAAAAATCTTCTTTTGTTCAATTCTAGTTAGCCGCAGCACGGAAGTTTGCAATAAATTACTACAGGATAATCTGACTTTTCAGTGTCTGGTACTCTCCTTAGATTTAACCTTTCTCAGTGATTAATCAGGATTTAATCTTTGTTTGCAATAAGTTAATTGGTGACTGCTCTTTGGTAGCCACTAAGCTGTTTGCAAATAGAAGGGAGGTTTTTTGGTGACCTCATTGAAGATAGGGCGACAGGTGGATTTATTCTCAGGTTTACATCGCTTGAAAGGGTAAACACTAAGCTGCAGCCAGTGCTTTACATTGTAAAGAACACTTCCACGGGGCACATGTGTGCTTGGTAGGTACACCCCATGATGAAATGGGATGGCTATTGACTGAATCTGAAGGGCCTTGTAACTTAATTAATGACCTTCTGGCATTTGAATTATTAACACTTTATGTCTTGTATAAAATAGCAGTGTGAGGAGATGTGTTACTAGACACAGGCAGGTGCACAGACACCACAGTTACAGCCCCAAATGCTGGGGCTGTATGAGGGTGAAGATTTATGCAACCTCTCCTAAATAAAACTTCAGAGATTGTATCTGGCAGGGATTTAAAGTCATGAAACAGAAAACTTCCTTATGCTAATAAAAGGATTAATTTTCTCTTCTCAGTCAGTGCTGGAATTGGTACCTGTGCTGGTACTAAAATGGGTATTTTTCCCACAGGGGATTGACTGCCCTGCTGGATACAGACTGGAAAAACTCCTGGTAACTTCACTGGGACCGGGATATCCTCCACCTGTTTTGTAACTCCTACGAAGCAAATCTATTACCCATGTATGTATCTGGCAGTGAGATTAGCACTTGGGATTTAAAAACTGTGGCATGAGAACCATAAGTAATCAATGCACTGAAAAGTGGTGTCACAATTTCTCTCAGCAGAGGAAGAATTTGAGTAAACAATCACTATCTTACACCGTGTTTATCTTAGCTATGTCAGAGATTGAAGAACTGAATACAGTTTTTTCCATGGCTAACTAGCTGGCTTGAGTAACAATTGAGCCTTTGAAGCAACACAAAGGATTCTGACCATTTTCTTAGATTTGGGGTCAGTGTGGAAAGGAAGTTTTATAAGCCACCTACGCACTGTTTCCGTCTGGAATGAGAGAGAGAATCTTTCTGGATTACAGGCATTTCAAACCCATGAACCGGTTTAACTCTCCAATTCATTCCATGAAACTCAAGACAGGAACTGCTTTGTGTGGCATTCTCCCATCAGGACTGGTGGCCATAAATCAAGATGAATGTCTTTCTGAATGACTTGCTGCAGTTCAGCTGCAGGATCTGGGCTGGAGGCAGCGACCACGGAGTGAAGTGCCTATGGTATTCTGAAGGTCAGGGCTGGAGACCACGGTGCTTCCTCACAAGGCTGTGAATCTTCACATTGTACATTATTTTGTGTTATGGAATTGTGCAAGAAGCAGAAGATTTTTAATTGCTGGTAATTTATTTTCAGCAGCAGAGATCGCTGTGAATGCCCAGGGTTTGGTATGTTTTCTAAGGGAGACAGAAGGAAAGAAAATCCTTCCAGTTTGAAAAGCACGATGCTTTGGCCAGCTCTTTATGTTGGCAGGGATCCTGTGTTAGAGTGAGTTCCCTGAAAGGCGACCAAATTGCCCACCACAGACAGCTAGTATGAATAACACTCCCTGTCTCTGCAAAAAGACTGCTTGCAGCTCTCCATCCAATCCCTGCGACACACGGTGCATTGGAGTTTATTTGCTTTTTACAAGCTATTATTGCCATTCAGCAAAACAAATCCTTGAGAGCAAGGGGTGTTTTTTCAAGTGAAGGCTTCAGCTGCCTGAGTACGAGTCTGCTTTGCTCATTCTGGCAGCAGTCGTGAACAGCACCTTGGATAAACCATTCCTGTGAACAGAGCAGGGACCCAGGCTGGCAGGTGCTGGTCTGAGCTCTGGTACCAGCCAAATGGTAACCTCATTTATGTTTCTCCCTTCCTTCCCACACTGTTCCATCCCTGAAGCAGAGTTTTTTCTATATATTTTTACTGTACTTAAGAATCCTACTTCATGTCACAAATTTAGAATAGCTTCAGAAACAATGCTCAAGACATGCTGGCCAAAGCAGTGGCCTCCAGAGCATGCCCAGCCCTGAATGCAGGTGCCTGCTGTGTTGGTGGATGTGGCCCCAGAGTCTGGATCTCTTTGTCCAGCTGGTAGGAGAACTACCAGAGATGGAGGTCCCCTCTGCCCCTTGCTGCACCAAAGAGCTCTGTGCTACTGCAAAATGGAAACAGCCCTTCCTGGGTGCCATGGCTGTTAGCTCTGGTGGCAGCCAACTTCCAGAGCTGTTTGGTGCTTCTTCCTAAAATACAGTGGCAGGTAAATCTTTGTGTTTCTTCCTGAAGACAGGATGCCCAACTTTGTCAGACCTCTGGCATGCAGGATGGCCTGGAGGTTTATTAGTCTGACATCATCCAGCAGGAAACAACCTAAGAGGCTCTGCTTAACTACAGCAACCTCTCAGTTTCTAAAAATTAAAATTGTATACAGTGGCTTCTGAATACAAGTATAGGAATATTTATCAATCCATTTAATTAAATAAGTCTTTCTTAATTTAACAAGCTTTGCTCAGCAGGGTACTGATAAATGCACACAATTTCACACTCCTGACAGGCATGTTTAAAAAGAAGGAAGGGAGGGAAGGGAAGGGGAAAAAAAAATGCAACAGAGCTCCCTAAATGGTAATTCAACTTAATTTTTTAACAAGACTGTTTTGGCTTCAGAGTGATTCCATGACCTACAGCAATGATCAAAGTGGTGCCGCAGTGGTGAGTCTCCTCCAGCCAGAGCACTACTGAGTGTGCTGCAGCAGGCTCTGCCATGCTTAAACGTTTCATCTCTCAACCAGGTACTTCATCCTCCTGTACCAGAGCTGCTGGGCTGACTGGATGCTCAGGTCCCTCAGCACAGCAGCCCACAGCTTAATCAGGACCGTGAGAGGTCCAGAGAAGGGGTGGCAGAAGGGAGAGATGAGGTTTGTAGGTGTTTGAAGGATTGCCTGGATGTATCTTTCTGGGACATCAGTTAAATATTTGTAGCTGTCCTGGGTGCCTCCATGTTGTTTATTTTTTTTTCAGTCCAATGAATTTGGATTAATACTAACAGGAGCACTGTCTTGTAACCAGCAAAGCTGTTCCATTTCAATCTGAAGAGAAGAGCTGGCTCTGCACACTTTGTGCCTGTTACATGGAAGCAGTGAGCTGCAGGGGCACTCTGTGGCATCACCACCTTGCTCTGCATCGTCAGCAATGCCCACAGTGGTGGTTATGTACTGTGCTGGTGAGCTCTGCACCCATTCCTCAGGGGAACATTTCAAGGCACAAAGGCTGGAGAATTTTAGAGAACCTGGTGCATTTCTCAGTGTGCATGAAAACTGTTCAATACTGGCAGAGAATTGCTCTGTGCTTAGACCATTTATTAAAGTCTAGACGCAACATAAAAGGACGTAAATTGGTTCCAGTCGTTGCTAGTAAAAGCTTCAGCTTGAGCTGGGAATTGATTGGTGAATCTCATAGCGTAATTAAAATTGACTGTTAAAGTTTGTCCCGCTTAATTGGTAACACTTTCTTTGGAAGTCAGCGAGTTAGGATTGTTGCTGGATCATTTAAAGGAGTTTCTGTGTATATGATCAGAACTCAAATGCAGTTTTATGGAGAGGTTTACAGTTATGTTCCACCCTGGTGGTCTTTCATCCTGTATCTTTCCTATTAAAGATTTATGTTGTCATTCACCACAGCCTAATTGTGTTTTGATAAAAATGAAACGATTGCTGACGCATTTCAGACTGAAAGCTGATGACATTTTGAAGCTTTCAGTAAGACGATCTGAAATACTGTGCTGCTTAAAGTCCCTGTCTCCCTGTAAGCCTTGGTTTTTAATTCCAGCATTTGTTAGTCGATTTTGTAGGGATTCTAATAGGCACCTATAACTCCTCTCCGAGTGTCCTGCCAGCAGTGTGTTATTCAGTGTGCCTAATAGCTCATGCAGACTTTTTCATTCTTTCTTTAGGAGGAGGGAATGTGTGCAGCGTAGTCTTTGTGTTTAAATTTTTTTTAAAAATTATATAAATTTAAAGTTACACAGATTGGTACATTTTGTGATACAGCACATCTTATCCTTTGAGTACCAGACAGCTGGGTTTTTGGTGGCTTTTGGCTCCTTAGGGATATCCTTCCCCAGTCTTGGTACAGTCCCAGTTCTGGAAGTTGGTGTTATAGGATGGTACTACTGGACATACTTAGCTCTCTTTAACATAAGCTGTCTTGTCCTGACTAGCCATGGACTTAATCACAGCATTAACTGCTCTCCTGAATCAGGCACTAGAGATACACTTAATTCTCTCCACAGTCACGGTATTTTTAGCACATGGCATCCAGAGCTTATCATTAGCAAAATGTAAATGTGTCAGAGGATCGTGGATGGGCACTACAGAAGCATTGTCACCCGCTAGACTCAAGATGAGGAGCTTTCATGACTGTGATTAATGTCCTACAGAAAAGGCAGGAAGACACTCAGGTTACTTGGCTGGAAGTGATGCACTTACACAGTTGGAAATGGTTTTGGAAGATACATTTAGGTACTTGCCAACATTTGGTGTCACATGAAGAATCCACAGAGCACGGATAGAGTTCATTGAACCTCGTTAACTTGCCATCACAGCCGTGAAAACTGAGGCCAGCTGGACCCTTACATGCCTTGGTACCCTGCTAACGATGCACATGGACAGAAATACGTATCTTAAACACTTCCTGTGCCACCATGATGGGCTCAGCAGTGTTGGGAACAGGAGATTGAGGTCAGTGCTCCATGCAACTCTTCAAAAGGAAGTGTGGTGTCACCTGGACTGGTGCCAGGGCATCCTGAGGTCAAGCCCAGAAAGTTAAGGAGGTGTTCAAGAATAACGTGTGGGTCTGATCCCAAGCCACTGGAATCACTGGGGATAAATTGTTAGTACCAGTGGCCTTTGTTTTAGCTGCTTTTAACAAAAGCTTTTCAGAGGGATGTAAGGTGTACTTTGGTGGTAAATGAATGTTTAAATACTCTTGCAGGTCATTCTGGAACCCTAACTATGGGCCTCTGGTAACAGAATTTCAGAGCCACACAAATGATATCTGGATTTCAGAAGTGATTTGCTAAGGTTAAGCTGCCTAAATAGTCCTTGCTGGAGCAGCTACATGCTGCAAATGCTTGTATTCCATAACAGTTATGTTTTCTACCACACTGTGTTACTTTCAAAGCCACAGAGCCAAATCCCAGCCTCAGCTTCAAGCCATTGAACTGCAAACAAGTGAGGACTCAAAAAGAAAAAAAAATAGGCAAGTATTATATTTTGTGGTGCATGTGCTGTTTATACAGATACAGTTGTCTTTCATTATTTCATTGACTTTAAAAGAAATAAAGATTTCTTTAGTAAGTTTCAATGCCATCTTTATACCTCTCTGTTAAAGTGATGGTAAGGAAGATAATCCAGGTATTATCATGAATTGAATCTCGAGCCATGATTTTGACAGTTCTGTAAAATATGTCAAGAGGGATTTCTGAATGAAGACATTTGTGCCTTTTCTTGCTCTTGCCAAAACAGGGTCATTCCCAGTGGCTGCCTCATGGCTGTCATTCTTTTTTTTATGCACATTTATATTTATTTATATATAGAATAAGTGGGCATGGAAGGTACATTTAAAGATTGTCCAGTCCAGTCATGGAGATCACGGAGTCCAACCCATGTACACACACTGACACACACCCAAAGATTTTCTTGCACACTCATATATCCATAGCACTGAGCTGAGAAATGGTACTCAGAATGAAGAGTTATTTCAGCTCTGCAGAGGGTGTAACACAAAGGGTGTCTCACAATATGTGGGCCCTGCTATCCTTGACAACGACCCGTTGGTTACTCAGTGGGTGAGCAAAATCTCTTTGGCTTTAAAATCTGTCCCTAGTATATGAAAAGATGAGTTCTTGATTTGGCCATTTTCTCCGCTTTTGATAGAGGATCAGTGGGAGAAAGTAGTGATGAGCATGCCCAAAGAGATTGCTTTAAGCATATTTGATTTTCTTTTCATGTATGCAACACGTTCTGATTCCTTTTAAGCAGCAAGGTCATTTAAGAGTGCTATGCCAGAGGTTTTTCCTTTTCCCCCTCATTCAGTTCCTTAAATCTTATTGTCAGCCATGTTCCTTTTGAGTAGCAGAGCAGCTGCTTGGGGTCTGCTTGTGTGGTTATAATCCCATTAAAAAGGCTTCCATTATGTTGCTAATATATTTATAAAGGAACTAGTCACCTGGGGTTAGTGGTTGATTCTTCTCCCTGGACATACTGTACTGAAACAGAATTATTCCCAATCCCCCAGCTTGTTAGATACAACCAGTTGCATTTGTCATGGTGCCAAATTGGCTGAAATAGATTAGCAATTAATGCAGAGCATGCTTTCCTGTGTTTGTAAAGTCCTTGTAATCATCCCTGACAATCATCTTCTCATCAGCTCTTTCCTGATAGCAGTGAGATGGCAGATATGCTGGGGCTTTGGGAACTTCTGATCTTTAATAGGAAATGTCAAAGGCACTGAAAGAACATCCTGACAGAACAGGTGAGGAGTCTGACAAAAAGAAGCCCTTAAGAGCCAATTCAGAAGGCATTATTCTGTAGGTTTTCCTCAGCCATTTCCAAGAATGCAAAGCTAAGGAAGACAAAGTGGCTGTTGGGGAGGATTTGCAAAGTCACTGGTACATGTATGCTGTGACTTACAGATGTGACTGCAGCCATGGGGACACTTCTGACATCGCTTAGACTGGTCTGACTGGGATATTGATCACAACAAAGCAGAGGCCACACGGATTCAGCCAAGGCTGCAAAACCCATAGGTGCTCAGCCACTGATCCTGAAGGAGGGTTTGTGCTGTTCCTGCCTTTTTGTGTCTGTCAGTACTTTATCAAAAACTTCCAAGAGGGTTTCAAGGCAGGGTTTTTCTCACTTTCAACACCACCTAAGGGCTCACCTGCAGTCTGCCTGTCCACGAGAGAAATCTCTGATATGCTGCAAAGAACTTTTTCTGAGTCCTTGTGAATCCCAATTATCATCCCAAATCTTTTCTCTCTTTATCCAGTATGACCAGCTTCAGAGCAAGAGTCTTCTTACAGCTCTAGCCACCTATGAAGTCTTTCTTTATCTACACATCAGTTCTTCATCTCAGTTGAAATCATATCTCTCTTCTTTGCCTCCATTTCATTGGTTCATTCTGCTCCTGCTCTTGGCTTCCCTCTGTATTTATACCATTTGTGTTGTAAAGTATTTCCAAATCCAGGCCCGGGGGATTTAATGTGTAGTGATGCTGGAGGATGAGCACATGGCATGAGCTCCTGACCTAAATAATCCTGGATTGTTTCTGCCTACTCCCCTCAAGGAATGAGAGACCAGGGAATGGCTAGGTCTGGAGAAGTAGAACAGCCCAGCCTAAGGAAGGAGCAGCCTGAGATGAGGTACCTCAGGTGGCCAAGAGTTCTGCCCACAAAAGCAACTCTAAGAGTATCTGAGCTGTGTAGAGCCCAATACAGCTCTGTCATGTGGAAGTCCATCTCTCTTGAATCTCTGGTTTTGATTCCTGCTAACCATGATTTTCTCCATACACATTCCTATATTGTACTTATAACTGGGCTGTGTCCTTCTGAAATGCAGTGTCTGAGCCAGCTAGTCTACAGGAGAAGAACATCACTAAAGTACCTCTTTTGTATTTTAAACCCTGTTGTGGTGTGGAGATTTGTGATAGAAAAGTACAATTTGGAGGATTAAACTAAAAGCACCGTCTATAGTTGGAGCAATGAATAATGGGGATACAATGGGTGCAGGAGGAGAACAAAGCTCTCTGCATAAAGTAGCTGTTCCAAAGTGCAGTCTAGCTGCTTCAACCAAAATGTCTAATGTATGGCTTGCCAGTGCCTTCAGCTCTCTTTTCATTTCCTCTTAGGGGAAACGGTTCCTTGGAACTGTTGTGGTCTCCTTGCATTGCTATGCTGGCAGTGAATCCCATGGAGTTAGATTCAGGAGCCTCCTGCCAAAGGTGTCAGGAAAGAGCTTCTCATGGCAGTGAGGTCCCTGACTACAGCACAGCATGCAGGGCTTCAGCTATCTTCAGCTGTCAGGAAGCCCCCAGGAGCTCCTGAGTCACGGACACAATTCTGAGTAGATTTGAGGCAGTTCTTAATTGCACTGGGAGGTCAAACCATTCCTACTGGCCACCAGGACTTAAGGCTGAAAAAACTTTTACCCAAGCCAGATACTCTTCAGTCATGGGTTGACTGCAGCTTGGTGGAAGCAAGGGATCCAGCCCAAAGGTCTGTTCAAATGTTTCCATTTCATGTGGCTTGGTATTGTAACATTCTCCCGTGGTTCTAACAAGTTGTGCAAAATTGTGAAGCCAAAGCAGCATTCTTCCTTTAAAGTTTCAAAATTAAGAAAAATGGTTGTGGGGTTGGAAACTTGGGAGAGATGTGCTGTGGTTATCTACTGGTCCAAGAATAAAATTCCTATGGCTTTGTACAAAAGCACGGAGTAGTTGCCTATTAAAAAATAAAATATGAAAATAAAAATTATTTCAAGTCAGGGTACCTTTTTAGTGGCAGCTGGACAATGTTTAGAGGATTTGAGAGGCCACACATTTCCTTCTCATGCTCCTCTGCCATTCCCGTAAGAGCAAGGAGTGCAAGTCAGATCCTCTGCCAGGGGAACTGGACTGACAAGAGGAGCAACACGCATAGCCTGGGGCTGGGCTTTGAAAGGAAGCACACCTGGGACATGGGAAGAGATGCAATGCAGCTGTCCTGGCTGGAGTGTCAGCCACACGGGGGGCCTTTTGGGCCAGGACAAATCAGATGGTTACCTTTGCAGCCAGAATACACTGCAGCATCCCCGAGGGCACCCAAACTACCTCAAAAGCCCAGAGCTGGGCTGGTTGTAACCTCAGTGGTGGGTCTGGCAGGACATACCCTAGCAGTGGTCATGTTTTGAGCAGGAAGGATTCAGTGGCCTCTAGTTCCTTTACCCAGAAGGAAGAGGCCAGAGTCTTATCTTCGTGGAATAAAGGAGGTTACACATTAGCTACACATAAAGAGGGTGATCCATTTATAAAGGGGAATCTAGGCTCTCTATGGGATTGATAAATTACTCCGAGAATGAGTAAAAATAGCTGGAAAAAGCTTTTAAGTTTTGTTTAAATTTAACCATCAAAAATCAAAACATTAGAGGGTGTTTAGAGAAGTGCCTGAAACTTGGAGACCCTGAGAAGAACCAGAGAGTGAATCAAAGAGCCTGGGGAAAAAAAAAAAAAAAAGAAAAAAAGAAATAAGGCGAGAGAGAGATAGATTAAGATTAAACAAACCTGCCTGGATAAAGCTAATCAGCTGAGATCCTGCTCCATTGGCATCAACTGGATGAGTATTAGGCCCTCAAGATGTTACTGAGAGGGAGCCCAAAAAATCTGTGTGTTTTGGGTTGGCTGGACAAGTCTCGTCCAGATTGGGTGATGTGGCAGAACCTGCTCTGGATGAAGAGGTAAAGTGGTGCTGCCTGTGGAGGAAGGGAGAAATTATAAAGGCTCCAACCAACTACGTGTGGTAAAACTGAATAATGGAGTGGCCAAAGGGAAAGGAGTTCCTGGCAAAGTCTGGAGTATTTATGAGAATCCAAGTAGGAGTTTGGAGCATTAATATTTATTGCACTGCTGTCAGTTGTCAGTGCTGAGAAATCTTCACTTATGCCATGACAACCTGTTTTTGTTCCAGTGGCCGTAATTCAACCTGCTGTGAGCTTCCCCTGCCTCCCTGGTTCCCAAGTCACACATGGTGGCTGGTTAACTTGTTCAGCCCTGGCTGCTCAGCTTCAGTCTTGCAGCTGATCTGGGTGAAGAACAGATTTTGGCTGCTACAGAGCCTCTTGCTGAGACAGAGTTTCTCCTTCCTCATAGCTCCCGCTAGGAGATTCCCAGAGGTGCCAAAGAAAATAGTGATAATGTTAAGAAACAAGGACATTTTGGCTGTTAGGAGATTTATTGCACTCGTTTCCTTTTTTGTGTAAAATTATGAAAAACGAACACGAGTTCATTTTGTTTAGCTTTTTTTCTTTTTCTTCTAATTTTAGTGAGATTCCTTCTGTTATCACTGCTAACGCTGGCCACTGGAACCTCTGGGCAGGCACTGTTTCCTCCATGCAAGGTCCTGAGCTAGATTTCCTTGACTCCAACATCAAACCCTCAGGCTGAGCAGTAAGGAATTCCTGCAAAGATTTGCATGTGCTTCATCTTACATGCTGGGCCCAGCTGTTGAGCCTGGTGATGGCAAGGAGCCCTCTTTCTCCCCTGCATGGGATTTGCAGGCTGCCAGACACTGCACAAGGGAAGAGCAGATGTGGCCGGCCTGTTTCTCCTCTTCCCTCGCGGAGCGGGGAGGGAATGGTGCTGCAGCTCCACCCTCCATAGCGTGCCAGCACTGCTAGCCAGTGAAGGGAGAGGGAAGTTCTCTGCTAAGAAATCAGCACTGACCCAACACACATCATTTCACAGAGGACTTGTCCCTTTCCACCTTTTCCTGCTTGCCTTGCTTGTGTCTTGGTGCAGCGCCCTGCGCGTGGGCTTGGTCGTGGAGTGCCTGTTCCATCCTCTGTTGGATTGGAAAATGCTCCTCGTGGTGTGTGTGATATTCCAGATGTGTGTCCATCTTCACAGGGCCAGCAGCTGGGTCTGTGCAGGGCTGTTTCACACCACAGGTCTCTGCTGTGCTCTGCTCTACAAGCACAATTTATCCTGGAGAACCGAAGAGGCAATGGCGCCAAGAAGACATCAGATAATCTGAAATGGATCTACCTTTATGAGAAGACCAGTGTAGGATATGCAGAGGAAAGAACTCCAAAAGTAATTCCTCATTTCTCATCTAATGGCTTTAATTAACCTGAACAGTTATGCTCTGGAGCTGTGTGGACTTCAGGGACCAGCTTGATGGCACTCTTCCTGCTGCTAGGAGAGTGGGAGCATGACAGTTCAGTTATTGCTGTGCATTGTTAATATGGTTGATCTTGGTCCTGCTCCAAGAGAACCACTAAGCAATCATGGAAAATGAAGGGTAACACATTTTTAGAAGGATTCTGGATAATTTTGGCTATAAAACAGGCTGCATAATCTTGGCAAAAAGTGGATGAATTCATTATCTGCAAGTAGTGGAAAATATTATAAATGGCAGTAAATGAAATAAATGGGTGTTTCCACTGTAATATGCTATTCTCTGAGCCACCCAGAAAGAATACAGCTTGGTTTACTGGGTGGGTAGTCCTAGATGAAGTGAAAGATCATGTTCGTACGCTCAAATACTTGTTTGGGAGTGAAATATTTTATGCCTTTGTTGCAGAGGGAAATCTATACATTTTACATTTAAGAGGCCATATTTTATGGCCACATATGGATGCTGGACTGAAGTTAAAGTTCTATATGTGCTGTATATCTGTTTGCATTCCTCAGCTAACCACATTTTTATTTTCTCTACTGCACCTTAAGGGTTTGGAGAGCTCAGCGACTCACTCTGATGGAAAGTCACCGACCCTCCTTATACAAAGAAATTGATCTTTATGTTTTGAATTTGTTTATGGGCCAACACTCTTGCTGTGAAGACATACAGTCCTGGCAACTTTTAGTAGAAAAACAATTGATGTCCACTAATGAATAGGATCTGGCTGGATGCTCTTCATTCCCTCTTGTTTGGTCTCAGGATATATCCTCCTTTTTGAGACTCCATTACAACACCAATGTGTATCTCTGAGCTTGTGAGTAGCATCATTTATAGGCCTAAGGTTATTCCTGTCTGAGGGGGCTTTTCTGGATAAGAAGCTCATCTGTCTCATTTAGGCCAAATTGACTTTCCTTTTGGCAGCAAGGATGATGGCAGCAGCCTTGGAGGGAGGCTGCAGCCATGGAATGAAAGTCCTGGGCTGTGTTCAGGAAAAGCAATCCCACACTGTGTCATTCTCCTCAGCAAGGTCAAGGTCTGCCTGCTCACCTCAAAATGCCACTGGGTAGCCCCAATGGCTTTAGTGGGAGCCAGCACCAAGGGAATATGGGTTGGCTGTGCCATATTTTGGCTATTAACACCCAGAGCCTTTATCGAACAGCCCTTGGTTTTGTCCTTTGGCCTGGCAGTCAGGTACAACGACAGGGCGACCACTTCTGCTGATTAAAGGGTTGTTTTGTTATGCTATTTGTAGGTTGTTATTTTTACTTCTTAATCAGATGGTTACTGTTTCAGTTGATACTTGTGCTTCCTCCTGTGTTGCTTAAAGAAGAGTTGCCTCCATGGTGCCTGTATTATACCTGTTAAGGCGTTTCCTCATATACTGGGATAAAATCATGGACATGGCCACAGCAGGTGAGCCACCCCTTTTCCCAGGAGCAAACACTATTACAATTTACTGTTTTGCAAAGAAAAAATTGCACACAGAAACAAACAACTGCCTGCACCCATGTTCACATCTGGCTCTTTATGGACATGCATATACATTTATATGTGCATATGTACATGTACATATATATATATGTATTATAAGTTTGTGCACATGTATATTTGAGTGTGTATATCTAGGTGATTTTAATTAGGTAAGCTTAAGAAGCTCTCACTGGCTTCAGAGTTATTACTAGCTCTACTGGTATTTTCACTTCAAGGATGGTTTAAATGTATGGCCACTGCTTGTATACCTTTATGTTCTGTGCTATGCATGGACAGATCTCTGTTCTCATTCCATGTCTGCTTTTGCAACCTCGGTTCTGCATTTATAAACAGCTGCACTCATAATCCTGCAAGTACAAATAATTGCAACTAAAGAGGTGAGCATTTATAGCTGGCCTTTTCAAAGGAGTCTAAGGGAGTTAAGTACCCAAATCTCATTGAATTTGGTTACCTAATTCCTGTGGCTTCTTTGAAAATTCCAGCCTTAATTAACTAATTCAATCAACTATCTGTGAACCAAGTGGAGACACAACATGCTAAATCCAGTCAGTTTGGGTTGCACGGGAGCTACCTGAACACTTTTCAACTGAAACTTTAAAGGTTTCATTGTTGGCAAACATTATCCAGTCATTTCAGTGAAACGAACTGCGATGTGGAAGTTCAGCATTGCTATGCACCCTCTTTTTTTAGTGTGGCTCTCAGGGTCTTTACGTTGCCTGCTTTGTGTTTAGACTTGCTAAGAAGGGTGGACGGTAACTTCACAAGGTTTCTTCAGGCAGAATCTCCACCTTTAGATGCTCCTGGGAATTCTTATTGAGACTACAGGAATGATAGCTCCTGTGAAAGTTCCCACGTTGGACAAACACTGAGCCACATCTGTGGCACTTTGTGGTCTGTGCCTTGGTGGCACCTTAATCCACGAGGAGACTTTTGTTTTTAAGTAGATAGATGTTCAAGGAAAAAGCAAACAGCAAACTAAGAAAAAACTTGGAATAAAAACCTTCTGAGTCTGCACATTACCCTGACCAATACTTACTTCTATTCCATAATAACTTTGTCTTCTTGCATTTTTTTTTAATCCATGCTTCAAAAATCTTTGATGTGGGTTTTTTTAAAAATTTTCTTCTTTGAAAGCCTATTTTGCTAAGTATGGAAAGCCACAGTTTTAACAGTTCTCCTGTTTGTTCAGAAATAGTATCATTCATATTTGGCATCAGAAGGAGGACTACACTGAAGCCCACATTTACTCCTATTAAATTAAACCTAATTGAAAAAAGGCAAAGACATTCATTAACTAGTTAAACAAACGGTATTAAATTTACTTTTTTATTTAAGAGAAGAAAGAAGACATCTTTAACTGAAGAAACATAAGTGGAAGAGTAGCTATTAAAACATGATGGAAGAAGTACATGTTGTTGAAAACTTAAGAAGAAACCACAGACATGTATAACAATAAAAGAAATGTACCTTCTTGGCCCTTTCTCTTCTCTGTTATTGTGTCAGATGTTTCTGATTTGAATAAGAGCTTTCCTTCATGTCCCTGAGCTTCTCCTTCCATTTGACTTTACGTTGAAGTCATAAACCTGTTGTCATGGGAACAACTGTGACATCACAGATGGAGCATTAACTTCACCACAGGGCAAAATAAATGAATGTGATGGCCTGCGAGGAGAGAGAACCTTTGTCTGAAGCAAAAGCCAAGCTTATCCAAGTCTTGGCCTGGAGCCCGGTACCCCCAGAGCCTTCAGTGGGATCCCAGCCCTGGGCTGTAGGCACAGAACAAACACTGCCTTGTAGCAGAGACCCTCTCTTGGAGATGATGGTCTCTGTGGACAGGACATGACACAGAAGAAAGGAAGCATTATCAGCTGGGCTTCAAGATTGGATAACTCAGGAAGAGGGAGAATAAGCAACTTTCCCTCAGGTCACAGAGAGGATTTGAGGCAGAGCCCAGAACTGTGCTCTGATAACTCAGCAAGAGCTGCTGGAGATGCTGAAATGCAGGAGTCAGAGCCTGTTTCTACATATCAGTTCCTGGAAGTCTTTCCCAAGCTCCCTTCAAAACTGACAAAATATGCAAAAGGCAGTAGAGCTTGGGACAAGTTGAAACATTGCTGCAAGCCTTTTAAACAGTTCAAAATGTCTTCGCCCTCTAGGAAAGTTTGCTTTAGCAATCTTCACCACCACATGTGGGGTGAAGCCTTCCATGGCAGCATTCCCATGTTCTTCCATGGGCCCAGGATTCCATCTGTGGCTTTTAAGGAGCAGCAACCAACACCTTGAGTTGCATTCAAATGTAAAGAAGGAGCAGATCTGTTACAGAGCATAAATATAGCAGCTGTTATGGCCAAGCTGGCCAACTAAATGGTCTCAGCAATTCCTGTGTTTTGCTGGCACTCTGCTAATGACCTCAAGAAGTTCATCTGAATCTTTGATTGCTGCTGCTACAATGGGGTGACATTGATCCCTCACAGGTTTCACATGTCACAGGTGGCCTGTACTGAGGATAGGCACAAGCAGTGGAATACTCTGAAGTAGCATAAACTCTGCTTGCTCCATATTTTCAGTCAGAAATCACTGTTTGGATATTGGCCCATCAGCTTGTCCAGCCTCTGGGCTGTAGCTGGCCAAGGTATTTGGTCAGATGCTCCACTGAATCAGCATAAGGGCAGTGACCCCACGAGATCAGGCATTTTTGCCCACCATCCTGCCCCCACAGACACACAGAGCCTGCAGCTTCACAGGAGTTAGGGGGAACTGAACTTCTCTTGACTTTAATGAGAGCTGTGTGGATGAATCCCACGCAACTGTCAAACTGGAAGGGTTAAATCCCTTTTGCTTTTGCCTGTTAGTCTGTGGTTGAGAAAAACAAAACTCCCATGTGTTTTAAATTGTTTTAACTGATAAGTCTGGCCAGCAATTGAGAGTAAATCACAGTATCAGTGCACACCCACAACCTACTTTGATATACGTCTACATTTGAAAGTGACTTCAGTGAGTCATGAGAACAGTTTTAATTAAAAGGATTGGAAGTGTCAGAAATTTCTCAAATCTTTTACAAAAAAAAAAAAAAATCCCTCTGCTACACTTCTGTGGGTTTTATTAAGATACAGAAAATATAAACCTGGTATTCTTATCCCAGTTTTTGTTTTATCATCTTAAGTTATCAATCTTTGGGACTGCAAGATCCTTTATGTTAGAAGAAGCTTGTGCAACACATGACAGAAAACTAAAGGCACGTCAAAAAACACAATCAGCTATCACAGCACTTCAGGTCAAACCACATATTCATTAATCTAGCAAAAGTCTTTAGGAAGGTGTGTGCAGCATTGAATTGGTGAAAGCTGGAAAGTCATGTTAATTCTTGATTAAACAAAATGGTGGCTGGAATAAAATCCTATTGTTTAAGCTCCAAATTCTCAGTGGAACCACCCTGGAATCAAAAGATGGCGATTGGATTTGCCATGAAGTGTCAAATGGTGAAAAGTATCAATCAAAAAGCCCAATAAATACGATAAAAACATGGTGTTATTAAACAATCAGTAGAAAAGGGAAAGAAATTTATTAAAAACTACTTTACATGTGCAAAACTGAGTTTGAGTAGTAGCCACAATTAATTTGTATTTGGGTTCTGCAATATTTAGCACCCAGTTTGCCAGGGAAAATATTTATCAGAAGGAAATTAAACTAAAAATTTTATTTTTTAAATTAAAAAATTTAAACTAAAAAAATATGAGCCAGCACATCTATTTGATTTCAATATTCCACATGTGGAGTTTTTAACTTAAATGCATATTTCTCAGCCATATGGACAAAACGGATCTCTAGAATTAGAATGGATCATGACAACATTAGAGAAGGAATACTGAACTTCCAGGCTTAATAGGAAATATCTGACTGTAAAGACAAGGATGAGTCCTTGAGGGAATTAAACTACTTCATGTTGCAGCAACTGAGACCTTATCAGTTCCTCAGGAAGATCTGATGCTGACCCCTCCTAGAGACAGCATCTGATGCCAAGGAGATTGGGTCAAATTCTATGGGGCAGCTGAACTGTTCTTAAATAATTCCCTCTGGAAACAAACACTGTCCCAGATAATCCTGGTCATTGCCAGCTGCTGGTGAAGTAAGGTGAGGTACTCAAAGAAGTGTTCCTCAGAAAAACTTAGAAATTTCCACAACCTAATGAGAAAGATGCTTTAAAGATTGGAAACAAACACCATGTGAAAGTTTAAAGGGAGAGAGACTATTATGAATTTATTTGCTCGTCTCTAATTAAGACTTACTTTTTCCTGCAGCAATGATTCTTTCTTTAACATGCATAATCATTGTACTGTGTAATGCATTTTCTAGGGTGTGGTGATATTCCTTGTCAGCCAGAAGAGCAGTGCCAGCATGAGCAGACACCTAACACTGTTGGAACTAGTAAAGAGTTGTGTTTTCTCCACTCCTTATATGACCTGCAAAACTGTGTGAAAGATCAGCATAAAGAAGGACTGAACCAGTTCAAAGGGAAAATCTGTTTTGGTTGTGTTGGCTTTTGGGAAATGTAGCTTTTTTTCCTGGAAAGCTGGACTGATTATACACCCACATCTCTGTAGCCAGCCCTTCAGACCAAACATTTTCTCTATGTGCCTGTCCCCAAAGTAAGTTAATTTTATTACTAAAGTTAAACAGATATGTCCCAACTTAAGGGATTTTGCAATCAGTTCCTATAGAAGCATCTGTGACTGGACATAAATGAGAACATTGCCAGTTGGACAGAGGAAAGGAGAGTGGGGAAATATTTCTGCTGTGTTAAGAGCAGTTCTCCTCTGCTCAATTTCCTTTCCTAGTCTTTACAGAGGAACTAGAGGAGTCTGTATTTCATCATTAGTGTGTATTGGGGAAAAGGATTCTCTGGAAATTGAACATTTTTGTTAAAAAAACCTTTTTTGGCCTGGAGCATCTAATGGCTCTTTTCATGAGACCCAAATCATGGTGAAAGGCAAAACAGAGACCTGTCAAAAGCAGGAAACTCATCTCTTGTATGCAAGTGATTGTGCTGACAGGTATGATGCCCATGATATCCAACCCAAAGGTTATGATTTCTGTAGGAAAAGCAAAGTATTTATATTGTAGCCATTATTGTGCTGTCTAAGGACCTTATCATGTAGGACTGTGCAGTAACAGCAGCTGAGACCAGGCAGTTCTTAGGTACAGCTTCAGATCTTGGATTTACACATAGCTACAAGAAAGCCATTTTTTATTTTTGTTTGCCGTTTTCTGAAATGGAAGCAAGTATTGCATTCCCAGCTTCTTGCTGGTGACACAGATTTATCTTGGTTCATCCTGGGGTTATAAGGCCCCACCTAAGAGATCTGGCCTATAGCCAGTGCTGGAGGGGAGCTGTAGAACAAGAGAGAGCAGGAGCCTTCTTGAGGTGCTTTTTTTTTTCCTTTGCAGGCAGAGGGTCTAGGAAACAAATACATGAGAACCCGAAACAATGTGTTGAAGGCTGGTTTGGGGCACCAAAAATTACCTGATGGCTCAAAGGCAGCAATTTTCAAAATATAGATCCTGAGAGGAAATCTTGGGGTTTTAGTCCCATGCTGCAAGGAAGGTGATCTGGTAAACAACACTTGAAGGGAAGACTGAACAGAACATTTAAAAGAGCCATACTGAAAGTCTTGGCTTTCAGGAAGAAACTTTAGGTCCTGTGAATAAGCCTGGCTGACTTTAACTGTTTTGCTAAATAAGAGAGTTCAACAGAGGGACTAAAATTCTTTGGCTTTCAGATTGGCATATAATTTTAAAGAGTAATTTGGCCCTGTCTTGTTGTACAAGCAAAAGAGTGGCTGTTGTCACATTCAAATGCCATTTTTAAGAAACACAGAATAACTCAATTTATCTCCTTTTCATTGCTTTTTTAGCCAAACCAGTTTCATATGGCTTCTGTAGTGAATGAGATGGAGTGAGTCAGTAAAGATTGACTGTGTTTTGACTACTACATACTGCACTGACACACTGCAGTGTGGAGAGCTTGCTTAGTTGGATTTAAAGGCTCTTGGAACTTTTCAAGGTAAGAAAGGATGTAATTTGGAAGAAGTGTTGCTGCTTTTGACTAACATCTAGTTTGGACATTTCTAATACAAAATCAAATTATCTATATATGTTTTTTTTCACCAATATGTAATTAAAATTCACTCCGCTTTTTCTATGAAGTAGTTTTTATGTGTAGAAACTCCCTAAAAGGTTGTAAGTCAAGACCCCAAACAGACACCCTGAAAGATTTGTTTCCTCATTTAATACCGTACAGAAGGAAGGAATTAGCTAAAGACATAATGAAAAATTTAGAAATAAACCCCACAACACTCAAGCTTTGTACCCCAAATAGCAGCAAAAACAGTGAAGTCCACAATAAGGACTGTTCAGTTATCATCTCGATTTCATTCTTTTGACAAATGCACCGTTCAGGGATGGTTGTCTGTTGCTCCAGGAACAATTACCTGTGCAGGCATGGGAAACTCTTCTTCTTGGAAGTCAGATTATCATTTCAGTCTTCCCATGAAGAGGAAACCTTTGCTGCATATTCTCAGGAGCTGGGATGGGGAGGATCAGGTGACAGCTCCCTCTGTTAACACAGATCCTTGGACATGTTGTTTAAGGGCTGCCTGGAAGCTGCTTTACATGAATGTAAATCAGGAATTGCTTCCAATGAAACACAGGAAGCAAGTGTTGTATAAGCAGCCTGTCTTTTCCTCTTACATCGATTTTCTGTCTGTAAAGTGGGGAGTATTCATGTTTCTTTTCTTCAATGGGTTCTTGATTGCTTGTGCAGAAGGGAAATGCTATGGTGATAATCTTCAAAACAAAGCCTCCAGCCATTTCCACTTTTTTGTTATCATGCTAATGGACTTATTTCATTACTTTGTGTAATGAGAAGTTTCCCCTGGCTGTTTTATCCATAATTAATCACAGCATTTCTGGCTTATAAACCACTTCCTTCATATGTTTAGCTGTTCGTGATTGCCCTTTAGTCAGTTCCATACAATGTTTTAAATTCTGGGTAAGTCAATGATTTTTTGTTTAGCTAAAGGTATGCTTAGACCAACGCCCTGAACTCCACAGAGACATCATCCCAAATTAATTCTCCAGGTTGCAGCTGCATGATCTTGCTAAAGAAGTGAGTAATATTTTGACATTTAATATTAAATGAGTTATCTTTCAAAAATGCTTCCCTGCCCCTGGTGTACCTCAGGCAAATGGAAACATGCTTAACGTGCATAATGAAACCTTGGTAATGGAAAAAATGGGGAGCTGAGATGATCTATCAGCATCTAGAATCTGTAGGACATAAAAACTGATGGTAAAATGATGGTGAGGTTAAAACATAAACTAATCAAATTGATTGCACTTAAGTGGAGCCCCCTTAACAATACAGCTGTAATTATTCTTAATCCCCTGCAATTCTATTTAAAAAAATTGGCAAGTGATTGATTTTCTCAGCTTTGGAAATTAGTTTGTGATCATTTCAGTGGTACTGAGCATGTTAGATTTTCCAGCAACTGACTTAGGATTCTGCATTCTTCAATTCCTTTTCTTCCAAAGAGCACTTCCTATTCCTGGAATGATCTCTTCCTACTTTGGCCACCAAATTGTACCTTTAATTCCAAAATTTACTTTTAATTAAAAAAAAACCATAAAAATAAGCAATTTGCTGATGTTAGAGTAGTTCTCTGGAATTGCAAGCCTGTGTTTGACTTAAAAGTCAGAGGTGAGGGGAAGAGTAGAGGTCTGAAGTAAGTGTATAAACAGTTTTTCTGAAATACAAAACATCATCACTGCTTGAGGATATTTTGCATAACTCACTTGTTGGAGTCAGTAAGTCAAGGGTCTCTCTGAGTCCTTCAGAGAGAAATCAGAGTGCAGGGATTGAATTAAAGCCTTTGGAAGGAATAAGTAAGTGAGTAGATGGAGCAAGTAAGTAAGTAAGTAAATGGAATAAGTTTTAAGTGCTTTTAGTAAGTAAAAAGTCTTAGATACCTAAGAAGTAATACATGTTCTAGTAAAAGTTGAAAAACATACTAGTGTTTCCTTAAAAGATCCAAGAACCTAGCTTCAAACATAATAAAGTTAAGAATATTGCTTACATTTTTCAATTAAAACAAAATAAGCCATGAATGTAATCTATATGTAGCCTGGAGTGCTAAGAAACTAGAATTCTAATAGGTTAAAAAGCAGTAGTCCAAGTTTGTGTCTTACCTTGCTTAGAAGTTTCTATAAAAAAAATATGCATTAAGGAGAGCTAGTGCTCTATGCCATGGCTTTATGCCATGTGCATTTTGCCATTGCATTTTGCCATTGCATTTTGCCATTGCTTTTGCCACTTGCTTTTATGCCATGTGCTTATGCCATTGCTTTGCTTTGTTTTTACCTTTGAGTCTGATGTGCTTCTACAATAAATAACTTTATAACAACTATTTTAAAAAAGAACATAACCTGACAGTGTGAGTGCCTCAGAGCACCCAGAGGTCCACAAAACCTCACATCCCTAATTGTGAGCCATTTGGCTTTCCCAAAGCCTTGCCAAGGAAGCCTTTGTGCCACTCCATGCCATCGTGTGTCTGCATCTGAATCTGGCTCTCTCTGCACCCATCAGTGCCGCGCTTCCGGTGAGGAGCGTTACTGCGAGGGCATGTGCCTGACTCAGAAACCTGTGATCTCAGTGCCATTAGCAACCCTCCCAACAGAGCAACTGACTCATCTCTACAAAAATGTCTCTATCACAATACCTGAAATTGTCACAGGCATATTAAAGACGTTTAGGGCCCAGTTTTAGAGGTGCCAAATCCACTTTAACAGCCTGCGCTGGTCTAATTCCCATTATTTTCCTGAGTGGTCACAATTGTTTGACTACTAAACCACTTGGGGCCATTAGGGAATTCTGCTCTTCCTCTTCAGCTACTCTGTGCTAGATAATTTTCCCTCAGGTAAATTGATTGCAGATCAATTTGAAGTAATTCAGACAGTTGTAGTGACTACTCCCCGGATGCTTGTTCAAAGCTGCAAATATTTACTGTTTGCCCTGATAGTCCAAAAGGCAAGCAGCTCATGTAGGATGGAAACAGCACCAAGTAGTTACATCTTCCAAGTAAAGGATGTTTTCTGCAGGGAGGAAGAATAGATTGTGTCAAATACCACAGATCGTGAAAAAGACTGTCACCACCAAACTGGAATCTGCTTAGTCTGTTCTGGTTTTGAAGTTTAATGATTAATGTCACAGAAAGAAAAAAAAAGTTTCTCTAATTCTTCCTATTAACAGAAAACTGCCTTGCTGAGACACACTTATCCAGAATATTGGAAGTAAAGCACTATTTATTATGTCAAATTTATGATGTCTTCAATATTAGTCTAAACAAGGAAAAAAGGCTGAGTGCAAAATTAACATATTGGGGAATCATGGATTATATTAGTCTGGAAAGAAAAGAATTACATAGATTAGTGAGTAAACTGCTTGGGTTACAGACCTAGAATAACGTTTGATTTGATTTAATAACAACAACAAAATTTGAAATGTTCTGGGACAATCAGACCATTGGAGGTCCTCATGGAAGACAACCTAGAGCACTTCACTGCCCAGTGGGATGAACTTAACCTTGTCAGGGAGAGTTGGAGCCTCTCAAAGAGCAGAGGGACACCATGGCATGGGCAAAAGGTCTTGCACCCTCAGGGTGGACAGCCAGGCATCCACTGCTGCCAGTGCCTCCAACTTTGAGAGCCATCTTGGGATTTCAGGTGAATCTGTGAGAGTGGAAATTTTCTGGCAGACCCACTGAGAACACTGAAAGCAAACTGGGTCACTCAGGCTCTCAGTTTAAAGTGGAATTAATTTGTGAATGGGAATGTGTGCCCAAGCTCAGACTCCACAGCTGCTGAATCCTGCTGAAGTCCCACTTCTTTTTCTGTGAGAAAGGAATGAGCTAGCACAAACAAAGTGGATGCTAGATAAAACCAACAGTGGAGAATGCATGGTCTGTGTTACACAGTGCCCAAAACACTGCTGGCACACTGCAAAAGAACTAGCACATCTCCAGGTTACTCCATTCAAAATAAAAACAAAATCAGAAAAATTTGGTTCAGTACTGGTCAATATGAAAATAATTTCAGTTTCTGCTTCTGATTGTATTTTTGAGCTCAAGGATTAAGGGGACTTTAGGAATTCAATTTTATGTTAACTCAAGCCTGTTTCATGTTTGCCTTAGGACAAGTTGGTCATGGAATCTCTTTTCACTCACTGTGATGGAAGATGGAGTTAGTAGGACAGCAGCAGCGTGCAGAGAAAGAAGGAGGCTTTTCCCTCCAGCATTCCCTGCCTAAGGGGAAAGCAGTTCTTAGCAGGGCTAAGGACAGGACACTGCATCATTCAGAAGCAGAGATCCTTAGACTCCCTAAGCCACCTTTGAAGCAATGCAGTACCACTGGGAAATGCACCTTAACACAAAAATCTGGGCTGATTCAATAGATGGAAATCAAACATCAGACGTGATTTGATGGATGCAGTCTATAACTGTGCCACAGATTATTTTCAGCCAGTTTTTCATTTTGGTTTGCTTTGAAAAGTCTGATAGAAATGGTAGAGATACCCACAGTGGGTCTTGTGTTTAGCCTGTAGGTTCACGCTTCATAATTTCAGTAGTAATAAATGGATGCCAAACCTTAGAGCTACAAAAATGCATAATCCTTTTTTTTTTTTTGAAAACAACCTAAACTGACCTCTGGGCCTGCTTCATAATTATCCTGCCAGTTGAAATTTTGCATTGCAATAAACTTCCCCCTGCTGCAGCAGCACTGTCCAGGGGTCATTTTCAAGGCATTTTCATAGTTACAGCTGTATCAGGACAATGTGTTTCCTTCCCACCCCAGCTGGAAAATTCTGCCCCTCCATCCCAATAACACCCCAAACACCAGTTCTGGCTTTTAATGGCTTGGCTTCCATACCATGCCTTGCACTGGCAGGCTGTTCAGGCCCTGCTGAGTGAAGCCTAAATCCCCCATGGATGTGAGCAATCTGCATTCTCATGGGTGATGCAAGGCCCAGGGTCTGGTGATGCCCATTGGATGTTTGTGCTCCACGGAAAATCATCCACGGCGTGGTCAGGACATGTCGTGGTGTGCTCTATATCATTAACTCAAGAAAATTCACTGAGGGCTGGCAGCATTTCAGACTCACCTTTTCAATGCTGAATTCTTTCCTCTTGTCTTCACTAAGCCTCTGCTGCAAAGCTATTATTGGGTGAGTGAGTAATGGCAGCACTTGATTCAAAATAATACCGAATCAGGAGCACAAGGTTTTCCTTTTGCTTCATTGCTTCATTGTTACTGGTACAGCTAAGCACAATTATCCCTTGCTTTTCATCATGTGAAGAGTGACATGTGCCTGGAAGGAGAAGGACTCAAATGCTGAGGTATAAAAGCTTCTGCAGGAACATCTTCATGAAGATCGATTTCATCAAGGTAAATTTCACCTAAAATTGTTGCACAGAGTCTTGAAGTTGCAAACATGCAAGAAATATTAAAAAAATATTTCTTGGACATTTTGTTTTTGTTTTCTTAATGAAAATCCTCATGAGTTTGGCAATCCTGGAGATTCATCAAGAAAATACAATTGAAGCTTTGGCATTCTGAGGGAAATTTTTTCCCTGAATTTTAGCAAGAATATCAATTTGAGAAGCGTGGAGGGTTTTGTTGAGAATTTTGGTATTAATGCATGGGTATATTATTAGTGAGCTTAGTCACTTTTTTTTTTTTAAATCCAACAAAGAGAAAATTCTCCACCCCTCATTGTAACTTCATTTAAGAAATGGGCATATGGTCAATGATTTGGGTGGCATTGGTGGCACAAAACAGGCATTGACTCTTGAATGTAGAAACAAGTACTGATTTACTTATTTCAGCTCCAGATAAGAAAGAACACACTTGCAGTGTGTGCTGTCAGAACATGTCTGTCACGTGCAATTCCATCATTGCTCCAGCTGCTTTTGGATCATCACTTTCTGAGGACATAAATCTCTTTTTATAGAGGTGAAGGAATGGACACCTCTTTGTTTCATATTTTGCTAACTGAACCAAACTATTAGAAAATAATCTGATTGAACAGGAACTGAAGCAGACATTTTCCATGTCTTTCAAGAAAATGTGAACCTCCCAAATTACATCCATATTTTGGCATGAAGTGGAATATATATTTTGGATTAAAGTATGGCTTCACCCTGCACATTCTTCTTGTTCTAAGAATATTTTGAAACAAAAGGTAGTGTTTTGAAATGAAACTACATTGAAATTTCATTACTTCATTTTTTCATAAGTATGGCTAAATGAAGTATTTTGGCATTTCTGGACTAGGTCTTATAATTTTGAAAATATTTTCGTCTGGTGAATCCAATAAATATTCCAGAAAAAAAAACATTTTGGATAGTTATAGTCCTTCTATTAATCTCTATTCAACGTCATGCAGTCAAAATTTCAAACATTTGCAAATTATTCTGAGTCATTGAGGTATGACAGTGGAGTAGTAGCTTAGTACTCAATCGTTTGAAAAGAAAATAATATGTAAGATCATTAAAAAATATGTAAGAGGCAAAATGGAAAATTAAATGTATCTGAGGAAAAAAAAAAAAGAGATCTTCAGTGAAAACTTATCCAGCTCTCTGGAGGAAAATTTTACCAAGTGCAATCATTTGAGGTAGCTTTACTTTCCTGCATGGAGAGCAGGGAGGGGCACAGATGCAAGCTGGACGTTTCTTGCCCCCTGCTTTAGGTTACATTTTACCAAAAGCTGTTTGTGCTGCTCACCAGCTGCTCTTAGCTCAGGAAATAGCCAGGCAAGGTGTGCCTGTGGTGGTGGCCTCTCACCTCCCAGTACAGTCCCTGACAGAAGGGAAGAGTAGCATCAGCAGCACTGGATCTGTTACTTGCTAAGTAACATTAGTATTTTATGGCTTAGAGGCTCTGGGTGGATCGTGACTAAAATCCTTAGTTTCCCCCTGGCCTCCACATTGATCCTGACACATCAGATGGATGGAACCTGGCTCATCTTCTTTTGAAGGACTTATTTCAAAGTCCTGGCCGAGGACTGACAATTTCAGGGAGTTGTTGGTTACACTCTTGTATTTCAGCTGTGTTTTGGGGCTTGTATAGACCTGAGCATTGGTCATCACATATCTTTGATGCATTTGCTCCCATATTTGTTCTGCAGGGTAAAGTTCTGTTGTTAATTCCCATTCTGCAAAAGCTAGGGGGCCAAGAGGTGGTGGGAGATGGTGCAGGAGCAGGGGTTTGAACCCAAACTTTGTCAGTTCCCAAGCCTTTGTAGCTGAGGCTCTGGGAGTTGTTCCTTGGACAGAGACCCGGGATTTGTTAATAGTCACAGAATGGTGGAATGGTTTGGGATGGAGACCTTAAAGATCATCGTGTTCCAACTCCTCTGCCATGTACAGGGACATCTTTTACTAGACCAGGTTGCTCAGAGCCACATCCAGTCTGGTCTTGAAACTTCCAGAGATGTGGCATCCACATCTTCTCTGGGCAACCTGTGCCAATGCTTCAGCATTACAGTGAAATATTTCTTCCTAACATCTAATCTAAATCTCTGCACTTTCAGTTTAATATTGTCCCTCCTTTTCCTATCAGTATCTGCAAATGTAAATGCTCTCCCTCTTTTTCTTAAATCCTCCTTTAGTACTGGAAGATGCTCCAGGGTGTCCCCAGAGCCTTCCCTCCTGCAGGCTGATCCACTCCAGCTCTGTCTGCCTGTCTCCATAGGAATTACTAACAGTGTTGAGGGAACCTGGGCTGAGACAGGGCTCGAGGAACTGGCACAATAGCACTACATCTTGCCTGAGCAAACTGAGAAATGTCATTGTGGGAAAAAAAAAGTTATGAAAGCAATTGCTGTACCTGCTCATTAAGTGTGTGTGTGTGTGTGTGTGGGAAGCCAGGGCAGGCAGAGGGCTGGGTGTGACAGGGGAGACATGCATCACCAATGACAGCAGAGAGGGGAAAAGCAGGTGCAGCCCTAAAGGCTGAGAGATGTGACTCTGGCACTCCTGAGAGGTAGGCAGCCTTGAAAGGTGCAAGAGGGAAGAGTTAAGATCAAGCAACATTGGCAGGAAATTCACCCCGAGGGCCAAACACGCAGCAGTGGAGCTGGAGGTGGCACAGACATGTTTATCTCTCCCTTCCACTCCCACCCCATACACTCACTACATGTTACAAGGCATAAACAAATCTATTTAGGCTGAAATAGATTTTTTTCCCATCCTGAGATGGGGATGGGCTTTGTTAGTATTTTTTTAATGGTAACAAGGAAGCAAAGTCACATACAGAGACATTTGGCCCACTCTGAGGTTTTTTTTTTAATTCCTTTTGCTTGTGAAAATCTCCTCCGAACTAATAAAGGCCATGACCTCCTCAAGAGACTTTCATTAACACCCTTTTACCTTTACTGCATTGCTTCATATTATCTCTCCCCAGAATTTTCAGGATGGTTTAGGGTTCTCACCCAAAGCCAGTGGGAAGAGTCATATCAGCTTCATTGAATTAGGTCCTTAGAGTCCTTTGCACAGCTGCCAACTCACTAAACAGGGTGTAATATGCAGGCTAATAAGCTACTTAAAAAACATAATGTGAGCATGATTCTCCACTTCATTACATCAGTTTTAAACGCCACTAAAGCCAATAGAGTTCCACTGGTGGAAAACCGGGGTCCTGGAATGGAGGCTCACCCCCTGCATAAACTTTTTAAAACTGGTTTCAAAGATCAGAGGCAGTAAGTCTGTATCATATCCTCGTGCTGGGCCTGGTCCAAAGCTCACTGTGCTGCACTGGAGCTGTTCCATCAGGCCCTAGGGATATGTATGTCTATGTGCACAGATGTGTGTGTGTCTCTGTGTCAATCTATCTGTGCAATTTATCTATTTTTACCGTGCTCCTCGCTGCAGTGACTAAGAGCCTGGGTGACTGAGGTTAAGCAATATGTAAAGTCCCCAAAGCCTTGATCTAATATATACTTGCTGATCCTGTAATATAAAAATAAATGTAGGTTAGCCTGTGATCTGTGGGACATATACATTCAAGCATGCAGAACACACACAGAAAGAGCAGGGCTGTTTTCCATCCAGTTGAACAGGTTGTGCCATTGGCAGGACACAGGAAACTGCTGCCAAACAGGCATCACCCATTTTTTAATTCTCAGTCTCTGTTTTTATATGCTGCTGATGGATATTGGATGAATTGCTCATTGTAAATCAATAATACTTCAGATTAATGAGGAACTAGAACTGTTTCCAATAAATGTAAATGCTTAGCATTTTTTAGAAACCAAGCCTTTTATGAGGGATCTTTTTTTTTTCTTTTAGGGCAGAATGGTATAAAAACATTTAGGGATAACCTTGTGAATTGATGAAAAGGGAGAGAGCAAATGGACAAGCACGTATTCCAGCTCTTTGCTTTATAATTTCAGCTGTACAGAACCATGTTGTGCAAAGAGAATCATAACAGTATTTAACATGCACTATCTGGGTGAAAAATTAATGCTCTTCAGAAGAGCTACCTTACTATTAAATGATAGTGCTGTACTATAACTGTGGTTTTATTCCTCTGCTACAGACTGTGTACTGGAAAAGATCTGTGGAAACTGCAAAGAGGAGAAAAGTTTTCGTAATTTGCCTCTCAGTAGTTTCTGAGCCTGAAGTTTTGCTCACATTAAAAAAAAAGAAAGGCAACTTTTTCTCCCTAGTTTTGTATTCAGGAATTCTCTCTATGAAGTAATGAAAGATGAGAGTGAGAGATGGACTTAAAGTGAATGGGGAAGAAACAATTGATTTTTATAGAGAACAAATGTTTTCTCCTCCCAAGGATCTATGTGAAGTGAAATTGTGTGTCAAGAGTAGCAAAGCAATACAGTGATCAGCAAACTGCAAACCTTTGCTGTTCATCAAACAAAGAAAAGTAATGAAACGTTCTTAGAATTTCCTCTTTACTGAGTGAGGAATGAAAATAGCCCAAAATAATGTGGTGGGTGAACTGTATACACCAGGCAATAAACTAAACTTCCTGTCTCTAACAAAAGGCTTCTCTTTATAAAGTGCCAGCACTTTTAACTGCAAAACATTGGTATCCAATTCTCCTTTAGCTCTTTAAGAATGTCTTTTGAGAAGTTTTCAATTTGGCATTTAAATTTTTTGGACTTTTTTTTTTTAGAAACACAAGCCGCTGATAGATGAAGAGCATAAGCTGTACTGCTTGGAGGAGCCCTGGATTCCAAACGTTTTGGAGAGCAAACCACTGTCAACCTTTGATCCATCTTGCAGACCCCCTGCACAACTGCAGGAGAAATGAATTTATAGATTTTGTTCTTTCATGTGTTTTTGTGGGCTGTTTATGGACCTATTCAAGCACTCACGTTTCATAGTTTGAGCTACATGATCTTGGAAGTTTTTTTCCCCCTTCCTGATGGCACAAACAATTTGTTTCTTTCTGTCAATCATGCAGACAATCACGTTTAGCTGCTGGTAGGTTCTAATGTCTCTAGTCAAAAAACCCCTTATGTGATCTCTTCCATCAGGTGCCTACCAGTGTTGCTTTACTTTAATGATAGACTGACCTTTTTTCCTGAAGAAAATCAGAATTTGGTCTCATTTAGTAGTCTTCAGCCTGGTAGTTTCTTGCACAACTTTTTTTGTGAAAAAAACCTAAAGTTTTGTGAAAAACATAAGTTTTTAAAGATGAGTCTATATGAGGGTACAGTTTCCATGGCTGGAATGGATGGGACATGCCTTGTAGTTTCACTGACCTTTGGGGGAGAGAAGCTGAAAGCCTGTATGTGGTGTGTCTGGAATTGCTGAGGATCAGTTATTTTGTGGTTTTATGTGTTGTTTGTTTGTTTGTTTGTTTTTCCTTGTGTGGTTTACACTGAAGCTGTGAGTTCTGTGCTGGCTGACAGGCTGAGCTGCAAAGAGGCAGCCTAGGGTAGACCTGGGGCTGTGGGCAGGCTGGGATCAGCTTGGTCTGGAACTGCAAGGAGCTGGTCTTCAGTGCCTTCTCCAAAGCTTGGGATGCTGGTAGGAAAGGTGCTGAGTTTGGAATGACCCTCTGAGGAGTGTCCCTGACTCCTCAGTGGGATCTGTATGCTCTTAGTGGGATCCTCATTGGGATCTGTATGATCAGCGTGGTCTGGAACTGCAAGGAGCTGGTCTTCAGTGCCTTCTCCAAAGCTTGGGATGCTGGTAGGAAAGGTGCTGAGTTTGGAATGACCCTCTGAGGAGTGTCCCTGACTCCTCAGTGGGATCTGTATGCTCTTAGTGGGATCCTCATTGGGATCTGTATGATCAGCGTGGTCTGGAAATGCAAGGAGCTGGTCTTCAATGCCTTCTCCAAAGCTTGGGATGCTGGTAGGAAAGGTGCTGAGTTTGGAATGACCCTCTGAGGGGTGTCCCTGACTCCTCAGTGGGATCTGTATGCTCTTCAGAGTGGTCTTGTGGGCATCAGGAGCAGATCTGCAAAGGCTCCATACACAGGCTGGGGAGGTCACAGGGCTGCTGCCTGGCTGTGTTACTGCAGAGTACAAAGTGACTCCAGGTAAACAGCCTTGGTAGAAATGCTCAACAATTAACAAGGCTTTTGCTTGCTTTAAAGGGAATGTTGGGGTCTTGTTGCAAAAAGATGCAATGGGTACCTCCTGAGTGCTTAATTTCCAGGCTCTCTCGGATAAAAACTGCATTAAGAGGAGCATGCTGCTCTACTGTGTTTATCTACCTTGTCCATCTTTGCTTCTTTTCCATTATTCTCCCTTTCTATTATTCCTCTGTAACTGTTGTGAAGAGGGGAAATTCCCCATCTGTGTCTGTGATGAACTTAGATGTTTTAGAACAAGGGATTGTTATCATTTTTAGGGGGTCAGGGAAGTCTCTAGGTTTTCCTTCCCATGTTAGAGACTAAGCATGAGTAAAGAAACCCAGTGAGAGCTGCCACCCCTTCCAGAGGTAAGAACATGCCAACATGCAAGACACAGCAGATTCCACTGAGTTTGGAGCTTGTGGGAAGGGGAGCATAGTGTCCTGAACCTCTAATTCCTCTCTGGTATCCTTGGGCCTGCAAATAGTGATGTCTGTTTGGGCTCTTGTGTCCCAGGCTGCTGATCCTGCCCTGAGGGAGGCAAGGCTTGTTGCAAACTGACCCAATCAATTCTCCAGGTGAGAGGCAAGGCCTAAATGAGCATCCTGAAGGATCCTCACCTGCTTGTGAGTTTGGATACTTCATTTGTGTGCTGTCTCCAGCCTCCAAGTATGTGTGCTGTGGATGGAGTCACTGGCATTATTTAAGAGTCCCTATTTTGACCTCCCAAACACCTGAGTTAGTTGACTTTGGGAGAGCTCCTCTTTACTCACAAACACCAGAGCATGTTCAGTTGCAATCTCTTGGTTTAACAGGGGGAAAAAAGCCTATCCAGCAGCATTCCTGCTCGGCTGAAATCTTCAGAGATTCATGTGTTTGGCTCAGCATGGCTTGACATTAATCTGCTGTTGGACTATCTATGGGAAAGAACAGCCAAGTGACTGAAGAGTAGAAGAAATCCTAGTTTGTCTGGCACAAACTGGCCTGCCACCATAAAAGATGAAAACACCAGAGAGGAGAGGTAGGAGGAGTCAGCTCAGCTGTTTCAGTTTTCAGTCTGGGCTGGCTTCCTTTGGTTATCATGGATGCTAAGAAAAGTAAAACAGTGTTGCTACTCTGTGAAACAAACTCTTTAAAACAAGCTAGGTCAACCAAGCTCTGAGGGGAGGTCAAGTGTTTCATAATGATAAAGAGATAGCATTAATACAGTTTTAAAGTGTTTCATATTTAAATGTGGCTCCAAGTTGGTTGTGTGTAACCGGACAAATATAACTGAGGTGGGGCTGAGCACAAGATCTGGATTCCAGCCCACTTTAGAAAGCCAAAATAAACACTCACACAACTACAACATTTCACATGGACTTTCGTGCTAATTATCTACAGTTTCAGATGCTGATTTGTAAAAGGGTGGGGGGAAGACACTGACATATTCAGAAGACTGCTGGAAATACTGTGGACTTTATGCTGATCAGCAGTGCAAATCATGTCTGACTCTTTAGAAGTTCAGGATGAGGGTTGCTGTCCTTTCTCCCCAGGCTATATTAGGCTAGACTTGAATTTTTATAAAGTGAAATGCCAGAATTCACTGGGTGGATGCTAAAGGGAGGATCTGGTTGTCAGGCTTCTCTCACTGCCAGTTGCTCTGTGTGGTTCAGAGCAAGTCCCTGTGCCTCTGGTTCCCATTTTCTCTTTGGCCTGAGACTGCCAGCTCAGTACTATTTATTTATTTATCTGTTTTATCCCTCCCTCTCTGTTACTTATCTTTCTTCAACTCTGCATATTCTATTCTTGCATCATGAGCTGTGCCTGTATGTCTGTGCTTGGCTTTCTTGTTTGCCTAGGCTGTAAAATCCTTGGAGCAGATTGCTTTGCCCACAGCCATTGTTTTATCCTTTGTAATAAACATTATTGCTAATATTTGAGGTAACAATAATCTCAGATTACCTTAAATAGCTTTTTTTTTTTTTTTAACTCCAACTACAGTATAATCCCATATTTTCCTGTAGCTGGTGACAACACTAAAGGTTTAGAGTTTGCATCCTTGAAGATTTTATAATGCTTCATGCAGAAGGGTTGTGGTCTTTTTCTGGAGTATCAAGGTGCTACTGTCATACTACTAATAATATGCTTATAAAACAAAGTTATTTAAAGCTATTTTCTGTTTTTGGTGTGTTGTCTCCTAAAAAAATCCCAACAACCCTGTCTGTTTCTGCTTGGTTTTTATGGCACTAAAAGCTCACTGATGTGTGTTAAGCTCTGTAGAGACACTTTAGTTACTGTACATCTGAATGGCTGTCACATTAGGAGTTAAAGATCTCTATTTCAAGGAAAGAGGGATTTTTATGTTTCTAATATAAATGAGTATGCTTCAGCCTTTTTACCAAATTCAAACTGCATGGAAGGGTATTTTATAATAGACTAAGAAGGCAACATAAAATTAAGTAAAGCTGGGTCTGGTGCCTAAAAATATTTGGCAGAATTCCCTGGAAAGCCACATTTGAACATTTTTAATATATATTACAAGGCAGACAAGAATAATTATCTTCTCTTGAAGTTCCCCAAGTGAGAGAATTGTATTGTAATGCCCTTTGAAAGAAAATAATATAAGTTACCAAACGATTATGTTGTGGAATTCTCCCCCACCCCCTGTCTCTTTCACCCATCTGATTGTATGCAAAGAGAGAAAGAGCATGGTACCAATGGAGCAGCTGTTCTTATATTCCTTTTTAAAATACTAAACTTAGCACCTCTAAGTAAGTGTACCTGCCAGTGTACAGAGGAGTCCCTGTAAAAAATAATTGAGGCAAATATTTTTAAATGACTAAAGCATAGCATTGCTAGGAATGAGACAACTTTCTTACAGTTCTATGTTGTGAATTCTTTGGGAAATTTTAGTAATGTTATTCTTTTTTTTTTTCTACTCCCTTCTACATCCAATATTCATACACTGTGATGTTAAAGCTTTTTTTTTTATTATTTGCCTTTTTAAGCTACTATTAAAATAAGCAGCAAAGTCTTAGCAGTGGGAGCTGAGACAAAACAGGATGAAGTGAACCTGCAGCAACCATTGGGATTTTAAGAGGTAAATGCCCAGTTCCCTCAAAAATTAATTTGTCCCCATTAAGATAGATAAATGGAGGGATGTGTCCTTAGATGAGACAGAACTTCCCTAAAACATGTAGATCCTTCTAGAGCAAATATGAGGATGCTTAGTTACAGATATTACAGCTTTTGTTTTCTTTCCAGTCTCCCTGTGCCTGGCAAGAGTTACAAAAAAGGACAGTTGTACCAGTTTCTTCCTATGGGGCTTATCTTCTCCATCATATAGACTGGTGATGAGAAGAGTAAAGGTAGCCAGAATAAAAAAAAAAAATAGAACAAAACCAAACAAAACCTAAAATGTGACTTTTGGAAACTGATTAGAGTCAGATTTCACAGTTATTTTTGGTGTGTTTGGGGTCTATGGTGAATAAAGAAAATCTGAGTCCTGGTACTGAATTCCTAGAAGGAAAGAGAGGCATGGGCTCATATAGGGCTAGAGGGGCTGAGGGAGAGGACAAATTCTCTGCAGTTGTAGGCTGGAGTTGCTGTTACTTGGATAAGAAAAGTTCCTTCTGATTTAGGCCAGCCAAGAGAGGTCCTGCAGGGTCTTGAGAGAACTGGAGATATGTGATCCTGCAAGTGAAGAAAGAAAACTAGGGATATATGGAGGGGCAGTGAGAGATGTTTTGGCAGCAGGATTTAAAGTTAGAACCAGTGGGAGGCAAAGCTGTGATGGAAGCACTGAGGCTGAGCAGTCCTACCCTGGGAAATTTGTCTGACTGCGGGGCTGCGAGCTGCTTTCTTCATTATTTATTTTTTTCAGACCGGAGGATATGAAATTAGCCTGCCTCATTTCAAGGGGGAGGAGGGAAAGCTGAAGAATAATAGTGCTCATTTGCTCTGGTGGAATCTTTCATATATGTGCACGTGGTTTGTGTCCATCGGTTTCAGTGAAGACCATTCGATTAATGGGGTGTTCAGGAGAGGTAGCTTAGGTCTCCTGGGAAAAGCTGGATGAGTGTCCTTGTGCCTGGCCTGTTGCACAGAGATGGGGTACTTGGGAAACCTCTGCCAAACTGACTTTTAGAAATGTTCTCATTTAGCCTGGATGGGAGCAGCAAAACTGTGTTTTTTCTGGTTTCATGAGTAACAAATCAATCCTCAGAACGTTCCTCTGCCACAGTCAAACGTGGTGCTGCGAGTGTGGCACTCCATCTCCCTCTGCCACTGGTGACAGTATTCCAGGACCAGCACGGAGCTCAGCCTGAGCACCACATTTTTCCACCATGCCAGATCCTTTCCTCCACCTCTAAAGCTCTGCTCCCAGCTTTTATTGGCCACAGGAACCTGGATTCTTCAGTCAGCTGAGAGAGCAGCAGCTCAGCTGCCTTGGCGGTGCCGCTGCGTCGGCTATTGCACATTTTTCAAGTCCTTTTTTTTTTTTTAACGTAGCAGATCAGAGCTTGCAAAACAGGACGTCTTGGAACTCAAACTAGATGAAAACAAGCTACAATGAAAGTGAAAAAAGCATATCATTTTACTACCGATTGAAAATTAGGACCAGATGAATCCTCTGAAGCCCTGGGCATTTAATTTAGTGGAGTCGGTCACTCCTGTGTGAAACCAGCATTGGGCTGTTTTCTCTGCACATAAGTGATATCTTTGTTTGTTTGTATTTGACATAATTGGTTGAAGAAAATAATGAGATGAATTGTTTTGGTTTTCTTGTTTGCATAAACTTTACATACAAGTGATTTACTTTGCAAGCCACTCTGATAGGGTGTCTGTAGTTTACATGGCTCAGAAATTGTGCAGAACAAAGCCATCGGATGGGGTGCTGCTCTGGATCTGGAGGAGCTTTCTGAATAAACAGGTTAATGCAGCTTGGCAAATGTTGGGGTTTGGTTGTTGTTGTCCTCCCTCTATTTGCATGCATATGAGTTTTTATCAGTCATAGCCAGAAAGAGAAGTTGCTTTGCAATCTCACCTACTTGTTGTGTTTCTGTGAAGTGAACACACCTTTTCCTGGGGACTCCTCGCCCAAGACTTTCATTGTGTGGGACGCACTGACCTTCTCTGTTTGTGGTCATGTATATATAAATATCTCTGAGTTTATTTGGTTGTCAGGCTAGAAGATGGCAGGGACTTCACACAGCCAAATATCAGTGTTTGAACATTCAGTTTTGTTTGAACTGGTTGTCCAGGTATGAAACTGAACTATTTCTTTTTGTACTGTTTGTTTTCAGATTTGTTTCTGCCTGGAAAATTTGGCTTATTGTCTGGATACCAGTAATTTAAGAGAGTCAGTCATGGTCACAAATCAGGTAACATGAGAAACTCTCTCCGTATTTGCATTTATTTGTAGTATTTTATATGGAATTTGTTTTGAAGCAAGCTTTTGATGGTGGTCTTTTAGGGAAGTTAGGGTCACAAGACATTTTAGAAACATACCTTCAACAACTTTCATGAGGATTTTATACACTTAAAGATAAACAAACAAACAAACAAAAATCCCTGTTTAAATTTAATGAGTAATAAGAAATGGAAGCACAGGTATCCATATAGGAAGTGTAATTTTCATACCATGAGTAATATGAACTTTAAAAATAAAAACTTCTTTCTCCAAATGAATGTTTTTAACTCTTTCCGCATATATTTCAGGAAAAATATTGATTCAGGAGTGCTGAAGCTCTTTATTGCATAAAGTAATAAAGTAATTTTCCTTTGTTTAGTGCAACTAACAGCCAAAGCCTTGATTAGCTTGGATTTATTGAAAGAAAATCTTGAAATAGGAAGTCAAGAGGATACAACCGAAATGAAACAATTAAAGTTTTTGTTATTAAACACTGTCAGAATAGGTACTTCCCACCCTGAAAGAGGAAAGCTTTTTGTTCCAGAGAGATATTTCTTCCTAAGATGCTCAGTGAGATTTAACAGGAAATGTTCAGTCTTATCCTGGTGTACTGCCAGGTTTTTGCCAGCTTGGTTGCAATAAAGAGCTGTGATGGGATTCCTCAGCCTTGGGAACTGGATGCTGGTCAGGCTTTTAGCACTGAGGAGCTTGCATTTATATATGGAAAAAAATATGTTAATAGAGCAAAATAAGGGATATTTATGATATTTGGGAGAGCCCATGAGAGAGATCCTCTGCACCACTGAAAAAGCACAAGATAAATGTTTTCCCACTCTCAGTGAGGTTACTGAGAGCCCTGTGAGCCCTGCCCATGGACGTGTCCTACACTTGGCCATAAGGTGTTGGTGCCTGCACTGGGCTAAGGAGAACCTGAGCAGCAATAATTGTGTGTGTGCAGCAGGCTGGGAACGAGTTCAGAGGCTCTGTGGAGCTCTCCAAATGTGCAGGCAGGTAGATGTTCATGTGCTGAGTCCCAGGACACCCAGGAAGGCTGGAGCTGTCCTCCAGAGCAAAAGGAGAAGGAAGAGGGTGATGCCCACCTGTGGTGTGCAGGCTGGGGAGGTGCAGTGAGAACTTTTCAATCTTCCTGCTGTAATTTGTTCTCAACTGTTCCTGCTCGTGCAGAGTGTGACCAAATGGCACTCACAGGACAAAATTAAGCTCACTCAGAGTGTTTGTGTGTGCCTAACACTTTTAAATGGAAAAGCTTGAGAACTGTTTTCTTTTGACTTTGTTCTGGGTAAGTTTAATGTGGTCCTCTGTAAAGAAAACAAGAGACTGGGAACCCAAATCTCCAGGAGACTCTGGTCTATTAGATAATTTGAAAATCTTTAATGATCACACACATAGATCTGAGAGAGCTGAGGCATGCAGCTGTAGTTTCTGAGCACTGCTTGTATTTGCCATCTGTCTCTAAGCATGCAGATTTTGGCTGGAAGCTCTGCTTCATACAACTGATTGTTACTCATTTTGCTCCTTGTCACCTCTAGACTGGGCTTTCCACAAAGATTAATGGGACATGAGAGAAAACTCTTTCTCTGTCCTGAGAAAGCAATATAATGCCATGCCACTTGTGTTAACTCAGATCAAGTTGGTGGTGTTCTAATATTTGGTGTTTCTTTCCTGGGTTTGTATTTCCATTCAGCCTGAAAATGCAGAGGTAACTCTTCTGTTCTGCAGAGTTAGAATTGCTCATGTGTCTGTTTTTACCCCAAACTTTTACAAACTTCTCACTGGTAAACAGGCACAAAGAGGACCCCGATGTTCTGGGGGCTAACATGGCACTCCTATAATCCCATTAAACTGCCAGGAAAAGGAATTGATTCATCATTGTGAATGTCTCCTCAGTCTGTTACTTGCCAGTGGGTTAAAGGAATGTCTATTGATTTGGGCAATGGAAGAAACTTTTGGTATTCATTACAGCCTGTGAAAAGCTTGGACTGAAACCCTCAGAAGTGCTATGGTGTCCCACTACATATATGTGTTGTACCAAAGAATTTTTGAAATGGAGATTCTTCTGCCTGTGTTTACAGAATTCAGTGAAATCATGGGTTACTGGGCAGCGATATACCCTCCCTTTCCTTGGCTGAAGAGTGAGCGTGGAGTTTGATTCTAAGATTTTTTAATTTTTATTTTCTTGAATTGTACTCTGCCTTCTTCATTACTGTGGCATCACTAGAAAGTCAGAATTCCTCCTTATCTTGCTTTTTGTGGGACTAACTGTTATTTAAGAGGATGATATTGACAAACTGCTGCTGGAGAAATGTTGAGGCCATTATTAATTAATTAGAAATAGTTTTGTTTTTTATTTCCCCCCCAGAATTTGGGTCAATTACATAGGAGAAAGATGGGGGGATCTTGTGCTTATTTACAAGTTTTGAACCAGCTGACACTTTTATAAGGAGTGATAGTTACTCTCTGTTTCTCCTATGACTGTAGGTGATAACCTTTCCTCCTGTAAGAGGTTCATTTTCTTAGGCTGCATTGCCATTAAGTTGGAACAAAAACTTGTGATGTTAGTAAAGCAGAAATTCAAGCAGCCTGACATTTGATCTAGATAAAATGAAAAATTTGTGTTTCAGTGTTCATCTTCTGTCTTCAAACTCTTCATGACTTCAGCGGTTCTTTTATTTTTGAAGAAAAAATTACAAAAATAATTGAATTTGTGTTTCTGGAGGAAGCATCTATTTAGAACCTGTTTTTCAGAGAGAGAACTGAGTTCTGCTTTATGAACAGAACTCTGCTGTTGTCCAAAGACCACCTCTTGGTGAAAACTATTTTCATAGTTGTTCAGACAAGACTTAAGTGCTGTGACTTGGATTTTACATTTTCAGTTTACACATATTGCCATTCTTCTCTGACCACAGGAATTGTTCTGCAGTTTGCTTTTCACTTTTATCTCTTTGCTCGTGGCGGTTATTTCTTATTAAAATGCTTGCATCAACAGGGCAATTAATTCTCAGTAATTTCCAAGCTGTGTTGACTTTGTTGGTGGTTAATCTGGTGCAGCATCACTGGATCAAAGCAGTGGGTGCTGAGCCCCTGTAGCTGTGTGTGCTGCTGGAGAGATGTGCTGCTGGATTGAATATATCCCAATGCCTGTGGTCCAAAACCTCTGAGAGAAGGTGCCACGCTGAGGGAACCTGGATGTGATCCAGAAACACAGAATCAACAAGCTTGGAAAAGACCTTGGAGATCATCAAGTCCAACCTGTGACCTAAGACCACCTTATGGTCCATGGGGACAGTTGGTGGATTTGCTTCAAAATTGCATTGTTGCATCTGGGATGGATGCAATGTTTGGTCCTCACAAATGCAGCCTGTGGTGTGTAAACCAAAGCCTGGTGGTGGATATCATGTTCTGTATTTTCTACAAGCTAGACTGTGCTAATCTTGGCTTTACTGGTCTGTGAGTTCTAAAAGGATATCCCTCCCTGTTTGAGCTCTGTCAAATAGCTGGGCTGTCAATGGCATTACAGATGTTACCTAAAGATTGGTTGGATGTCTTTGAATAGGGATCCTGGGCCAAGTTTCCAGTTAGATGGGAGACAATCAAGCCAGCTCTTATCCTGTGGTTTTTAAAACCTTGTAATTGTGATTCCTAAATGCCACAGCTGCTGGGATTTTCCTTGTATTTCCAGGTGTCTCCCCTGTGAACCTGCACAGCCAACACTGGAGTGTGTGCCAGCAGTGAGTGATTCCACAGCAGAGCCTGTGGAGCTGCTCTCTGCACCTCTCTCCACCTGTGTACGGCTGGGGACATCTGATTCTTGGCTCTCTCCTGTCACTCAGGGACAAATGTCTTTATTGTTTGGAGGGGATTTAGGAAACACAAATTGGCAAGTATTTCAGTGACTCTTCTCCCCCCCATTTTGCCTGTTCTTGTGGTTGACTCTTTAAGGTATGTTTTGGGATTAAATCGACCCTCTAGCTACAAAAACTGTTATAGGCTTAAAAAGCTTCCAGACTTGTATTAGAAACCTTTTGTCTGAATGGTAACAGGGCTCAAACTCAAGTGTGGTGACTGTCCAGAGCTCAGTGTGAAATGAAGACAGATGTGGTCACAGTCCTTGCCTCAAGGCATTTAGAGTTTAAAACCAGTGAAGGAGAAGGGGTTGGGGTGACTTGCACAAAACTAGTGCCAGGAGTCACCTGCCCAGCTGCACTTAAATTCTTCATTCTCTGTCTCTGAGCTGCACTGTCTTCATGTTGACCTATGCTGTTCTCCTTTCTCTAAAATCATCAGAACTGGCCTCTTAAAGTGCTTATTTAGGCTGCCTCCTTTTCTCCTGTGTCTTCAGCAGCCGGTGTTGATCAGGAAATTCTCACTGACCGTTCTTCCCTGTGACTTTTCGGTGTGGTCCTTACTGAAGGACTCTTGCCAGCTCTGTCTCCTTGAGCCTAAGGAGCAGGATGTGAGCACTCATTTATACACTGGTCCTTTCTCTGCTGGATGGATTCAAGAGCTGCAAGTTGATTTGGACCCTTCTGCACCTGTGAAGACGTGGGCTCATGTGGGTGACCACCATCCACAGTAGCACTGACCCGTAGAAACTCTGCTGCAGCTCTGAGAGTGGAGACTTTGTGGGCAGAGAGGAGGGGAACAGGGTGGAGTGAGAAATGTGGATTCATGCACTCACTCTGCAACAGCCTTCCTGGGTGGCCTTGAACATATCACTTACATCTTTCCTGCCCCTCCTTTGCTTCCTTATGCTTCAGTGTCCCACCTGTAAAATCAGGATGGCAAAACTTCCTGCTGCCCTTCCTCTGCCTTAGTCATTCAGGGAGTCAGCTGTCCATCTCTGCCGATGTTCTCTGTGCGGTGCTGCAGCATTGAAATCAGTGAGGCTGATCTTGGTCTAAAGGGTTAAAGATATGCATGTGATGTAAATGTTCAGAAGCCAGAATTTAGGTTTCTATGGTGGGATTTTCCAGGTTCCTGAAGGCCATGCCTATGTATCGGGGAAACAACAGACTGATCATTCAAACAGCCTAGGAAATTCAAATTTTAAAACCATATTCAGGCCCCTGAATCGGTGGATTGACTTCAGAAGTTCTCACCACTCAGTAGTCTGCTGTGAATATGGCATATGAGAATTTGAGGGGCTTAATATTTTGGCAGATGTCACAGATTTAGATGGACTGGGAGCCTTGCTGTAGGTGCGTGAGGTTGTAGAGTAGTAGTGACTCTGTGTGCATGTGGGTTTTCTTTTCTCCTTAAACCACTGCTTCAGTTCAAAAACCGAACTCGTTCCCAAGGACAGAGTACATGCACTGAGTGCCTTGGTTCATCAGTAGATTCCAGACTGCCAAATGCATTTGGTGGTCTTGGGTGTTTTCCAAGCGAAAGAGTCACAGAGACCTGACAGTGTGCACATGTATTTTCACACACAGATATTTTGGCAATTTTAGCTGACTGCCTGTGCTCACTCGGTAGAAATGTGGCTCGAGTTGTTGCAGGAGTGAGGGGGTGGTCCCAGCAGGTCAGAGTTCAGTCTAGTGGTAGGGCAGGGTGGGGAAGCTTGGATTGCAGCTGCCTACACAAAATTTGACCTCAGATTAACCAGACAGCTTCAGTTTCCACCGCCGCTGTCCCAAAGCCTCCATGAGCAAAAATAACCAAAGCGCAAGAAAAGAAAATAGATTTTTGGAGTCTATACAAAATGAAGAAAAACAACTTTATTGTCCTTTATAATTTATGAATTGTCTCTCTCTTTGACTGGTCCCTGCTGAAAGCAAATCTTAGATATTCTGGGGCCAGCACCACAAGGGTGCACGCATTTGTTGGTGCTGAACAGGTTAGGCAAGATCCTGTGCTGATGAAAATCAACAGGGCCCTGTTGAAGTTGTGCCAGTTTGCACCAGTTAAGGATATAATTCCTGAATGTAATAATTTACCGCATTATCCCCTTTAAAGTTTAAACTTCTTTATCTTCTAACTCTGAAAGCAGAGCTGTTTTTTATTAGCTAATGGGTTCATAGGAATGGGGTGTTTTTATTAAATATTAAAAATCTAAGATTTACCTTGACTGAAAGGCTTGTCTTCACTTAGTCCTGGTTGAAGCTGACAGTGAAGAATGTAGGCTGTTCTTGCCAAGTCCTGATATGGTCCAGCAGCAGAGTTTTGTGAGTGGTGATGAGTCTCCCTTCTCAGAATTGATCTTACCGAGATCCCATAATCAAGGACAGACTTTCAGAAAGGCGCAAATTGGCTTGTTTTTCACAAACTGCTGAGTACTGAGTGCTCATCTTCCTTTGAAAAACTTCTGTTCAATTTTATGCCAGAAACTTCTGAGTGCCAGGCATGCTTAAAAGCCAGTCTCTGAGTGTCATTTGAAACATGTTCCCACATAACAAATTCTATATATTTTCAGGCAATCTGATTTTTTTTTTTAAACAACAGTATTGTTAAGTGAAGGGTGGCAGGGGTGTGAATAGCCTTAAAGAAAATCAGAATTGTCCTAAAACTTCATTCATGTCTTGCAGTGAACTTATCTGAACTCTTGGAATATTTTGAAGAAGATCTGAGAAGAAAGCAGTTCTGTTTCATGCCTTCATACACCTGTGTGCTCTGTTTGGTTAACACTGGTGCAAAACAGTTTTGCTGAAGAACTTTAATTTCTGGCCTTATCAGAAGGAAGACACATCATATAACTTGTTAAACCAATCCAAATGCCACTATATTTAAACCCAGAAGGCTTAAATTTTTTTTTGTATAAGAATTTGTGAAGCTTTCAAATCTCCTTTAGTAAAACTGGGCATTGATCCCATGGACTGTGTATTTTAGCCCTGCTGACTTTGCCCATAAGAAATTCAAATAATATTTTGGAAATATATGAAATCGTCTTTGCTCACAATGTGTCAAACCTGACCTCTCATCAGGGCCTTCTATATTTAAGAGCAGTCCAGAAGGTGCTTGAACTTCTGCACCTTCTGAAAAATATGACACAAATTTAAATTGGGGGGGGGCGATAGGGAGAGGGGGGGTTGTGCATCAGAATATCATTATTTGACAAAAAATGTAGTGAAACAAATCATTCCTCAAGCTTTTGTAAATAACTGTTTCTCCTGTGGTGGCATAGACTGAAGCATCCTCAAATTCATGCAAACAGGATTTTTCATTGCAAAAGATATTTGTAGACAACAGATGCAATGAATTGTAAGAAATATCTGATAAAAGTTGTAGGTAGTCAGAACGTGAAATATCACTGAACTCTGATCTATATCTTTAAATACAATCCAAACATGAAATCCTGCTTTCTCTAAATTGGCAATAAAACTTGCATTGACTTCAGTACACAAAGTCATAAAAAAATTAGATTTTTTTTCTCTTCTTTTCAAATCAATCCCTCCTGGTTAATATTCAATATGGTTAGAGTGAGGGAGAGAAATATTCTATTAGAAAGCTTAAAGGTAAAACTCTGAATTTGGTTTCTAGGTACATCTTTTCTCATTGCTATGGCTTCAGGCTTTACCAAAATTCAAAGTTACTTTTAGAAATCATCAAGGAGAATAAAAGAGGAGTAAGTGCATTGGTGAAAGATACTTGAGGTGGGAGCTTCCTATTCCCAAAAAGGAAGGATTAAGTTGAGGTACCAAACTCCTTTTCCTGGAGAGGTCTGGGTAAGATTTCAGTGATTTATGTGGACAAATATGGTTGGACACGATATGGTTTCATCCTTCACTCCTCTCCTTCCACAATGCCCAGGAACAATCAAGGTGAGAAGGTGAGAATGTTCTTAAAATATGGATTTGTAGTTCTTGTGGTGCTTGGTCTCATAGTCATCCAGATAGGATGAGTCCCCAGTGATGGGATGTTAGGGAGATGGATTTTGGAGTTGGGTTTGAATGGATTTCCCTGACTTACTGTATTGCTGAAATGCAGGTCTAGAAACAGGTTTTCAAAACTAGTTTGCACCCAGTCATGACTCACTTGAAGACCGTACTAAAGTTCCTTTCTACTCATTTCAATCGAGTACTTTTCAATAGTTTTTCAATATTTTCTAATTGTTTTTTTTTTTTCTTATATTTGCACTGAATAGTATAACTACAAGTTGGGGTTACTCCTCTTATGTCTTAATTATTTGTAAGTGGAAGTATTGATTTCTGCTCATCTCTTAATCTGTCTCCATTTGTGATCGTGTGCAACCCTCATTTTGGGGGATGAGAGGGCAAAGGTGATGTCCATTTCCTTTCCTGCAGATGGCAGATAATTTTTAAGAGCTCTGCTGCTTGGTATATTTCCACTTTCTAGGCAGCCTTGTCAGTGTGCAAAGGTGCCTTCCAGGTTGCAGATATTGAGCAATAAAGGGAAATAAACTGAGTTTTGGCTGACATGTAGGAAAGTATTAACTTTTAGAATACTAAAGCTGTTTCTTAATATAAAAAATCACCATATTTTTGAAAAATGATGTTGAAATGCAATTTTTTTGCATTGAATGAGACAAAGCTAGAAAGGATCTGGGTGGAAAATCCATGATCTGAATATTTTGCTCATCTCTACATCTCAGTGTGATGACATAACCTTACAGAGTATCTTAAAACAAAGCAAAGAATTTTGCTGCTTTCTCCTTCGTTGCTCTTTAACTCAGTAACATCTTCCTTCCCATGACTTGTTCCATTATCTTCAGTGTGGCAAGTTTAGCAGGAATTTACTCCCTTCAACATGAGTGAAATGATTAAATCTGCTCTAATTAATTGTTTCAGTATGTTGGAAGAAAGGTTTTTCTTCTCCTTTCTTCTCTCCCACCCTCCCCCTCCTTTCCTACATGTTTTTACACCAATTTCTGTAGTGGGCCAGGCTCTGCAAAGCATCCCAAAACATACCTGGAGCCAAGTGTTTGGAATTACCTCGGATGTACCTTCCTATCTCAGCACTTCCCTACATCCCTCACTGTGAGTGTGCCCTGAGACCCTCTACTGCATCCTGGTTTGTGACACTTTATTTTCTTCCCTTCTTGGGACAGAAATGAGGTCTGAACATGCAATTCTCTGGGTGAGAGCCCAGGGCCTCAAACCACCCCAGTTAATTCCTTTGTGTGGGGTTGTGGAAGTTGCCACATGTGAAATGTCCAGGCAGACCCATGCCTGACCTTTTGCTCTGGAAAGTGGCAGCACAAGGCAAGTGTCTGACAGGCTCCCTCAAGATTTAAATGGCTTTGAAATCTTAATTTACTGCCTATGTGTATGTGTACAGGAAGCAATGATTTTGGGACAGTCATGTGGCAACCTATAAATTTCCTCCTGTGCAATTATTCTGCTTCAGATAGATTGATCCACTTTTTGTCTTCCAGTGCAAAGTGCACCTAAACTCTTGAAACTGAACTTTCAGTGGAAATGTGATGTCAGACAGACATTACTCTTCTGGAAAGGCAGAATCAGTCTTATTAATAAGCTTTCACTATTGTTTTTCTCTCTCTGTTAATGTGCTTGAATGTTGAATTATGCTAAATTATGTACACGTTAAGTGATAAATTACATAGTGTTCCAATGTGGTGGGAATTAATAATGGAACTGCCTTAATTTTCCCTTTTGTTTTTTTTTGCCATAAACCCCATTAAATCTCTCTGTTATGTAGATGGCTTTGTCAAATTGTTCATAAGAAAGGAGGATGGGAAGAGGGGGAAAAACCCCCAAGCCCCAAACTAAACAGAGCCTTGCTCCCTTTGGACAGATGGTGAGGGCTGAACCTTCATGAATTTGTTATTGCCCTCATTGAAGTCGCATTGGTGTATTGTTCTCAGGCCATGCCAGGGATGCTACCCGGGATGGGGCTTCCAGGGGCGGGGACAAGAGTCCCACTGCAGAAACACAGAGCTGTGAAAATCCTCCAGAAGGCTGTGAGGGATTCCAGCACCTCCTGGGCTATTGCTGCTGACCCAGGGTCACGAATGGGCAGACACCTCGCAGCTGCATCCCTTCGCCTTCCTGTTCCCAGTGGAAGTTACTGCAGGGAATGGATCGCCCCAGACAGCCTGGGAAAACACGTGCTGCTTTGGAGTAGAGCGTTTAAAAGATGGTAAATTAGAGGCAGGTCTTGTAGTCACAAAACCCACTAAATGAGATAAATCAGGGGTAAGTTTGTGCAGTGTTTCAGTTTATCGCTGGTTGATGAATTATGAAAAGATGTTAATGGTGGGTGGGATAAAGAGCAGCTTTGATTCCTAGGGCAAGCTGTGGAGGTGATGCTCTAGGATGTTCTTCTGATTGCACATCTGGGAACAATATGGAAGTGTGGTTTAATCCTACATGTTGGCAGAATTCCCAGCAGCAGAGAAAGAGCAAGTGCATGCGTCTATGCCTGTCTGTTCCTTGGATGTTGGAGGAACAGTTTTACACACAAAATACAGGATAATTTTAATCTTAGTTAATTCTGTTTATCTTCAATACCTGTGAAGTTTGGCCTTAACCTAGCGTGTTCTCTCAAGAATGTCGGTGTTGAATACATTATTTCATCATGATTCTGGTGTACATTTGAAGCCAGAGCTGAGATTCAGGTCATTGTCACAGGCCCGTGCAATCCAGAGAGTTCAGTGGCTTGAGTTTACTTCCTTTTTCCTCTAGTGTGTCAGGAAAAGTTATTCTGTAAGTCCATAAAGTTTAGACTTTGCCCTTTAATTTTTTTTTTTTCTTTAGCTGACTTTCTCTAGATCATTAATCATCAGGAATGGGGCTATCTTATATTCCTTCCAAAAAAAAAAAAAAAAGTGAGCTTAGGCTAAAAAACCATTAGAGGTTCTAGTGACTGATTTCAAAACTCGCTGCATTGCTCAGTTCTCTGGAGTGCAAGTCTGAGGAAAGAGCAGAGAAAACAAATTGCCCTTTAATCTCAGGGATGAAGAATGCTCTCTCGGACACTTTTTATTTTTCATACAGAACTGATGTGTTTTATGGAGAATCTTCTTGTCCTCTTGCATTTTCAGAACTGGTAGAAACCAAGAACACACATTACTTAGGTATAAATGATGCAGTGCTCACGTATCAGTTGTACTTTAATCCGAAAAAGATGCCTTTTATTATAGCACATATTTTTACATGTGGGTGTTTTTATGTCAATAACTTAATTGCTGTTGAGTCTTTGATAAAGGATTGCATTGTAACAAGAGTAACAGTACTAACAGTGCAAGTTCAGACAAGAGAAGTTTTCAAAATTAAGAGATATCAGTACTTTTCCCTTTTAAAGAAGCTCAGAAAAGAATTTCTTACACCTGGAGAAACAGCTGACAGAACTTTTGAGTTCTGATTTCAAACATTGTTCCCTTCCTGATTTTTTTCTTTCTCCTTTTCATTTTTTATTCTTGTCACCCTTTATCCTTTTCTCCTTAGTCCCAACATGGAGACAGAAAGAAAGAATAAAAGGGCCTTTCAAAGTTTGAAAGTTTAACTTCCCACTTCTATGGGGGAAAAAAAAGCTTTCCAAAGTTGGATGCAAAGTTTTTCCATGCTCTTGGTGGCATGAACAGCTGTATGTATGTACATATTCATAAAGCTCTGATGGCAGTGTGGAAATTCTCTCCACAGCAGTACAATGTAGTTATTTCAGTTTGCTTTCCTTAAAAAAAAACTCCAAGCTCTGTCCTGCCAAATCCAGAATAAACCCAAAAAATCAGGAATACCAATGATGAAACAGGCATCTAATCTCTAAATTTAATTAAAAAGGGGATAGATAGATTTATTATCCATTGTCTTTCTAATTCGGTCATCTTCTATTGATGGAAATATGCAGGTTGAGAATAAAATCATATCTGTTGTATAGAACAAAGTTGAGAATATCCATTAGTAGAAGTGCTTCTTTCAGGAATATTTTGAAGACCAGATAACTTGCTGAATAAGGTACATATATTAACTTTCTCTGTGTCCTTGGCAGGACAGACCTCTTGGTGGCTTTTTGACTCTGGTTTATTGTATAATCTATCCAGCCAATCTCTAATGTCATGGTGCATTTCTCTTGAGGCAGAGCTATGACACCTTTTAGCTACCCATGCACCAGAAGTTGCCAAAAAACTCAATTTTTTAGGGTGTGCTTCTGTTGAAAAATGACAAGAAAACACTCTAGTGTGCTAAGCTCACACCTTCCAAGAGGGATCCAGTGTAACTTATTCCCCTACTACAACATTACAGTTTGCTTTATACCTTTCAGTCTTTGTGTCTGTGAATTATTGGTGACTGTTGAGGTTGTAGTTAATTCCATGCAGTCCCTATGAAGTCTCTGACTGTTCCAAATCATCCCACAAATGAAGCTCTTATTTTAAAACGTCTTTCCTGTCAAATGAAGCTGTTTTAAAATGTTTTTCCTGTAGGCAAGTTCCTGCTCTTCTCAGGAGTCTGCCAGCTCCTCTTTGTGCTTTTTGCTTGCTGTCTAACAATTTTAGCTGGACCTATCCTGCTCCCTGGAATCTTCAAGCTGACTTTATTAAGTTATTCTCAGGAGAGACACAATATTTCCTTTGCTCTGTAGGACCCCACAACCCATGAAGGAGCAAGATGACCACATGTTTTGACTTTTGACTCCCCAGTTTCTTGTTTTAGCAGCAAGTGTGATGCATAGCACCAACACAACAAACTGGAGAGAAATTAAGCATTTTTTCCATCTGCTGCACCATCTGAAAACCTTTCAGGCAACAGATGAGGCTTTGCATTTGGATGGTGACTGGGCAAGGGGGCGGTGAATTGGCCTGATGCATATGAAAGCGTGAATGGGTGCAAGGATGCGAGAATAAGGGGCTGGGGGAGTCACAGACCTCAAGTGCTACTTTGTCCAGGAAGCATTGCAAGAGGGCTCCTGTGCTGGGAAAGCTGCTGGATTTGCCTGCTGTGGGAGCTGAGGTGATAGCTAAGGAAAGGTGGCTGGTGACAGAAAACATGGCCCACTCAGCAAGAGGTTTAAAGTGGGAGGTTAAAGGAGTGTCTGTGAAACCGGCCTTAGGCTCTAACTAGAAGAGAGGGAACTGACTGCTATGCTGAATTTCCTGACAGCTCATCGAAAGCCAGAGATACAAGGGGGAGATATCTGGGTACATTGCTCACCGAGCTGACACAGGCACTTATTTTGAAGTTATTATGAAAAATATGAAGCTAAACTTACTGCCCCGGTTATCCAAGTCAGCGGCACGGGAGGAGCGCTGGGATTTACTGCCCAGTAAATGCAGAGGTGCTGCTCCTGGAGTGGCACATTCCACAGCAGATGGCTGCTGTCACAGAGCACCCTCTGTGCTGCTCCAGGGTGTTGCTGAATGTGGCCTGCTCCTCTTTTGGCACTCAGCTGGAGCCTTGGGCGCTCTGCTCTCTCTGTCATGTGGAAAAGTGTGCTCCAGGTTCACATGGCCCTTGGAGTCAGAGACTGGAAAATGTAAATTCAGGAGTTCCCATGGAGGAGCCATTTATTTGCAGGTGCTGTCACCTGGTTTATTATTAGCTCTTGGATTGTCAGTGTTTTTCTCTAGCTATACATACACACACACATATATAGGAAAAACAATGAACTCCAGCTCTATATTGCTATTACCAGTGATGCTTTGTCTGGGAAACTACTGTCTTTAATAATTATGGATTGCAATGACTCAAATCTTGGCAGGAACTGCTTAATGCACAGGAGAATGCCTTAGCATTGGCTATCGGAATTTTTAAATTTAAATTCCAGTTTTTCTGCAAGTTTCTTTTTAGGCCTACAGTAGGTCAATTGATATCTTTTCCTCCATTCCCTCACTCCTCTCCACCTGCAGTGGGCCTTGTCCTGCTCTGTTTATCTTTTTAAATGCTAATCCACATTGAGGATCCAAGACAGCTTCTCCTCACAAGAAATGAAATTGGTGTGGGGATGCAGGCGTGTGTTTGTGTGTTCTCAGTGTTGCTTGCTCATATTCCACAAAATACCTCGGTCATCTCTCAGTCATCATCAAAGAAGGGTTGTCCTTCTTTGTAGGGTGTCCCTGTCTCTGTTCCCTGCTGAGCAGGAACTCTGTGCAAATATTGTAAACACAGAGAAACCTTCCTCGCTGCTCGCAGGGCCTTTCCCGTTGGAAATGTCTTAAAAATAATATCAATGCAGATTTCCTAAAGACTAAACATGACTCACTGCTGGAGCTCGTGAGACTGTTTCTAACAGCTCCATCCAGTGGCTTTGGCTGTAACACGAATATGGGGTTTGCCTCACAGGGGTTCAAGACCTTTGGGGCTGGAAAATGCTGCTTAAAGACAGAGGATTTGGCAGTTATCACCTTGCAGAAGGAAGCGTAATTGATTTAAAATGAGAGATGTGGTGTTTACATTTTTCAATTACCTGTGAGGAATTTTTATTCTCCTTGCAATCAAATGGCTTCCACCTCTTGGTGGGCAAGGGGAGACTGTCCCTCTTCAGTGGCTGGAACATAAATTATGCTTGTTAGGAAGATGAATAGCATCCCTGTGTACAAGGGATTTCTATTTTTAAAGAGCAAAATATCCCAGGTGAACTCACTCATGCAGGAAAGACCCGCTCTACATTTCAGGAGAGAATGCTGGGATTGTTCAACAAATTTTTGATGTCTCATTTTTGTTGAAAAAATGCCAATTTCTTAATGCAAAAACCTTGATTTTGAAAATAATCTTTAATTTCAAAATTTAGTTGTTTCCCTTCACTTTTGGACAAAATATTTTAATCAGGTTTTTATTTTAAATCTTGTCTCTTTTGTGGGAGTGATGCAAGTAGATACTCAGGCTGCAAAAATTTGAGATTTCAATTTTTCTGTCTTGGTCAGGATGGGAAAAAGCTTTCAAAATCTCAAAAATTCTCATGGGTCAGGGATAAAAAAAGGTTTCCCACAGAGCTCTAGTCAATGGGAGTGTTACCATAAACTTCCCTGTGCCTTGGATCAGGCCCTGAGAGCGTATCGGAGATTTTGTCAGCCTCATTGATTGCACAAACCAGCCTTGTTATGAGGAAACATTCCTGGGCCAGACAGAATTCTGACATTTGTCTGTAGCCTTCACATTGAGGAGAGATTATTGTCTCCAGAGGGCCATTCTTAATGATTTAAATCTGAGGTAGATCGTTTTTTCTGGCAGTGTGTGTGTAATCTAATCCATATATTGTTGAAAATAATTGGCGTGAGCTTAGAGTTGCTCTGTGGCTGTGGTCAGTCACTATTGACTGCGTTGAAACTTGCTGAGTAGGTGGTATAAATTATAAGAGGACCTGGAAAAGTGAAGCAAAAAAAAAAAAATAGGGAGATATTCAAAGTGGGGAAATGTGGAAGTAGAAATGCTTTCCACTGGGATCTCTTTGGAAGCAAACAGTTTGAGCTCTAGCAAATTTCCCCCTGATAATTACATGTCAGATAACATCACACAGGCCATATGACCAAGTGTATGTAAAATCCGTGTTTGTTTCCTTCCCAAAGAGCTGGATGGTGACTTAAGGCTCATCCTCTGAGCAAGAGGTGGTGTGCAAACTGTACCACCCAAGGAGCAGCCCCGGGAGGCAGCGTGACTCACAGCCATGCTGCTGAGGCACAAATCCCTCCCTGCTTTCCCTCCACTCTTCAGGCTGTAAAACAGCTCTTTGGTTTGGGTTTCTTATTTTTATTTTTTGTCTACCCTAAAGATAAAGTGACTGCAGTGTCATGGCGATCCTGACTGCAGGAAGAATGCTTGGAGCAGGGACATCTTCCACTAGACCAGATTGCTCCAAGCTCCATCCAGCTGGGCTTCAAACATTTCCAGGGATGGGGCAGCCACAGCTTCTCTAAAGAATCCTTTCCTGTGTCTCACCACTCTCAGAGTAAAACATTTCTTCCTGATATCCAATCTAAACTCACCCTCTCTCAATTTAATGCCATCATCCCTTGTCCTTATAAATAGACCCTCTCCCTCTTTCTTGTAGGTTCCCTTCAGGTACTGGAAAGTTGCAATTATTTCACCCCACCCCTTTTTTTTTCTAGGCTGAACAATTCCAATTCTCTCAGCCTTTCGTTGTCTTCTGGAAGCAGGGATGTGTGAACAACTCCAGTTTGTATCCTACCCCAGTATCAGAATATCTTATGGATGTGAGTTATTCCTCAAGCCCAGCTTAGTAAAGAATTCCAACATACCCTTTAATGCTTTTAAATGTTGATTGGATTTAAATATGTGCTTAAAAATAAATGCTCTAATGCTTCACCAGAGAAAAATGTTGCTGTGAGATTATATTCCCTTGCAAATGTGTCTGCTCCAGGATAGAGTTGTGTGTATTGCTTCCACCTCCTCTGCATTCCTGCCCTGTCCTGTGGTGAAAAGGCTTTTTGCTGACTTCAATTTTGTACACCTCGCTACTTGCTAGTTAGAAAAATATTTGAATATTGTTTATTAGGACTTGACACTATCTGTTAGTGTTGTTTCTCTATACTAATGATATGTTTGTACTAAGAACAGAAAAAGGCTGGGGTGCATGGAATATTCTTAGTAGTACCTACAGAACAAGACATCAACAGTGGTGTTTCCCCCTGAGGTGCAAGGTCCAGTTTGAGACACATCTAACATGTTGAACTGATTAGAAAGGTATTTGAATAGGAAAAAAGCCAAATTTCAGCCAACAGGTTGAATTTTATTTCAGCCCCAAGAGTTAATTTTGCAAAAGAAATCAGGCCTTCCATTTCCCATCCCTTGGCACTCATGCTTCCTCCTTTTCTTTCCATGATTGCATTGTCAACTGAAAGAGACATTCAATCCATAGGTTAATTTCTTCAACATGAGTAGTTTTAGGGATACTGCTCTTAAACATTCATCATACTGCTAATTTAGCATAAACCTGTGCAAAACACAGCTTTAGGAGGTTCTACTGAAACTGCAGTTATAAATATTTCACTCAAATTATTAGATCAATGCTGAAGGCAAGCTCTTATGTTTGTTAAAAACTTAATCATTTTTATTGACTCTGATTTTTAAGGAACATTAGCGAGCTGAAAAAAAACCCTATCCTGCAGTTTGTCTGGTGGGTTTGTTTTGTTTTGTTTTGTTTTTTTTTTCAACCGTCCACCTATTGAATCTGCTGTTGAGCATGTGAATGGTGGAACATTTGGGTAAGGAAGTGACAGGACCTGAGAGAAGACAGTTTGGAGTACACAACCATTGCTGTCACTTTGTAGGCACAGAACTCACATTCATACCAGTGCAAACTCTTTGCTGTGCTACTGTGCATGGTTATGTGAGCTCTGCCAAGGATTTAAACATCCTGGGAGACTTTGAAACTATTTTTTTTTTACTTGTTTTACTGGAGGGCAAGCTTGTAGCTGTGCTCTTGACCTCACTGAAGAGTGGTGTGTGGAGCTGCTGCTGTTTGGGCAGAGCATGAAGGAAATCCTGGGTTAGGGACTCATGTTTTCTCCATCCTTGGCCTCAGAGTAAAGTGGTTTCCCCTTTCCACACTCTGGTCCTGTAGTGTCAGTCCTGAGCCTGAATGCTGTGTATATATCCCTAATTACCTCTGCCTACCTGTTGTAACCAAGTGATGCTTTCCAAGCCTTAATTGGAAAAGAATATTTCCTACTCATCTTAAAGAGCAGTTTCCATGGTGTAACTGATAAAATAAAGACTTGGTTTAATACAATAAAAAGCTGTGTTTGCACTGGGAAGTGGAGGGAACTCTGGAGCTTACAGGAGAAAGCCACATTTGTTTACTTGAAATGATTCCTGTTTCCCTCCCTAACACAGGTGAAGACTTAGCTAATGCATTCCACCTGCCAGAGTCACCAGGGGAACTCCAGAGACAAGCTTCAAGCTGCTCCCAGAGGCTTCTAGTAACACATCTATTGCATTGATAAACAGTAAAGGTATGTGCAAGACAGGTTAGTGATTTTATTGATTTATCTTTGGGTCAATTTAGAAAAGAGAAGCTGTGGTCATTGCCATTTGAGCATTTCTCATCTTCGGGTATCACGCTGGAGGTAAATGCCAATATTTGAATTTCCATTAATGTAACTTTTGGAGCAAGTTAAAGTAAAAAATCTTGTACTTTTCTATTTAATGGAAACTTTAATTGCCTCCCTCACCCCTTCTCTCCCCTTACCCCTCTCATAACGTCTTAATAGTTAGAATTTATCCCTCTTTACACATAGGACCTTTCAGAAATGCATGGCTTGATGGATGTTACAAACTGTACACTGTCTTACACTTGCACATTTGTATATGAGATTTTTCTCCTTCTCACCTTGTAGAATTTTGCTTCTGGGGGTGAAACTCTCCCATGTTCCCATCAGTGTTGGGTACACCCAGCTGATATCAGAGTTGCAGACCTCAGGCTGTAACAAAAGTGACAACGCTGCTGTAAGGAGGAGGAATGGAAAGAATTAAGCTTGTGCTGGCTGAGATGTGGGTATCTCTTGGCATGAGGTAGCAGTGGAGAACAATGTTGATTCATTAAGATGTAATTGCTTGGAGCTAGATGCATTTCTGCCTTCCATGCTGGTTTGCTTTGAATGCCTCGTGTTCGGATTTTTCTTTCTCCTCGCTGTAATTTGCTGTGCACTGATGGGGATAAATGTCATCAAAGGTCTGAAGCTTTTGATGTTTCTCATATAAGATGCAAATGTTTAACAGATGAAAATTATTTGCTAATAAGTAAATAAATATCAAAAGCAGCTCTACAACTAAACCCCCCTTGTGTAACAGTGACTGCAAATTCAAGTGACTTATTTAAACACTGGTCAGGCCCCTCTTTGATGTATGTGAATATTTTCAGGCAGAAGCATCCTGGTGTTGTTAAAGCCTACCTGCTATTTTCATTTTCTTTTAGACCTCACTTGAAGCATTCTGGGGAAGCATCAAACGAGTGAATCTTTCTAGATATATTGGAGCTGAGGGACAGAGGCAGGATGGAGCCTTTCAAACGTCAATGTTTCCCATCCACTTATCTGTTCAGCTTGGAAGACTCTTCCTGTCTCTCAAATCTGGCAGAAAGTCTCTGCATGCTCTATACAGACTCCTACAAACTTCTCGTACTCAATATTAAGTTTATGGGGTCCTCACGCATGCCTGAAGCTTCTGCAGGCTGCTGTAATAAATAGTGGGCAGCTGAAAACCGTCTAAAATCAGGATTTCAGATTGAAAGGTGAACTTGTCTTGACTATGTCACTGGAAGACCTATTTTGCTGCTAATCATTGCAGCCGACTCAGAGCAAGCCAGAAGAGTTGCTTGGCCATTTTTTATCACGACAGCCTGAATCTTTGTAGTACTCCAGCTGAAATCTGGGAAAGGATGTTGTGCTGGACATATTATATCTTGACTGTTTTTTGGCTGATTGCTGTTGAGGGGTCAAGGTGCTTTGCCCTTTGGGTTTATTCACTTGCAGCTTGGAATGGCTGGAGTATTAAAACCCTTAAGTGCATTTCTTGTCAAGGACCTCTTAAATCAAACACAGCTTAAACGAGTTACTGAAAAGAAACAGTTTCCACTTCTCCCTTAATCTGTCTCCCATGCTCAGTAATTGATGTCTCGTTTCATGACTCACATTAGCTCGCCCCAGGTTAAATCTCTTACAGCCTAATCCTGCACATCCTTCCGTAGTCCATGTCTGTGCTGGGAGATGGGGAAGGTTTTGCATGAGTGAAGACTGCCAGATGGGTTTCTGCAGGAGCTTGTGTTGTTTTCACCTAGAGGGGAAAGAACTTTTTGGAAAAAACCAGCATCTCTAGTTCTTTGCCTCTTGAGTGACTGGAGAGGTGCCCTGGGTTGGTCTGGGGGTTCCCATGGAGGGAGGGGTTCTGTTTTCTGAACGTGCAAGACATGGAAGTGTTAAGGATCTGCTGTTATAGCACCTAGGTAGGAGCTAGGAACACATTTGAGGCTGGGTATCCCAAGCAAAGATTCCAACAGGGCTGGAGGTAAAAACAGGCACGGCAGCCAGGACTTGCTGATCCCTGCAAGTGAGTGTGGACTTCCCTATTTAGAAACATGGAGTTGGGAATATGTGGGTTATGTTGCTTTGGTTTCTGTCACTTCTGTGGAGAGGCTCTTCTGAGCTGGGAAAGCTATGCTTAGAATTTTACAAAAGATTTAACACCCATTCTCTTCCCTGATTTATTCTGGTCTAGTATTTTGTTACAGAAAAGGGAGGAAAAAGCAGGGAGGAAAAAGCATCTAGTAATGAGAGTTTGGAGTTTTGTCTGATGTGAAGGAAAATGTGACTGTAGTGCCCATTTTCATTACAAACCAGACTTTCAACAGCAAAATTTTGTCATGTCGTGGCTGTTTTCATTAATATTGCTGCTGAAGAAACAAAATATATTGGAAGATAAAAGAGCATCAACATTTCTCTGAGTGCTGCCAATCACCCTAATTAACAAAGAGGAAGAAAGTTGTGCTCTTGTCTTGACTTGGTTTGCTGCCTCAGTGCTATACATAGTGGAGAATCTGTGTCCTGTCCCTTTTATTTGTTTATTTTTTTCTGTTGTCCCTGTGATTGTTTTCTTTCATAATCAGACCAATTAACGTGTTGACAGAAGAGAACCACTTGTGGAATTTTTTTTTTTTCCTTCCTCTGAGTCTGGAGCAAAGTTGAGCAGATAAATAGACTCGTGTGTAATGCAGGAGGGGAAGCTGCAGAGGGGGATTTCAGCAGACACGTGTCATTAGTCACTCCCACAGGCCTTACAGGTGTGACATTAATCAGGTGGTGTGCCATGTTCCTGGAGTCTCACAGGGGTCTGACACCATCTGTGTGGCTCCTGTGTTCAGGGTCACTAGCTGGGTATGCAGAACAAGATCACTTCCTGAGGCATCCCTGCCTTTGAACAGGCCTCTTCCACCCCGTGATGGATTCCTCCAACAGCCAGCACCTGAAGGGCATCACTTTTCACTGATGCTGATGGATGTGCCCACAGCTCAGTGAGCACCCCCTCCTCTCCTGAAACCCTGTCCTGTCAGTGTGGCCACTGTCTTTGGAGTGCTGAGTTAGTGTGGCAGCATCCAAGGAAATCAAGCAGGATGCCAGTGGTCATATCTAGAGATTTCTCACTTTTCCTACTTTCTTAGAGAATTTTGAAAGACTTTTATAAAGGGGGAAGTGAATATCAGTTTGGGACTCGGTCCTCAGGTCTATCATACCTTAGCAAGGCTTGGAGAAGAAATACCTCTAAAAAGGTTTTGAAATGCTTGGTTTCAAAGAATTTTCTCCATGTTACATCACCTGTGGCATCAGGGCTGGGAACAGGCAAATATTTCCTGCCCCCCTTTTCCACCAACTATATGGAATATCCGTTGTAAGGTAGACAAATAATTAATTCTTTGCACGCTCTGTCTGCTTTTCATATCTGACCGTGTAGTTGTCTCTTGAATTTGGCTGCTTAGCTGGTGAGGATTTTGAATCAAGAACCTGCATGTCAGACATGTCACATACTCCCTCATGTGCAGGATGATACAGAGTGTCCATCTCTTGGACTATGATTCCCATCAGTCCTACCACAGTGAGATCCTTTAGGGAGTCATGTGCAACCAGCCCCAGACTGCACAGTGGAGAAAAAGCCATCTTCGAGGTAGTTATCTGTATTTTAATTCAGTAGAATTACTTGCTGTATTTCTTCCCTTGGGAAAATATCCACTGATACAAATTTAGTTCCAGTCAAACCTTGCAGTGTCAGTATCTAAAGAGACAGACCTAGTTTCCTTTAGGCTTAGGAGTCTAACAACTTGGGAACTGTTTCTCTCCCTCCCTTCCCCCCGAGAGATCATGCTTGCTAGACGGGCTTTCCCAAATTCTCACAGCTCTAATCTGGATACCATTTAGTGTGACAGCCTTCTTCCCGGGTTCCCACAGCTGGTTAGTGTTTTGAATTCCAGCCTCGTGAACTCATATCAGGCTACATGGGCTAATGCTCCGAGCACAACCTAGAGCAGATATCTCTGATGACAGAGTAATGGAGAAACTGTGGTGCTTTCTGCCTCTTTATTAATGCACAGTCATTTGTGGTGTTCTTCAATTGTTGTGGAGAGGAGCTGACTGCAATGCCTCACTGAGGTATTTAAACAGTGATGGAGGTGAAAGTAAAATCATTCAAGTGTGTTGCTTGCAAGGCCAGTAAACCAACCTGCTGCAATGGGAAAAGTTTTTTTTAAAAAAACTTATCTAATCCCAAGGGTCACAAATACAGTTAAAAATATCGCTTAAATAATTACTGTCATATCCAACTGAATTCTTACAAAGGAAAACCCCAGGAAAATATGTCCTATTTTCTCTCATAACATTCAGACTTCTCCTTGGCTAAAGAGTGTTTCAAATAGCAGGAGGCAAGAGTTGTCAAAGAGTGCAATGGGCACAGCACCCTCTGTTCAAGCCTGGTGTGGAAAATGCCACTGGATTCAGTGCCTTGGACTTGCTCATGGCTGCTTTGGGAAGCAGCCTCTGGTTCAGGGGTTTGCTGCTCATTTTTGGGCACCACCAGCCCATATGGTTGGATTAGGGGGTGGCATTTGGACCCTCTTTGGGAACAGTAGGTCTGAGGTACAGCTGAGTAGAGATGTGAAAGAGGAAATTACATGGAGCTGGCTAATTCCTCACATCATCCAGACTGGGAGTAGTTTGACACTCCATACCAGGGCAAGATCTAACATATATTGTCCATGTTTTGAGTCTTCAGTTGTTCTTTCTTTAAATTACACAACAACAACAACATAACTCTCTCCTTTAGAAGGAAAAGCAACTGCACATCAAAATGGAAATGATTGGTGGCACGTGTTGAGAGCATGGGAAGCAGTGGGTGGAAGTCATGCATTTTGCCTGCAATCACACTGTTTAGAATGCTATTAGAGAGCTGTTTTACTTAAAATTTGTGGAGGTGAAGCTACACTCAGGGCACATGAGAAACGGGACTTCACTCTGAAGCGTTTTCAAAACACTTGAGTGTTTGTTTTTCCTTTGATGTTGACACAAGTGCACCTTATGATTTGCTCATCCTAATCCAGTGAGTACCAGCTAGGAATTTGAATGCTTTGAGGATGGGAAGTAGCTTTCTTTCATGGAGAGGATGTAAAGAGCACAGTTTACTGGGAATCTGTAAGTGGATCTCTCTATTTACCATACAAGCCCACTCTGGGAGAAGGTCAGACACAGAATGTTGTTCAGTTTGGGCCAGCTCCTGGACTGGATCTTTGCTGGGCAGAAAGTCAGCAAACATGATGTGGCCCAATAAAAAATATTGTACCAGTCAGAACTTCAGAGCCTGACAAGGTAAAAAAAATCCCCAAAATTACAGCAAGCAAGTAGACCTTTGTGACTTAAAATCTGTTTCTTTTGCTGTGTTTTTGTAGGCCAGTAGAGGCTTTTTCATATCACAGCCTCTTGTATCAGGTGGTTCATCTTGAGTGATTTTGCATGGGAGAAATATGACTTATATATGGTTGAAGGCAGGACTAGTAGGATTTGTCCACCAAAAAAAAAGTTCTCGCTAAGTGACCTGCTCTACAATCCCATTTGTACATTTATCAAGCTGTTTAAATTTGGATGTTTGCCATCTATTGAGGGGTAGTTTCAGAACCTTGTTCCTCGGATACTTCAAAAATCTCATTTCCCCTCTAAATGTGGTAGCACTCAACCTTTTCCAGGTGACAGGATCATCCTGTGAAAACAGGGGTGTTTAACCTGGATATCCTCTAAAATGTGATACATCTCCTCAGCATTTGCGTCAGAGAGGAAGAAGGTGGCCGGTCCCACTGCTGAATTCCAACCAGGAATTATTCAGGCCTTTAGGAAACATGGGAGAGCAAATGTTTACTGACCGTGTAATTAGCACGATGACTTGCTCTGTCTATTGGCCCTTAGCACCATATTTCCTGTCTGAGCAGTGGAAAGCAAAAATATTAGTTGCTGTTTTACTAGAGGAACAAGTGTCTTCCAAATGAACAAATGATCTATTACCAGTCCTGCAGACTCTTCCCATGGGAATAGGCATTTTGCTTCTTTTTCTACCAGCTAATTTCTTTCATGCAGCAGGTTCCCAGACACATCAAATGCCTTGCATGTTGAGCTGTTAGTTAAGATTTATAGTCTCTGTGTTATCAGAGTGAATTAAACTGTGCCTGGCAGTCAGGCTTCTTCTCATGGGCTCCCGTAAAAATGTATACATACATTAATAAATTAGGGTTTGATATTTAATCTTTCTAAAACACAAGACATTCCAAAGACCACTCTTCAGAAGTTTCTTGCATTGCTGGGCAGCCAATAATCAGTCAATACTAATCCTTTGCTCGTTGAAAGAATAATACATAGGCACAGCTTTGGTGGGTCTTCTGGAGGCAGATGAAAGCTAGTCAAGTTTGGAGTGAAATTCAGTGGCTGTACATTGGTGTTAATAGAGCTCAGCTGGAGTCTTGAGAGGAAAACACAGACTTAGCAGTTTGAAGAAGAAACACTTTGTACATTAGCTTTTCGGTCTACATCTTCATTACACAGTGGCAGAGTTGGAAGGATGTGAGTGCTTTAATATTAAACTAGGTCATATGAGCCTTCATCCAGTGCTTTTCATTTCTAGTTGTAAGTGTGTCATGGAAACTTCTTTGTGGTAACATAAAGCATAGAGATTAAAAGCAAAATTTGCTGTTTGAAAAGTGAAATGATTTTTTTTGGAAAGGTCAAATGAGCTCTTTTAATGTTTCTGGGAAATTTTCTTTAAACTGATTTGCTAATTTACCTTTAATTTTATGGGACAGCTTGGAGTTGAACGGGATGTCATTTCTAAATGTGGGAATCAAGAATTGTGTATGGAGGTGTAAGCAGATTGTTAGTTTGGGAGGAAATGGAGAATGGAGTCCATGAGACTTTGCAGTTCCTCAAGCTCTGCAGCTTTTTGCTAGTTGTGTGATAAACCACAATGAATAAATTTCTTTAAAATAAGAGAAGCTAAGCCTGCACTTCTTTTTCCTCTTCTGTCCTTCATCACACTCTGCTCTAAATATTGAATTCTTTAACCTTTAGTTAAATATGGTCTTATGAAAACAAAATCCCCCCCAAAACACCCAAACCATACAAAATTTCAACATTTATAATTTTTTTCAAGGGATTGATGAGAAAAGGGGAGATATTTTCAAGCCAGAAATGTTCTGCAAACTGCACCCAACAAGACCAGGTCATAGCTGACAACTTGGCTCTGCTTTATCCATTTCAGACAAAGGAAGGAACAGCTCTCATTAAAGTTCTCATTATTCAGGCAGCACCGTGGTACCACATCACATCTGCTTCTGCTCTGAGACACCTCTGTTCTCTCAAGTGGGACCACGAGATCGATTAGACCTGATAGTTAACCTCAGCTCTGAGCTGGTCCAGACCAACAGGGCTTAAGTGCTGGTACTTTGGCCACTCAGCTGCACTGCCCAGGTGCTTGCTGCCTTTCCCTCGGGAGATTTCACACTTGTTTGGTTCCTAAGAATTATACTTTTCAAGGAGTTCATTGTCATTACATGGTTTTGCACATTTATGTAACTCTAAGTTACAATAAGAATCCTACAGTAATTCCACAGCATGTTCCACAAAGTTTTAGTGCTGTACCACTGGCTTAGTTCAATCATTTTTAATCCTGGAGACTGCTTTAAGTAATAGGTCAAAACTGAATCTGTTTTATTCGAGTCTTTAAAAGCCATGAACCTGTGTCCCAAATGTCATTCCCTGCCTGCACTTCACACAGTGGATGGCTGCAGAGAAGAGAAGGCTGGAGGTTGTAGGGGAGTGTTTTGGTGGGACCATTTGCCATCTGCCTTACACCTGCTGGCCTTGTCCTTGATTGCCTGGCCACTAATTTGAGGTCTTGATGTGACAAAGCATTAAAGCACCTTTGCAGCTGGGATAATCCAGGTAGCCATGTTGAAAGCCAGAATGTCACCAGTAATGTGGTAGCTGATGTGGTGCTGTGTTGGTTTTTTTTTTTTTTTTTTTTTTTTTTTTTTTTTAGAGATTACCTGCATTCTCATCTTTCTCTGACTCTTGGAGTAACAATTTTTTCTTATTCATTTTTATGCTATTTTCTCCCCCACAGTTAACATGGTATTTCAGAATGCCCTTCTTAGAGAGAATGTAGTTTGAGAACTTAATTCCTTATATTGGAGACACAATAGGATTTTAGTCTAGGGATGTCTGCAGATGAATTTAAATAAGTTTTTTAATGAGTGAGACACCCTGCACAAAAATGATAGAATTTTGTTATATAATTACAGTGGAGTTTTTAGGCTCGGTTAAATTGTATTCTAAACCAATATTTTATATTCTTGAAGCCTCATAGTACTGCAGAAATAATTCTGCAATAGAAGAACAACCAAAAGAAAGAGAAACAAACTAATACAGAATTTGTATTTACGTAGGCTGTGTTTGTTAGGATACTGTTTATCTGTATTCTGCAATAGTAAAAATTCTAATTCCTGCTTTGTAATTGCCTGTAGTATTTTGCAACTTGGTGGCATAATGTAAATGCAGCAAAATTTGAGATTTATAGACCCCCTTTCAAGCAACAAAAATATATCTTAGTCCAGCAAAGCAAAACAGAACAAGCAGAAAATCAGTATTTTTGTTACTGAAATCTCTCCAGAGTAACAGTTTAAAAACACAATAGAGTAAAAATTATATTACACTATTCTTCTGAGACGTGGCTCCAGGATTTCAAGTGGGACAATAAAAGGGCAAAAATGGCTGCAAGACTGTCCAAAAGGTGCATTAACCCTCTCCCTTCTGAATTCTCTCTAGAGTTGGGGAATTTATCAGTGGAAAGAAGTAGCTCTTCCTTGCATCTGGGAGGGTTAGAAGCTGGATTTCCAAAAGCAGCTCAGTATGTGAGATCTGAGGATTAGCCCAAGTTTTGTGGAAGTCTGGGGCAGAACCCAAACCCAAGACTTGAAACCACAGCCAGAGGCCAAATTTCTGAGTATCTTTATTGGGCCTTCACTGAGAGCTGTCCCTGCCTTCCTGGAGCACTTTTGCTGTGTGCCACAGAGCTTGACAAGCTCATAAGCGTCCTTAGAGGACTTGTGGGGACGAGAGTTGGGCAGTGCTGGTGACACCTGTGCCTCTCCTGGAGGGGTAACACACGGAGGACGACGTTCTGTCCCAGGGTGGTGGGATTTGATTGAGGCTAGAGGGTGACTGTGAGAGTGGAAAGGGAGAAAGAAACTGAATGGAGGGAAGGCATCTGTAAAAAGTATTTCATGGACAGAGCATCCAAGCAAAATGAGGACAAGGGCAACAGGAGGAAAGGACCTTGAGCCTCTCTCTGGTGTGAATGTGGTGGGAGAGCCTCTGGCAGCACTTCTGGCAGAGTTGCTGCTCTCTTCTAGTTCATCCTTTGCTTTGCAATGATTGTCTTCTGGTACAGGAGAATGTCAGCGGGATATTTCTCTACCTGAGAAATAATTATCTCGATCAGTTTAGGCAAAGAAGGGTGCAAAATGGGATCCTCTAGCAATTTTCCATTTCACAGAAGCCCATGCCACATTTTCCTCACTGTCAGATGAGATAAACTGTGGGACAGAAAGCAAAGAGAAGCCACTTTGTCTTGTCAGGCAGCTTCTCCAACACATTCTCTGCAGTGGGATTCTTCCCTCGCAGCAAACACACACATCATGTGCCAGGCTCTTTCCAGAGGGTGGGAACCTTTCTGCCCCCCCTCCTGTGTGGTTCCCAAACGAGTCAGACACCCCCTGAGCACTTGACACATGTAGTTAGTTGGTGGTCTGCCCGCTGCCTTGCACATGGGGCTCTTCCCAGGGGGGTGTGCTCGCATGTGGTTTCCATCTCGGAGCTCTCAAAGCCTTCTCACAGTGCCACACCAGCCCTTTTGAGCAGCTTGGGAAGAGGGCAGCATCTTTCAGGTGCTGGGCCTTTGGTTGCCCTCCCCTTGCCCGGCTGCACCCCTGCAAGTGATGTTCACAAAAGGAGTGCAAGGCATTTTGATCCTCCTTTTGAATGCTGCTCTTAGCTGTGACTGGTGAGCAGTTTTAATCTGTAGCATCTGGGCTGCAGTCTCCTGAGTGTATTGCACTGCCAGGCTCTTCTGACTTCCCTTTAACATCTATATTGCTGAGTCTTTTTTTTTTTTTTTTGTCTCTGAGCTGATGTGGTTCACTGGGCAAGGTTTTTGCCCTACAGATAACTTGAGAATATCACTTACTTTGTTTTTGTCTCTGCCATCTTCCCATCTATGTGTGGATAAGATAAACCCATGCCTAAACCAATATAAAAAAATATTCACTAAATATTATTTCATTAGGAGGTGTCTTTCATCCTCCCATTATGTGGCAAGATGTCAGATAAATGTTCTTAAATCAGATTTAATCCTGGATTGGCCCTTGACTGAGGATGGCAGACCTCAAGGGACAGGCACTGCTTTGCAGAACTTCTGCTTTTAGTTCTTGGCTCTGCCATGGTCTGTCTGGTCCTGCTGGAGAACCTCTGCTCTCACTGCTCCTCTTTAAGAGATGAATAATGGTTTTTCTTCTCTCTCATCTGTGGTGGCTCATGTTTGCCTTGACTTGCTGCTTGTTTACTTGTGTAATGCCAATCACAGCCTGTCCGTCATTGCACGTAATCTAGGTAATTGCTCTGATATAAAAATTATCTTTATGGAGAATGCTTCTCTATGTGAGAAACTGCAGCCCTGAGAAAAGGTTAGGCTTTCAGAATCAGACCTTAGAAAGCCTTGATATGTTGCTTGGGTAATACAAATTTTTGTGGTCTTAGTCAAGATATCCTGGAGCTTTTGCCATACTCTAAAATTAATATTTTTTTTCTCTCCTTCCCCCCACCCCAGTCTTGCAGCTACATCATGTTTCTTCTCTCTGATTTTTATGAATGGAATGTCATGATCTGCATCTGCATAAAGGTCCTTTCATTAGATGTTCTGCTCTTAAGACATTTATGGAGGTTAATTTGGGGAAAAAATTCTTTGCAATATGTGACATTTTCCTTCCATTATACTTCAGCTGTCCCAGATTTATGTGAAAAGTTTGCACAAAACATCTTATTTATAAGAATATATACACTCATCATTCACACAGACAAAACTATTACAATGTATTCTTTCTACAGGGGAAGAGCCCTGGCCAGCCAGCCCAAATTACATCATGGGACTAAACAGTTTGTATCAAAATCCGGAATTGACATAACTAATTTGCAACACTTCTTATGTGCTTTCCCAATCAACATTACCAGAAAACCAGATGCACTGCTCAATTCATTGCTGACTTTGCCATTGACTTTTGCCTTCACCTCAGGGTTTTTGGTAACACAAATATTTTCTGCCCAAACCTAGAAAGTCTTGTGGGAAATGGAACCAGCCTTTTTATTTTAGTTCTTTCAGCAGCAGTTTGCTCATCTTTTTTTTTTCTTTTTCTCTGTTCCCAACATGTTAACAGATGTAAATATGAATCATATTTCATTCTCAGACTCCTTACAAAAATACACACAGAACCAAAGTTTCTGAGTAATAAAAAATTCTGGATGCATCTCCAAACCACAATGAAACACCCTCTCCCCAAACGAGTCAAGGCTTGGCTTGCACACCTCTGTCTGAAAAGGACAGGAGAAACCTTTTCAATAGCATTGCTGTTTATTTTGCCTTTACAGACAAGCAGCACCAACAAACTGATGCATGTGTGCAGCTTCGTGCTTCTGTGTGTGCTTAGGTGTGTGGTTTCCTGCCCTCCTTATCTGCCCTGTCTGTTCTGGATGACTGATCAGCACTGTAGACATTTTTGTGGCTTTGATGGCTAAAATGAGCTGATATTCATCGTTCTCAGTCAGCCTCCTTCCCCTTTCTCTTCCATGCACTTCAAGCAAGGTTCAGAACTAGGCTCTCTGAGCTTCTACACCAGGAAAATCGGGATATATTAGTGGTCTGGGATTACATTTAGGCTACAGAGTCTGCTCTGAGTTAGCATATCACCCATTGTGCAGGGCTTGGTGCTGGGAGCTGGGTGTGAGGCTTGTTTGAATTATTGGAAGGAATCTTGCTGGGTTTGGGCTCACTGTAATGACCTCTAAGACAAAACCCTTCTTTTAAGCTCAAAAGAAACTATTTGCTTTGGTTAATGATCTCGGGATGGATGGGTGCATACCATCCCAATAAATTGAAAAAGGCTGGGATGTGAGTCTCAGTCCAGGCTCCTGTTGTTTGCTAATGGTGTTTAATTAATGAGCAAAACTCCTGGCACACTTTTAATATTCAGCAAATACCAGTCACCCAAGTGACTTCTGGCCATCTCTTGGGAATAGAGAGTTGCCAAGGTCTGGTCCCAGTGGGCAATATGAATGAGACACCCTTCTGGGGAGGAAAGAAGGATTCAGCTTACGTGGATGTGAATTGTACTGTGCATTCATTTGGCCTGAGGGCCAGAGAACCCAGCCCACTGTATTTGGTGGCATAGGCACAGCTATTGATGTTTTCAATTGGATCTTTGTATTCTGAATATTCCTGTTCTGGGCACTACATCCCCTTTTCCATGTCAGCAATACACAGAGCGTGGACACCCACATTTAAGGGTTTAGATTTGATACTCTGAGCTGGCAAGCTTCAGTCTCACCTGCTGAAAATATCAGCTGCTTTGAACAGAAAACTCTTAGAGTGGGTTTAATTAAGCATGGACTGTTTGACTTAACTGGGTTTTGATTGTAATGGGTTATTTTCTCTGGCAACAAGCCAGTGTAACAGAGGTTGTTCCTTAAGTGTAAGTGTTCACTTTCATCCTCCCTCACCAATTCACAAGCATCTTGCTATTGTGTGTGACCCTGTGGCACTGAAAGGTTCTTGCTTTCTCTGTGGGCTTTGCACAGCTAAATGCGTCCCCAGAGCTCCAGGAATCCAAGTCAACAGTGGGAACAAACCACAGTCATGGGAGGCTGGGGTGTGTAGAAGCACTTCTGAGGTGAGGGACAAACTATTCCTCTGCAGTACTTCCTTACATAACCTAAGCCTTCAGTCTTTGTTTAGAACTGAACCTTTAATTGCAGTGGGATTCAATGAAAACTCTTCCAGGAAGAAAAGGCTATTGCTATCACTTGGCTCTAAATGCTCTTGAGGGATTTCTAGCACATATATCTTAACCAAGAAAATAACCACCCTGCTTCACAGTGCAACTCCCTCCCCCAAACTAAAAAACCTCTGCAACTCCCTCCCCTGAATTTGCACAGTCAGGAACAATGAAAAATGTTTTCTGCTTCATTATGCTCTTTGCATGGGCCAAGGCAAATGCACAGATACTGTCTCTATCCATGAGATAAAGCTGTTTTTTTTTAAAAAAAGAAAGAGACAAGGCAATCAGCAATGATTCACTTCTGTGGGAAATAGGCTTCTTTGCTTATTTAGGGATTTAATGTAACTTTGGAATATGTATGTCTGCAGAAAAAAATAAGGTGATAGAAAAGTTTTAGTCTTCAAAACTTGGTTTTCTAGACATGGGGCCCAGATGTGAGGTGTAGCAGTGGGCCATGTCTGCTGGCAAAACTAACTGGAGTAGAGCAAATGTGTCCTGCTGGTTTTCTTTTCATATCAAATCAGTATTCTGGGAATGCCTAGGATATCCCAGGCTTTATGTAATGAACTGAGTCATTTGAGGATTTTGCTGCTGTAACTGTAGAACATTCATATAGAAAGATCTCTTGAAAGAGTTTGTTTTGTGCTTACCATGAACAAACAAGCCAGAGGAGTATGTGGTCAGCATGATGAGGAGGATTTGAAGTAAAGAGAAAAACCAAAATGAGTGTAGACATGATCAAAGCCTTATGCTAAACATGCTCACTAAAAGCACTTTCCCAGTGTTTATGGGAAATACATTCAGGACCCTGTGTTAACGGGAAGATTCCAGAGCCAGGTTAAATCTGTCCTTATGCTAAATAAGAATCTGCAAGTGGAGCCACCATTTTTTGCTTTCCTCAAGTCATTTTTGAATGCTTGTCACTGCAAAATTGTAGTTTTCTAGCTATGGATTTTATTTTTTTTTCATGTGTCTTTTTATTAGTGCATGGGGATTGAGCAAGAAGGGAAAGCATTTGGAGGTTCCCTTCTGAAAGCAGTGCCTGGCTGAGCTGCCTGGGCTCAAAAGCTGTCACGAATAGTTTTTACAGGGAAACAGCAATTATTTATTTCACTGTGAACTGGAAGAAAAAAGCACCTCAGCAATGTGATTCTTAGTCATCATGTTTTGTAAGACCATTTTTTATAGAGCTTTTGTAACAACTCTGTCTATATCCAAAACTCAAATCTAGCGTTACTCTCGTTTTTGCCTGTGAGTCGGTCAATGTAGTGATGAGTTTTCCCCTCCAAGGAAAAGATTTCTCTTTTAATTTTTCTCCCCTCACTTGCTGACTTTAAAACAATGCTCTTCCTATCTCTATTGGGAAGACAGGGTGTCAAAATTAGGGCTTAACATTTTTCTCTCAGCACCACCCAACATCTGAGCAGGGAACTCTTTGATATGAACAAGATTACAACGTTTCCAGAACAGAGAGTCATCGACTTATTTTGCAATGAGGCAAAACTTCCTTTGGGACTGGTTTTCTCCAGGGCAATGAACCTCTGGAAGGCATCTTCATTCATGATACAGTCAGAAGGATTTTATGTACAACCCTCTTCATCACCTCCCAAGATCTTCAACAGATCAATTTATGCACTAGAGGAGAAAAGGATTAGGGAAAGATTGCAATCTTGGGAAAAAATCTGAGTGTAAAAGCCAGGCCAATAGTCTTTCCCCTTTGCACCACTCAAGATGCTGAATGGTTTTAAAGCAGTTTTGTGGAGCTGAGAGTCTGGTGTTTGGAAGAATTGGTGCTCTGTGCTGCTGGCCTGGGCCTGTGCAGGAGGCAGTAGAGAGAAGATATGGGAAGAGACACGTTTCCTGTTTTGTCTTTCTCCTGCTTCGCCAGCAGCATTTGTGGAGTAAAAAGTATCCCACAGATTCTATTTTCCATTTATTGAATATGTTCCCTCCACCATTTAACCTTCAGAATATACCACCTTGGGAACAGCAGGAATTTTTCTCTCTTCAGAAAGCTTGGGACCTTTTGCTGTTACAGAAATCAATGTTGGGTGATGCAACAGAGTTTGGTATCCACTGTGCTCATGAAATACTGATTGTATACCTTGGGACAGAATTTAACAGGGAGCTTATTCAAATTTCTGTCTGGAAAATCTTGCTCAGCATCTGTTTGTACAACCCATGTAGAAGATGGATCTCATGAGGGCACCTTCCCCCCTAGAGCTGAAACCTGCTTTGATTCTGCTTTGTATTTTCAAAGACCACAGGAGAGCAGCTCCTGTGCCTCACCTCTGTGCTGTCATTCCATTGAATGTCCCTGTGGGCAGGTGATCCCTCCCTGTGTCTGAGGTGTGACATCACTGATCACTTCCCCTTGTGTTGAGGCTTCCCAGCTCCATGGACCTCTCTGACTGCACTGGAGCTTCCTCAGTGTGGTTTTCACTGTTCTTACAAGTTAGGATAACTCAAACATTCTCTGCAGTATCCCAGGAAATGCACTCCTGGGAAAACCTCTGCCCTGGCTTGGGGTATTCCTGACCTAGAAGGTTTTTCCAGCCCTGATTACTGCAATTCTATTGCTGCATGCTTTAAATTAAATAGCCCCAGAGAAGTTGTGCAAAACCCCTTGTCATTCTCTGGGGTTGCTAATTAAGACATCCATCCTCTTCTTCATGAAGCTGCAGGGAAGATATTAATAGGGGAAAAATACTGGAGGGAGGAAAAATATATCCTCACTAGAGTTATGTATAGTTTTCCACCAACTTTCTTTTGCACTTAGAAATGCAAATTGAGGCCAATCAAAACTTTGGACTCATTTTAAATTCCCCACATTGTTCCACATAAACAGAAAATAAAGTATTAAGAGAATATTTCTTTTTTAATGCCAATAATATCTCAGACAGCTTTTTGTCTGACAATATTCAATAACTAAAATTGCACTGCACAGCAATGTCCCTTTTTTGTGACAGTGATCTTCTAGGAAAATCTGTGTAAGCAAATTTTTTTTACTTGTTATAAGATTATCCCCCAGCTGCTGTTTTGAGCAAAGTATTGTAACATAAACACACAAACCTGTCTCTTCTGCAATTGTGAGAAATCTTTGTTATGGTATGTGCAAAATAATTGCACAAAATACTTCTGTCCTGAAGTGTGTAATAAACACACCAACCCCTTTGCCCAAGAGGGGAATGCACAAATAGTCATAAACAGAGAGTCTTTGAACCTGAGTAAGCAGTCTGAAAATTCAGTCAATAATTCAGATAAAGCCAAAGACTCATAGGGAAGGGAAAATAGCTGAGCACTAGGAATCCATCTTGATGGCAGGCAGAGCTTTTTCTGGGAATACAAACTCTTCAAATAAGAAATTCTTCACTTTCACCCTCCTTAAACCAAAAAACATTCTCTGAACCTGTATGTCTGTGTACAGACATTATCCAATTTCCATCATTACTCAGAATAAATGAGACAAATATGTATTTCTTGTCAGGCAGAGGGAGCAGAATCTCATGGAAGAATTGTGAGGAAAGAAGAATTTGAGAAAGTTTTGTTGAACGTAGATGAATTCCATTAAACCTGTGGAGGACAGCAGCAAAGTCCTGCTGTGCCAGGTGAAAAATTCATTGTAATGTAGCAAGTCTTCAGCAGGTGTAAGAGCGGAAAAGCTGCAGGCTGATGCCTCCTGCTCCTGAGCATCTGACTCGTTGATTTAGTTGATCAAGCTGTGATAATGTAGTAATAATTTGTTCCCTAGGATGTTATCAAAGCTGTTTAATTCTGCACCTGATCTGTGAGAGCTCCCCAGATAACGGCTGGCTCATTTTAGAAGTGCTTGCCAGGTCAGATCTTGAAGGTTTTGTCAAAATATAGAAAAAAGGACACGTGAAGTGCCTGCTTCTGTTCATTTATCTCGTGGTGTGGAGTGATGGACAAAGGGAGACAGTGCTGACCCACAAGAGATTGTTACAAGGTTGCTGTAAGGAAGCATCTGATCCACTGGGAATGTAGCTGAGCTGGGGTCTGCTCCAGTGATATGGGGATTCAAAGGTCCTGAGACCATCTCACCCCACAGACATGATGTGGCAGCTGAGGGCAGCCTGCTGCTAAATTTATCCTGGGCCACTGGTCCCATGCGAAGGATGAGCAAATCCTGTGGATCTTGAGGTTTTCTGCTGCATGACTTGAATTGTTTATCAGAACAGTAAAGACCGGTTTGAGATTAGAGACTTTATTTTTCCTATCATTCCAACCCAAGGTTGGCTTAATTTTCTTTTCCTTGAGCCTAAAAGTGATGCAACTCCAAAACAGAAGTGTACTTTTGTATTGAGTTAGGGTTAGAAAAGTCTCTACAAAGGTAGGCTGACAGTGTGCCTACTCATATGTGGCCACCACACACATTTTGTTTTCCACTGAATTTATCTCTTTCTGTGTCCGTCTCCTGTAGTTATTCTTTCCTCCCTCTCTTCCCACTCAATTCTATTTTTAATTAATTTATATGTGGCTTGGAGTGTGGGATTTAGTACAAAATTGGTGAAATAAAGAGGATTTCCACTTACTATTTTATAGTGGTCCTTAGTTGTGCTGCAGTTACATTATTTTTTCATTTTGAGGAGCAATTCTTCATTATAACTTTTCTTTTTACTTCATGAGTGTGTGTGAAATGGGTGACAGTCCCCTTGGTTATTTTCCTCAGAAGGCTCATACGAGAAACTCCTATGGAAAACCTAAGCAAATAATAATACTTGGATAATTCCAAGTTCATCCATATTTATACTTTGATTTTTTTAAAAAGAGAGCTTTAATATATTTGAAAGGAAATGTTTGCAGGATTTGTGCTAGCTGGGAATTTAGATGTTGTACAGCTCCATTCCTAGAAAAAAAAATCTGGTTAGCTTGAACTTATAACAGCTGAGTTTTTACAATGTCTTTTTTTACCTCCTCAAGCTCCTTTCTTAGGGAAAGTTTCCACTTTTCAACAGTATCAGCTCTTTTAAATTAATTTTGCTTCTTATTTATTTGATGGTTTGATGGTCCTTAGAGGAATGTCTCATATGTTTATATTTCTAATGTTGCCTGTAATTTCTTCAAAGCCACTTCATTTTTCTGAAAAAGTGATGGTTTTTAGCTGATTATTCTATGGGAAAATTCTCCGTGGAATATGAAATTTTTCTAAGATGTTATCCAAGTGCAGAAGTTGTACCTCATATCATTCTTAATCAGCTTTTGAGACTATTAATCCAAAATTTTGGAAGTGGAGGCTGACCCTCTGGAAATCTAGAGGCGACCTCTTTGCTTCTTGTTGCTGTAAGATTTTTGTGCCATCTGTCTTGGTGTCTTGGGACAGTTGTTCTTCAGGTTGTCCAAGGCATCTGGCCACCTTTTGTTCTTCTCCTTTCCCATGAACTCGGCAATATTTGTGTCACATGCTACTTAAAGTCTTCAGGCATGAGTGCCATTTTGTATTTAGACATCAATGCATTTGTGTTCTTTATCAGCCAACCAGATTGGGTTTATTTTTTCAGCCTCTCCTTTGTGGCAGGGGCCAGGGGAAGTCTGGAAGGAGGGCAAGGGAACATTTGTGTTCTGCAGGGCACAAAGCAGGAACCCAACTTCCAGGTGCCAGTTCAGCCTCTGCAGATGTGACCAGAGAGGGATGTTCACCCCTTTTTTATGGAGCACTCTGACATTTGGGGATAGGAGGAAATATAAGATGAAAGCGTAATATAAATGCTGATCACCATATTAGGCACTTCTTTATCATCAGTGATGTTGAGGGTGATGTTTACCTTCCATTGAAAGCTCTGCTTAACTTGTTTTCCCGGGGGTTGGAAAATAATTGCAGATTTCACTACTTACCTACACTACAAGTACATTTATTAATCTGAATCTGAAGCCTTGAAGTCCTTGCATCTGAAATGCAGAATGTCTGACTGATCTTCAGTTTCTTGCTATGAGATTTGGACTAATTTGTGTGTTAAACACAGTTTTAGATCACAGCAGTTGCCTGCCATACACTGATTGCTAGTGCTGGTATCAGTAATCCCAGTGATTTGCTTTCTGATGTTGACATTGGCTGTAAACAATGCTTTGGTTATTAACTGCTGCTCTAAGAAAGAACATCTAGTCTACACCAAATGGATTTTGTAAAAAAAAAATGGGTAAAATATTGCACCTACTCTTCGAGAATTTATTAATAATTGTTCTGTCAAGATAACTTTTGGTAATTCTCACCTGCTTTTTAAAAAGTGTTTCTGTTTCTCAGCCTCCCCTCAACTGTTAACAAAGACAACTTCTGACTTGATAATATTACAAAATTCAGCTGAAAAAAAAGCCTTGGTCCTCACTGATATTTCTGCATTACCTTGGATGACATTCCATTTATCTTCTCCCCCACCCTCCAAAAATATTTGAAGATGCAAAGGCTCCCTTTGGCATGAGCCTCACTGAGAGAATCCATACAAAAAGCTTTCATGCCTCGTGATCCGGCCACAAAGACTGTTGGCTTTCCAGTCTCCTTTGCTTCCAGCTGTATTCTGGCAATATATTCTGGTAATTACTAACACAATATTGTGTTTGCCAGGATTTGTAGCACTGGTTGGGCTGTCAGAACCTCCTGACTGCCAAGCAACAGACCTACCAATGATATCAGGTGAGCAGGAGCAGTGCAGACACTTCTGGCTTAGAAAGCTCTTTAGGAACCTGAAAGATGCCAGAGTTTGCTGTAGTCAGAAGAAGTGTCTCTTGAATTCCAGGAGAATTTAATTAGGATGCACCTGAAGGAAGAAGAGACACCTAAAGGAGTTTGGTTTCAGGGTCCTATTGCTTATTATGCAATTTCCTCTTGGTTTTTGATCACAAGGATGTCTTCAGCTAGATCAGGTTGCTCAGAGCTCCACCCAACCTTGCTCCACCCAATCCTTGTTTCCAGGCATGGGACATCTGCAGCTTCTGTGGGAAAACTGTTCCAGTGTCTCACCATCCTCACAGTAAAGAATTTCTCCCTAATACTAATCTAAACCCCATTGTTGTGTCAGTCTGGAGCCATTCCTCCCTGTCCTATCACTCCATGTGCTTGTAAAAAGTCCATTTCCATATCTCTTAATGCCTTTTTAGGAACTGGAAGGTGCTCTAATGTCTCCCCAGAGCCTTTCCTTCTCCAGGCTGAACATCTCCAACTCTCTCAGCTTGTTCTTGTAGGAGAGGCCCTCAGCCCTCTGAAGATTTCAGCTGAAAATAAAGTGTTCTCCAAGTAGGAGCACCTAGTTCTCCTAGTAGTAGTAGTACTAGGAGCACCTAGTTCTCCTAGTAGTAGTAGTACTAACCACATTCTGTGTTTGCAAGGTATAAGCCAAGTATGAAAACATTTTAAAAGTCTATGGTTTTCATATCTCTGAAGTGATTCTAGTAAATTTTAGTGTGTCAGAACTGCTGGAGGCTCTCACCTCAGCTGTTATCAGGCAGTCAGTAACCTGGGCTGGAACCATGTCCTAATGCTCCAATAAACCAGAGATTCTTGGTGCATGAGATAACCACAAATTGACTTGCAAGCCTGCCAGCAAAGCAAATCCATTTTTTCTCTACCCTTTCCCCACTCATCTGCTGATATCCTCATTGCTCAAACTGATAGGAGCTTTAGCTGTGGATCTTCTCACACCAGTCAGCAGTCACCTTTCATGACAAGAGGGCTCCTTGGGGACCAGCTCACCCAGGCAGGTTTTGTATCAGCTCCCTTATGGGCTTGTTGATCCTTGTCAGCTTTCAGGTGCTTGGATGCAAGCAGACCAGGTCCTCAGCTGATATGGAGGAGCTAGTCCTCAGCTCACTTTCTCTACTTGGATTTCTCCCTGGTTTTCTTTGAGTATGGTGTTCTTCTGAAGCATCTTAAACTTTGGGGTCATGGATATTTCAATTGCCAAATAGATAACACATTTCAAAAGTGAATGCTTGCCAACAGATTTTCTGAAGGTCTCATTAGCTCTTGCTGATGAGTTGAATAAAAGATTGTAATTAACAGGAAAGGAGCATCCATGCTTAATCCAGGCAGTAACCTTAGGATGCTTTATACTTCATGTGACACTAAACTTCTGAAACTTCTGGAGACATGTCTGACCTTGGCCCTGCTGAAAGCTCAAGAGAAAAAACCCCACCAAAATGAGAACTTTGGCTGCCTGGACCTTATAACAGGTGCCAAGCTTTGCCCCACAAACCCTGCACTCTATCTCCTTGAAAAACTTTTTGTTTTATCTGCTATGGTCACCAACAAGCCACCCTAAACATGACTGGGTTGTTATTTCACATTCTTGGTGATAATTTCTAGTACAACATGTCCCAAAATACTTTCTGTAGTTTGGAAGCTCTGCTTTTAGGGTCTGATCCAATACACACTGAAGTCAATAAGTCTCCCTATTGATTTCAGTTGACTTTGGATTAGATCCTTATTTAGGGGCTATAAATACATCACTGGAGGGGAAAATCCCATCCCAGACTTCTTGATAATTTTTTTTCCCCTAATTTTCTTCTTCTCACTCTCTTGTGTTTTGGTCAAATGAAATCTGTCAAGCTCCCTTGCATTTCCTAATCTTCACTGTTCTGACAGACTTCAGGCCAGCAGAAAGACAAGTTTAAAATTATGGAAATTAAATGGAATTTTTTATTATGCTGTCTAAGATGTTTTCAATAAAGCAGAGAGAGAGAGAGATCACTTTGCCAGATTGGTGTCATGGCGTTCCAAAGGTTTTGGCTAGTTAGCAGACTTCCAGTAAAAATGCATGTTGCTCTTCAGACCTCTTGTGGGTGATCCACACCTCTCTTGGAGCCTCCTCTTATTGTCTTGTGGCTTCAAATGGAAGAGAGCCTGAATTATTTTGGACCTGTGCTAAGAGTTCTCAGTATTATTAATAGCATGCTGAGTGAACTTACTATGTAAAACGCTCCGATTGCCCCTCCTGCCTTTCATATACCAGGCACTTAAAAACCAGATAATATTGGAGAAGACATGACTTGATGAACCAGCTCCACACAGAGCCAGAAAGTAGGTGAGGATCTGGAAAAGCAAGGCATTTCTGTGAGGAGAAAAGAGCACATGCTGTTCCTGAACTGTGGCAATCAGGCTGAAGCCCCTTTCAAACTGACATCCAACATACATTGGTGTTGGAATAATGCTGCACACAACTGTCCACAGGATCCTTACTCCTTTTCCTTGGAGAAAGGGACTTCTCTATGTTGTCTTGATTTCAACCTCCCCAAGATGTTTTTTTTGGATTCCACCCATTCAATTTTTTATATTTTTATGATATAGAAGTTAATCACCAGGAGCTCTGCAACCAGAGAATCATTTCTATCACTTTTTGGTGCTATTGTAGAAGTAATAGACTAAAATACCTGCTAGACAGGGTTTATTTTAAGCACTCATAACATACGTGCTAACTGTGTCTGCATTTAGTTCTTCTGATAAACACTATTATCAGTATGTCTAAAACCTCTGGGTTTTTATGCATGTGACCCATAATCATGTGATTTTTGATACATGGTTTAAAAAGGGGAAGGTGAAAGCAGAGGAATGTAACAGTCAGAATTAAAAAGGAGCACAAAACAAAAACCCGGACATTCCTCTGTCTAACTGCTGTGTTGGATGGATTTAAACCAGAATTTTCCACCATTACCCAGGGAAAAGAATCTGAAATGTAATAATACTTCTGGCACCACCTTTCACAAGTAAGGCAACTGCATTCACTTAGTAGGCATTTAAAATTCTGCAATAAGATACTTGTAGCACACTTCAGAGACTGCAGCTGACTTCAGAGACATCCTCACTGGAGTCTGGGAAGCAGCCAGGATCACTGGAAAACATTTACCAAGAAAGCAGCATTAGTATGACTTGTTAAAAAGCCCTAAACAGCCAAAACAAGACGCTCAGCCCAGTGCTGCTCCCCCCAAATCCGTGCCTGGAGGTTCAGCCAGGTCCTGCGTGGCCTGGAGAGGTTTCAGGGTGTCCACTTGGTGTGGAGGAACCTCAGCACAAGCTCAGATCCTCCGTGTTGAAGGCTGGACCTGATTTTGGGCAGTGTTTGTGGCCTCCAGGGTGAAGGATAACGTGGTGGAAGGAAAGTTGATTCTGTGTATTTTGGTGCATCCCTGGGTTCCAGGAGTCATCCCTGTGCAGGTGTGGGAAAGACACAGAACATCAGTTTAACTGATAGGGCCCAGATAGATTGAAACCTAAGGAACTGTCAAAAATCACTTTCTGCACGATTTTAAAAGCTACAGAATCATAGAATGGTTTGAAAGTTTCCCTGAAGACCATCTCATTTGAACCCCCACTGCCATGGACAGGGACATCTCCCACTTCACCAGCTTGCTCAGAGCTCCATCCAGCCTGGCCTTAAACATTTCCAGGGATGGGGCATCCACAGCTTCTCTGGGCACTCAGTGCCAGTGCCTCAGCACCCTCACAGGGAAGAATTTCTTCCTAATATCCAATCTACATCTACTCTGTGTCAGTTTGAACCCACTCCCTTTGTCCCATCTCTACAGATCCTGATGAGGGGTCCCTCTCCAGCTTCCTGCTAGGACCCCATGAGGTACTGGAAGGAGCTGAGGTTTGTACACAACCTTCTCTTCTCCGGGCTGAACAGCCCCAGCTTCCTCAGCCTTTTTCCTGATAACTATGCTTGAGAAAAATGAGGGCTAATTGCAGCTTCAGATCTAGAGATGATATATTTACCAAAAGCTTGAGAGCAGAGAGAATACAAAGCCACATTGACAAGAAAGGGCTGGGTGACATCACAAACCCCTGTGACATCAGCAGATCTTCAGATTCTTCACTCAGTTCAGAGTGAATTGCCATCTTTGTCTGCATGGCAGCAGCATGGCCCTGAGTACAATGCTTTGTATGAGAGAACGTTTTGCTGGTAGCCTGAAATGGGGAATGAGGATTTAATCTGGGCTCAGTTAATGCTCAGTTTGCTGGATTTGGGGTTTGTCACTTAGTCTGTGGAAGATGCAGGTAGCATTTTATTGAGTCCAAGTGGGGTCTTTACAGAACTGCACAGTGAAGTTCTGTGGTTCAAATGTCCTTCTCATCTATACTGGAATTCAATTATAGTGCTGCATGGTAGTACTGAGTTATTTACTACCTCCTAATGATTAATTTTTTATAAGTATGTAAAATAGATGTTAAGAGACCACATTAATTGTTCATGAGGGAGGTAAAAGTGAATGGAATCCTTTAAGGTAGAGTATTCCAAGGGAAGCAAAACAACTTCTATTCATCATCAATCACCCTGTAATCTGCCCAGCACTCAGAGAAGAGCAAGTGCATAGCAGAAGAGAAATATTTTAGCACTTAAGGAAATCTGGAATGCAGTCAAAACATGGGAGAAAATGATGGCAGTGCAAACAAAATACAAATAGTGTTTTGAATAATTTCTTGCTGCTTCTTTGTGGACACCTTCAAGGGTCTCCCCTCTCTCTTAAACTGTTTTATTTTCCTATAATGCTCATGTTTCATACTTTTCAAACAAATTCAGTGTATTGTAATTCCAGGAAATTCTGAGTCAGGAATGTGCTCACAAATATTCAGCCCCTTGTGTAGCAAACGTTAACCCCTGCTATAAGAATTTATCATTAAGCAGGAACTAGCATGAAACTATGTAGTTACAGAGACAAACATCAAACATTTAAAGATTAAGGTCTTTATTTACAGATTAATCAGAAGCCACATCAAAATAATGATGCTATTACCACAACTACTACTACTTCTACTAATTGATATATAGATCACATTGCATGTCTCAAGGTTCTTTGAAATACAGCTGTAAAAACGACACAAAGCCACAAAGGCATAATAAAATGTAATTAAGACAAACAATAAGCCCAAAAGTTGTTAGGACAGTTCTATGGAAAATAACTGTTGCTTTAGGAATTACCTTCTATCAGTGAAGGGGCAATGGGAGCTGAATTTGCTCCAGGTCTCTTCTTTATTTCTGATGCTGATGGGCAATATTACAGCCTTGGAGTCTTCCTGTCAGAAAGTCAAAAAGGACCAGCATCAAAGCATCTCAGATTAATTCCTGTTCATTTTCACATTTCATAGTTGGAGGCTTGGTTTTCAACAACACTTTCTCAGAAATTAGGTAACTAATTTCCATTGCTCAAAGTCACAGAAGGTGTATCCTATACCTCAGGATTAGTGTGCAGTATCAGCTCTTTTTGTGTTTGAAGCCTCTGTTTTCTAAGCATGGGGTCTATTTATCCTTTCTTTTCTTGTGTTTGTTTCCTGTTGTGACAGGGTTTATCAAAGCAAGAACTAGAGTGGGATTTTTTCTCATAGTTGTCTATGAAAGTGTTGGGTACTTTAATTTCTCTTGTTTCATCAAAAGTTCATTTTTGTTAATTAAAACCTCCCAACTGTCTTTTACTACTGAAAGCAAAAAAATTTGCCACTTGTTGGTTTTTGCTTTTTCTTCTGAAGAACAGCACAAAAGTGTGAGGTGAGGTTTGCAACAATATCTTAATAAAAGAGTTCATCCTAATACCTTTCTAGGGTACCTTGTGATACTCTTTAGCACCTACAAATCACCTCTTTCTCACACGAGCCCTTCTCTTTCATTTGATATTCTGAGGTTAGGTTTGATCACTGTAAATATTTCAGGGCTTCATGTCAGCACTGAGATCATATTATTGTAGTTGGAATTTTGACTGAAGTTACCCACATCTCCAGGCTGTGTTTTATGCAGCTCTGCTTGCTCTTTCCACAGCCCTGCTGTTGTTTGCCAGCTGTTGGTGAGGTTGATCCTCTTCCCCTGGCTAGGGAAAATTCCTGTATTGGACCACCTTGGGAGGAAAAGTGCTAAGGAGCAAGAGGGATGGAGGGAAGAGCCAAGACTTGGAGCTTTCAGATGCATTTCTGGGTTTTGATTTGTTGTTTTAGCATTCTGCTCGCCTTTAAGTTTTATTTTAATGCATCTGATAACTCTAATCTTGGATGTTAAACCTGAATATTTCCAATGGAATACAAGAAGAATTAGAGTTCATCTGTGCTGTCAAAGTAGTGAGCTGACAAAGCCAAACTTTAAATACTGTGAAATTCTATCATGATCTTTCCTGGACCCAAGTCCAAAGCTGGAATTTGTGTACAGACTTCCAGCAAGACAAGAATAATGTGTACCAGTGGTTGAAATGGAGAAAATGCATCAAAGCAGAAATAATACTTATTCTGCAATAGCTCTTGCTTAATCTGAGCATCACTATCTTTGAACTGGCAGTGTACCTCAGGAATGGAATGAAATCCTTAAGTAACTAAAGACCATGGTGAACTTCTTCCTGTACAAATGCGAAGCTTTTTTGTTTGTTTCAAAATTTTTTAAAATTTTATTTTAAAATTTCTTTAATCTACGTAATCATAGTTACACACACTTAAAATTTAAATAACTGGGACAGTAGTGTATGGGAGTATTTCATCAGACTCACAAATGTTACCATAAATAATAAATTTTCTTTAGTCTATAAAAATCATACTATATGCACTCAAAGTTCAAATAAAAGCAGGACAGAGCAGTGTGATGGAGTAGCTCATCAGACCCATAATCATCCCCATAAATAAAAAAAAGGGGAGGATGAATGATGGAATTTGAGATATTCTTTTCAGGCAATGTCATTTCATGCATTTTGGGAAGGGCCATAGCCATGGTAAAAGCCAAAATAGAATGGAGCATTTTTTAAAATGCTGATGTAGCAAAGAATAGCTTTTTTAAAATGGAAAATAAGAATCAAAATAAAATTTAAAAAAATAATTCCAAGTACAGCATAAGGGCAAAACCGATTCTTGGATTTGCTCTGCTGCTGCTAATGCCATGTAAATTTTTAACTGTGTTTGAGAAAGTGCAGACATTGCAAAATCCAGGGAAGGTTATCATCTCATGCACTACATTCTTCCAGGCTGGTGAAAAAAAATGCTGGGGTAATAAAGGTTTATGATTCAAGTCAGAGACATGACAGCAAATGTATGATTGCAAAATGCCCCTGCTCTTGTGCTGTACTGATTCTCTATTAACAGACTCAATATATCTGTCATAAGTATCTGCTCAAGCAACGCTGCCCAGGACAGGTCTGAAACACTTGGAAACCAGTGGAAAAAAATCCTACCTGCTTCTTGAGACTTAACCCAGCAGGCTGAGGCTTCATCTGTATTTTATGGGCCAGCTTTTGCTACCCCTATGGAAGGGCTGTAATTAGATGTTCAGATGAACTAATCAAATGAATGCCAGTGATGTTCGTGGAATCACAGAATCAACGAGGTTGGAAAAAAACTCCTTTTGAGAGTGTTGATGTGCCTGCTGCTCTTTTAGTGGTGGGGAACAGGTCAAACCTTGAAGTCATCCAGGTATAAGTCTGGATGTTCTATGTGTGCCAGAAAATAGGCTTGAAATGAGGATTTGGGTTGTATTAGAAATTGTATCCTCATTCCATGATGACTGTGCTTTATTTTATTCAATAATTAATTTTTCTATAAAGGGCAAATAAACCTTTCACTGTCATTGAAGAAGTAAATCCCTCTGGCAAGGGCAGAATGGTTTAAAAAAATCAGAATAACCTCAAAACAACAAAAGAAGCAATTCTGCCCAGTGGGAGGTCAGCTGCTGGGCTGGAGCTGTGTCATCTAGAGGCCGGGGAAAAGATTCAGACTAATCTACCATAATGCCATAGCTGTGAAAATACAGTTATCCTCCATGGTAAAAAAATTCCTTGGGATCAGGGAAGCAGATAAAAATAGCTGCTGGTGGGAGTCAAGTGTCACACTGCCTTTTCCTGGGATGTTGAGGGAGGCCACTAAGCCAGGGAAGGACAGAGGGGCTGTAACATTGCATTAGCTAAGCAATGTGATAATGTGTGCAAGGTCTCTGCTGCTCTGTGGTCAAATCTTCAGTTTTGAACCAATATTTAAAATTTGGAGTCTTTTGCCTTACAGGCTTTTTGATCTGTGCAGGGTTTTGTGTGTTGTGATTTTTAATTTTTTTTTTTTTTTTTTTAAGTTCTGCAGGTTTGGGTCCTGTAAAAAGTCAAGTGAAAAATCTGGTGATTGATTAGAACTAAACCTGTTTCCCTTTAAGACTTTGCTGAAGGGTTTAAGATCATTCATGTAGCAGAATGCTAGTTTTTTTAAACATAAATGTAGACCTGACCATAAAGATACATACCAGAGTTTCTGGAAGAAAGTGAGACTTCACTAAAATCACTTTTTTACTGGGAATATGATGGTTTTCAGAGATATTTGATAAAAATTAAGGCAAACGCTTACAGCATTCTTGTTTAATTCTGTAACGTTGCCAATTATAAAAATAAATTGAGAAGAAATTCATTTTGACGTACCTAGAATTTTTTTTTCAGCTTGTAAAAAGCATATTTTCTACTGCTTTATGTATTAAATTCATTTTTTAAAATTTCCTTGTAGAAATAGAAATACTATCATTGTACCTCTGTATTATACTTTCATTTTCCTGATCAATTTTATTCCCTTGTTTCCCTTATTTAACACTAGGGACTCTAACTGAAATATTCTGATGTCAAACAACTGATAGAACACATTGGAATCATTGACTCTAGACTGGTAGTATTTTCTAGAATGATGCAGAATGATGTTTTTGTCTTAATATTTTTGGGATAACTTCCATTTTTTTCCCAACCCCAAAATCTTATATCCTCATCATTCTCCAATCCCTGTAGTTTCTATTAGCTGTAAAGAGAAAACATGCCCGAATTTCTCTTTGTGTCATTATGTGTCCAGAACTAGAATCAGATGTTGTGCTTTCACTCCAAACTTGTCCATAGTGCCCTGGCAACATAATACTGCACCCCTTTTATGTCAAGATGTCAAATCTCTCTCTATTTTTACTTTCACCTACATGAAAATGTCATCAGGGCTAAAACTGAGCTGTTTTTCACACCCCATGCCCTATAAAACATAGAAACATTAGGCTCATTAAATTTTACGGAAGGAATTCTTCTTTCTTATTCCATGGCAAGTAATGTTTTGTGGCGTGTTTTTGGTGGTTAAAGGGCAACAGCAGTTTGAGGACTAACACCCCATTCTTGCCTTACTAAGTCAGGGATGCTCCACTTGTTTTGAGTTACAACTTTGTTTTACACTCCAAGATTGCCTTGGAGAATTCTTGACTGCAGTATCACAGAGAATATATGTGCATGTATGTATGCATTGAAAGATAACATGTGGGACTTAATGAAATTAGAATTTTTACTGCATAAATAATGGCAAGTTCAGATAAGCAAGATTTAAGAAACTGGAAAAAATAATATACTTTGTGAAGAAAACAAAGGAATATCACTGCAGTGCAATGAGACTTCATTGGAATGCAGTTATGTCAGCTTTTTTGTGATGTGGAGTAGCAGGAAACTTTGAATAGTTGTTGCTTGCATGTTTCTGAACACACCACATTATTTTATTGTTATAAAAATACCTGGTGATATAAATATAATATCCATTTTAGGATAAAACATATTGAAAATTATTCTTCATTCTGAATGTTTCACTTATTCTGCTGCCAGGTTTGAAAAATATAATAAATACTATGGCCTAAACTCTGTAGGAATTTTGGGAATAGCAAGCAACAGAAGCCAGCTCTCTGCAGTGTATTATTTTCCATTAGAGGATAAGGAAGTGCAATGTTATCCTGGACCCCAAATTATCCATTGTGCTCCCTACAGCTTTTCCTCAGGTGAAGCAGCAGCTCTGTCACTGTGATAGTCCAGATTTCTGTGCTCTGACTCCTGACCATACCCATGACTTTGGGGTTTATTTACTGGTACTATGGAGTCTGGATTTATTCCAGCTCCAGGTACTAGAGTGTTGAGAATCTCTATTTGAAGTTATGACCTGAAATAAAATCATTGTTTTTGAAGGAAAATTGAAAAACAATGTGCAGATGAATCTAAAAGATCCAAAACCTGAAAGGGGAAAAATAATTCAGGACACTTGCCTTCTGCAGTTGTCAGATATGCATAGGCTTGATTAATGCTGCTCCAGGGCTTCGTTTCAACAATTCCAATTAGACTCTGCCTTTTGCTAGAAAATGTAAATACTATTGTAGCATGAAAGACTTGGAAGACCACACTCTGAGGAGTTAAGTGCCGCCTAAATGTAGAAATTTAAGAATTGAGCATCTAGTCTAAATTAAATGTTTCACCTTTCTTTGTAGTCACTGGAGAGGGGTGACCACCTGTGCAGCCTTTTGGTGGCATCAGTTTTTCTCTCCTGAGTACAGAAGAGCCCGATTTTCTCTCTCTTAGACTGGGTGGTGAAGCTGTGGATGTGGGGAGTAAAAGGAGAATCTTTGGCAGATGGATCAAATGCTGCAAGCTGCAGATCAGCAGGTTTGGCTGTGTGCCGTGAGGTTGATCCCTGTGCAGGAGGTGGCTGGGACATGCAGAGCAGGAGTTCCCTGCTCCTTGCCTGCTGTCCTGACACGCCTGAGCAGTGGCAATGTGGAATTGCTGGAGCTCTTTGGGGCAATGCTTGTGCTCCAGGCAGGACCTGGAATCTCTGCTCCTCTGTGGAGAAGTTGTTGGATTTATATTCTCTGCAACAACATAATGAGAAAACAACATCTTAAAGAAGTGAATACATCAACTGCTGCATTTGGCTGTGAATCTGCTAATTTACAAAAAGTATTTCTGGGACCTTAAGAAGTTGCTGTTAATACCTGATTCTTTAAAATTAACTCAATGATGAAGGCATTTTTAAGAGTCATTAGAATCTACTTTACATAGAATCTGTTTGTTATTTTGGAACACTTTTAAACAGCATATTACTGACCTGGGGGACTCTATTGGGCGCCACTGGAATGTTTCACATTACCTCATCAACCTTGTTTTATATAGGTAAAATGTTATTTGCTCACATTTAAATGCCAGGAACTTGCCAATGTGGCAACTGGAAAATATTACTCCCGTGTAATAAGGGATTGTTGGCTTTCCCAGGCATCCCTGACCAGGATCTTATTGTTGGGGGGGAGAAAAAGGCCAAGGATCAGTGGGACTGGCTTGGACAAGCTTAGGGCACGTCCTCAGTGGCTGCACAGTGATGTTGTCCCTGCCGAGGGTCTGTCCCAAAGATGTCACTCCCCTGCAGACAGCTGTGTGTGTGTAATTGAGTGAAACACATGAGCAGGGTGCAGTTATTGCTGCCAAGCTGGGATGAGACCCTGAACTCCATGAGGGGATGGGGTAGATAAGTCAAAAAATGTAAAGGTGGTAATTCTTCACATGAATTACTTGTGAAGGTGATATCTGCATCACTTCATTAGTGGCTTGTCTTCATTTTCTTCTGTCTCCACCCATAGTCAGGATTAAAAACATGAAGGAGATGAATTTCTTGTGTTTGGGATTGGTTGTTTATGAAATCTTATCTAAAGTACAGAAAGTTCTGCAACACTCCTAGCTACCAGCTAAAAGTGAGCGAAATGGAGGTGAACCTCGCTAGTTAGAAAGTCTTTTAAAGCTACACAGTCTAATAAAGAATTAACACTTATATCATTTATACTTTTGACCCAATAACCAAACTCCTGTGACCTGTAGTGCAGCACTAACTATCCAACCAAAAAACAACTACTTGAAATCATGAAGAAGAAGGAAGAAGACAGAAAAAGACAAACCCCCAAATCTTCTATCTTGTCCCATACCTATTACTATATTCTAAACCCTTCAAATTTAAAACCCTTCACCACGTGAAATCACACACCTCTATTCTAACTAGACACCTGTGACTGTAACTCCATCACTCAAATTTGGAATTTCTCCAATGCCTCAAGTCAAAAGCAGTGTTCTCAAGGGGGTCAGTGTCAGAAAGCACAGAAAGGTCAAAAATCCCAGGTTTCTGGGTTCCAACAAAAAATCATTATACAGCCATACATAATCTCTGCTTTCATGATACATGGAGATATATCATAGGACCATGCACATTTTGAATATACACGTACTGCTTTGAAGAGCACCTCAGTGTTTTCCAAAAATGATTGAAAACACTTTAAAATCAAATAACTGCGTTGCAGTTTCCAGAGACCACTGTATGTGAAAGCAGAAATATGAGCTGGACATATGTCAGCATAGAAAAATAACATGTCTGTGTTTTCAGTGCTCCAGTTTGGCTTGTGAGGATGATAAAAGTGCCACAGTAACTCAGAAGGTAAAGGCCCCTGGTAATGTCAGTGGGAGAAAGAACACCATCAGCTTAGAAATAATTCCCTCCTCGGTCTGCCAGACAAAACTTGTGTAACCTTTTGTGTTTTTGTGCTCTCTCAGAGCCTAATGAGAGATTTAGTGAGAGTCCCTCTACTTACTCCAGTGATCTTTGGATCACTGCAGCTTCACATAATGCAAATTTATGCAGCGAGAGCAAGATTCATGTTAAAAATTACTCTGTTCCAACATTCGGTTGCTGCATTTTATGTCATTTAGTGACTTATTTATGCAAAATTCCAGACTGTCTGATAACATTATTTTTTGGACCTGAAACTCTGAGAAGAAGTAGGGATAAAGGGAATACCAAGGCTTAGTTTTTTGCAGCAAAGGTATTCTAAAGCAAATAAGAACACTTCTGCTTTGTAACTAGCTGAATGATTCTATTGTAAATTCAGCTTTCGGGTATTTATTTTAAAAGCTTCTGCTGCTTAAATGATTTTCAGTCTGTGCTGATGCATTGTTGCTTTATCTCCATAGTTTATACAGCTGTCAGATACCTGTGGAGGGTCCCTTATAAATCAATTCCCCAGCAGTAATGTGCAATTGGCCTGAAGGGAGGCTCAGGTCACTTAATCTGAGAGGTGCAAAGAGGCATCTTATGTATTGTTTGGTTTTATTTATTTTTGTAAGACTTAAGGCTACTTGAAGCTTTTGTGAAGTAAAAAGAGAGGTTTTAGCCTGAAGGAAATACTATGAACTGTCACTAAATCATTTTGCATTTTCTCAAAACACACCTTCCTTTATTTTGAAGTTCTTCACTTTTACTCTGGTCACGTGTCTGTCTCTGCCAGCTGCTGCAGTAGGTTCTGGGAAAAGGATCTGGATCCTGCCTAGGATTGTCTCAGGAAAAAGCCATGTTTAGGGAAGTACATGCAGAAAACCCTGCAGCAACGTAATTTTACAAGTGTCTGGGAAAAGGAGATTTGATCTCTTTATTTCCTAAATAACTTACTTTGTAATGTGTCTGTCTATGCATACACTTATGGACAAATAAAAGGAATTGAAAGGAGAAGAGGTAGAAAGAACTTGTAGAAAATTAAGGGCTGACTTTCCAGCATTTGTTTTTCTTTTTATGATAGCATATTCTATTTTATTTTGTTTGGCATAGTATTTGCTTGAGAACTGCTGGTCAGAGGCAGCATTTGGCTTTAGTGGTGTTGTGTGTGTGTGTGACCATTTTACAGATGGAAAAATGGAGGCACAGGAAGATAAAGACCTGCACAGGGTTCTGTGGTGAATCACTGTCTCAGCCAAAATTAGGGATTTCCTTCTTACTCTTAATACTTCTTAGATCCACTTCATCCCCTCCTCTCAAGCTCAACTGCTCAGCAAGTTTTTTAAGTTAAGGAATGATGGCCCAGGTTTAAAGAATGCAATCAGAGTTATATTTAATTTCTGGTTGGACTTGTCAAATGTGTTGTCATTCCATGCTTGTACAAACTCTATGTGTGTGTGGAAAACAATATGGATGTGCTACTCAATGAGGTAGTGGGAATCTTCCCATGGAGTTCTCTGGGATTTGGACCAGACCTCAGACTCATATATAAAAATTATTTCAAAGGGAGAATCATGATGTAAACACAAATCATTCCACATCCATGTGTCACAGGAGCCTTAATGTGCTATGAACTTGAATGTCTATTGTTCAAACCTCTCAATGTTTTTCCTTTGTTTCTCTGGATATTGTTTGTATTTTGGAGACCCTATGTGTGGCTGAAGCATCACCATTGAAGTTTGTGCCTTTTAGGAACTGAATCCCTTCAGAAGGCCACAACTTGTGTTAATTTGGCCTCATAAATGTCACCCTGATATGTAAAAAAGACTGTAAAAATAGGAAAACATATGTACTAAACATTAACATTACTTGACATACAAATACTAGGAAGCATTCCCACGCACTGTATAGAAGATTTTATTGTCATCACAATTTTCTTTTAGGAGTACTGAAACCAGTGGTGATGAAAATAAGTTCCAAATTCCATGTTATAAATAAATTCACACCCAGTGGCAGAATAAGTTTCTGCTTTGTGACAGGAGAAGGTTTTGCCATATTCTATCAAATGGGAGCAGTTCTTGTGATATTGGCCTATGAGAGAAAACTGACCAGTGGCAGGTATTGGTAAGAAGAGAAATAAATGAGATATTCCATCCTTCAGCATGTTGCAAACACACTCTGCTCACTGTCCACCTCAGTGACCTTTGTTCTTTGAGAAATTCTGTAGATTTAGATTATGACAAACATTTAAATACGTGAACATGTTTTAATAGGCATTAAATAACATGTGGTATTAGTTCTGCAATTTTTATTGTACGAATTGATCTAGCAAAATATCTGAATTGAGCTCTAAGTATGTGAAGTCAATTAAGCTGCACACACACTTGTACTTGAGAGCACACGTGTTCTGGTAAATTAGAAACACAATTTGAGGCAAGAAGGCAGATTTGGAGTTTGAAGCAACTCCTTTCTGACTAGTGTTGCAAAACATCCTTTTTTTTATTATTTCTCCCTTCTTTCTTGAGGTGTTCTTGTACTTAGTGCTCTACTGAAATTTCTTTTAGCAAATTTTTTGGCACAAAGGAAGGTCAGTGTGGGAGGGTGCCTGCCTCATAGCCCTGAATAGGTGAAGTCAGCAGGATTCCATGGAGATGGTGGAGATGGACTTCTTGCTGCTATTGTGCAAATCCTTTGTTTCCCCACAGATGCAGTGAAGATATTTTCAAATAAGAGCTTCATAGAAAAAACATGCAAGTAGATTCAGAGCTGTTCATAAAAACTTATTTTGGTCCCTGTTAGAAACCATATCCAAACTTTCCCAGTCAAGGTCTGTGTTTTTCAGCTGATTTAGTTTCTAGGTATTTCAAATACTCCAAAAACATACAGCAAACTAATTCTTTCTGACCTCTGGGGAAGGAGTAGGGATGATTAATTCCACAATGTCCTTTGGTAGTGAGTCAGCAAGTTTCTTACTCATTTGGTTTTCATACATGCTTTTTTTTAGTGAATGGGAATTTCCTCTTTTCTCCCTTCTCACACCTAGTGAACAACCCCAGAGTTGGGCAGGATTCTCTAAATACCTTGACCAGTCCTAAAAACTCCATATTAAATTCATCTTTTTCTAGCTAAATTACCTGGTCCTAAAGAATATATCAAAATGTCCAAACTCTAAGAAAGTGCTCACATGTTGAGTCCATTGCTTTCTTCATTTTTACTTCATTATCCCTTGAACTTAGAGGTCAGTCAATGAAAAGGGTCAATACTTCCTTGTATGTATTTAGTTTTTCCCTGAAGTAATAGTTTTGCTGTTATGTCCATTCTCACTTTCTAGGCTCCCTATATACCTCCCTATATTTTATATTCTTGAAGGGAATTAATAATCCTCCATAATGCTCTTTGCTGAGGTCATTGGTGCTTTGAAACAATCCATGTGAACAGTGAGCAGTCTTTAACCTTCATCAGGGGTTCTTCATGCATGTTCTGAAAGAAGAATTGACTGCAGGAAATGTGGTGATAGTTGCAGTTACCTTCACAAATTAAATTTTCTGACACTTGATAAATCATGGCTGACATGTCTAACAGTGTTAAAAATGAAAATACTGTGTTTTCACAAAAACCATGCAAAGAAGTGTAGGCTCTGGATATCCTCACTAGAATTCCTTTGTAAATGTGGGTTGATGCTCCTCATTTCCCACGAACTGTAAAGCAAATTGGCAAACACGACTGTGCATTGGATTAGAAATTTGCTGCTTTTTAGATTTCTTTTCAATGTAATGAGGTAAATTCTTATTTTGCCCAAGGAGATGTTTGAATACGCATTTGATAGGAACAGCTATTTATGTGATTGACAGCTTTATTAAGCCATGTAACAGCTTTTTTTATGTGAATTATTATTTACCCCTCTTTCTGTATCTATTTTAGCACTGGGTTCTCATAGTTATTGCTTTTACCCAAGTTAGTTAGTGTAAGGTTTTGTTAGTAGAATGACTTTTTTCCCTGCACACTTGGACTCATTCCACAGTGCAAATAATGATGATGATGATGATGATGATTGCTTGACAATAACCTACACAAAACCTAATTCTGGGAGAAATTCTACCCCATTTGAAACCCCTTGAGGTTCATTCTTTTCCGTGGAGCAGGGTTTCTATACCTCCTACATGATCTGTAGATTTGTTTAGGGTTTGAACTTTCCATCAGAATTTGAGATTCCTTCTGGATTTACTATTAAAGGTTTCTCCATATAGTTTTGAGGTGAGAAAGGAAAAGCTTTGAGCTTGGTTGTTGCATTCTAAATAAAGTATAAATATTGAGATTAACAATGACTTGAAATTAACAGTGACTTGTTTCTATGTCCATCACACTCCTGGACTGCTGTTTGGAAAGTGAAAGACATTCCACTCATTCTGTTACAGTCACAACTAGAATTATGAGAAGGAGATTTCTACAAGAATAGAGAAGTGGTGTAGTTTATTAACACATTTCTAGTTAGAATGAGGGAAGGGGAAAAGGGAGAAATGGTAAAATGCTGAATTTCAGGGAAGGGAGATTTCTCTAGTGGTAGGCACAATAAAGAAGTTTGTTTAAGAGTAAAAAGAAGCCAAGAGGATATGCATGCCTGATGCCAGAGAACAGCCAGTGTGCCTGACACACTGGAGAAATTGTTCCAGGACAATCCATCTATGGGAAAATATGACCCTTCTAATATCACCAAGGTCACTGAAACCTACAGGGATTTGCTGAGGAAGGGGTTAACTGGGAAAATGAGAGATGCCTGGGGTGGGATGCTGTCCCAGGACCTGCTTCATGTAAGATTTTCAGAATTAAAAATATAGGCATGGATTTATAATTCATAGCTTTTCTCTTTGTTCTCTCTTGCAAAATCCTGCTGAATATGTATAGGAAAAAAATAAATCCAGAGGAGAGAAGGAATTGTTACATATGTACTGAATGAAAGCAACACTGGGGGAAATATCCCCTCAGTAGTTTTTAAGTTAATTTCATCTTACTTAAAACTCTTGTAAATTTGCCTTGAAGAAATTTGGCTGAAGCAAAATCTAGAATTAGAATAAGTCGTGGAATAATTTCAGGCAATGAAAGGAAAATCTTAATTTTTTATAAAAGAGGAAAGGTCTTTCAATGGTAAAGCTCATGATGTGAAGCCTGTTAGATTAGAAAATTTACATAAATGCAGTTTTGCATGCAACATAAAGGATGCAGCTTAACAGAAAAAACCCCAAACCCTTACAGAGTGTACTGCATTGAAGGGTGATCTGTAAGGATTTTTGGCCTCATGCTTTCTAAGATTTGGTGCAAATTTGCTTTGTGACTCTTTGCTGTGACCTGCAGCCAGCACAGACCCATCAAAACATTAGTGAAGAACACATCCATCACATAGAAGAAACCCAGAATTCCACGGCAAAAGCAAGGAATCCAAATCAAAAGAAGACTAATGAAAAACCTCATCTGCATCTGCAAAAAGCAGGATTTCACTCAAGGGAACTGTATGAAAAGTGCACTATTATCTATTGTGAAAATTGCCACAGGGATGGCTACACTGAATAATTGAAGCCTTGCAGTTTTAATCTACTTTAATTATTAAATATCTTTAGCTGCCTGTAATTCAGTGTAAACCCAGAAATGTAAGTGTTTGGGTGTATTTAGTCTATACTGGCATTTTGGTCAAGAGATAAAACGTTGTCATCAGTTGCCAGTGCACAAGTTGGATTTTTGGTGGTGCCTGTAGGGTTTTTCCAAGCTCTGGAATGGCAGAAGTTTAGATTGAGGTTGTTATGCAAATTCCTGTGATGAGCATTCCACCTTGCTCCTCAGTGTAAGTATGTTGGAATTACAATGAGGATATTAAAGCTGGGCTGAGGGTGGCAGAGTCTGGCCCAGCAGGCACAGGATGGGAATTTGGGAAGTTCTTACCTTTCCCAGTGAACCATTGTGGAGGCATAGGTCAAGTAGCACCAGAGACTCCAAGGATTCCTCTTTAAATCAACACCTTACCCTTGTGTTAGCAGGAGCAGTGTGGGAGAGGAGGGCTGGAATCTGGCTTGTAATAACCAGGCTGCTGGGAATGCTGTCCACACACTCACTGGGAGAAGTCATGTGGAGAAGTAAAGCTTTTTCCAGGATTTGGCCCATAATTACATTAATGAATATTTTAGCATGTGCTTTGCAACAGTTCGAGTATAAAGCACATGTCCATGTATTTAAATCCCAGGGATATTTGAGCATTTTCTTCTCTTTCGAGTAGCACTGCTATTAATACAAAATGCCTGCTCATTTCAATAAAGGGGTTTTTGGGTTTAAATTAAAACTGAACAAAAAAATCTGACCTATACTCTTCCACTTTCTATTTTTCAAGGAAGTTATTTCTCAAAAAAGAAAAAAAAAATTTTGTAGCAGTGAAAATGCAAGCTTTAGTTATTTTTCTTTGGGAGGTTGGTGCTGTCACTGCCCATCAACCCTGTGTTATCACCAAGACCCACTGCTAAATTCTTTTTAGACACTTCCACTTCTACAGAAGTTTCCTTGCTCTACTTTATCAGGAAAAGGTCTTGGCTTCAAACCAAGAGGGCCATTTGGATTTAAATTTTGACAGGTTTTAAAAAAATATCTCATTTTGAAATACATACACCCATAAATAAAAGATTTAGTTGTAGTTTGAATAGCACTTTTCCTCCAGCTGAGGTAGAGGAGCTGAAGCATTGTACTGAGCTGTGGAGATTCTGCAGCTTCAGGGGTGGAAATCACAAAATGTCCTGGAAGAACTCTGCAGTGGCATTAAAATGAACAGGGTTGGGAAGTACTTGTGCACCACTGGACCTAGAGCTGATGTGAAATGCTGGTACCATGGGAAAGCTGCCAAGTTATCTCGCCACTAAGAAAGGATTTTGTGAGACATGGGTATCAGCCCACTGATAAGGTATCACAAAGCCAAAGCCATCTCCACCCTCTGGCTCCGTGGCCTGGGAGAAGGCAGCAAGGGGAGGTTGGTGAGCTGAAAGGGAAAGGTGAGTTGCAGGCAGGACAAAAATTTGATAAAGGAGGTGAGAGATAAAATCATGTGTGTATTTTGTTCTGGCCTTTGGATGCCAGGGTTCACAGAGCTGAAATGTGTGAAGGCTCCCACTAGGAAATGAGTGTTTACACCTCCCTAGGCTCAGAAAAGTGGACGGATAAGATGCCTTCCTTTTGACGTGAAAAAGAATGAAAAGGGAGTTGCTATTTTAGACAATAAGCAGCTGTTCTCTACAGCCCAAAAAAGGGTGGGGAAGAAAACACAAAGTCATAGGATGTGTTGCAGTTTCCCTCCAGGTTTTCTTCATGAATCATATAACATTTTCTTCTGATTTTTTAAGCAAGGAGGATGAAGGAATATCACATTAACCCGAGCAGCTTAACTGACACATGCATTTATTCATTTGGAGAGTTTCTTTTTCATCATTCTGTATGCAAACAGATTGGCATTGTTTTAATGCTAAGTGTTTTCTTTGCTAATTTGGGTGAGATTGATGCATGAAATGCAGAGCTTTCTAGCCAAGTGCTCTTAAAGGAAAAAAACACGGTCCATGAATAATAAATTTTAGGCAAGACTAAAGATACAGGATGCTGTTCAAACCCGGGCCAAATGGCTTCTCCACTCTGGGCAACAGCTGTAAACACAGCGTGGCTTCACTCACGGATTCAGGAGATTTAAATCACCCAATTTATGCCTGGGAATTTTGGAGCCATGGTGTTTATATCTACCTTTCCCTCCTCCTCAGCAAAATCCTACCTTTTATCTTTGGAATTTTAAAATTATGACTTCCTAATAAAGCATAGAACTCAAAGAGCTAAATCTTGACGTTGCAGAGCAGTTGTCTCGAAAATAAATCTGAAGACTATGTTAAGTGAATGGTTTGTGAATGCACTGCCCTGTGTTCATTTTTCTCAGTGTCTTACTAGGAACATTGTTGGAAGTCTTCTCTTTTAGCTCCTGCCTGGGACAGCCAGAGCTCTGTGTCTCTCTGCAGGCTCAGTGTCCAAGGTACTGGTAGCAATAATTGCCCAGGGTTTTCTACTAAGTCAAATATAAAACATTTTGATAATCTTTCCAATGAGGTCCCCATCAGAGCTACTGGGTGCTGCACTCTCAGTTTGCTCCTCATTTTGGATCCAGACAGAAATTCCATCCTTTTGGCATTTGCTTATCTAAAGAGTTTATGTGCATATTCTGCGCTCTGTTCTTTCTTTTTGTGTTGGGAATTTTTGAATAATCAAATTTAATATCCAATTAAAGGGCATTTTGTGGCCCTTTTAAAGTTTCTCCTAGGGTGCCCACTAGAAAAGGTATCGTTGGCTTTTCTAAATTGTCGAAATAAGAAATTCTAAATCCTTTCTATTATGGTTTATTAGGGTCTCTGTGGTTTTGGTTAATTGTCACAGTCTCGTTTACTGTAGGTGGAGGAATTTTAATGTATAGAGCAAGATGGTTTATTAAATCAAAAATATTTTATGGGAAGTTGCTGTAAGCTGAAGGAAGTAGTGTAAAATGCACTCTTGGGGGCACAGCTTTCTTAGTCTCATGTAAGAAACAAAGAAAGAACATCTATAAACTAAGAGTAGAAAACTCTGGGTCACAAACCAGGACTTCCACTTCTTTTTAGGGTAGCTTATGTACCAAAACTCCTAATTTTTCATCATTGCCTACAACACTGAGCTGCAGCAGATCATCCCAGTGTGGTGCCTGCACATTAAGGAATTGCCCTGTCTAATCCAAAGGCAGTCAACCCCAGCCAGCCAGAGTACAGCCAAAATTTCCATGAAATCAGACCTGGAGACTGGAGGTGGTGAATTCACAGTGCTGATGGAAAAGGCCCTGGGAGAAGGGTCTGGTGTGGCCTCAGACCCCTGCCAGTAGGACCTTGGCCATGAACATCTTGGCTGCAGTTTGCCATTCCAGGTTTCCAGATCAGCTGCTGCTGATAGGAAGTAATTTGTTTTATTCGGATTTTGGAGGGCAGAGGGGAAGGAAGGAAGAAAATAATTTACATTTTCGTTTTCTGCTTAAATTAAGGCTGTCAGGTGGCTTTAACTGAGAGTGGGGAAATCCCCACTGTAGGTGCACATGGTCCCACTTGACCTATTTTTCCTAGTGCACTTAAAAGGGGGTTCTGTTTGTTTTTAATGCATCCCTTCAGAATAAAGGAAAACTGAGGGGGTTTCGTGACAGCCTGATAGTTGAAGTGCACTCTCCTAGAGCAGTGACTTTCCAAGGAAAGTGCAGGTGGGCCCTACATCTCCAAGCAAAGCAATCTGCCCTTTCTTTTATTTCTAAAGGAGTAATTATTCCTGACTGCTTATGTTTTCCTACACTGTTCTCTCACGTGGTTTTTGCTTTGTAACTCTGTGAGTATTTATAGAGCCCTCACTGCTGTCCTCTGTGAGCACCTCTGAGTGAGCCTCGAGTTTTATCCTGGAGACTTCCTATGGGGCAATGAAAAATTACAAGAGAGATATGATTTCTTTAAGACTGCATGGGAAATCTATGTCCAACCTTGGAAGCAAGTGCTGTTCTCTGATCCCAGCCTAGTGCCTGCTGCACTGAAATATCTTTCTGTTCCACAGCATGTGTCATTTCTTCTTGATATTTTTCTACTCTGTAGCTGATGTCATCTGCTTTTTTCCTCCTCAATTATGCTTCTAGCCTAGAAAATAATTGCAGGGAGCAAGAGATAAAAAGCTTCTGAGAATTCCCATGGATTCTTTTCTGCTTCAGACAAGTAAAGATCCCTCCGGCATCATTGGAATTTTCTTGCCTGCTGGTATTGAGAAGTCCTGAGGACTGTGTACAAAGAAATAGAAAGGCTGCATTTTAGTAGTGGGAATTTTAACAGCACAGTCTGACTCGAGTCAGAGACACTATCTCATCTGGGGCCCAATCCTGCTGTCAGTACAATTCAGAGGGATAAGATCAAGCCTTGGGCTGGTGGTGCAGTGACAACAGCCCTCACACAAAACCTTTTGAAGGGACTCTTTGTGTTCGACAGGCCCTGGCAAATTGAGTCCCAGTTTTAAGCACAGAAGGAAGACAGAGATGGTGAAGTTGCCAGGGTCTGTGATAAACCCAAGGACAGAACATAGCAAACTTCACAGAAGTCTATGAAGTGCAGTAAAATGGAAAAAACCCCAATATAAATACATTGAAGATGATGTTTCAGATAGGAAAGGGACACACTGTGTACCTGACAAGGCACCTGGAAGGTTTGATCCTAAAGCTCCAGTGATTTGAATTGAATTCCTGTGATCTGCCTGTGGGAGCAGCCAGGATGGCATTTTTCACCTTCCTCTGAGCAAGACACTGCTGTAGGGGAAACAGGACCACACAATTTTCCAGCAGGATGAGATGAGCAGGGAAAGAGAGCAAAACTGAGGGGGTTTATTCACCTTTGTCAGATTTGAAGCAGGAACCAAAAACCAATTTCACTTGCAGGTGAAAACTAAAGGCTTTGGCTTTGGTTTCTTCTTTCATTGCTTTGAATTTGTATGTAGGTGGTTTCAAAAGTCTCTCCCCTATAGTGTAAATCAGATCTTCAGACTGCTGTAATGAAAACATTGAAGTCTTTTCATACACCTTGCAACAAATAATGTCTTATTTACAAGTTGGCTGCTTTGAGCTGGAAGGCCACACATAAAATATTAACCCCCCCATATTTATTGTCACCTTGGCTTTGCATTTTGCTTCCCTATCCTCTTGCAAACATAATTTATAAATTTCTGCAGCAAGCACAGGGAGCATAACCCCACATATCTCTGAAAAACACCAAACAAAAACACTAAGGCAATTCAAATATGCAAATGAATTTCTAATTACTTTCTCTGCAGACACTTAGAATTGAGTAGTAATATCCATTTAATCAATTTGGGAGTGTTGGCCCTATACAGACACATCAGAGCAAGGACTTTGACTGAAATCAGTCACACTACAGACACAGCAGGCAGGGCTCCATCCATCTTCTGGAAATCGTATTCCTGTGTGCTGAGTTTTTATGTAAATTTTGCTTGAATTGTTAATCAAATAAGATACTCACCAGCTGCTGCTCTTCATGGTGTAATCAGCAACCTTTAAAGGGAATTCCATAAAAGAGAAAGGCCAAAACTGTAATTATCTCATAGAAGCAGAATTTTTCTCTCATGAGAAAGATTTTTTTTTCCATTGAAAATGAATCCATTTGCAAAAGTAATGATTGAAATTCACATGAAGAAATTAATTTGCAGTTGCATACTCAGCTGTACCTGTCACTACCCTTTAATTCTGTTCCCAGGTCCCTAATGAGTCTGGTGATATATTTTAAGTGAAAAAAAAAAATTCTCAGAAGAGATAGAAAATTTAAAATTAGCTCCAAGGGTTGGACATCAAACACCTAGCTGGAGTTCCACTGAACCTTCCTCTGGTTCTTAGAAATAAGCAATTTACAATTGTAATGAAAATCCTAGGTGAAATTACAGAACAGAGGAGTGGCAGGGACTTTTTCAGAAGGAGCAAGGTTTTTCTCTGTTATTTTGAGCTCTGAGTGTGTCTGTGAGTGCACACATCATATATAATATTCTGCCTACATGTCAAAGCCAGGCTTGATTCTCTTATTCACATCATAATCACATATACAGTAGTTGACTATTTCTGATTTGATCGTGTGCAGAGGGCTAGTTGGGAACTGAAAACACAGATCAAGGTGAATTTTGCTATCAATTCCTTCTATGAGTGCCAGATCACACCTACACATTAATTAATAAAGATAAAATTAATATATTCTTGCATAGCTCAGGTTTCTATGCAGCTGCTATGTAAAGCATAAACCTGATGGGAGAGAGCAAAATGCCAATTGAAGTGAAACCAACTCTGTCTTGTCCGCAGAGGTTTTCTTCAAATTCACTCTTCCTAGACAAGTTTCTCAAGGTCAGGAACACTCTTCAGTTCCTTCTCTGGGTTGGTTTAACCCACAACACATATGGCAGAACCCAGTGCTTGCTTCAGCTGGGTTCTGCCCTGGAGTCCAGCCCCTCTCTCGCTGTAATGCTGCATATCTGTCACCCTGGGGAAACAGTGAGGGAAATTGTCACATCTTTCATTTTCAAGTTCATCCTTTGCCGGTATTTGGAAGGTTTTTTTGGTTTTTTCCCCCCCCTTTGAGGTGTGATGTTCTACACCTTGTGTCTGGTGTTTGGTTTGTACCATTTGGCCTCTCTACCATTCCCAAGGAAAAGGGACACGCTAGTGGGACATGTCTGCACCATGTTTGCTCTTTCCATATTTTATCTTTTTTATTCATGGTGAAAATAATAAAACCACAAAATGGCTTGGATTGGATGGAGCCTTAAGAATCATCTAATTCCAACTTTTCTGCTGTGGGCAGGGACACTTTCCACTATCCCAGGTTGCTCAGAGCTCCATCCAACCTGGCCTGGAACACTTCCAGGGATGGGCCAGACTGTAACTGAGGGGTGATGGATGTTTCAACTTTCTGCAAAGAGACATAAATAAGTTTGTTTGGTTTACAGCCTTATTTCATAATTGGAATTAATGACTTTTCCTGGAAGATAATCAGGCATTGAGCAATGATTATCTTGGTCCTTGGTTAGGACTCTTGCACATTCTGATAATGAGTGAATATCATTTCTTTTTACTTGCTGAAACATTCCTTTTCGGTTTTCAAAAAACTAAAATCTGAAAAAGAAACAAAGTAAACAACATACTCCACATTCATAACCCCCCAAATCTCTCCATATGGTAAGTTTTGTTTTCTTTTTTTGCTTTGCAAATTTGTTTTCAAAATATGAATTATCGCTCAGGCTAAAAAATAAAAGAAGAACAAGTATTTTTAATTTAAGTTACTGAAAACCATTCTTTTAATCATAATTCTTGGCTTAAATAATGAGATGAAAAGTGGGAATTCTCAAAAAAACATTTCGAAAAATTAATTTTTAAAAAAGAAATATTTATCCCTAGTTGTCCATAGGTTTTTCTGGAGCACAGATGTATTTTGATGTAGTGTGTGATGAATGTAAAAAAACAGAGAATTGTGTGCTGTTTATCTTGGGAGGAAAAAAAATCCAACACATAGCAATGCAGCGATAAAAACAGATTATAAAAACATATTGAAAAATAACAAGTCACATGTACTCTACAATTTTTTTAAAGAAAATGTTCTTTGTTTTATAAATTCTGTGAAGCTTTTCATAGTTGTGACACAGTCTGTAAGCCACTTTCACCAAATTTCTTCTCTTTTCCCTATGAGACTTTTACCAGAGAGAAACAGGTTTTACATGATCTTTCAAAAAACCTGGAAAGGTGTCCTTGGAGAATGATAGAAAATACAGTTTGTTACTGAAAGGATATGGCTTATTCTTTGAACATATGACCAGGAGAAATCTATGCAGATAAATGTGACTAAAACTTGCTGGCACAGAGTGTTTGCAGACAAATTTTTCAGCAGTATTTTGAGGAAAAATTAATCTTTCTTAGAATTGTTTGCAGTAGTGATAGTTTAATCCAATTTTCCTGTGAATTCTTTAGATATACATTTCTCTGAACTAGTCCTATCCATAAGCATTTTCTCCTAAATTACTGGAGGAATGTGTTTTAAAAATGCTAAGAGCAATTAAAGCAGGAGGAATTTTTCTCTTCGTTCTTGGAACCCCTTATTGGTAATGTCAAAAGAGGTTTATTTTTCCTGAATCTAATGATTAACAATAAAGCTATAGAAACAGCAAGTCCTACCTAAGGGGTCAACAATTAGTGAACTGCACATAGGTTTAGACAGATGGAAGCAGTTACAGCTCAACCATGGGGCAGGAGAAACTGAACTCAATGGCTGCACTTCCAAAAAGACTGCGAGATATAAAATACTCCACCTATAAAATATGTAATAAAATATTTACAGAATTCCACAAGATCATTCAAATCTCAATATATATATTAAAAAAAAAAAAAAGGTGGGGGATGTGGGAGGGGAAATAAAGGCTGCCTCTTGCAAAACTTTGCTACTGATACCATGGAAGAGAACTTCATTTTCCTTTTAATTTTGTTAGGGAATGTGCTCTGAGTCACAGGGTGCTATAGGGCAAATGTCCTCATGGAACAAAGAGTGTTCCTGACACAAGTGAGAGCAGTTGCCAAGGAAAAAAGGCTGCACAAAGACTCACCTGGTTCCATTGTGTAGAAGAATGTTGAAGCAATCTTTAAGCATTAACTTGCTATCAAAAAAATATGAAGTCTAAAAAAGAAGAACGTCTTAAAGCCTGTGGAAATGTGAGCTACCACTGAGTTACCAGTGAGCTAACACTGAGTAATCCTCCTGCCTCTGCCAAACTAAGCATTTCCTATCTGATAGATTAAATTCTAAAGATAATTGCTAAACATCAAGTGCAGCAGCCTAAAAATATCGGGCACTGATTTGAACAAAACACCCAATTGTTTGTTCATACCTTCAAAAGGGTGTTTTCCAAAGTGTTCTGGGAACACCAGTCCCTTCCCTAACTATGAAATCTCTAATGATAAATTATCTTCCCTCTTGCACGCACAAAATGAGCTTTAATTCTGTTTACAGCACACACATTGCATGCTGTGCAGGTCGTTGCTGAAGGTATTTTCCAGTGTAGCGTGGATGAGCCATGTGTTGAAGTGAGCTGGGATGTTCAGGAGGAAAAGCCTGCAGGATCAGGATGCCTAGTGAAAGGATCATTTGATGGCTGTCTTGTAGTTTCCTGAGAAGTTCAACATCACTCTTAACCAAAAACATTAGTAGGAGTACCAGAGGTGAGTGTGAAGGAGTGACCAAGAGGAATTTCTCCCTTGCAGGTTATGGCGTGATCCTGCTTGGTTTTAACCCTTTCTGTGTGTCCAAGTGTTTTCAGAGCAGGATAAGCTATAGAGTGATGACAGCTGGAACATGATCCCAGGGAAATGCTTCTGCCCACCTCCCTCAAGACTTGTGGTGAGATTAAAACTTAATTCCCTTCTTTTGGAGAAGAGAAGGTTGTGTGGAGAGCTCACAGTGCCTTCCAGTATCTGGAGGGGTCCTATAAGGAAGCTGGAGAAGGACTCTTCATTCAGGAACTGGAGTGACAGGACAAGAGGGAAGCCCTGGGACATGGGACAACCTGAGAGCAGGTTTAGAGTAGATGTTAGGAAGAAAAGCTTGAGGGGAGTGAAGCACTAGCACAGGTTGTCCAGACAATCTGAGGCTGCCCCATCCCTGGAAGTGCTCAGGGATGCAACCATTGCTTAGTCTAGTGGAAAGTGTCCCTCCCCATGGCAAAGGGACTGTAATCAGATGATCCTTGAGGTCCCTTCGAGCCAAACCATTCTGTGGTCCTAAATCTAACAAGAATTTGAAATGGAATCTTGATGGCCAAGTGAAACTATAAGCAGAATTGTCTCCTTCGTTCTGGGACTTTACCTTGATTTTCAAATGCATTAGTGCTTCAAAATACAAGATGCTGGAACCCAAACTCTCAGGGTGTTAGGATACCTACTTCTGCTTTAAAAAAAAGAGGAGTGAACCTAACTGTGAGAATCTTGTTTCGAGTGAGCACTGTGAAGGAATCCATTGAAAAGCTATGGATTACCTTCAGCTCAATAATGCCTTTCTATCAGAAGAAGCAGCAGGAGTGAACGATAATTGAAATAATAATTCCGTGAGGTGTTTAATTCTGTTTAGTTCTGTATGTAATTCTGTTTCTGAGGCATTTCCCAGGCTGTGGCAGGGAATTCCCACTGTTTCTCTAGATGGATGGGTAACAGCTCCAACCAAATCCAATGGTCTCATTTTCATTGTGTCACAGCCACCACCCCATGCCCCAAGTGCCTGCACTGAGCTGAGCTGCACAGGGCTACAGCCCAGTCAACTCTAAGGTCCAATCCCACAGTCAATGGGAGTGTTGTCTGTTTAAGGACTGCAGAATCTGGCCTGTCTCCAAGTTTTTACAGGTCAAATAACATAAGGGAATATTTTAGTCTGAACCACTTCCTGAATTCCCGATGAAGAATGTAGAGTCAAAATATAATGAATGGTGACTGCATTCTATTCTAAACAATAGCTGCTATTTACCAAACAGTGCGTAGTGTGTAAATTAAATGTGAGATTTCCCCCCGGTCTTTTGACTTCTTAGAAACTTTTCCTTCTTAACACTTGGGATTTGGACTGACTACAGAATTTCCTAGAGATGCATATGGATACAGTAGTGAAGGATTTCAGAGATGTTAGCCTTCCTTGCAAGTCAGATTTCTGCATGAATTGAATACCACACATAGAGAGCATTCACTGACATAACCCATTCTCTTTTGCTCAAAATTAGTCTTCTAAATTAAAACAAACACTCCATCACACTTTGTTGAATTTTTGTGCACACTTTCACAATCATTTCTTCCCCCAGTAGCTTTTATCCTCACAGAGAAAACAAATGGCATGGAGGGACAGCACTTTGATTTGTGTCCATTACATCTCCATGGCATCAAACTCGTGTTTACCAGCTTTGGTTACAACACTGTAAACTGTGATATCCATTTTATGGAGGTAATGAGGGAGTGCCTTACAGAAAGATTTGTGTGACCTCCTTCACTTCAAGGCCATATCAAGACCAGAGTTGCTCTAGTGGACTCTGAGATTTAGGCTGAACGATGTCTGATAAGTTTTCTGCAGGAGTTTTTAACTGTTACAGTCTTGCAGGTTGGATGAAAACAGGCAATATATTTTTAGATTTACCAGAGCTGTGTGCGTCACTTCACACTGGTATAAATTTAAGAATTAGTGGAAATGACTACACAAACCTTTTACAGAGTGAACAGACAGACCTTCAGGCCAGCTTTGCACAACTTATGAAAAAAAGTCCAATTATTTACTGAATATGTGTTTCAAAATATTACACAAAAGCACATAAGTACCAGGCTAGCAATTGCTGCATTTCATGAAATGAATAAAGATTACATTAATGAGGGACTCATGCACTTGAAGGTGAGCATGTTTTAAAGTACCTTGCCAAATCAGAAACAGTCATTAATTTCAGCTGCCAAACTATTTTTGTGGTTTTGGACTGCAAATTGGAATATCCAAAGAGATCAGATATCGGTATCCCATGGGAACAAATGAATACATAGGAATATCAATGTCTTCTTGGACTTAACACAGGGGAAAAAATTGAGCTGTAGATCCAACATCTTAGGTCAGTGCAAAGGGTTTTGGAATAAAAAACATGCAGGAGACATGTTTTGCCTATAATGGTGTAAAGCTGACACCGTCCATAACATTTCTACAACAAATCCAATTCACTTAGTATTAACTAATATGGGATTTTAATATGGAATTTATCCTTGGATGTGCTCAAGGCCAGGTCGGATGGGGCATTGAGCAACATGGTCTAGTGGCAGGTGGGATGGAACAAGATGAGCTTTAAGTTTCCTTCGGACCCAAAACCTCCCATGAGTCTCAGGTGAGTCAGCTAATATTAATTTCCCTCTTGATGTGTTTTCTTAGTGGCTATTAACTCATTTTACAAAGCCTCCAGGATTTACCATCAGGAGGTTCAATTTTTTGCTAGAAAAGGCTGGAGCCTTCTGTTCAGTTTTTGCAATTGTCTCCTGGCAGTCCTGTGGATTGCAGTCCCTACAGTCATTATTCACTTGAGCAATCCCAATGGCTTCAATGAATTTACTTACAGTAAGAAATGCTCTGCACCCTCTGGAAATGTCCTGTATAGATATGGATCTTTAAGTGCTCTTTCAGAGGCACCAGGTGAGTGATGCAGCTGAACTACCTGTGGCTGGCACAGGCACATGTGCCTCTGAAAAGCCATTCTTTGGGTTTTAACACCAATATTTATATCCAGAGTGTGCAATTTCATGTATAAATCTAGTTTGTTAGTGTATGGTGCTCATTCCAGCCTGCAGCACAAGTTTCTTCAGTGTAGCCTGGCTTTGAACTGTAATTTGATTTTTGTAAGGGTGGTTTCCAGTTGCAGTGTACAGCATTAAAAGACCACTTCGTTATTGCTGAGCTGCTCAGGAAATATTTTAATATCTGCATTAGAAGGTAAAATAGCAAATTAAAGGACAATTTTAATTAGAAAGTCAAAACCCATGGCTGTTTCTTCAGTTTGCAGCAAGCAAATGCATTTTCAGGTGAGAAGAGCCAAAACCTGTAAAAGATGGGAGAAAAAACACTTGAAGCAAAAAAGAGAAACATAACAATAGCAAACGCTTTTAAACAAAAGATTAATGATTTCTTTGGGATACAATCAATCTCTTTCTGAAATGCACTGCAAAAGAAAGAATAAATATATCAGTTTGAAACCCAATTTTCTGTCTCATGGAAGTTTAGTTTTTCTAAGCAGCTTAGTAACAATTGCAAATGCTGCTAACCCCCACCCCAGACACTCAAAGGCAGTTTGGGCTGGATGGCAAGTGGAGTAATTAAAGAGCAGCTATATGGGCATCCCAGCTTGATGGAGCTGCCAAAATGCATTGTCAGGGAGACAAATCCCTCACTCACCCTTTTTTCTGATATTTCATCCCTTTTTCTTCAGTGGTGGAAAAGTAGGGCCTGAACATCTTCCTCAATCTTCTGTTTCAAGCCTTTTCAAATAAGTCAGGATTTTATTAACATTTACCATGAGAGGAGTGGTTTACCCATAAAATTATATCCAGGAAGGTCCTGTTCTTCTTTCTGACAACTTTGCCTAAAATACATTCAGAATAAGAATGATCATAAATTCTGATGAAAATCTAGCACTTCAGTGGCAAATCCAGTGTTTCCTGAAAGATTGCATCTCCTTTACAGAGCATAGTGGAGTTTATGGACTTCTAATGGTATTCTCAAGGTTGTTTCTCAGTACTTTTGGTGAAATTGGTTTGTAGGTGGATCTCATGTTGAATATTTTAGGGTCAGGTGGCAGCTTTCCCCTCAAGCCGTGTGTGAGTGCTCAGCAAACACAACACCAAGGGAGGAGTGCAGGGTGCTCTTCGTAAGGGCACACGTGGACCACACTGCTGCTTCCCTGCTGATCCACTTCAGCCACAGGGATGTGAAAAGAGAACTCTTTAAATGTTTCCCTGTAGGTCTGGGTACAGGCACCCAGGGATTTGGCAGGGAACTTTGTGGGACCATATTGATGCACATCCATTGGGCAGGCACAGACCCTGATGATTTGTCTGACATAATAGACATGCTAGAGGATTTGTCTGACATAGCTGAGTTATAAAGAACATATGACTGTAAACAGGAACATTATTCTTCTTTCGTATGATTATTTTAATATATAGCCAACTAAATATGTAATAAAATACCCGACTTTGAAAGTTGTTTGTTTTCCTTTCCTCCTCATACTAGGCTTCATCTGCTAGTGCAGCTAATTTTTTGGGAAAGATTCTCCCCCACATTAAATTTTATAGGTCATTTGATGCAGACATGCTACATCAGAGACATATAACAACATGAAAAAACTTGGTGTTTTTAATCTGTTTTCTTATTTAGTGATATTATTTGCTTTGTTCTCATGCAGCAGATTACAAACAGAGGTTTTATTCCTTTATATTCCAAACAGTGGCAGATCTATATTGGCATGGTCTCCATGCCAATTTTCTGTCTGCTGAGCTCATCTAACTTTTCTAAAGTGCCCATCAAGCAATTTATCCAAAGAACAGAATATTCAATATATGCAGCCATTGCTTAAGATCTTTGAAGCCTGATCAGCACAAGTAGCTCTAAACCATTTCTATGATATTGCCTTCTAAGCTCCTAGTTTGTTGCAGCAATGGTTTCAATTAATCTGCAGTTATCCATTAACATGTCATGTGTCTCTGATTAAATGTAGGCTTGGTTTTTTTTTCTTTTCCTAAGGATTGCAGTTCATTGTCCCATCGGTACACTTGGTGTCATGTGGGTTATGGAAAGGGAGCAGGAGCTGAAATAGGCTAGATTGCCAAAATCTGCTCTTGAATTCAGTTCAATTAGGTCAGGATTTTGCTTGAGTTTTCCCCATCTTCTCATGGACATCCAGAATCAGTGGTGGTGCCAGCTGTTGGCATAGTTGGAGGCGAGAGGGACTGTGACCTGTGTCCTGTTGTCCCTCTGGATAAAAACCTCACACCAGGTCAGCCCACTGCACCCCATGAGTAATTGGAGTGGATATTTCTACATGCCTTCAGGTGCTGGGACTTTGGAGTGTTTTGTAGAAAAGATATCCTGAATTAATTCAGATTTCCTGTCTGAGCCCTCTTCCAATACTTGTAAATGACGCTTGGAATGAAAGAGCAAAGTTTCTCACATCTCTACTGAACCTACAGGTGGCATGTTTGGAGGCCTCGTGTGGCTTTTTGGTGTAACATTTCATGTGCATTGTTCTGGCTTTAGGTTTCCTGAGGATTTCCATTAATGGTTTTCAGGCACTTGTTTTTTGGGATGCATTACAGAGATTCCTGCTTTTCCACAGAAGCACAGAGATACTTAATTATTCGAGTAATAATAGCACTGTATTTCCTCCTTCCACAGAACACCATTCAATAAAGGAAATGGCTCTCTTGGTCTGCTAGCATCAACACTGGTTCTTTCCTCTCTCTTTTATTCCAAAATATCACTGTTTTTACAAAAGACTTTTATTCTGCTGAAGCCTGACCTAAAATTTGTTTCTAAGCAGTGATACCTTTTTGGACAGAGGGGTTTCCACAGAGATGGACTTTTTTATTTGAATATTTATAGTAATTGTCAGTTCCATTATACATTAATAGATTTAGGAAAGAAGAATTATCTTGATTCAAATGATATCTGGAGGTTGTCCTGTAACCTTTATGCTCCAGGCTGGTGTAAGCACTACTTTGTACTGCTCTACCTCTAGATCCTCATGGGAATGAATCAATCAATCTTGTCTCACAGTTAGCTGGTTCACCCCCAAAATATCACTGCTACCAAACTCCTCTTCCTACTTTCCTGTAATCCATACAACTCAGCTCTCCTTACTCCATGTTGTTAAGATCTTTTAGCTTTATACTTGGCATGCTGCTCTGTAGAATTGGAAATAATCTGAGTTTATATCCCAGCCTTTACAAGTTAGAAACATGCTATGATGTGGGCAGTTTTTTCTAGCAAGTGCACAAAGAGAAGTAATGTGCCTATATGTGTGTCTGCTTTAGAACAAATAAAGGTACAGAAACTAAAATGCCACTGGACATTCACAAGAGGGATGTTCAATCAATCATTAAATCACATCCTGCTCCTCAGAGCAGGAATAATTCTTGTCTCACACAGGTGGAAATTGAAGAAGATTGAATGAGCTTCCCAAAGCCATTCTGGGCACAGGTATTGCACTGAATATTCTGCTTTCAGGGTACAAAGTTCTGCCAGAGGACTGGACTTTTGGAAGTTTGCCCTGAATTATTCCACTTCTCCTGTTATCCATTGTGTTGAAGTCAGTGCCAAGCTTTAGATTCACTGAGTCTCTCTCATACAAATGGTGACCAAGACAGCTCAGGTCCTTGGACTGAATAGTCTATCTGAAATAAAATTCAGATTTAATGCTATAATAAATGACATTCACTCTTAGAACAGTAGCTGAACTGAGAAAGAGGGAATTGTGATTTTAGTTGCTGTCTGCTTTCCAGGATCTTGCTTCAGAAAAGAGGCAACAAATGGATCTCAATAAATGGAGTTGAGACATAAATTTCTGAACATGGTGTTCAGGGTAGCCATATGTGTTTTATGTGAAACATGTGAGAAATGTTGTCATAGAAAGTCCAAATGGACAGTCCATACACGTAAATTCCATTTGGAAAGGCATGCCTGGGAATATCACCTTGATGTGCTCTGCTGCACAGCAGCTGATTTTTGTTTGAAAAAGGCCTTTTATATTGACTGGGGGTCTTTAGTTGCCTGGAAGTGTAAAACTGGTTCTTGGCTAGCTGTTTTGACATGTGGCAAAAATGAAGACTAATGCTTTATAATCTCCCTGGAATTTGAAATCTGGTTAACTGGAAACCCTTAGTATTTTCAGGTCCTTGGACGGCAGCCACTGCAGTTACATAAACGCAAAATATTATTGGAATAGGTAGTAGGTGTCCTTCCTTCCTTATGAATTGCCCCACTTAAAACCTCAGTTCCTATCCAGTCCCAAAAGTTCTTTTTAATCTTGTTTTTTTTAAGCTATGACTCAGTTCCCCTGCCTTCTCCTCTTCTAGGTTGAATCCAAGGTTGTCCAATTCTTTTCCCTACATGGTCTGGAGCAGTGGATATGATGTATTCTTGTTTACAGTATGCTAAAGCAGAATATTTCTGAGATGTTTACAGGTACTTCCTGCCCCAGAGGAAGAATATAGGATTTCCATCCTCCTCAGCAGCAGTGCCTTGGCCTTACTGGAGCCAAGGAACTCAAGCTGTGTGATCTCTCCCTTCCTGTTTCTTTTACTTGACGCAACGTGGTCGAGTTGTTTGATGTCTAGAGCGAAGGATACAGAAACTCCAGCTTGCTAAATTCACCACTTATTTCCTTTATTATGTTCACTACTAGGAAGTTGTGAGGATTAACCTTTATTCTTTGCAAGTTAAATGAGGTCCAAGATACACTTGAAATACTTAGCAGCTTTTCTCTTTCATATCAGGAAAGCTGGACTCTTAAGGCTGCCTGTCTTCACTTTATGCAAGTTTGGGGTGTTGCTAAACATTTTCGAACACTTTTGTGTATCTTCTTTCAGAATATTTGTCCTTTAATTCTCACAGGAGACTTCTAGGTGGAAGTAGCAACTTAAATACTCTGTTTGGAATGTTACCTCTTATTTATTTTCTGCTTAACCTCTTTGCAGAAGGTTTCTGTGTCCATTTTTTGTCGGAAGTTTTTTGAGCCCTTCTCAGACTCTAAGTTATTCTGTCTACTGTGTAGTGCTCTGGGTCCCTATTTCTCACTGTAGAGTTCCCCATCCTGATAAACATGGCATTTGACTGATCCTGCCCCACCCATCAAATCCTGCATCTCAGCCAAAGAGCCCAAGGATGCAAATAGCAGGATGTGGCTTTCTAAATACTGAGGCTGTGTCAAATTGTTCCATGCTAATGGCAAATATTTTCATTATCACTGCTGTAATCATTTGCCATCTGTGGCCATTGTCATCCTTGTGGCAGCCCAGCACAATTCCTCCCTTAAAAGGAAGGTTCAAACTTCAGGTTTGAGCAGGGGGTGGATGTTTGGAATTAAGAATCAGTGTATGAGTTGGCTTATGCATTTTTAATCCCATCCTGCAGCTGTGAAGGGATCAGTCCAGGAACCCCAAGCCCATTGTCTTCCTGGTATTTGATATCCTTGTGCAGGTAACAAGGAGACCAACATAAAGCAACGTGGCATTTGCATGACACATCAACTTCTTTTATTGCAAGGATTATACATTAAGCTGACTTGTTTCTTTATTTGAGTGGCTGCCTCAGCCATGCCTTACCTCGTGGTAAATTTGGATCAAACCTTTGATAGTGTTTCCATTATAGTGAAGCAGTCCAAATAGGGCCTGAAACATTGTTCTGCATGTTTTCTAATTGTTTTTTCTTATCTCAAGTGTAAAATAGATTGCTTTGACATTTCCAGAAAGTCTTTCTAAAGCCAGACAGAAAAATAATAGAGAATATTTGATTCTGTTTTTTGGACAGAGATCTAAATATGTGAGCTTGAACACTTATATGGGTGTGATTTTGGTTCAGATTCTTTTGGCACTAATACTGAAATATTTGGATTGTTCTACTTAGAACATTCTAAAGGATGCATCCTTTTCTTCAAGTCTGAGTACTTAATACCTTTTTTTGTTTTCATAGATCTGACCTTCTACCCAAGCTAATTCACGTTCTCTCTGGGTACTGAAGGAGGTGTTTTGAGTACATTTGATGGCTACTAGGAAGAAGCTGATAGTGATTACATCTGATGTAAAAAAAAAAAATAGCAAAGATTTGGCTTGCTGCCTGTAGCCTGTTTGCCATACTGTATTTCTCTGGACTCCATGTTGTAAGTTGTTCAACCCACTTCCAGATTTTATTTCCACCAACTTCCTTAATGGCTTGCATGGTGTTTGTAGAGTGATGTCAGGATGATGGATAACTTGGAACTAATTTGGAAGCTATTTTTTTGACTGAGCCTTCAATCAGGCCTGTTAGTACAGCCCAAATTCCCTGTGTGATGGTAACAAAACATCCTCGGTAGGCACAGGTTTAGGTCCTAAGATTTTGCTGCTGTTGGAGAAAGGTCTCTTTGGCAAACTCTTTTCAGTGTTTCAGTTGGTAGAATTCAGATGGATTTTGCAACAGCACTTAAGTGAATCCTGATGTTCTGTTGGACTTACCTCTGGCACATTTTCCATTTTGCAAACCTAAAGGAAAAAGCACCATTGACAGAGCACAAGCCTTGGCATGGGTCATGCAGAGTAAAAGGTGAAGTATCCAAAGGAAATGCCAGCTGTGAGGGCTTTCCAACGTGAAAGGAAAAGGAAGATCCATTTCAGGGTCTAAGGCAAACTACAGGATCCTTTTTAGGGTGTTTTAAAGTAGTGTTGGGATGGCTCTCAGAGCAGCATGGTGTCTTGTACAAATATACAAGAGCTTTAAATGCTCCCAAATCTGCCAGCTCTATGCCAAGGGAGACCTGTGTTCAAGAAAATTTGTTGATGAAAACAGAGTGTCATCATGACTTAGGTGAAGAGCTATAGCCACAATGAGGCAGTATTAACTGTTAGCAAAAAATGTTGTCTTTTATGACTTTTTTCCTCCTCACCATTGGGATGTGGCTTGGCTCAGTGACACTCAGCACCACACAGAGATGCTCCATGGGCAGAGGATGATGTCTGATAAAGGAGAGGCAGATGGAGGCAGTGGAAACAACCTCTGTGCAGGGAGACCTTAGGACATAATGAGACAGGACAAGTCTCTGTAATAGGCAAATTAAATATGTTCTGAATAAACCAAATACCTGCAATAGCGTTTGCTTGATGCAATATCAACAAAAAGTATAGTCTCCCTTATCTGGTAGATATTTTCTCTATGTTTTCACATCCCTTGTGGCTAGAAAGCACTTCAGGATGGCTTCTGTGGCAAGACTTCATTACTGCAGCAATGGCCAAAAAAATCAGCTTTCCATCACTTAATTACGAAATACATCACAAAAATCTTTAATTCTTCAATTAAAACTGGAGACTTTTTATACTGTTGTTCCCATTAGCTCCCTACAAAGGGGGTGAAGCCTTGGCAATGTAATTCTCCATCTGTTTCTTACATGTGAATGCAGTGGTTTCAAAATCCATAATGTCTGGGACCTGCTTTACATTCTGCTCACAAATGCCTGAGTAAAGCTATAAAAATGATGTGGAAAAAAATAAGCTTCTTTTCATGCTGATGCACTGTAAGTCAAACATTTGGATAGATTCTGAGGTCAGAAAGGACCATTATGGTTCTGGTGCCAAACCTACAGGCCATAGCATTTCACCTAGTGATTTCCATATGGAGCTGAAGAACTAGGAAATACTTATTTAAAGGAAAATCCACTCTAGTCTTGAAATGTACCAATACAGTTCCTCTAAAAGGGATCTCTTGAGTTTGTTTATATCAAAAAGTTCAAACTGGGAGCTTTTAATGTGAATCTAACATCAAATTTAATAAATCATTGTTAGGTGTCTTTTGTGCTACATTATAGGATGGTGATAAAAAACAGGACAGAAAAAGAGCTTTAAAATGAGAAAGCTCCAAACTTCAAAATATTGATCCATAATCCAAACCAATTTGAAATAAGAATGAAGGGTGATTGGGAGCAATCAGCACCTCATTTGTTAAGGTATAAATGGCTCTGAGATAATGAGAGAGCTGACATATGATTAAAAATTGAAAGAGATTCAACCCCTTTTTAAGTAACATAACCAGGAGTCAGATGTGTGTATATTTTCAGAAATGTTATCTCCTGTCCCATGGCAATACTCTCAAGTGTGATTAGTGATTATCAAGCATGATTTATCAACACATTCACATTCTATGGCTCTTAGATGTGTAGATGAATTCTCAGTCTCAGCTTTGTCCTGAAGCGAGGCTCTTATCACAAAAACTTAGCTGTATTCAAAGACTAAGTCTTAAATTTTATACTGCCTTGAGGGATTTCTGTGATTCCCTGGCATGATGGTAGATATTGAACATTGATAGGCACAAATGCAGTTGCAGTGTCTCCTAGATGTCCAGACTTTTTTCACACATGTATGAGTCCTTCTTGAATAATAGGTCTATCATTTATAATGTGTTTAATGAATAAAGAATGAATTGGAAATTAGCGTCAGTAGAATCTCAGAACAAAAGGTATATTCTAATCCAAAATGCTAACGATGATAGAACTCCACGTTTCCTACAAAATTCAGCTGAAGAGATGACTAAATACAAATTGCTTCCTAATAACACCCTCTAAAAACACCCAACTTTTCTCCCTTGGAGGATGTACACATTTCAGAAGAAACTTGGGCAATGCTAGACTGTACAATCTCTCCTGATCCATAAAAGATGCAATAACGTTTTTGGATGGAGGAGCACTCAAACTTCTCTTTCGATTTCTATGTAGTAGATGTTGTTGTCTCCACTAACGTGACTCTAAAGTTACTCTTCAAGCATTTTATCTGGAGTTTCATGGCCAAATGTACCCAGCTTCTAACTTTCTGCAGAGTCAACATAGAGGACAGTTTGGCATTCCTGGGAATACCTCTGTGAGCCCACATGGGATAACTTCCTGCTGGTCTTTGACAGTGATCTAATTGCAGGTTATGGCTTTGGATTCTGCTCCATTTTTCCCTCATCCTTACCCATCTTGGACAAGAGCAGGGATTGGCCTTTCTTTAGGATATTTCTGACTAACAGAATTTCTAAAAGAGATACCAGAAAACAGCAAAATGCCAGTGATTGTATTGGTGTGCAATAATTGGGAGAGGCTTTTTTTTTTTGGACTGTTCTAACTCAGCTGCACAAGGCTGGTCACTGAGCAGGGTGACACTGAATGAGTCTTGCAGGAACTTTCCATCTTTGTTTCTGCTAAAGAAATTGTCCCTCTTCTGGCCCTTTCTTTGGGGACAGCTATGAATCTTATTAAGCTCATTGCTGTATTCATTTCTGGTGGAGCCCAGAGGCTGAACATAAGTTGCCTAAATATATGTTTTTTAATTACACACTGTCTTAAGAAAGAGAGAAAGGGATAACACTTGTTTCCTCCCTTCCCCATTTTAAATGTTTTAACATGAAATGTTGTGATGCCTTTTCTGATTTCCTAGGAAGTTGTTGGGTATTTTTTCCCACCCTCTTAGCCTGGAGAGCTCCCTTATATCTTAGGGCAGGTTTTGGAGTCTAGATGTCTTTTTAATAATAAAGAGGCTTCCCCCTCTTAGGCTTCCTGGGAATTGCAAGATACTTTCTCATGAATTTTTGTATCATGACATCTGACAACAACAACAACAACAAAATATATATATACATATATATAAAATCCAGCCATTCATTCCTTGGCTTCACCCACAATGGCAAGTTGCCATATTTGTTTGTTGGCCTGAAGAGCTGCTTGAAGGACACGACAAGATCATAGAAATCCCCTTTCTGTCACACTTCCTTCTGGGAAGAAGTTCTTTCGAGGCTAAACCCCTCAGGATAATCCAAAATAGAGGAATTCTTTTAGAGATCTACCCTTTTAAATGGAACTCGCTGTCTTTTCTTGGGAAGGAAAAGTGACAGTCCCCTAATATCTCCATCCTTGCAAATACATGTGATACGAGCCTTTTTTATAGCTGGACTAACCCTATTACTTTTTTATACTCTTCTTCCTCTAATTGCCAGGAAACCTTTTACAGCTCTGTAGGAGCCAAGCACTAGGGTTTTCCCAAACAGAGTTGTGCCAAGATGTTTAGACCCTAATTCCCCCCACATTACGCAACTGTTAATTGGGAAAGATCAGCAGCAGACAGCTTGCTATGGGACATTCAATCCCCACTTGTAGCAGCACGTATGATCTTTAGGAGATGGTTCATGGATTCTCTGCTTGTAACACTTGGCAGTTCCCAAGCAGTTGCTGGGCTGGGAAGAAGTATTGCTGATTGTCAACCTCAAGGGTTTAAGCAAATATGCCTGAAACATCTATTTGTGGAAAGAAAAACTCTCAGCATTCTTACAGCACCAAGTCCTGGGAACGAGCACAGATTTCAGAGATCCATACCAGCATGACCCTGTGCATCACAGGATGTTTCTGCAGTTTGTGTTAGGCAGAAATGTAGAATCTCTGGCTTTTGTGTACTACAGTTGCCAAAAGATCCTTGTTGGGATGACTCTGGCTGTACGATTGGAAGAGCCAAGAGGATAACCTGAAAGAAACGGACAGCTGAGAGGGGATCTCATCAATTCCTGTCAGTGTCTGAAGGGAGGTGTCAGAGCATGGATCCAGGCTCTGCTCCGTGGTGCTGAGCAATAGGACAAGAGGCAATGGGCAGAAACTGAGGCACAGGAAATTCCACCTGAACATGAGGAAGAACTTCTTCACTGTGCAGAGACTGAGCACGGGAACAGATCACCCAGAGAGGGTGTGGAGTTTGGAGATATTCCTGAACCATCTGGACACAATCCTGTGCCATGTGCTCTGGCAGGACCCAGCTTAAGCAGGGAGCCGGGACCAAATGACCCACCCTATGATTCCTTCCAAACTGACCCCTTCTGTGCAAAAAAAGCCCTCAGTGGCAATCTGCAGGAATAGCAGGTTATGCTGGTACTGCAGATGTAGAGGAAAAGGAAACAGAATGAGTCCAACAAAGCCAATTTTCCCAGTGAATCACGTTTGATAGGTCACTGTTTTATCCAGACTAATGCAAACATGAATCTTGGTTATTCTGCAACCAAGAGAACACACAGTGTTCTCAAGATCAGATCCTGGCTCCAAGTGTCCATCTATGACTCAGAGTAATCTTCAGCTTCATGGATGGCCTAGACCAGTAGATTACTGGAACAACAGAGAATGTGTAAAATGATAAATTTTCCAGAGAACATGCATGTGTTTTGGGATAACTTCTCCCTCAGTCTTGCTTTAGCTCTTCAGGTTTGCATGTCCATCAGCATCCATTCCTACATCCCCTTCTGTGACTGTCCTTTGATGCTTTCAGAGTTTTTGCAATATTGTCACAGCAGCTGGTAGTAATAGTATGGTGAAATCTCCTCACATAAATTCCTGCACGGCCCTTATGCCCCTGCTCTCACTGGAGGGATCATCTACATGATTCCATCCATGGGAGAGTGGAATCAGGCTCCTCGATGGGAATGCAATTGTAAATATGTTTCTTTTATTTTCCCTTTATTTAGCAGTGATGTAAAATATAAATGGGTATCAAGTCTGTGGTAACCACCTGAAAGTTAGGAAAAAAAGTTATTTTTCTATTGTGGTCTTATTTGTCTGAGTTGCTGCAAAAGAAAGACTTTGAGAGCTGGTTAACTTCTATTTAATTACTCGTCTCTAAGGTTGAAATAACTAAGTGAAGTCAAATTTAAGAAAAAAAAAGAAAGAAGGAAAATTAGTAACAATAATAAAAAAATCTTTCCATGTCTTGCTAATTGTAAAGAAAAAAACCCAAGGACTGGGCCTGAGGGATCCAGCTTCAAAACCAGTTTCTGATGTGACACAACCTTTCCTCAGCACATTTAGCTCTGCTGCTGCTAATAGCATCAAACTGTTAAAATGGATTTAAGAGCATAAACTGTTGTTGCTACAGAAATAGCAGTAAGCAAGTAATTAAAATGCACAACTTTCTTAGGGGAATGGAAAGCATTGCAAGATACAGATGTAAGTCATTCTTCCTAAGTGCAATAGTCCGTGTTTAAAACAGATTTTAGACTTAACATTCATCAATCTTCTGTAATAAAATGAGAGTGGGCTTTGGTATTGAGAACCTAAGCTATTCCTTAGGCTTCACTGACAGAAACCAAATGAAAACCAGGCAAAAACTCCTCACTAAAAGTGAGTCCATCTGGGGCTGGGAGGTAACAGGAATAGTCTACATCGTGGGGTAATGCTGAAGGCCAGCCAGGACATCAACAGGTAGATCATGTTTCTTTTTGAGTCATCAAAACCCTTTTCTCTCCCAGGGAGAAGACTGGGCAGCAGTATCACCACTTGCTGTTCTTTGGAATGATGACCATAAGCTCTGGGGACTGGCACATATCTGATACACAGAAGGGAAGTCTGTGCATATCAGCATCAGCCTACTTCCACCTCATTATTCCCTCAGAATGGGTGTTTCCATCCAAGCAATTATTTGAGACCTTTTGACTGAGATGTGGGCACTCAGGTCTTTCCTCCCAAGCTTACGTTACATTTCCAGGACACTCTTTATAACCAGGGTCTGGAATTTGTTATTGGTAAGTGCAGGATAAAATTGCACAAAATTAATTTTTTTTTAATGTTGACCTTGATCAGTTTTCTCTATGTTACCCTTGATTGCCTGTTGGTTGTCTTCCATTATTCTTGTTGAAATGACAGAAGGAGAGGGAATAGCTATTAACATCAATATGTGAGGCAAGGGTCGGGTTGCAGAGGATGAGGAGGTAGGAGGGAGGCAATAGTGGTGGAAGGCAGCAAAAAAGACATTTTTGTACAATGCATAATCAATTCGTGGCTCTTGTCCCCCTCATACTTACGAGGCCTGAAATTTGGTAGGATTCAATTTCTAAGGCTAATGAGATTGTTCACAATTTAAAGATCAGGAATGAAAGAAAATCATGTTTATAAAGCCAGGGTAGAAGCCAAATGGTTTTTGGGGCAGCACAGGGCAGAACGTGGCTCCCTCACAGCATTTTTTCACTGTTTGTCTCCTCTGGAATATCTTGCACCTTCCTCTGAAGGACTTGTGTTGTTCGTGGTATGATCATGGCAGACACATCCCTGGTCCAGTCTGGCTTCCTGTAATTGCCTATTTATTTAGGTCTGGGTTTCAGTTGCAGTGATTTGGAGCAGAGCTGTTATTTTGGTTTCAGAATTAAAGATTCTGAATAAATTAATTTGATCTGTCTGCTTGACTTAATCTGTTGCATTGCCCATAACTAGGCAGTCTGGAAAGCAGAGAAATGGCAATACCCACGCTGTTCCCTTCCCTTCTGGAGAGGGAGCCCCTTTTCCATTGGTAACTTCACACCAAGGAGGCCAATTTATCAAGGAAAGGAGAGGGTTCTGGTTCTCTCTCACACACAGAGCTCATTTTACTACATGCAACAGCCTACACCCTTCCAGGAAACAATTGTGGAACCTGGAACTGTCCTAAGCAAACCAGGAGACCTGGTCATATTGAACTCTAATACTGAATTTTTCCACTGTAACTCAATTCCACTCTGACTTGCCAAAAGTTTCAATCACTGGTTTCTTGTTTTCATGCTTTTATTCTGCAGTGCTCTTGACTGTAGTAAAGAGTAATTTAAAAATATATGAATATGAAAGAGCAGAGGATTATAAACCAGGGTAATATTTGTTCAAAAATTGCATAATATGTCAAGGGATTTGAAACCATTTTGCAGCCATTAGTGAACACTGCCTGACAATGAATTGATAGGGTGGCAAATCATTATTTTAAAGATCTACTGCAGTGGTTAGCTGCTGGGTGAAAATAAATATCCCTTTATTTCTCGGTAAAGGCAGATGAATAAATGAAATTTATTACACGTACAAGATGTTTTAAAATCTCTCTGCCTGGTAGCCAGTGAGAGGTCAAAATCAGGTTTCCTATCTGCTAGTGCTTGGTCAAAGAAGTGTACAGGGTGTTAATTTAGCTCAAAGATGTCTGGGTAAATTTATAGGAAGGAAGTTTGCAGACAGGAAGGAGGGGTGTGGATGGGAAAGGCTTGCCCTGTGCTGGGCTGCATTGAATGCAGTCTCAAATCACAGCACATGGATAAGAAAGAATTTAGAAATTAATGTGCAATCTTAAGAATTAAATTCTCTATCAAGCGACCTTAGAGTCTGGCAGCTGTTCTGGAGCTGATAAGGAGGGGACCGGCCGAAACGTTCCCATGGAAGGCTCTCGTCCCTGGCTGGCATTACACGAGCTGCAGAGCATGAATCAGACTCTAATTCTGTCAGCCAGTGATAGGGCCTGCGAGGCACTGGCCTGGGCCTCAGCTGAACAATATGCTCCCTTGAGTTATGGGAATCGTAGAGTCCCTATTGCTTTTTTTTTCTTCTTTCTTTTTTCTTTTTTTTTCTTTTTCCCCCCCACTTCAGCCTGTTTTTCCCACACTGCCTCCTGTCCTTTTCATTCCAGAGCATGCAGTGCATAAATACATGTGTGCATTAGCTCATGTGTATAGTATATCAAAGTGCATTTGGGAATGACTTAGCACAACACTGTTATCGTACCCAGTGGAAGCAGCCCAATGCCACAGGACACACTGACTGTGTTTTTGACAGCCAGGCTCCAAGGATAACAAAATCATGTGTCTTGGTTTATGGGTGGGCAAATCTTTAAAAGCTCAGTTTGCACAGGCAGTGAGTTTGGAGCGAATCTCCTCCCTCCTCCCCCTTTTCCTTATTTTTCCAGTCGACCCAGGTTCGGTGTCGTCGGGCCAGCCAGGCTTTTATCGTGTGTGACAAAGTAAACATCAGTGTGGTGACAGAGAGTAAAAATGCTGTGGGAGAAATAATTTGGTTTACTTTAACCTCGCAGAAACTAAACTGTATGAAACTGAAAGTGTTCAATTTACTCTGCCTGAAGCCAAATGCCAGAGACACATTAAAACATCTGTTTGCGTTTATAACCTGATTGACTTTGCCAATGATAAAATGGATTTTAATATGATAATTTGAGTGCCCAGAGAAGTGGTATTAAATAGTTTGCTATTTTTGCCCTGGGTCACTAATCATTTGATTCCTAATCCGAAGCTCCTTGAAGACAAAGAGTCTTGCTGTCAGGTTTTGGGTGAGGTACATTTCTTCCTGAGGACCATATAAATGTGCTCGAATACATCATTGTTAGCACAGCAGTTCTGCTGGGTAAGGATTCACGCTGAACAGAATTTCTGGTGAGGTTTCAACATTTCTGACTTCCTCTGTTTTAAAAGAATCAAAATACACAAAGCAGAAGCCATGGCATGTTATCTTATTTTACATAAAAACACTGAATTAGGGAAAATGTAACTAAAACATCATTTTAGTTTGTTTCAAAGTTGGATGAAGGTCAGTAATCAACTCATAATCAATTATCTAATCCTCTTTCAATAAGAAACAAGGCTGAAAATCCCATCAAAAAGGCCTTTCTCCAGATATGCTTGCTTCAGTCTGTTATTCTTTTCTGGATCAAAGAAGATGAATGAATTGCACCACATCTTAGGCCTAGTTCTGAAGGTGTTTTGGATTAGCAGTGAATCATCATAATAAAATGGAAATAGAGGCTTCATGTTAGGTTCTTCAGACAGGTTTTTGGTTAGCAGTGTCTTATAGAGGTGCTCTTCTGTAAGGTTAAACTCATACCCAAATGCTGCACCAAAGAAACCCCCACCTCCCCTCACCAGAGCCATCTGTAAACTGAGTTTCCCAAATGCTGATAGGGATGGTTGAGTGTGAGAATGAGTGATGCTGGAAGCTCGGTGAAGGCCTTGCAGAGCAGAGTACCACAGGTATTCTGTTGGCTTTCCTTGGCAGCAGAGGGTCTGCTTAGAAAGTGGGATTCATGAAAGTCTCCAGCTCGGAACAATGGGCTCTATCTTGCATTCAAAGGTGACATTATTTAAAGGTTCATGGATTTGGATGGCATAGGGGAGATTTGGGGCTACTCTCACCTGAATTCTGAGCACAAGGCAGAGATGAATTTCTGATGGTTTAGGATGGGGCTGTAACTTCAGCTTGAGCTAAAATGTCAGCATCAGAAATGCATCAAATTTTCTGGTCAAGAAGTGACTGGAGAATCTCTAGGCAGGTTATTACTCTCTAGTAACACATTGTGTGTTAACCTTTTCACCTTCTATTGTTTAGGACCAGGTTATTGTTTAGGACCATTAGCTGTTAGCTAATGGTGTTGACGAAACTTTGATTAATGTATAGTGTTAAAATTCTTCCACTCTTTAGATCATTCATCAACAGAATTCATATGAATGGGAATTTCATGCATGAGTATTTTCCAGATAGTCCAGAGGATTTATTTTCAATGAATGAATTATTTGCAATCTACGCATTTTGATTCTGATGTATGATTTTAATAGGCTAAATTCTCCTATTTTATTAATACTGTCTAAATAATTATTCTCTGCTATAAAATGAAATAGAAGAATAAATAATAGATACTCTGATAAGAAAAATGAGTATTGGTCTGAGTAAGCAGTTTAGGATGACTCATTATTTGTGATGCACATAAACACACACAAAAAAAGAACATCTTTAAAACAAGATAATATAAATCCAAAGGAAATCAAGGTAAGTCAGGTAACTGAACCAGTTCTCTAATAAATATATATAATGATTAATGATATTCCATTAAAAGATCTGGCCAATTCAGTGTCCTTGCTAATCAATATGTTTGCATGTTCACGAGTTACCTCTCCGAACCAATGTCCGTGGCCACTTCTAGCACATGAGCTGGAATCACATGTCACTGCAGCCCAGCTTCCAGGCCCTTCATGTGGACAAGCTTTTCTCCTGGCTGGAGCCTGCCAGCGAGGCTTTCAGCCCTACTTTAGCAGAACTGGTGCCAAGCACTTTTTTGGTATGAGCGTGAACAGATCTTTACAAGACCCAAGCTGGGGAAACCCCATACAAGCTCTGCAGCAAAACCCATGGAAATCAGATTTTGATCAGGATAAGAATTTAAAAGGAAACAATCTGGAAACAAATAGTTTTCATTTTTTCCCCTTCCCCCTTTCTAACGTGAGGCATCCCTTCTTTTTTTCCCTGCATAGTTTGAGGGAAATATCTCAGTAAGCAATTAGAGGATTTTCTCCAGCGAACAGGAATCTCGCAGTGTGATGTTTTTCATCTGGCATGGCTTTGTTACTCTCATTGTGGGCCGTTGTGCTGAATAGAAGGCAGACATTACTCAGAATGAGAGTGGAGACTGTCTGTTTCTGAGAGCTGAGGCTTTATTTGAAATGCATGCTTTGCCAGTGAAGCCTCTCTTTTATATTGCAGCCCCTCAGATGTGTGTTACAGGGCTGAAACCGTGCACAGATCCTTTGCCTTCCAACAGCCACTAACATTACACTTTTTACTAAGTACACCATGAACAAGTGAGTGAGGGAATCACTGAAACTGAATCAACTTACCTGCTGCTCCTACAGTGCACGAAATCGAGGTTCCTGCCAAACATTTGGCAGAACAAGAGGTACACTTTCTTTTTTTGAGCTGAAGCGTTTCTAGTTCCAATAGAAAGAATATAAATGAAAAATGTGTAACTAAATGAACCCTGAAACACTTTCACAGCACTTACACACGTGTCAGTCTGCATGGACTCTGGCCTTAGCTGCACAGTTGGGTTAGCGTGGGCCATGCTCCCTTTGAGGATTCTGAGTGGGAAAACGTGGAAATATCCAAACTCAGAGAATCCAAAATGTCTCGCTCACTCTTGTCACCTCTTGTCACCTGGTTGCATTCACACCTGGTGTTCTTTTTTCCATCTTTGGCCATGATAACGTGCCATTCTTGAAATGACTGGCTTCATAAAATAGAACCATGATGTGCTACAGGGAGAAATTGGACTTTGGTGCCATTGTTTGCTGGTACGGCCTGGCAATATAAAACAGCTTCAAAGAGGAGAGAACTTGCCATGATGGCCAAAGTTAGAAAATAGAGGGATAGAAGAGTTATCAGCCCCACCTCCCTTTCTCTGTCTTTTTTCCATTAAAACTCTTATTTAACACAATTTTAAAATAGACTCCCAGTACAAAGTACAGATACCCCTGGAACTTGTTTAAATCAAATTTGTGCATGCTGAGCTTTGCTCTTATTTCTTATGAAAGAGTTCCTCTGCATCCAATACTTATTTGCAGCAAGAATACGTGCAGCTCATCAGAGGGTGTGCATAGTATAGCAAAAGAAAAAAATACATAAAAATTGGCAGCTGTCAGAGTTAGCATCAAGCCAAGTGCACAAAGCTGAAGCTCTGTCAGTGACCCGAGAGTGGGTGCAGCACACACAGAGGGGATGTGTGTCCCCAGCTGCCTCACACTTGTGCTTCAGAGCTGATCTGCAGCACTGATGTAAGCAGCAGCAATTCCTGTGACAACAGGGACAGTCACACTGGAGTCTGCATTTAGTGCTCGGAGACTCTTTCTTAGGAGCAATGGGCAATGGAGTGAATCACGCTCTTGAAATATACGTATTTTTTGTTCTGTGCTTTATTGAAACCACCAGCTTGTTTTACTCAGTTCAGTGAATGGTGTCATATTTTAATGAATCAATTTAGAATAAACCTGAAGAGTTCTACCAATTACAGCATTTTAGAAGGCAGTTGTCATTCACACATCTCTGAGCTGTCCATATTTTTGTCAGAATACCTGAATTTTATCAACCATTTGGCCTGGACTATTCCTCAGATAATATTTCTCATCAGCGTGACTCATTTCAGTTGTGTGGAGGTGTTGAACCTAAACATTTTTCATAAAATGCTCTGAGACCTTACAAATGCTATCCAGGAGAAAAGTGTTACCTTAGGCAGCTTGAAAACCTGAAGCTGAATGTAGAGAGGCCACATCTAATTCTTGGAGAGGCCAGTGAAGGAGGCAATGTCTAATAAAAATCCCAAGTACAGGACTTGGATTTAACTCAGGCTGCAGTGATTCATGGTTTAAGGTTCCTGGCTCACTCCCTGGTGCTAGGCATGGTGAGAGACATCCTGCTGCTTAATAATCCTACAACCGAGCTGGATTTTGCTTGGCAGAGTGAAAGGTGTTGCAGATGATTTCATGTGCCCACCTTACTACTGAGTAAACAGATAAAGTATAGGTTAAAGGTTATTTGAGATGGTATTTGAGAATGTCAGAGTGTTACAGATGACATGCAATGCTAATAGAGAGGCTTAGCCTGTATTTGTTAACTCTGAGGTGGAAGGAGCTGTTTTTTACACTGAACTGGAGAATTTGAAGGACTAGCAGGAAGTGATGGCTACAGGATACAAAGGGGTGGGGGAAGCCATCAAGTTTTATTGCTGTTCAGTAAAAATGATCACATTACTCCCAAGTGGCAGAGTTGCATATGTAGAATAGGTTTTCATCTAGCAAGCGACCTTGAAAATGCCATACCTGACTGTACATGATGCGTGTTTTATCCATGTCTTGCATCTGTGGTACCTCAGTGCCTTCTCTTTTCTCTTTTCTTTCTTTTTCCCCTTTTCCTTTATTATGTAGACATTATTACTGGATGAGTATGGTTATCGCTGCATGAATTCAATTTATTTTAAGGTTTCTTTGCTGGAGATATTTATGCGCTGATTACTCTCATATTGCATATTCTTTTTGTAAGATATGGGGCTGAATTCAGCTTATGAAGTTAATATTCCTAAACTTTACATTTTTTAATTATGTGATGTAGTTTTTAGAGTTACTTGCATGTGTCTCCATCTTAAGAGCTTAAAAAGCCCACCAAATTACTTTTCTTGTGAAGCCAACTGCACTTGGACTCCAGGTTTACAAAGGATTCCCTTTCCCCAGGCAGGCTGTGTAATCAGGGCTGTCCTAAGCACTGTGCAGTTTAGGATCACAGAATCGCACAAATTCAGCATTAACACAGCATGGGGAACCCAGCAGAGCAGTCCACCTCAGGGTTTTAGTGGTTTTTTTCCTCCTGCTCAGCTGCTCTTTTGCCAGAAAGCCAGCTTTCTGCAGCCTTCCCTGTGACCCAGGTCCCTTCCCTGTGGAGAGAGCTTTGGAAAACCCAGTCTCTTATTCTCCAACACCGGGTTTCTTCTTTGCTGATGGAACACATGAACTTCATTTTGGCTGTTGGAAAACTTTACTTAGTTTCATTTTGGTTTGGCTGCAACCTTCCCCTCCTCCAATTAGTGAACATGAGACTTTTCCTGAGATGTTTCCCTCCCATCTCAGGAGGGGAGAGGTGTCTTGGGTCTGTTGTTAGTCACTGGTGTAGGAGAGGGGAAAGCTACGTACTGCAATTCCCTTTCCATTACAGACTCGAAGGGTGTGATTTGTTCCCTCTTTCTCTTTTGGAAACTGAAGTGTTCATCTCTGCTTTTCATTGGGGAAAGTGTCTTATGGTGAATATTTTAGAGCTGTTTCAGTGTTTCATGTTCAAACTTGGAGAGATTAGAGCTTTTTGGGTTTTTTATCCCATGCTTGACATCACTTTGGCAATGAGAACAGCTTGGGCCAGCCTGTGAGAGAGAATCTGTAGAGAATTCCTGCTGGAATGTTGTGCTACTCTGCTCCCTACTTTGTGATTCTTCCCGGCAAGATGTGCATTGGGAAAAATGTATTCCAGTTCCTTTGTAACTAGGAGTTTTATTATGTCTTGTAAAAAAAAAAACCAAAACACAAACCAAAAAGTTTTTGTATTGAAATTTAATATTGTAGTTCTTATACCTCAATTTCCTTAACCTAGCAAGCGCTATTTTAACCAAAGAATCTCAGTTTTAGGGAAAAACTTTATATCTAAATAGGTAAAATACAAAAAGGGAATAAGAAAATGTTAAACGTATTCACTGAGAGATTTTGAGGCTTGAGTTTTTTGGGCTTTCAAGGTCAGGAGCACTAGTACAGCTTAAAAGAACTCATTTCAGTAAGGTTCATTAAATCTATGAAGCATAGATTTAATACTCCTTACATCTCTGACAGTTTTTTAACCTTATATCCCAAATCAGCAACTATTTTCGTAGGTTTATAGGTGAAATAGTTTTGAAATCAAGCCAGGGAGTTACAGACTTTGAATGTTTTTGAGCAAGAGAGGGGAGAAATTTTAGTGGCTGGTGGTCCATAGATAAAGCATCTTGCCAATAATCACCTTTTATTGGTTTGAATACAGATCTGAACTTCAGTCCCACGTGAGTCGTGGTCTCTAACACGAACAGTTTTCAGCTCAGAATCAACTTCTGATATTTAAATGGGAGTGCAAACTTTGTCAGAACTTTGCAAAGATGAACATGTTTTGCAAATTGAGGGTTGCAACTATTAATTTTACAGCCATACCATTTTGGGTAGTATTTAAGAAGTCTAAAAGCTTAAAAGCGATGCATCAAAGAATGTTGTCATGGAGGTTTCAGAGAACAGGAACCTTGGGCAAGAATACTAATAAAGTAATTCTGTGTCCTTTTAATCCTTTTTCATGATTCAATATAAATTTGGGACTACTTGGGTTGAATAAATTGTATCCATTTGGCGAGCTGAAAGAATTTATTCTCTTGGGGGGAAAAAATAGATTTTCTGGCACAGTTTTTAAGATGCTGATTGCTGATAATGGTGTGCCAAGTCAGGTTCTAGCATAGTGATGATCGCTGCTTGTCTCAAGGGAATTTTTTCTCAGGCTAAACTTCCAAGGCAGTTAGCTACTTGGCCTTCAGCAGGAATTTTAATCCTCTCTGAACTCTTCTGGAAATCAATAGGAACTCAGCCTGACTTTGAATGCCTGTAAGAGGCTGAGCTGGTAGTTTGGTGTGCTTCAGACACCTTTGGAAATCAATCCATTTGCTGTTCCAAACTGACCAGAAGTTTTGGAGCACTGCTCCAAAACAGACACTCTGTTTTAGCCAGGAGACTGCTCCATTTCCTTGGTGAGAGAAGGGATGCTTAGATGAATAGTCTGTCAATTTGTTAAGCATGAGGGATCCATAAAAATGAAAGTTATTATTGCAGCAGGAATTTTCCCACGGCAAAACCAAAACAGAACTGACTTTCATCCACAAAAATATTGCGAGTGAACCCCTTGTTTGCTTCTTACCTCTGTTAGTCTGTTTTATACAAGCCTTTGTGAGGACTTAGGCGAGGAGCACAGGCATGTTGATCCTTGCATCCACAGAAGAATTCTATGAGCTAAACACATGTTCTGCCATTGGCACATTGCTGCTGTCCTGCCAAAACCCTCCTCCGTGCTTGGCTTCCGCAGCAATGAGCCTGGGTGGAGGAAGGAAGGAACAGCTGGGAGGTGGTTATGGTTTCCTGATGCCCTGCCCCACCCATGGCACAGGTTAGCTCAGTTCTGAGTCGCAGGCAGCTGGTAGAAATCCCCAGGAGAATCTCCATTCATCCCCTGCTTTATCTCCACCCAGTACCTGGCACACATCCTCTGCAGCAGGCGGCTGCTGCTGCTGCTGCTGCTGAAGGAATTGCTTTTCCCAGTTCTATCCTCCCTCCTTCAGCTCTTTCTCTTTTTGGGATGCTGCTTGGAAGAAGAACAGACTCAGTTCTGTTCTTTGGATTTCGGGACAAGTTTGATTTTAATAGGACTTGTGTGCATGGAGTTTTATCTGGAAGCCCAGGGGGCCCCAGCTGATTTATTTTAGTTTTTTGAAGGGTATGTTTCTGGAACTAATTCCAGTTAAAAAGCTGAGGTCCAAGAAGACCAGAAAACTATTCACTGAGGAGGGAGAGAAAATGTGCTGGGAGAAGCAGAATGAAATTTCCAAAGAACACTGTCTACCTCTGTCCTGTTGGAAAGTTCACCTTTCCCAACACAGAGGTTATCTTGAGCATTGAATGACAGATAAAGCTTGTGCCATTTAAAATACTCCTTGTGCTATCTGCCAATAATACACCCTGCCACAAATTTATCAGCAATTTACAAGGCCAAATTCAGAATCAGTTAATTAAGCAGCCTGTAATATCCCTTTGGCTGATAAATAAAGTATTTCAATACCAACAAAGTGGTGAGACCAGTTTCACAGACTAGTGCTGAACCATTTTACAGCCTAGCAGAAAGCAGAGTGAATTCTGGATCAAAGGATGACCAGTGCTAAGTCCAGGACTATAAGCTGCAGTTATCTGATGTCCTGGTGAAGGGCGAGCCACAAACAGAGCTATTGGCTGACACCCCTGGAAAGTAGTAGTAATAATAAACATCTGGAGGGTTTGACATACTCATGGTTGCCAGTAAATAATCCCTGGCTCTGAAGCAATTCCTTTGGAGAAGCAGTTTGAGATATGGAGAATCTAAAAAGTAATTGTGTGATGGAATGGTGGACAATATCCTGATAAATCAGGACCGCTCGTGTGTTGGCATAAATAATGAACAGAGTCATAGGAAAAGGTGGGGAAAAGGGATCAGTTTGCAGCATTCTGTGATAGGAGTCAGCCATGGAGGGAGGGAGAAGAACCACCAAGTGGCAGGTCATCCCTCTGGAGCACCTAAAAATGCAGCCCTTCGTTCCTCACAGGGACCAACAGCAAAACCAAGGGAGTGGGCTTGTGCAGCCAGGAAGAGAAACGCTTGTGCCCACTGAGGATTTGATGCAGATTTAATCGAGTTCAGTACAAACCTCCCAGTAAGTGCTGAGAGACTGGGATCTGGCCTGCAGAGCTGCCTGTTTACATCCCAACCTGCAAACATGAGTCCACATGCCCAAAGCAGCACTTCACACTTTGGTGTTTACTCCCAGCCATTCTCAGAGATTCCTTTTGATGAACGCCCCAATTATCACCTTGCTGCAGCTTTCATCTGATTTTATGTGTCTGTCTTGTCTCTTGGATATCATGAACACACTGGCAGTGCAGCTGCCATGTACTGAGGACACCTTGGTCTGCTTTTCTCCTCTCTTTTCCCCCTGCAGCCCCATTTGAGGCAATCGGGGCGTATGTGCAGATGAGATCGGTCTCATGCACCCACACCAGCATTATTCTCTTGCATTAAAGCCTCATACCCAAGGTATTCATGACCTAATTGAGGCTGGTGGGAGCCCTGCTGTACAAACCCATGGGGCTGCTTCCCTTCAGGTAAACCCTGTTGACAGGCAGAAGGTTGCTGCTTGTAGAGGCAAGTTCCTTGCCCCAGTGCACATAGTGCTGCAGATACATCATCAGATTAGTCAAATGTCTGTGAAAAGGAGTCTGTCTCCAAGGTTCCAGTTGCTCCTTGCCTGCCTTTGATATTCCTGTGCTTGCACAAGGAGTTTGGCCATGCTGGCATTACGCAGGGCTCGCTCATAGAGAGCTCATTGTCTGTGCCCTTCTCCCAACAAAGCACTAAGGTGTGGGGCTTAGGTACAGGCGTGGGATGTGCTTCCCATTCAGATAATAAATCAAAAGATAATTGCTGCCTTTTAGCAGCAGTATCAATAACCTGATAAGATAGCTTTTACTGAAAGGAAAAGAACTGCCCTATCCAGTGTTTGGGGCTACGGGTGAAGCAATTTAGAGCTGGAGGGCCACTGATCAAACACTGCAGATCATTACAGCCATAGGGGTTTCCTGTAAGGAATCCTAGATGAATACATGCCCAAGTATTCATTAAATGTCATATAAGAATGAAAAAAAAACAACTAAAAATGGTTTGATGGCACTGATGCTGTCTTATACACTTGCAAAAAAATGCCACAGAGAGGTTCCAAGGTGTCCTCATTATTGCAAACAGCACTTGCATTCACACAGTCCACTACCTGGGCTTGTTTACAAGGCATATTTTAATTTATTTTGACATGGAATTTTGCTTATTTTTATTTTTTCCTTTTTTTTTCCTTTTTTGTTGTAATATTTAGTGTTAAATGGTACTGATAAAATTTAATACGCATGCTGCATTTAGTATTCTATGTATTCTATCATGCTCTAAGTAACATATTTATCATGCTCTAAGTAACATTATATTTAGAATTTAATGTTTTAAAGACAGCTCTTCTGAGGGAACCTTCATATTGAAAAAAGTTTTATTTGTTCCAAGTCGGAGCAGAAAACATGTTTTGGAACACTGGAATTTCCCACGGGGCACAGATCCTGTTTTCCAACCAACTCTGGTATATGGGCTATGAAAACTCTTTCTGATTTGCCCAAAGAGGACTTGGCTCATGATCCCTTCTGAAGTTTATTCAAGGGCAAAAAGATGGGGTGATTATTGTGAAGAAATCTCATTTTGGTTCATTCCCAGAAGACCAAAGTAAAAGCCAGCAAAGAGCTTGATGCTGTCTCACCCACCAGCTGTCATTTCAAACCCAGATGCTCCACATCCCTTGCCAGCTTCTTGCTGGGGGAATGGGAGGAGGTAGGCAGGGCTCAAAAAATAAAATAATTTTAAAAAGAAGAAAAGGAAAGTTGAATATTGTTTGCTCAAACTATGGTTTGATGCAAAGAAAACATAAATAGGAGCCCTTGGTAGCCACATGTGTCACACATTCCCAACCTTATGATAAATTGTGTCCAGCTTTGCATATTAATGGAGGTGTTTAATGATAAATCCCTTCTAGCTTTTGGCTATGGGGATCTTTCCATTTCATGTTTTAAGGAATTTCGATGTGTAGATGCATATGTGGTTCCCATCACTTCGTTAACCAAGCATAGATTAACAGAGTTGTCCCTGCGTGGTAAAATGTTACCTCCACTTTATGGATGTAAACCCAGAGACACTGAGATTTTTAAAGGCTTCATCCACAGCCTGTAGGCATTAGTGGGAATCTTTTCCTTGATTTCAATGGTTATGGATCATGCCCTTAGTAACTTGCCTGAGGGAACTGCTGTGATGACTCAGTCAAACTGCTCACTGAGTATTTGATATTTTAATTTTTTTTGTCCATCAACAGAATATATCTGACTATTTATCTCCTACAGTGTATATAAAACTATATTTTAAACTCATAGCTTTGTTCTTAGTGCATTTCCTCTCAATAGGAATCGAGCAGAACAATAGCTCAGGTCATTGTCTTTGTCGGTTATAATAAGGTGCCCAAAAATACTGAAGTATTCCAAAAATTACTAGTCCTGGCTGGCCTCAAAGCCATGGATGCATAAGGATAGCTCATGCTTAAGAGAAAAATCATTGTACTCTGTCTTTTTCTTTTTCTACATATCATGGGTCTAGATACTTTTTCAAAACCATTATTAGGTTTACTATAAATACTTAATCAAGAAATTTATATTACAATTATGCGAGAAGACAAATATTTGTTGTCCCCAGCACTGGAAATAAAAATGACTTGCTTTACAAAATACTGTGCTACCAGTACAGCTTGCATTCAAGCCTTTAGCAGAAGTGTAAAATGTGGTTCCTTGATGAAAGCTGGAGCAATCCTGATCTTTTCCTGGCCTTTGAGCTTTGCTGTGTTTAGGTGGTTGTCAGCTCTTATGTGAGTGTGAAGTGATGCACAGCGAGCTGCCTGTGAGTAATAACTGAATGCAAAGGCTCCAGACTGAGCAGATTTCACCTGATACAGAGGAGTTTTAATTAGAACTAATGGGGTAAAACTGAGAAAATGGCATATTTGGGCTGGATGTCAGGAAAATGTTCCTGGTGGTGAAAGCTGTTATGGTGTCTTCTTCCAAGGGAAGCACTAGTAGCAGTCTGTGTAAGTAAATCACAAAAAATATATATATTGTAAAGATGGAACTGTTCTTGAGCTGATGAGGACGGGTTGATTTGACTGCAAAGTTCATTACTCAGCTTTTTCCTCCTCAGAGTCCCACGATTCGTTTTATTTTCCTGAGTGTACCATGGAATTATAGCTTGGTTTGGGAAAATAAGCCAAAATTGATAGGCCTGGGGAAAAAAATTATTTATCTGTTCCATCATTCTTTGTTTGTAATATTTGTTTAGTAACTTTAAAAAAATATTAATCCCATATAAACTTTTTCATGATTATTTCAATTGTTCATGTGTATTAATTCATGAAAAAAGAACAAACTCCTCTGTGACATTGAGACTTGGTACCACGTGTGCTTAATGTTACAGACTCGTCCAAAGAGAAAGATTTGTGTTTGTTCAGCTTCATAGGAACTATGGTAGAACCCCTTTGAAATGCTGACCTCAGCACCCAACCCATGAATTTCCAGTGAGGTAACTGGTCCAGAGTGGGCCAGAATGAAGCAGCAGTGACTAAGCAGTGGTTTCAGTGTTCCCCAGGTTCCTTCTTTCATGGCCCAGATGCCTGAGGAGTGGGATAACCGTGGCTCTGGCTGGTTCTCTAGAGGGTGCAAAATAAAATGGTGCTGCCTTGTGAAGCTGCATTGTGAGCTCCTGGCTGGGAGCGTGACGGAAACGCTTCCAGAGGAAAAAGCCCCAGAGAAAAGAAATGCTAAAAATGTCTTCATTAACTATGCAGATGAGTGAGTTTCCTTTTGAAAATGGAGAATCCCTGCTTTATTTCTCCTGCTGTGGAAGTTAGGGACCAGTTGTTGCAGCTGGAGTTATGAGACAGTTTTAGTGGGGGCATGTATTTATACAATATGTAGTTCAGTGACACTTGGTGTGAAGCATTTGGGGGTTATGGAGAACAAATTACATGTAGGAATACCAATTGATTTATCTGTGTGACATTTCAGTGTCACATGATAGGCCTTTCTTCAAAATCATGCACTGAAAATTGTGTTTGTCATTCTACATTTCTAATAGGAAACACTTGATAGAAAGTAAACCCTGTTCTTTTGGAATGTCATATGATGAACTCGTTCTATCTACCCCAACTTTTATGCCGTTAATCTTATGCTTTCCATTAATATTTTCAGGCTTATTTTTCTCTTAGGTAGCACATCCCCTTTTTGTCCTCCCCAGCAAAGAGCAGAAGTTCAGTAATTTCTCTACCAGGACTATAAAACAGACACAGTATCTTAATTTGAGAAGTCATGAAGCTGCTCATGTTGTAAGTCAAGCATTGAGATTTTTGGCCATGGCATTAGGATGTTCTGTTCTTCTCTATTCTACCACCAAAAGAAAGGGAAAAAAAAAAAGGAAAAAGAAAAAAAAGGAAAAAAGGAGAGGGAACCTTTGAAATCTGGGATCCTGTTTGCATTTGCCCAGATTTGCTGAGGCATATGGGAACATACATTGACTGTGCAAGAACTAAATGTCCTTGTGACTCTGTCCCTGGGGGACTGTAGTGAGACTCCTGGTAAGACTGCAAATCAGAATCTATGGAACAAAATGCTGGATTTTGTCTTTGCACTATTAAAAGAAATAACATTTTAATGATATGTGCTATTGGCGTAATCCTTCCAAAACGGACAATGATTTATATATTTCATGTGAGGACAGGATTCCTTCGGGGATGACTCATTGTTTTAGTCTGGAATAATTCCAGTGGGAACCTTTTTCAGAACTGGTTGATACATACCTTACATGGTCTTAGTTTGGGATTTTTTTTTTTTTTGTCTTTCATTCTGTCTGATATGTATGCTTGGCCTATTAAAATTAAATTGTCTCTTTCCCTTCCGAGTCAAATCCAGTTTGTATTTACCGAGACCTTATATGGAGAGGGGAGTGTGTGTGTGTATATATATATACATATATATATATACACATATATATGTATAAGAAATACATGTATACAAAAATGTATTTATGTATGTGCATATACAGGGGAGGAAAGAAAAAAGAGCTGGATCTATTGCAAAGGCAGTGTTTATTTTTTAGTAAAAGGGTGAATTTTGCTTTAAGCACATCTTTTCACATCTTAGTTTGACCCAAAGACAACAATTGCCAGCATAACTGCTTCCATTTATAGAAATAATTCCATACTGTAGATTGTGGGACTACACGGATGCTGTGGCCTCTGAACACTGAATTAACAGCCAGTGGAAGCAGGACAGACTTGGATCATCTGATCTGGGAACAGACTGTCTTCACTCACAGTCCTTGTCTTGGTGGCACGTTTTGTCCCCTTTTTAAATTGATTTTTGTCACTGTTATGGATCAGTGCAGTCAAGAGACTTCTGTAGCGTGGACAATAAGGAGCTGGGAAGCAGAGCTGCCCTGGGGAGTCTTCTAAAGTGTTCCAGTAAAGGGCCTACTGCATCAGGGATTTGAGGTCATCTCCATTAGTTACTCTTTCTGAAAACAGGTCAAATATTTGCCTTTCTTCAGTCATTAGGGACCTCCTTTTGTCTCCATAACTTTCCATCAGTTATAACAGACTGTCCCTGCCATGCCACTCTGCACTCTTGCCTCCATCCCTTCTGGTCATCATCTCTTAAGAGATCCCTGACTTTGCTTTGACTGCTTAGAACTTCTCCTTCCCTTGAGCCCTATTTGTGAGTGAAAAGGTTGGATAATCCTTGCTGGTGAAACTGAGGCATAGAAAACATTGTGCACCTCAGCCTTACCTGGGTGTGCTGTTGTAAAGTTCACCCACCCCTTTTAACAGCAGAACCTCTTCCTTTTTCTCCTTCTGCTCTTGAAGTGATTCTAGACGTCCTTGTAGTTTTTAACATGCCAGTTTGTACCCTTTGGCTTTGCTAAAAGCATCCTTTTGTGCCTGAGAAATGTTTCTGTGTTCGTCCTTTGTAGCCTGTCCTTGCCTCTATTGTCTGTTTATGGCTTTTTGCACTGAAAAATCTCCTTTCCTGAAATTCTGTGCTCTGCTGCTTGCCTTCCTTGTGTTCCTCAGGATCTTGAATTCTGCTGGATATTAGTGAAAGCCAAAAGTAATCTGCCTGGGTGACAAAATAGTTAAACTTCAATTAAAACGTTTGGAATATCTGTTGCAAATGTCAGATTTTTGTACAAAGTTCTTCCTATGCATCACATTACACTGGTACTGCTGGGTTAATGGTAGAACTTGATCTTAAAGGTTTCTTCAAATCTTGATAATTCTGACATCATGGAAAACAGTGACTGAGGAAGAGAAATTTGAAGAAACCATTCCAAAAGACACATTGAAAACAGTGGTGTCAGTCAACCAGCCCTAACTATAAAAAGATTTCCAGTCTTGGGGACCAAAATCTCAAGACATCATGTTACGAGATCTCACGCTACATGGCTCAAGTTTGGAAGGTTTCATCATCATCAGGTCTGTATGAGAACCCCAGCCCTGATTTGGTCATGAAACCAAACCCCAAAACCACTGGCTAAACCTAATTTAGATCTGGATCTGAGCACCCACTTCCTTTTCTTCATTTCCAATCAAAACAGGTTTCAGTTTTGGTTGGTTTGAATTCCTGGTGAAATCTCATGTTGGTTATTGTTAGCTTTTTCTCCCATCACTGTCTGTGATCTCAGAAAAACCCAAAACAAACAAATAAAAATATCAGACCTGAAAACAATCCCCCCTCCTCTTCACAGGACACATGTTTCAATTAACCAAAACCACTGTCAACAAATGAAAGTATGACAAAACAGCAGTGGTTTCCTAGCCCTTGTTTTTATAGTTATTAATTATATTTGGTTTTGGTCCTAAAATGAGATGTAAATATTTCATAAATCAGGTGAATTTGTTGTTTTTATAATTACATTTTATTGGATAAATGACAGAGTGTATTTAAGTGGGCATAGATTCTACCCAAATATTTTAAGTGGTTGTGTTAGCAGTCTCTTGCAGATGTGTTTATTAAATCTGGCACACAGATAAGGATTAAAAACTTGTTCTTCCCTCCAAGTATTATGCCTTAAAAAGCAAATCTTGGGACAACCAACATACATCTGACTTAAGGCTCAGTTTTGAGTATAAATCCTAATGACTTCATTTAAATGAGTAGGAGAATTGGACAGTCTATATAGAAATAGATTTATTGATCTTGTTCAGGTTTGTATACTGTCATGGAAATCTCAGATGCTTTCACAGTATATTGATAAAGGGAATTGAAAGCCAAGTCCAACTGGGATTCTGTCTCTGATCTTATTGCTGCCAAGCACTTTTGTTTTCAGACATTTATATCTGTCTCAAATGCGGACCTGTCATGAACTTTTTAGAAAAAAAAGCATGTGTGCTTTTTTTTCTTCTGTTTTATGTGGCCATGCAAATAAATAGAATAATTGGCAATTAAAAAATTATTTTTTTTTTATTGTAGTGTTCCCTTTGGAAACAGTAAAATGGATGCTCTAGAGGTAGTCATCCCCTTACACTGACATCTCTGGAATACTCACAAGGTGTTCTATTTGAACACATTTGGTTAAGAATTAGTAGTACATTGGTGAGGAACAAAAATCTGTCCTGAACTGAAGATATATGTAGGCAAGATATATAATGTAATACACCAGAGGAAAACACGTGGAAACCCCCAGCATCAATCTGTTTAAGGGATTAAATAGATTTGGACCATATCTCTTCCCAAAGCAGGTGAAAGAAGCTGGCAAGATATGGCCAAAGTTTTTTCTTATTTGCTGTGGGGAAGGAGGGACTTTGGGCTATGACAACTATAAAGGATTAGTCAGTGGTGTGAAGATGTAATAACGATTGGAGGTGAGAGGGGAATCTGGAATTCCTGGTTCTTATTGGGGTGCAGCTTAACCACCTCCCTTTACTTCCTAACACACCATTCCACCCTCACACAACAGTCTTAGCATGAAATGTTAACATTTTATTACTCAGGGCAGAGGAAGCAGCTGATCTTTTGGGCTCTGTTCTGATTTGTGTTTTGAGTGAGCCATCCTTTAGCTTGGTGGAATTTGGTGAGCAAAACCAGAGCCCATGCAGGGCTGCCAGGACCTGCTGCTCAGATGGAAGCACTGAAAACAGGGAGCCAGCCATTTGTTTTACATGACAAATTCACCAGCACTAGAAAGCATTTTTTAAAAATTATGATTTTTAGGGAGTCAGACAGTGTTTACATACACAATACAAGTCTGTATGCAGACAGAGGCTGGCATTATGCCAAATGCCTACAAATTCAGAGCCCCATCCTCAGCTGGTATGTATCACTGTAGCTCCATTGACTTCAATGAACTGGCGCCAGTTTACATTAACTGAGGAGCTGTTGCATTATGTGGAACGATTTCTTTTTACCCTCTTTCTCTTCTTTTTTTTTTTTCATGAAAAACATGGAAATGTCATCCTTGTTAGCCCACAGGACCCCTTATTTGGGAGACTTTCCTCTTCTCCTTTGATATTCTTTCTTTTCTCTTTAGATTATTTCTATTTCTACCAAATTTAAGATATATTCCCACTAGTTTTCTGAAGGTAGTATATTGGGGGTGCCTTATGCTTCTTGACCTGTCCCTGAGGGACTCACATAAAATTTTGTAAGTTGAAATCTCAGAGCTGCAGGGTAATAATTCCTTACCCCGTGATTAAAATATGCATTATATCATTGAAGTGGTATCCCTTTCACATTGCTGTGATACATAGGCATCTCCCACAAAAGAGCAATCAGATCAGTATTTTTGGTCATTTCCCAGGAGCTCGTGGAAGCAGTGGCTGAAGTGAGACTGCTGACCAAAAGCAGCCAAAAAAAGATCCTTCTCCTAAATTTAAACTCTCTCAAGGCAATATGTAATAAAATGAAAGCTGGCTCAGGCTAGGATGCTGTTGGCTGAAATGGGTAATGAAGTCTGTAACCAGCTTTGTCACACAGTGCTTTGGCCCAGGAAATGTACATTTATATGTGTAGCTTCCACACCTGTCCTTTCATGTAAGAATAAGTCCAACCTGTGTAAATATTTCCTCTACATAAACATATGTTCACATGTCCATTCAATGTCTAATGGGTCTCACAAAAGTGAGATTCTTTCCTTTCCTGATCTGATTGAAGTGTTCTAGTCTAGTAACTGGTGTGTAATTCCTTAAGGGATGTTTCATATTGGTTTTGAATTTCTTTGTAAAAGCTTCTTTGAACTCTAAGGATCCCTTTTAATAAGTTTTTCTTCCTTAATCATTAAGTTGTTGTCTTTTATCCTTGGGAAGACGGATGCTTTGGATACCTTCTCTGTTCTATGTAAAAATTCTGCTTTATCTTTGTCTTCGCCATAACAGTTTTGGACATTTTCCAATTTTAAATGAACTTGTAGTAAGCAATGAGTGTTTGAAGAAGGACTTCATGTCTAATATTGAATGAGTGTCTGAATTTTTCCTCCTAATCTTTTGTTGCTCTCTTACCTACCCTGTATTTTCTCATGCAGTCATCTTGAGTCACATACCCACAGTCTGGCCAGATGTTCAGAAGAGCTCTGCTTCTATTCTGGCATTTTAATAAGTAGCCAGATTTTGTAAAGTCCCTGCTGTGTGTCTGAAATCAGAGTTTCTGGGCAGTGTAAACTCTTGAAAGTTGATGTTACATGCCTAAATTGTAGAGAATTTGGTTTTTTTTAAGGCAGGCTAAGATGAGGAATCTCTGAATTACTCAAATTCTATGTCATATAATTTCCCTACTACAACTTGTCACCTTGAGGTATCAGCAGCCTTCTCACAAGTGCTGTGTTTTCCTTAAAACTTAAGTGCATGGAAAGAAATTCCTAGATATAGGGAGGTGTGGAAAACAAGCAACTGTTGACAACACAACAATTCATTCATTTCCTAACATCACAGGTCACGTACTGTATTTTAAGTCAAACAATAAGGCCATTGTTTGCACGGGAAAACAAGCACAGTTTATGTAAAGGTTAAAAGACTGGAAAGGTGAAAGGCTGGTTTGTTTTTGGCGAGCTGTGGTTTGCTGCTCTCAGGTGAAATGGGGAGGTTTCATGCTCTGGCAATTTGCTGGAGCTCCTGCAGAGGAGAGAGGGGAGGCAGCTGATGCTCTTTGCCATGGCCAATCTCTCCTCACTGTTTCCTTGTGCTGTATCCAGCTCCACAGTTTCCAGCTCTGTTGTAAACTTTCCCTCCTTCCTGTGTGTTTGTGTGGTGTCTTGTTCCATTCAAGCCAGATTTCATCCCAAAGCTTTCTTTTCCTTCATGACATTTTAATAGGTACGAGGAGGTGTTCAGTGTTATAAAGGGGGTGCAAGGATCAAAATCCTTGGCATTTCAGTGGAACTGGCTGCTTAACTGCACTTCAGAGTCTCTCTTCTTTGTTTTCTGCACTGACAGGCAGCTTGGGGTGGGAATTTTTATTGAGTCACACTCTAAAGCCTGTTTCTTTAAGGAACTTTGGATGAGGACTTTTAGTTCTCCAGCCACTTGGATTTATCAGCATCTGAGAGGAATTACAAGGATCACTCCACATCAGAAATCGCTTGTGTCATGACTGATAAAGTGATATTAAAAGCTGCAGCAGTTGTCATCTATCAACTCCTATCTTCTCTATCAGATGTACTTGTCAAGTTCAACTGTTTTTCTTTCTGGAATATCCTGAAAATGATATTTTATAGCCAGGGTAAAAAAAAAAAACAAACAAAACCCTTTCTTGTTAAAAACTGGCTTTGTTCTAGATTGAAATTACAGAAAATAATTTGCACTCCTAATTGGAAGTGAGGTATACAAGTATTGTTTAGTCGGAAGTATGGATGGAAAGAAGAGCTCGAATGTAATATTGATGTTTATGCTAGCAAGCAAAATTTATCTTTTAAATTGTATATATATTTTTAAAAGTACAGGGAAGACTGGAAAAATGGAAGCCTGTAAGATACTGATTTTGCAATTTAGTGCTGATGGTTTTTATGCAACTGTGTAAACGCTACAATTCTGTCATTAAGTTTGCAAAAACAAGTGCTCAAGTTTTGGCAGCATGAAGCAGCTTTTTCGAAGACATTTAGGAGTCCAATTGTGCAGAGACACGGGTTTCAGTAGTTGTTTGTTCAGCCTGGCTATTATTGGCTCTGCCTTTCAGCTCCAGTGGGATCTGAGAGTTCTCAGCATTTCTGAAAGTCAGTCTGCACTACTCTAGGTACTCCAACAGGTATGGAAAACTTGGCTTGCTTTGCAGGCTTGGCTTAGCACCTGGATATATCCAGCGTGCCATGTTCCTGTACACAGCACATGATAAGAATTAGAAAATGAATAGTTTGATAAACATGGTTTAGACTTGCACCCTTCCTCCTGCCATGCAGGGTGAAGTACAATGCCTTCCCTCTGCTCCAGCTCTATTTCCCACATACCACCATCCTGTCCCACAACAGGTAAAAATAGAGCCAGGGCTTTGGAGGCTGGCCTTGCTGTGAGAGTGTGATGTGAAATTTCAGTATAATCCCACTGCAGCCTTCTGTTTACACAGCCATACTGTCCTGGGACAGAGAGTCACACAGATTGCAAGCATTCTTGCTGCGAGGAATCCGGCTCTGACAGGAATAGCTGATTCCCAAAGCTCAGCTCTGTCTAGAAAACTGGCTCTATTATCCAAGGTTATGGCAGAGAGCAAACACTCCTCCAGTTTACCATAGCTTTACCATCAAAAGGAGCTTTCTTTTAGGAGTTTGAGTTCCCAAACAGAGTGTGTTTTCCCAGGAATGTTTGGTTCTAAGTCTCACTATCAGTGTGGCATGGTTTAGGTTGGGTTTATTCCAAAGGATCCCAGTGCAGCATGTGGCAGAGACATCTCACCAGACCACACCAGCTCCCTGCACAGGGAGGTAGCTGGCTGAGTACTTTCATGGATTCATCCTGGCTAATAATTCCTGCTGAGAGGGGGTTTTGGCATGTGCACTTTCAGTGTTGGTTTGGCACTGGGCAGCCTCTCCTTGCTGTGGGTCAAACCCCACGTTTAAAGGTACCCTCAGAAACATTGGCTTTGGGGGACACAATACCACACTAGAAACCAGAAAGCTGCTGACTTTAACTTCTTTTATTGTCAAACATTCTCATTCAAAACAAAAACCTCCCGTGATTTCTCTGGTGGAGCACAGTGTGTTTGGTGTGCGAGGAGGGACTGCTGTTTATCAGCACACTTCTCATTTGGAGTCTTGCCCCTCAGCCATATTCCTGCTGGGGAGAGATCTCTCTGTTAGAATCATAGTTCAATGAAAATATGGTTCTCCTTAGCAGATGCTCAACCCCTACGTAGCAATTACTGCCTAATGTTTATTTTGCAGTGGTTACTGAGAGCTGTTGAGTCACTGACATCTTTGTTCAGACTCTTGGGTTAGGGGTTTTTTTTTTGCATAGTGCCGTATGATGAAGCCAAAATCTGATTCTCAATGTCTATTGTTTTTCATGGGCTTTTAGAGAACTTCCCTAAAAAAAGGCAGCATTAACTGGTTAGGGGCCAGTTAGCAAGGCCAGACAGAAACACCAGCAGGGTGTGTGAATTCTGAATGTTGTCTTCATGCATGCAGAGGTCAAGAAACTGACCCAGCATATGCAGATAGCAAGCCTTAAATATTTGACAAAAACATAAGTGTATTTTTAGCATGATCCTTGGTAACCCTCTGTTTATTTTCAAAAATGACTGAGTTAAGAATCAATATTCCATTGTTTTAATGTGATACTATGCCAAAATCCTTTGAAAAGGTGGTTTAGGATCATAATTCCTTTATCCATTGCTGGACACATTATCCAGTGTGCCTAAGGGAAGAATAGGGCTGAGTCAAGCAATCTGGATACAAATTTGGACTGTCATAGGGACTTTGTAGTGCCTTGAATATGTCATGCAGAGATTGCTAGACAAAAAGGATGTGAACTTATGACTGGAGCCCACATTTTCTGTATTCCACTCTTGAAAATCCCCAGTTACCTGTCCTATAAGCCTGAAGGTGCCTCTCTTTCTGCTGATGATTTTCCCAGGGGAATTATCTAGGTTTTGTGGCCAGCACTGCTTGACTCTCAATGTTAGCATCAATTTAAGAACTCAGGACTCAGCTCCTCTTGTAGGTTCTGGGGCTCAGCTTCCCGGCATGTTTCCCGTGTGGACAGGGGCTGCCCTTAAAGGCAGGAGAGAGCTGGCTCTCTGAATTCAGAGCTAGACTTGCTGATTTCTCTGAACATTTCTGAAGGAAGATAAACAGCAAATAACCAATGTAGTGGGTATGAGATGGTTACTCATAAGGTTATTTCCATTTCCTACTCTGGAGTCCATAATGTGCATTCCTGTGTCAAGAGCTACTGTTGATGCAGCACCACAATACCACAGATTTAAAAAAAAAAAAAAAGAAGGAAAAAGAATCAATTAGATGCAATTATAATTAAAGTCTACTGACTGCAAGTTTGTTCTGGCTGATTGGACAAGCTGAATGAGAAATTTCTTGATCATGAAATTTTGTATCATACCACCACATGTACAATCCTTTGTTTACACAGAAACCACCATATTATGCTTTGTTTATTTAAAAAATCTAGTTCTATTTTTGCAATATAATGACACGCCAGTGAAACCAAAAGGAGCATTGGCAAATTCATTCCCTCACAGCCTCCTTTTGTTACCATCTTTCCCCCTGGCAAATAAAATAGAAACTCATGCCTTCTAATAGGTTCATTTGTAAACTCAGCGGATGTGGGCAAATGAGGGGCAAGTGAGGCAGCTGCATGATCAGGATTCCTGACTTGTGAAAGCAGATTTTTGGCAGTGGCAACCAAGTCTTTGGTTTGTTTTGCTTTGGCTGGTCTCTAATAAGGCCCTGATTTCCTCCTTGTTCTGGCTGCTGCTGAATTGCTGATGAATCTGTAAGGGCATCTCGGGGTCATCTGGCTTTGTGGGAGCTTGTGCATCCCAAAAGGGAACTGATTTCATTGGGTTCTACCTGATTCCCTTGAACAGAATAACCTGTCAGATGCTTTTTTCCAGTAACCCTTAGACACTTCTGGGGTCTTGCAAATGAAATCCACTGCTAGATTTTCCCACTGTGGTTTCATCTGTTCTTCTGCATTCCGGTCAAGATGTGGTGTCTTTCTCCAATGGCCACTTGGCTGAGCTGGGAGCTGTGGGCTTGATGTTTGGGTCAGTGAAACCCTATCAGAGCTTTTCCACAGTGATACAGTTTAGGCTCCTTTGGTGCCAAGGATGACAGGGCTAGGAGGTGTTATTTTTAGGAATTGCTGGAGACTTGATGCTAAGAAGTGTAAGCTCAGCACTCCAGAAAACCTCCAGCAGGATCCTGTCAAGGACTGGATCAGCCAGTGTTTTTACAAGCGTTACCCTGAGAAAGCTAATTGTCAACAAACCTGTATTTGTGTGGTGTTGGTTGCTTTAAAAAAAAAAAAAAAAGAAAAAGAAGAAAAAATAAAAAAATGACAAAATTACTCAGTTAGACTCCAGTGATTGTGTGCTTGCCCAGTTCCAGGTAGTGTGGGCATTTGCCTCGTGAAACAACCCCACATTTCAGAGGCTGGCACAATATGATTGCTGTATTCAGCAGCCCAGGCTTCTTGGAGTTGCAAAGGACCATCCATTGAAGAGTGGCAAGAGATCATGAGAAAGTTTGTGGGTGTTTAGAGGAATTTGCAAATTTCCCATTCATTTTCTATGAGATACTCACATGGGCTGGCATTTCCCAACCCCCCCCCCCCAAAAAAAAAAAAAAAAAAAAGAAGGAGGTGCTGGGAAGGAAAGAAAGCACTTGTCATATCACTAATTATATATTCAGAGCCACAGGAGGTACAGAAAGACACTGAAAAGGTCCATGTGAACAATGGGACAGATCCTCCTATGTCTGCACTCAAGCCAGGCTGGGATCTCATGGCATGCACATGGATTGGGTTGCTGTGGAGTATTTGGAGATGAGGTGGTCTGTGGCGCTGGCTCCTTCTGCACATTGCTGCTCTTGGATGTCGAGATTGCATTCACAGTTCCCAAGTTCAAACCTCAGCATGCTACACACCCACAGATTCCCACAGCTTGGTCCTGCAAAATGTGCCCTCTGACAGAAACTTCCCAGTCTTTGTGTGCATTTTTTTTTTCACCGCTGCAATGAACAGCTTTGTTTTGAACAGAAATTGAATGTAGTTCATTTTCTCATCTGCTTTCTCATGTGCTAAACCTGCAGTAAAAAAGTATTACTTGATCCCATCCCCTTGATCCTAACTTGAAGAGGGACATTCATGGCAATGGCACCTCTGAATTTCCTGGCAAGTATTTCAGCCTTTTTTTGCCTGCCTGCCTCAGTTGTCCTGGTGAAAACAAGCACAGATTTTGCTCATTGCTCCTGGAGGAGTACCTTCACATAAATAACTCGAATAGTACAGACAACAACAACAAAAAAGAATTCACACCTATTCTCTCTTCTTTACTCACCTCTGTTGGTTTAATATTCCTGAATATAACAGAGCGTGTATTTAGTGATCAATCACAAACCACAAATCCTTAATAAGTTGTAATTTTGGAAACATCAATTAATGTTCACCAAGGTCATTTTTAGTGAAATACAGGCCCATTGCTCTAAAGAATTGGAAACTTTAGTAAAAGTTTAGTAAAAGAAGTAGAAAAGGGATAGTGTTTGAAGGGAAACAAAGTCAAGGAGCAGTGGCCAGAGCTGCAAAAAAAAAGAAGACGTCTAAGTGCTGTTTGTGAAACTCTGCTGCTCTGTGTCACTTTACTGTGACTTTGCTCACATGTTTAGTGGAGTAGATCTTGTTCTTTGTGAAGCCCAACCTTCTGCTCAGCTGAAGGACCTGTACAGCTCAGCTGGGGCTGAGGAGACTCATGTTAAGGACCTTATATGTGTGTTTCTAGGGCTGGGATTTGTGAGATATTACAGCAGCAGTTAGACTTGCTTAAAATCAAAATCAGGGAAGAATATTTAATTTATTCACAGTGAATAACTAAGCAAGTCTGTCACCAGTGCCCTTCTGGTCTGTGCAGATACTGCACACAGTAATTCCTCTCTATAGAAAGGGCCCATCAATAAAGGCCACCCATTCTTTCCCAGTGAAGACCACCAATCCTTCGGTTGTCATGACTTCTCCGAGCCCATTGTTCCCTACTTCCTTTCTCATATAATAATTCTGACTTCCATGACCTTTCTGTCTGCTCCTCCAACATGGATTTTAGAGCACCTACCACAGAAACAAAACTGAATCCCAATGATTATTGGTCTTTATTCCTTTCACCCTAGATGAAGTTTTATTTTCCTTTCACTCCATTTCCGTTTAGACTTTCTTTTCCAATTCCTTTAAACTCTCTGTCTCGGCTGCCCAGTTTGCAAAGGCCTCTTGTGCTCTTTGCTGTGTTTTTCTCACACCCTTCTGAAAGCCACAGGGTCAAAACAATGCTTCTAATCTCATTTGAAATCCCTTGTGTACTTTGTTTAGTTATGTTTTTGTGCCAGTTTTTTTGACAGTTTTTTTCTTGTAAGTGGGGGTTGCAGTTTCTTCTCAGGGGTTGAGATTCTGGTTTCATAGAAATCAATATAAATCTTCAGTCAGACTGTGATTATTTTGAGAATCCTGAAAGAAGAAAGATTGTTATTTCTTCTTGTTCCCACGTTTCTAGAGTTTTAGTAGACTATATAGCATTTTGAGAAATAGGAAAACCATTTTAGGTAAGAGTACAGGTAAAAGCAAAATTTCTTTTAGCCTGTTTCAGAAGCATGGGTTTGAATTTTTTTCAGATGTATTGCGCCACAGTAGATTTTTTTCCTTCGCTATAAATAGTACTTTTGTTTTTTCTGCCATTCTGCCATCCTTAATTATACTGTGTTCCAAACTCCTCTGAAGTTAGTGGAAACACTCTCACTGAACTCAGTGAACTCACCTCAGAGTTTCCCTACCCCACCTGAAGTCAGAGGGAAATTAGAAAGGCTGCCTGTGGTGTAGGAGACTGATGGTTTCAGCAGAGAGAGAAGTTTGCCTTTATTCTGTGTTCTTTTCCTCATTTCAGGGAACGCTGCTTTACAAGGATGTAACAGGACTCTGCATGTGCTTCAGTACCTACAGCAACCCTCAATCTTATGTTTTGCACTAATGGCACATATTAAATCCATATTCTTCTGATTCTTGTAAAACAGCCAAAGGTGATAAAAGCCCACATACATTAAATTATGTTCATTGTTACTCTTTCGGACTTCAGTCTCCTTTTGCTGCTTTTTAAAGCATTTTTTGTGTAATAAATCCATCTGGAATAGGTAGATTATAGTCACGTTTACACCTCCCTCTGAACCATGCAGGAGAAAATTAAGAGGTGATGCTTTGAGTGCAGGAAGAGGTAATAAATGGTGGTGGGGAGCCAGCTGTCTATTTCTTTCTATATACCATGGAATTCTTATTTTGAACACTTGGCAAAAAAAAAATAGTGGAAAAATAAACAACATCATCATCATTGTGAGCTCTCTCTAAACATGGACAAGAACAGGTGAGAAATTTAAAACAAACAAACAAAAAAAGACAGCAGCTCTTCGACAGGATTATTCTTTTGTAACAGGAAACTCAATCCTAACTAGAACAGTGCATGAGACACCAGGCACTCCAAGTAGAATTTGTTGCACTAACTGTGCCCTGGGGGGTTGCTGACCAGTTAGGAGGATCAGCAGAAGAAACAATAAAGCATTTTTATTAGCCTTGAAGTCAGACCAGTGGGAATATTCCAGAGAAGGGCCTACCCTAGTTCTCTTTCATAAACTAACTTCCTCCAAACTATTTGATAACAAGGGAAATGAAAGCTATCAGAAGAAGGGAGGAGGGCAGAAAACCCTTATTTGTTAATTATTTGGATGTTTTGGAACTGTCAAAATGTGGTAGCTGCACAGCATTTCTGTCAACCCTTGGGTATAAATGGTTGTGGATATCTTGTCTCCATGTCAAGAAACTGCACTGCTCTTTGGACCAGAAAAAAAGCTGTTTTTTGCCAATGACTTCTTGTGGAATGGTTTGGGTTGGAAGGGACTTCAAACATCACATGGTTCCAACTTCACCTTCCACCAGACCAGGCTGCTGAAAGCTTCATCCAGTCTGGACTGGAGCACTTCCAGGGATGGGGCAGTGCTCCACTTCCATCTGCAGCTCCTGTGGGCTGTTCCAGTAATCTCACCACCCTGACAGTAGAGAATTTCCTCCCCTAATTTAACCCTGCCCTCTGCCAGTTTAAAGCCATTCCCCCTTGCCCTGACACCTCATTGTGATGATCATTGCAGTCAAAGGTCTCAGACAAAACAAAGGGGCTGTGCAAATGTGCACTGGGAGACAGAGATTTCAACAGAAGAAATGCTTTGAGTTATTACTTGCATCTGATATTCTCACTGGTAGTGCTGTATGTGATGGTGTCAGGTCAAAGAGATTTTTGTTTCTCTCACTGTCCAGGAATGCTGCAGCAGCAGCATCAGTCATCCCAGGTGAGGGATGTTTGCCCTTTGCTTAGTTTGCTGTCCTCTGGTTCAAGCTCTGAGTATTTTAATCTGACAGAAATAAAGATCAAGGATCTCTCAGAGTGGTATTGGCTGCTAGACAACAGCACTTCCAGAAACTTCTTTGAGTTGGGCTTTTTCTCTTGTGTCGTACTCTGGTCTGCTGTAAAAGGCAAAAGCCTAAACCTTGATTTCAATGGGAAATACATACATAAATACCTCCAAAGATGTGATTTCAATGGGAAATAGATACATAAGTACCTTAAAAGATTTGATTTAATGCTGGATCTAATATGCACTGAAATAACAGCGTGCTCTGAATTGATTCTGCTGAGCATACTCAGATCCTTTTAAACTAATGCTGCAGCTGAAGCTTTAGGCACTGCAGAAATGTGATTCTAAACCAGGGTTCTTAAGGTCACACGGGTTTTAGGACTGTCTTTCAGTGAAGGTGAGCTACTTTTTTTTTTTTTTTTTTTAATTTAACCAAAGGCAAGAACTTCGCAAATACTTAAAAGTAGCATCGAAGGTTCAACAGAACTTTTACTGCAAGTGCTGACCTGAATTTTGACAGGTTTTATTGTATATCAAAGACAAGAGACTTATCTTATGGGTAACTCTGTATAATTTCTTGACATTTGGTTTTGAAGATGACCATCAGGATTTCAAACTAATAAAGTTAATCTAACTGTACACTAGTCTCTCTTCAGTGTCTTTGCATGCTTAAAATAACCCAAAATTATTTCTGACTAAATATGCTAGTCAAAAAACTGGAAATACCACAGTTGATGAAATGAGGACAGGTTGGGCCAACTTTTTTTTTTTTTCTCTCCTTATAATTGCCAGTTATTGACTTCCTTTTTGTCAAGGTCACCAGAAAGCTATGGAAAACTTTATCCCAGAATATTTGGTTTACTGGCATTTCTTGAAGAAAAAGCATAAAATACGTGAAGAACTTGCAGAGTCTCTGCCCTCAAGTCTCTTTACAAGAAACTATTTTTGTGATTAGATGCTGGACCAAGCTGCTCCGCAATTTTTCCACTGCTATTAACTGTAAATAACTTCCAGCCTTGCATTAACCCTTCCAGCTCCTGACAAGCAAAACTGTTCAGTATCTGCTGGGTGTAATGAGAGAAACAGATGAGCTGGGAATTTGAAGCTGGGTCTGAGGCAGAGCTCTTTTTTGTTGGGATTCTGTTTATGAACTCTTCTGTAACTTTCTCATTCCTGACTCCCCTTAGAGAGTGCAAATATTTTTATCGGGTAGAACATTTTTGTGAAATACATCCATGGTCATGGCTGGATTTTGATCTTGTGCCTGCTGAAGCAAATGACAACGTTCTTGCTAGCCTTTGGGAAATGCTGTGTGCTCTGCAGACATTGACCTGAAAAGACTTTAGGATCTCTCTGGTAGGCCCAAGCTGGAAAGTTCAGTAAATTCAGTTCCTAATTCTGTGTAGTTGTCCAAAGGCAGCAGGGCCTCAGATATGAGTGGAGTCTGTAAATGCTAAAAAAAAAAAATGCTGATAGGAATAAAAATATGAATACATGTTAAGGAGGAAGGCAGCTCTTTTTGAGCCAGTCTTGGGAGGCAAATTCTCTAACCTTGTGTATTCTCTTCTGGAATGTCCTTATAATGCCAAGATCATGGCTCAGTCCTGACTCCTAAAATCCTCTGCCATGGCTTAGTTACAGAGTGGAATCTGGCTGGGAATTTTCAGATGCCTTCATGGACACTAAAGACAATGGGAACACGGGGGAAAAGTCCACGCTTCAAAGTGTGTGATGACTTGGACTCTAAACATTCCAAGATTAAAGATGCTGCAATACTATGGAATCCTGTGTACCTGTCAGCTGAGCTGAGCTATCCGTGTTTTAAATGCTCCAGTCACACATACAAAGCTGAAACCCTATCATGGGTTTAGGAGATGCAAGCTTCCCTTTGCAGGGCAGGTCTCCACCTCTTCTTCTTTATCCATGACAGTGTTGTGATGTCTCCTATGAAACAGAGATTTCTTTTCACGTTAAGAACTCTTATCAGAGAAATACAGTATGAAGTGGATTAATTGAAGGTCAGTCTTATGCTACATATTATGGATGAGGAAAATTTTATACCTGATCTCACTTTGCCACAAAAGAGGGGAAAAGACCATTTAAAAATTCTTGCATTAAAAACATTCCCAGGCACTCTTGGTTGTTTTTTTTTAATTTTCCTTTTTAATGGGAATTATGCCACAGAGGCACTGGCTTATAAAGTTCATTAGGTTTTAAAAATATGTTTAAGCCTCTTGGTCAGACAAAATTAAAAATTGGCAGGACGTCACATGGGAAAATTCTGGCACAGCTGAAAAGTGGTTCCAGTCTCCCCATAGTTCTTGGAGAAGGATTCTGGCATTTCATTTTCCTTCTGGGTCAAAGTTCTCCAGTTCAGCATCCACCAGCAGAATATTACCATTGGCTTGAATGAAAATTAGGTTGTGTATCAAAATGATGAGTAGATGTATTATAGATGATAAGTAGATGTGTTATCTATTAATTATACAAATTATCTGAACTGTACCTAACTACCCTGGCCAGAATGGTGGTCCTTAGGATTTTCCACAGGACTTTTTATTCTCATTCAGGTCATGAGCATCTGAAATTCTTCTGGATTTTACAACCAAGTAACAGCCTTGGCTTTGTGGTTTTTCTTTTCAAAACTAAACCTGTCATCTTTCTGTCTCAGCCATGAGGAGAGAACCTCTTGAGGCTCCTTCTGCAGTGTTCTGACCCTCAGAAATAATCATGACATCCAAAATAATTTGTCTTCATTGAAAGTTGTGATCAAAACGAAATACTACTAAATCTATATTTTTACTGCTTGATTTTATTTTTTTTTCAGGACTCCACTCCATGGGCTTCAAGTCACTACCTGGGAAACTGCTGTGGTTGGAGCTGATGGATAAATGTTCTATCCCATCCTCTTTGCTTAATCTGATTCTGAAATATATTCACATATCAGAAAAGGTAAGTGTAAAGCTTTTTTGTGTTTTCATCCCTCAGCTTGGTTGTGCTGCTAACAAGGATGAGCCTGTAAGGTTTTGGGACCCAGTTAGGCTGGGGGTTCTGAAATGGAAATTGTTATTTGTGCTGAGCCTCATGCAGCAGAACAGATCCCATTACAGGTTTGGGGCTGGCAAACAACAGATGGTTGAAATGTACATAAAGAGGAGGGGAGATCCAAAAAAAGGAGAAGAACTGGGAAAGCTTTAGGTTGGGCAGAGCAGGGGAGGCTTAGCCTGGCTATCTAGTGCAATCCCAATATGATGTTTTGCCTTTCTGTCTTCTGAGGAAGCACAGAAAGGAATAAACAGTGAAAAAAAAAATTTAAAGTGTGGTGGTGGTGGGAAGTAGGCCAGATGGAAAACTACAAGGAGTATTACTGGTGCAGAAACCTTGGCTATGTATGGAGCCCAAGTCTAATTTTGCCTCTCATAAGCAAGGCAACTGTGTATCCAAATTAAGTGCTGGGGAGAAAATGTTTTCTTTTCCAGATTAAGCTAGAAGACTAATATTTGGTGCTGGAAAGATACATTTCTCTTCAACGGTTTCTTCTTGATGAGTTTGCAAATCTTCGCTGAATTTATTCTCCCTTTCCATTTAAAATTTGAAAGGCAAAAGGTTTTATGTTACCATTTTGTCTATACATTAATGTCAGGGTGAATAAGGGGGAAGGAGGAGGCAAGGGATGGAGGTGGGTTCTTGTGTTTTGCTTTAAAGTCATGTGTTAAACATAATCCCTTTGCATTCATCCGTAGAAACAGTGTCAGCATCCACAGGGGGCTGCTGTGTCTGAACAAGACTGCTCAATTTGTTTTTGATCAAGCATAATTATTTATTGCAAGACATGCAAGAAGGGTAATACCATCTGAGTCCTGGCAGGGAAGGTGTGTGTTATGATTTGGGTTTGTTGTTTCTCTCTGTCTCCATTTAAATTTGTCTCCATCACCCGATTTTTTTGACAAACAAAAAGGAATGTATTTTTGGGATGCAACTCAAAAAAGCATTATTCATCCTCACCCAAAGAACAGCAAAAAGAGCAACCTTGAAAGATTTCTATAATGGAAATGAAACAATCGACACAGAAATATGAGGAAGAAATTACACCCATTAAATACATCTAGACTGATGAATGATATGATGGCTGCCTATTCAAGTTGGAAATTTTACACATGATTGAAGCTTTATTTAGTCTAATGAAATGTGCTTCCTGAATGCTGCATCTGAGTGACGGCGTGACCTAGAGCACAAAAGAAAGTATTATGTGATTAGACTGAGATCATTCTCATTTAAAGTCATTGTGATATAATTTTACGTTTTTAATTAGCAGCATATACTTTCGTGTCCATTGCCTCTTTTATTGCAAATACCTTTTCAGGTCTTGTCCTTCCACAGGCTTGTTTGAAGCTCAGCATGGATTAACAGAAAAGGGGTTTGGAGTTCATTGATCCTTTTTTTTTTTTTTTAAATCCCCCCCTCCCAAAGTGGTGAATGGTGGGAGGGGAGGAAGCTGATCTTTTAGAATAGGCTCATCTTGTGCTGAATTTTTCCTGAGTTCCATAGGATACTAGGTTCCATATGTAAAGGGTTCCACACTCTTTACATTTTAGCTTGAAATCCAGCTTAAATACCTTGTCTGGCCCGTGAAAATATTGATGGTCACATCTTCTAAATTAGTGAAATTAGAGTTATTGGTGAAGCAACTGATTCTAGAGATATTCCCCTCAACATCTTTGCTCTGGCAGCTGGGATTTCATGGGGGCTGTGGCATTATCCTGATTTACACCGCTGGGAATTTGGACCTACATCCTCTACACCACACATTTCTTACCCCACTTCACCTTTATGAGCTGGGCCTTTACTTTGAAGCTGTTTTGTGTACCAGGCTGGAAGGCAACTCCTCACACAGAAATCCAGTGTTTGGATTAAAAGCTATTAAATCACATTTGACTCGAGCAAAATTTAACATGGTTCATAATGCAATTTTATGAGCTATTGAGATTTCTGGCACCATAAAATGAGTTTGTTAATGGGTTTCAGCAGTTGTTACTTAAAGTGATGTTAAAAAGTAATGAAGGGGGAAAGTAAATTCAAGGGGTGAAGCTGCTTCTCAAGTCTGCAGTTCTTTCCTTTCCTGGAGCATTAGCAGGGGTAAGCAAGCATTAAACAGGTTCAGTGTGCTGCCTTTGTGTGGAAGAGCTCGCTGCAGACCCCATATTTTCAGATGAATATGAACTTGCTGACCACAATCCTGACTTTTAGCTTGTTAGTCAGGTTGACTGATGAACACCCAGGACCAGACAGATAAGCCAGGCACTTAATCTATCTACTGTATGTGTTCAGCCAGACTAAAGCTTTATCAATCATTTCAAACTGCATTTCGAGAGCATATTGTATAGCTTCCCATTACCATAAATCACTGAATTTGGAGCCACTAGCAATTTAACCATCTCATTCATGATGCATCTGAAGGTGTCCATGTTACCTGTAAGTACCTTAATTTGTGCTTGTATGGAAGATTCATAATTCCTTAGCACATTTTCTGTTTTTATTGCAGCCAGTAGATGAAAATTTGGGAGAGCAAAAGAAAAACGTCAGGAACAGTCTTTCAAAAACAGATTTTAAAATATTTCAATTTGAAATTTAGGATCATTTTCTTAGATCACTTTTTAACTCCCTGCATAGATATCTTCTTGATCCGACTTGTATTTCCTGCTACAATGAAAAGAATAAAGTGTAAAAAGGGTATTATAAATGCATGTACCAATTGCAGAATAAAATCTAACACTGAGAGAGACAAAAAAAATTATCTTTTCTTAAAGGAGACTTCCCCATTTTTTTCCTGTCTTATTACTTTTTAAATTCTGTTTTTACACATATAGTTGCATAGGCTAATCATATATTTCACAAAAGTAAGGCAGCATGTTTACAGGTAGGGAGGGCCAATTTTTTTATGCTATTTACAGAATTTAGGCTTCAGATGTGCTCAGACCTGTTTTATTCTGCTTCAGTTATTGTCTGGCTTAAACTTCAAGACATGAGGTCCAATAGGCATTCCAAAACCTCATATTAGCATTCCAAATCTCATGTTAGCACCCTAGATTGTGACAAAATCAGGTACTTCCAACCAAGAGAGCTTTGACTCCTTCTGGAGCCTTGCTAAGATGGTGACACCTACAGGCATAGACAACTGTCCAACCATTGGTTCCCAGGAATAAATTAAATATCCTGGCCTAATTTTTAGAAGCCTCCATATTTGTATCATCAGAATTTTGTTTTCATTGCTTTTAGCTATTTTTGTATCCTATTTTTTCCTTGGTGGCTGTAGCAAGTGTACATTGGTGTGGTATGTGAGAAGCTGGTGCAGCCCATTTGAAATCATGCAGCAATTGCATAAGTTACAGCTTATCAAACCTAAGTTTTTTTCATTGCTTTCCCCTCAAATTACACTTTGTGGTCTATTAAGCATCGTTTTCTGATAATTGGTGAAATCTGAGTGCAGTCTTTGTAGTATATAGCTGATCTAGATTTGGGCCAGGCTTTGTGCATTAAAAACCTGTCAAAAACATCCCGTTTTCAGCTGTGGTGTAGCACTGAAGGGGAGGAGACATGATAAAGTTTTTGGGACAAATTACACATCACAAATTAATTCTATGTAATGCTTGGCATAACGGACATGAATTTTGGGCATGACAATAATACTTGTTTTTACTGCCAACAATTATCATCTGCTTTAAGTCATGTCTTGGACAAAGAGGGGATCTTGTGATGTTATGGTAAATGCACAGAATATGATTAAGCAGACACCTATGGGTTTAAGCTCTGCATGAGGAGATTAAGTACTTGACTGTAGATATACTTCAGGTGCATTCAGAGAAATTTGGTTTCCCATGCTAACTGCAGTGAACGAGGGGAATTATTTCCATGGGTTTCCGTGAACTTTTGGATTGAGGCCCAGAGCCTGATCTCATACTTTGCCTGGAGGAGATTTCTGAGAACATGCAGACTTGGGCATCCAAGGCACTAGCAGTGCCAGAGTGGTTGTAAAGGGCCACAGCCAGGCCCTTTATTTACATGTTAAATGACTTCCCCAATGTGTTCTGGGGAGCTCATGGTTTGTTTCACCTACTTAACATCACACTGAGGAAGAGCTGAGTCCCCATCCTTTGACAGACAACAGATCAGCTGGTTACAAATGTTGATCAGCTGTATAAAAGCAGAGGGTGAGACTCCACTAGGATTGGAGTTTGGGGTTTGTGGACTGTGGGAAAATTAGTTATACAGACTTTTGGGTCTCCTCTGCTGAAATGCAGCTCTTGATCACTGTAATTTTGGATGATGCTTAAATGGTTTCTCGGACTATGCAAACCACAGGCTGTCCCAGGCTTTGCCAAAGAATGGAGAGTGGCTGAGTGGCTGTGCTTCTTCACAGCATGTCTCTGAGATTTGTCAGTTCTGTCACACTCCTCAGACCTGTGCAAATGAAGGGAAAGGGGTTTCCAGAGATATTCTGTTCATAATTATGGAGAAACTCACAGCCACACCACATAAAAACCTTCTAATGGTTCTTGCACTGGCACATGAATGTAGTGAGGAGGATGTAGTTTAAAAATACAAGACAGACTTTTTTTTCTTATAAAACATTTCAGGAAATCCTGCGTTTTAGTGGGAATCTCTCACCTTTGAAGAATGCTGCACTTGAAGAATTTATAATGCTCTGTTATCTCTGGGCCTAATTTGCAATATACTTATGTAAAGTGAAATTCAGTCTGTAAAGATGCTTCTTTCTGAGTGCTCTTATTGCATAGCTATGTAAATGTTCTTATGCAAGTAGAGACAATAATTATGGCTTAAGGCTATATACATTACAAGCAGGGAATTCCTCATACATTTAAATACATATTTTAGAAGCAAATCTGGATCTGGTTTCAAAATCCAGAGTGGATTGACACCAGTTTACATCATCAGTATCTGGCCTTTCGAAATCCAGAGAACCCATTAAAAATAAAACTTGTGGTGGGGGGAGACTGGAGTTGTATCATATAGCAAGTGAGCACAGGAATGGCTGGCAGGAGAATGGTATGCTGCAGATGAACTGGATGGGGGACAGATTTGCACTGTTGTAAAACACATGGGAAAAGTCCCTTCTGTTTATTTCTTTTTTTTTTTTCCCTTTTTTTTTCACCCCCTTATTAGTTTACCGCAACCACAAGCCATGTGTTCCAGTTCCTGTCTGGGAAAAGGGGCTGGGAAGGCTGTGTTGTGACTTAGTCGAACCAGGGATCTGAAAGCTGCTGGAAAACCCCAAGAAATTCTGAATTGCTCGTAAAAGAGCCGAGGAGAATTGTTTGTAAACCACTCAGCACTAGGGACAAGGCCTCTCTGGTCATGCTGTGCTCCCTGCTTGGTGTTCGCAGCTCTGATGAAGGACATCAGCTAAAGACCAAGTGGACGAAATATCTTCAATGAAAGCTTATGCCTTAAAGCTATTGGATTCATAGTGCACCCAGAAGTTCATGTTCAGAGTTAGCAGAGCAGTGACTTGTGTGAAATATCCCAACACCTGTGCACTTTGGAAAGAGTGCTTCATGTAGATAATACTGAAAACAGGACAACTCCTGCTTAAGCTCCTCCTTCCCTTTCTTGCTCTCAAGGTGAGAGAAGCATGTTTCTTATGCAACACAGATAATTTAGTCTGATACATAAAGGATCTGTGACAGGTTTGAAGCTCCCTCTGGTTCTTTCTCTTTACAGCCACTCCTGTAAGGTCAAGACTCTCACCTACCCTCAAATAAGACCTTGCAGTATCCTAGATAGGGATGGAGATATGTTTATTGTCTGGATGATAAAGTAAAATTTATAAACTGTTGGTTTAGCAGGCTGAAAATCCAATATATCGCTTTTCATGTGGCTCAGCTGTGATAAAAATGTGATGAGTAAAGTTGAGTTCTCACCTGAGCACTCTCCCTGTGGCTTTAGAAGGCTGAACATGGTAAGTGCAAGAACACAGCCAGGAAAGTGGAAATATATCTGGGAATTAGTATAATCTTACCTACTGCTGCTGGTGAGGCAGCAATGAAACTACTTCTCACTGATAAGATTGATAATGGTTGTTGATGCATGGTTTTAAACTTCTGTTTTAGGTTTAAGTATCTACTTTTTACCCAGTGTTTAACTTCAGTATTTTCTTCTTTTTTTTTTTAATTAACTCCAGCCTTTTTTGTCCTTTTTTTTTTCCTGGATGCCCATTTATATCTTGCTACCAGTTGTGAATTTAAAAGAAATGTTTGCCTTTTGGATTTCTCTATCCCAAGCTTAATCCTTCCCAGAGACTCAAATGAGATCAAGGTCAGGTTTTGTCATTAAGGATGGAGAGGGCACATTTCTTTTCTAGTGTGCCTCAGCCACAGACATCTTACATGGTTTGGTGAGTGTGAAAGGCTGGAGGGATTTAATAACTCTGGTATAAAGGAGGAAAATTCTTATTTCATAATTTTTCCCTTAAATTTGAAAGAGCCAAAACATTTAGAATACAGGGTAATTTGTGTGTGTTGCAAAGACAGACCATTCAACAAAGAACCTTAATATTTACTCTTGGCACTAATGCACTGTTTGTCAAAGAAAATTCTGAATCCCTGATGAAATATATTTTAATTTGAATTGCGTATATAGTATATAATTACAACCATAATGACTGGATCACATATGTGTGCACATATATTTTATCGTGTTATTTTTGCTCATATCTGGTGCTGAGACTAAAAACACTTTCAAATCCAAGTATTTTGATAACAAAAGTGAGAGCATTTTTACTTTTTAACACCAATATGGAATTTTGTTAAGTCATTTCCTTGGGGGGGAAATTCTGATTTTGGAGAGGGTTATTGTACAGTGCACAGTACTCCTGGTTTAAGCAACTGGTTAGGCTGGTATAAATAAGGATCTGGGCGTGTATATATTCTACCTGTTTCCTTTTTTTTGTGAAGAAATTAATTTTCAGAGGTGTTATTGCTCCTCTTCCTCACACAGACTCAAATCTGTACAGTCCACATGCTGCTGATTCAGAAAATGTGTTTGGGTGCCGTTTGTTTAGAAAGTTTTGCCTGTATTTACTTCTGTCTGTGCACTTGAAGAATAAAATGTTCCCGAGCATGAGAAGTTGCCTTGGTTGGAGCACTGTGTGTGTGAAGATGCTGCAGCTCAGAGCCCTCCAGGTGTGTCAGTCCGTGTTGGAGCCCGTGCAGGTGACACAGCTGATCACCAGGTGTGCCAGAGCTGGGGTGTGCAATGCTCCATGTGCTTTCAGCCCATAATTAACAGCCCGTGGCTACTGGGGCTCATGGGAAAGGCTCCTCTGGGGCAAAAATAGGAGGAACAGCCTTCTGACAAGAGCTGGCACCTTCATGACAGCCACATCCTTTCACACCATGGTATAATGCAGCTCAGCATGCTTTGAAGGCCCAATTTGGTGGTGGTCCTGCCTTATCTCTCCGTAGATACTGATCCTTATCACAGAGTCATAACAAACTGTTTGGTGGAGCTGGAGGGGGTGAGAGAAGCCTTTGGCTTCGTTTAGAGCAAGTCTGACGTGAGCATTGAGATATTCTGTGCTTTGGGTGGCTGGCCTTTTTTGTGTCAAATTTTAAGCAGTTTGTAAAAATCAATGCAATGTTAGACCTGCTTCATTTATCCTGCAGGGAGAAGAGAGAGCTTGTTTCGATGAGACGTTCAAGATGTCAGGGTTAGAATTCTTGTACTCAAGAACATTCCATTTAATTCTTTTGCAAGTGCATCTGAACGATAGGAAATGGTGTTCAGTGTAATTTCTCAGGCAAATGCAAGGTTGTCCTGGTAACTTGTGACCCCCCTGACTCAGAGCTTGAGGAAAGAAAAGGCAAAGTTATTCAGCGATTGGAGGAAAGTGAGGCAAAGTGTTATCTCAGAGCTGTGATATTTGGCTTCCAGTGGCCACAGAAACTTGACACACATCAAATGTCAAACTAGCTGATAGCAGACAGGAAGGATTAGTGTTGACACAGCAGAGCTGACCCCTGCCAGCAGCGAGGCTGTGTTTAAATACAGCCACGTCGCTCTGGGATCACCCGGGCGCGCAAGCGCTACGAGCTGGAGGTGAAGGTATAGGAAACACCCCGGGCATTGGGATATTCTCCTGCCTAATTGGGCTGACAGCTCAGTCTGGATGGAGGACAGTGTTTATTTACTCATTGTTGTGTGATGAGCAAATAGAAAGATATGCCTGCTTTAGCCCATGCTGATATTGGTGCTAACACTGTCTGGCTCCAGCTGCCGTAAGCCAGGACAATACAACACAAAAACTTCCTATTCACCATCACTTCTAAGTCTGTCCTGGCACAGATATGCAATGACCTCAGACCACAGTTGGGTCTAATAAGGAATTTATCTTCATGGAAATGTGACCTCTTGCTACCAGAAGGCTACAAAAATACGAGCAACAATGGGTAAATGAAGATAAAGGTTTATCCTGGCCAACTGTTGCATTTTCAAAACAGTTCAACCCTGCCATGAAAAAAACTACTGTTTGACATAGGACGCTGTCTGAAACTCTTAAAAAAAGTTATCCAGGTCACTGTGGAAAGAACATGCTCTTATTATTGTTTTTATAAGTGAAAATTACTGGATTGATTTTTTTTTTCTTTTGAACGATTCAGACATTCAGTATCAATTTTCAATTCCCAGAATCCACTTTGGATACAGGAAAAGAGATTTCAGGAAATACAGTTTTTCACCAAAGAATTAGGCTTTTTCCTCTCTTAACCTCCACCCTCCACACTAAGGAGTTCACACTCTGTATGTTCTTTTAATCTTGACTTCAATATATTTTATTGTGGCCAGCTTTTAGTTACAGTTTAATAACTTCAGCTTTATTTTGCCCCAGGCCATATTATAATGAATAAAAAGCTTTTTCTATGATTTAGCTGAATTTATGCAGCTGCCCTTGAAACAGCTGCATAACTTTTCCTACTGACTAGGAAGGGTAGCAGTTTACTCAGCACAGACTGATCAGCTGAATTCTACTTTCAAACTCAGTTTTGCCAAAAAATCGTGTAAAAAGAAATGCCGGTCCCTGACCGTGTTTCCAGATACTTTGTGAATTGCTGATCTTTCTTAAGTTAAAATTATCCTCACCCCCAAAAGCAATTTAAACTGAATAAGGACCATATTGGTTATCTTAGGTTTGACCACTCCTAGGTTGGTTCTTCCTGTGAGCGCAGCTCTGATCCCTCAGTGGCTGCACCAAAATCCACAGAGAGACAAGAGTGAATCTGGAGAGCCTGTGCAGTGGTTCTGACAGGAATGATGTGGCCAGCTCAGAACAGGCATGGAGCCTTTCACCTCGTTCATTTGGTGCCTTAAAACCCTGAAAAGGAATCCCGACCCAGGAGCCTGTGTGGATTGCGGACAGCGAGGAGCTTGGATAAGACACGCTGTGTGGGAACCTGCCTACAAATTGAAGGATGGCAGACAGGGTGGAAGAGGCAAGAGGTCAGTAGTATGCAGCTTAGGGAGCACGTGGTTTGAATGCAGCTGTGAAACCTAAGACACCTCATCAATTTGTGAGGCTTCTTTAATAAGGGCCCAGCTTCATCTTTGAGCAGGGAATCCTCTCCAGAATTCCAGACACATGAAAGACATTAACTCATAATGCCTAGTAGTCTCCTGAGTACCTGTTAATAATTATGGCTGGCCTTTTTGGCCTTAGAAGCTTTCTATTACCTGGTGTTAAACCTTTTAGAGTAAACTGGAAACCAGTATAGGATGCTGAATGTGAAACGGGGTATTTGTTAATACTTCTGTGCACTGACAAATCTCAACCAAGTGTATGGTTCTTACTCCCTCAGGATTAGCAAATATCGAACTGAAATGAAGAACAACTATTTACATGTACTTAAAATAGCAGGTTTAAAAGAAATCTTGTAAAGGAAAGAAAAAAAACCCAGCAATAAATTCTAGTCTGAGATCATACTATTAAACAGAAATATTATTAAAAGAACAGTTTTTAGAAGAATGAGAATGATCAGTTTGCCCAGCTGTTCTAGTAGCAAGGAAAATGTTAATTAAAAAATAAGAGAATTCTGCACACATACTATTCATTTCAGCTTAAAAAAGGGAAGTAAAGAAAGCAAGGCAGATTAGATCCTGGTGTAGACTGTATGTTCTAAACTTAAAAAGATTATAAGATGTGTAATAAAGATAAAGCACCCCCCCCCAAAGAGCAAGAGCACATTGAGTCATGCAACCTTTTATTCATTACAGCTCCGAAAAATTTGGGGTCAGTTCTCCATTCCTTTATGAAGGAGACTTAAATGCAGTGTTTCTGTAATATATGTTCAGTTAAAAGCCCTCCTCCCAGCTTTTCACTGCCAGAATGAGGTAAAGAATCTGGAGATTTTAGAACTAATAAGCCAAGCAGTAAAATGGTGCACATTTGTGTGGAGCCTGATGAGGGATGGGAATGCACCCAGGGAAGGCTTGGCTGCTTCGGCACCGACGCTGACGGGTGGACGCACCAGGACTTCGTTCCATGAATCAACCTTGGCAAATTCCACCCATGAACATTCAAAGAGGGAGGGGGGGAAAAAAAAGGCAAGAAAAACCTGACTCTGGTTGTTACAAACTGTACAGGATGAAAGCTGGACAAGCCATCCACCTGCAAAACACTGCTAAACCTTAGGAAACTGGGAAAGAACTGGAGAAATCTTAGAGAAGGGTGTTGGAGTACCTGGACATCCTTGACTTCGATTGATGTGAGGGGAAAAAAAATTGAAAAATCCACTTTCTCTGGGCAGAAAAAACCATGTAATTACAGAATAATGTCATACTGCACTGAACAGAAAAGCTCAGTGAGACAACTGCTATCAAATATTCCAGTTCTTACTTCTTTGGGAGCCTCTGAGGTCAGACAGGTGAGACAGACATTCCATACCCCATCCTGTACTGCAGTTCTGGCCTTTCCACAGCACTGGGATGTGCTGTGGGATTGGATGGACCAGAAAATCATTCCTTCAGGTGCAAAGATCTCAGCCCCTTCAAAACTCCCATATGCTTCATTAGTGAAAAGACTTTGATAATAATGAACCTCATTTAAACATTCCGAGTGCTGTCTTTAAACATACTGGGCAAGAAAAATTTAAAGTAATAAGGTAGGGAATAAAAAAAAAAATCTTGCATTCTTAATGTGATTGAAAGTATAGTCTTTCCTTACATGTTTAATTCTTCCTATGAATGTCCACACTGTGATTGCAATATTTTAAAAAAACCTGGATAGAATCACACTGGAGTGAGTGTTTGTGAAGTTAATAGAAAATTCTGGGCCTTCAACTCTGATAAATGTAACTCTAGAGTCCTATGAAAAATTTCATTTTCAAGGAAACCTTGCCTTTTTATGGGAACTTTGTCCAGCTGAAAAATTTTACTGGCTCTACTCCTCATTCCCAGTTATGGACCAGATTTGGAAATACCTGTGAAAAACAATATATTGGTTTCAAGGAAATGCATGGATGAAAGCATTGTAATTGAGGACATCCAGATCTGTTCTTACTGAAATGCTTTGTATTTACGTGGTCCCTTACTTACACATTCTGAAGAGCATTACAAGCATAGAGAACTCCAAAAGGGTGAAAGTTAGCCAAGAAAACCAGCTGTGCATGACTTTGAGTCCTATCCCAAACACTTGGAATACATCTGCATCAATACATCTGTATTGCTCTACTTGCAATGTGACTGGTTTGGTGCTAGAACTACTGAGACAGAGCAGTGGAGGTATATAAAACCAGGGCAGTCACGAAAAAAGGAAATTTCAGTGTCTTTGTGCAGACAATTGTTTGTGTTGAGAATCAGCAAGATGGGTTACAGATGTACGTCAGAGAAGGCAATTCACTTGGACTTTTACAGAGCATTCTCTTAAAAATTCTTTGTGAAGCTTTAAAAATATGGGGAGGGGGCAAGAAGGAAATATATTATATATATATATTCCTGAGAGTGACTGCAATCCTCAAGGCCATGCAAATAGTTTGTACCTTTAATCACGAAGGTATCCTAGGGTTGATGAGAAGTTAGGCTGGGTAGGAAAAACACAGGGCAGGAAGGTGAGAGATTCGAGTTCAATTCCAAATTCAGGACAGAATTCCCATGTGGTCGTGGGCCTCTCATTTGGACCCATGTTTACCTACACAATGGAAACATGAAATGTTTCATCCAAACTCTTGCTGAAACATTGTTCTGATATAAAAATGGTGCTGAGCCAGCCTGGAGTGCAGACCTACTTCTGGCTGGAAAAGCTGTGGGCATTTTGCTTTTTCCTACAGCAGGAGTAACACAGGACTTGTTCTAAATTAGAAATAACACCTCCTCCCTCTTCCTGCAGTTTTGCTAGGTGGATTGCAATCCCAGTTTCTGAGTCTGGCTTAGTATAGTAAGTACTAGATTTTTAACTACATTATTTACATTAAATCCCTGTGAGTATTGTGTAAAGAGACTGTAGGTTTTACATAATTTTAGTGCCATTTTGGGTATTCTAGGTCTGGGTCCATCCCATCTACCTTCAGGCACCTTGCTGTTGTGCCAAAATTAGGAATCTCATGAGATGGGTAGGCTGGTGAAGTGATCTCTTGTGAGTGCATGTATCCTGTGTTCTCTGGACCATGGACACAACCAGATTCTAATTGAAAGGCACTAGTTAGGAACTGATCCAGGATTACTCTTCCAGAATATCATTGGCTTAGTTTAATTCATTTCCCCAATGACAACAATAATCTGAAAAAGAGAGTTAGAATAAATGTTTACATATGTGCAGCTATAGAAGGGAATCTGCAGAGTAACTAATTTCACATCCTACCTTTACATAAATTTTTCTGTACACGAGTCCATTGTAATTGATTCAGTCTTTAACTGAGTTTGTTGGATTAAATCTGGCACAAGAGTTGCCAATTCTGAGTTTGCTAAGTCTTGAAATATGGATCCATTTGGGGCCTCTTCTTCAAACAGCAGTTGTGCAGCTTTACTGGAGTTGCTGGTTGAAGTCACCATCAGATTTCCGTTCTGTGGAAAAAGCACTTGTTTTAAATCTCAAATAGTCAGTAATTGATCACAGCCTGGAATTGTAAAACTCTATCTCAGTGCCTGAAATAGCCAATGTTTGTGGTGTGGTTTCAGTGCCTGTCGAGAAAAAGGGAGACCTTGGAGAGTATGAAAGTCTTAAGGAGCTTTCCACTAACAGAAGGGTCAAGGGACAGCACTGTCAAAGCATCCCCTCCTTAAAGCTGTGTGGGGAAACAAACTGCTTTCTACCTCCAGCATCCCAGCTGTCAGTCACAGGGGATGAACACTCCTTTTGTTCAGATCCCTGAGAAAATCCCTTCACTCTGCTCCCCGTTATGCCCCCCACACTGGTCCCACGTCAGTGTCCTTACTGAGTGACCAGCCATGATCCAGCCATGCCAACCGGAATGAATTCCCCCAAAGCATCATGTGGAAGTGTTGAAAATTAACACAACTTCCCTTCTCCCCACTGCAGCCTCCATCCTCACAAGACATCGAAGGAACTGCAGACTTCTCATGGATGCCTGCAGTATGGCAGCTGTGGTAAAGCTGAGATTGCTTGGACATTTGAGAAAATAAATATTGACATAAGAACTTACATTTAGTTTTGTGGCTTTGAAAAAACCCAACCAAACAATCAAACAAAACCCAGTTTGATCTCTGTTTTTTGTTTTTAACAAGTCTTCAATGAGATCACCCTCTGGCTTTTAATTTATTCCAAACATAATTTATTTTTGATGTTGAGATCTCCATCAGTTTGGCCAATAAGACAGTTTGGGATCACTGAGACTTGAAGGTTTCACAATTTTATATGGATAAAACCTTTTTGAGTAATTTACCACTGTTTCTTTAATAAAGGAAAAATAAGTCTTCTCTATCATGTTGAACCAACAAGAAATCATCAGAAGTTTCCTAACAGAGGGACTTTACAAATTTCCATGTGCTGAGGGTGAGTGCAGAGGGATTCTCTGCTCTCGAACCACCGCGGATTTGTTAACATTTTGCTTTCTATAGGTTTATTACCAAAAACCTTTTTACCTAGTATATATTTTGTAATAACAATTTGAAAGGATTAATCAATCCTAATATTAAAACTTTACTGCCTTTGTAATGGATTAGCCTTTGTACCCAGCTAGATTCGAAAAGGTGTTACAGAAGTAAAGCAGTAGCAGGATGCCACAAGTCCTTTTAAATCAAATACCCCACTCCTTGCTTGAGGCAAATCTCTGTTTTTTGGGGAGAGGCCTTCAGATGGAGCATTCCGGATATGCATGGCAGAGTTTATGTAGCTTGTTTAAAGCTTTAAAATAAAATATTGTGTTTTAAATCCCAATGGTCCTTAATACCTTTGAGAATGAAAAATTAACTGGGGTGGAAAAAAGGATATTCTGACATGTGGATTAGCAATCAGCTATAAACTGAAGTTTCGGTTAAACAACTCAATTCCCTTTTTCCTTGTACTTTCTTTGCAGTTCTGTGCCATATTTTCAGGGGAACAGGCATTTTAACACTAGCTGGAGTGGGCTGCAGTGCAAGGCTGTAGAAGGTTAGAAGGTACATATTCATCTTCACTGGCAGAGCTGCTTAGCACAGTTCAAACAGGGCACACGATGACAGGAATTATCTCCTAAAATGTGCTTATTTAGTGTGGCTATATTTAGAGCTATCCTGTCTTAAAGGGCTTCTAGTAAACTGCCCTCCTCCTCACTGGTGAGAGTGACCTTTCATCAGCACAGCACATGGTCAGACTTTCAAACCTACCAGCAAACTTGAATAAATTCAAGTTTCAAGTAGTCACCATTGTTCTCCTCTGGTTTTCTGTTGTTTTTTTTTTTTTTCCCAGTAGCTGAGAGCTGAGGAATAAAGAATACTCTCAGCTGAAGGGCTGACAAACAAAAAAGGCCTTGGAGCTGGTGGTGGCCCTGGTACCCAGCCTGGTGTAGCAGTCTGCCACACAGATGAAGAGGAGGGTGGTCTCATCATAAGCAAATTAAAGGCAAGCAGAGTGACATCTATGGCTGGCTCCAGCCTTAAGCTTGTTAGGGGGGGTGGTATTGTTGTTATTGTTGATGCCAATTAGGACAAACCTCTTTCTTGGCAGTGAGCAGTGGAGGGTGCCTACAGAGAAATCCAGCTGCTGGAATGCCACCAAGTATCTGGTGGAGAACCTGCATTCCAGATGTGGAGCTCTGTGCCCCTCCATCTGCTGAGCACTCCCTGAGCTGGTACTGGCTTAGGAAAAGATACTGAAAGTTGTGGTTTTCTTACTGATAATTACACATCTCAGCATTTTAAACCTACAGGCGAAACCTAAAGCAGCCCTGAATTCCTCTGGATTCAGTTCATTTAGAAAATTCCTGAAAAGAGGGCCAGGCTTTTTCTAGGCAGTGGTAAATCAGGAATAAATCAACTGGGTTACACCATCCAGGAGCAGTGGGGTACACTTAGTCAGGCCTTGTTTTGAGGACCAACATGATTCTGATGTCACAATGATCTGCTTGCAAGATTTGATGTCCCTTAAACAGAAATTTGCCTCTTTCTCCTGTTCAGTTTTCCATAGCTCAGTTAAAGGGAAAGCAAATGAAAGGAAGAGCAGGATATAAAGCCTTGTTCACGTGGGAGCTCATTTCAGTCTCATCTCTGTGCTGTCTTTTTATCTCATTTATTTCTCCATGGTTGTTCTGGCTGTGGTGCTGCCATTTTTGTGAGACACTGGGTGATCTCATGAAAGGAAATCCCATAATGGTTGTTATTATTAACCTTGGATGCCAAACACTGGCTTTGTCCTTTAACTTTTCCTTTGACACGTTGAAACCGGTCACTACATGACTACCTAGGAAAAGGATGGTGTTTTTCAGGGAACAGGGATTGATTTAGCACAAGCTGCATAGGAAACTATGGCTGTCATAAGCTTTAGTGAAATCTGAAGGAAAATTGCCATGATTCATCCACAGTTGTTAATATGACAAAGCCCAGATCCATACAAAGGAACACCTGGCCTGCTAGTGAACATCTCTCTGGAGAGCTGCATTTGCCCACATGTTTGTTGCTCTAGCAACAAGCCTGAATGTGGATCACTATTTTTTGAAACACCACAAGAAAGAACAGATTCCACTATGGGAAATTTTCTGTCATAAAGAAAATTATATTTGCTCTACAAACACTGAGTTCTCCCACTTTGTAAGGACTGTCTGCCACTCTCTGAATCACTAAAAAACACAGAGGCCCATTTCTTGACTCTTGAGAATCTAAAGATGTGCCAAAACATACATGGATTTCATATTTTCCAGTAGCTGCAAATCAGACCCTTTCTCTCAAGAAGATCCCAGTTTAGAACAGTCTCCTAGGTCACTTTACAAGCTCAAAGCGAACCAACTTTAGAAAGTAAAATAATTTCCTTATAGGGTGAATTTTACCCCTCTGCTCAAAGCTTTTTCCTCACCTTTCCTTTCCGGGTAGGTTTCAGATGGTGACTTGCACTCTTTCCTCTTCTCTCTTGCAAAATGAGATGTACAAGTGTGAGTGTTAACGTGGTGATACATCACTAGCTTTGATTTTAGTTGCTCTGGCTCCCACTCCTCCAACTTTAAAAAGCTGGTGGATGCATGTATGTACCTATACATGTATACATGTACACATAAAGCAACGCTGAGAGGAGCTTGGGTGCCCTGTGAAACACCTGTGTTACAAGATGTTTCATAACCTATTATAATGTTCTTCTATTTCTGCTGCCTGGGTTCCTACTCTGTAGACAGACCAGCTTTGTTAATTTTTCCTGTTTCTCTCCTGATTCCTGGTTTTACATTTCTTCCCCTGGTAATGCTCTGCCAGTACAATGAGGATTTATTTTTTTTTTAAGGCTGAACAACAAGGAGGATAAAAATGGGGAGCGAGAGATACTTTGAATCCCAGAGGTTACTAATTTCTGTCTGAACTGAATAAATGGCTGCATATAAATGTGTTTCTTCTTCTTTCAAAAAAGGGTTTGCTTTTTTCCTGCTGACCCTGGGTGAGTCTGGAGTTACCTGAAACTGTTTGTAGCTGTTCAGAAGTCGCAAGCTTTCCCACCTGAATTCCTCCCCTGTCAGCTGGAGGGGGCTTTCAGGTGGGTGTTTGTTTCATTGTGCCTCAAAGGGATCCGTTCCTGTGCTGAAAGACAAGCCCAGGACAATGTTTTACAGAGCAGAAGATATTGTGAGGGACCAATTATCACATAAGTGGTTCTCACGGCTTGGGCTGGTACTGTGTGCCAGGTTGCACATTAACTTCTTTCACTGCTTTTTTACCCAGTTTACTCAACATTCTCAAGTGGTGGCTTTGTCAATTGTTTCTCCTGCTGATATTTTGACAGATGATAGCCCCCTGATGCCAGCTTAGCCCAGCTAGTAAGAAATAGGCCAACGTGAAACTCTAGACCAAGTGACTACTTTCATGGTATGGAGGAGCTGTAGGGTTGGTTCTGGTTTGGAATTGTTATTAATTTCCATCTGAAAAATAGATCTCCCAACCCTGCTCTTGAAATACACTCTCTAGGTACTCCATTAAAAAAAAAAAAAAACCAAAACAAAACACAAAAGCATGGAGACTTTATTATATTTTTTTTTCTCTGTCACACCATGCTTAAGTATCCTCTAATGAGTGTCAGGGTACACTTGGGGAGTATGTCTGAATCATATGAACACAAGTGTATTTAAAGATTTATAGTGTTTCATTGATTCCAAAGCAATGTATAATGACCAGGCAATTTTCAGTGTAGTTTTCCTATATAAATCTTACCAAAATTGCTGACACTGTGTTATTAACACTTGGGGCTGGTGTTGCTGCAAAGTGAAGAGATTTATGTGGAGGATAAAGCAGAGATCTCTAGAAAGTGGGGTTTGCTAATTCATCTGGCTGTTCATTAGTTTAAGAGCTTTCTGTAGTTTGTATATTGCACTGACTTCTTGGCTGTTTCTTCTTATGGTTAGAGATGCTATACAAGAAAAAGATAATTAATTTTTTCCTAGTAGTTAGGGCCGAATTTTAACTATATTCTTTAAAGTCTTTTCCTTAGCTTAATCCTGTTAGGTACTGAATGCTTTCAATGCTTTCAAATTAATGTAGGCACTGAACTCAGGCAGACCTTATTGTCAGACCTTTCTTTTCCATCCTTCAGGGCTTTTTTTTTTTTCTGCAAGGAGTGACACAGAAGAGCTGAGAAAATGATGCTTAGGACTGAAATGGTTCTTAATACATATCATATGTATACCTACATAAATGTGTATCACGTATTTGTTTCCCTGCAACATTATTAATTTTAATGGTTTTTAGACAGCAAAGATTTTAGACAAGAAAGTTTATCTATTGTTACTTATACTATTGCGTTCATGTTTTTTTCAAACTTAGCTGGGAAGATTAATATACATGAAATTAATTTTTTTCTTATCTTTGCTTAATTTCTCTTTAGAAGGACTGAAGGACCGTTTAATGGCATACAAAAAAGCTCTGCTTTCAGAAAAAATTAAGGACTACCAAAGAGAATGAAGAAGTTTTTGTTTAACTTCCATTTTTTTTGATTGCAGAAGCCAAATTCTTTCTGAAACAGACCTGAGAATGTCCAGGGAGAAGCGACAAGCTTGTGATATGGTGGGAGGAGCTTTTCTCATCCTTTCCCTTTGCATACATTTTCATGTGTGTGTTTGTGTGTTTTGAGGTCTTCCTTACAAGGGACATTTTGCAAAGTGTTCCTGGTTACCACACGTTGTCTGTTAAATCATTCAAGTGTACTTTTGAGGGTACTTCTGACTAAAGTTAAGCATGAGCTTGGAATGAAGCACATCCTAAAGTCAGGGCCTGTATCCAGAAGCAGTGAGCTCCATGAACTCAGGGTTTGTCAGATAAGGAGACTCTCAGAGGTTACAGAAATCTGGAGTCCCAGAGCCTGAGCTCCTCACCGAGTTCAGAGGGAGCTGAAACTGCTTTGTGCTGTTCAGGATCAGGATTCAAATGTCTCAAGAGACATCTGCAGAAGGCTCTACTTAAGGAACTATGATTTAACTTTTATTTCTTATCTGCTGGGGTCTGGAAGAATATTTTGTGCTATCTGTTTGACTGATGGGTCTGAGAGGTCCTACTCTGGGGGGCTCATAATTCCAACCAAAGGGAAAACATACTGGAAAAACCTCCAGCGAGGACTTGAAAAAAATCTCTTTTCTCACATATTTAGCCTGAACTAGCAATAACAACTTCGATGCAGGGCATTTCCTGAGGATTAATGACTGTCTGGGGTCATCATCTCCTCCCAGTTAGTTATTAATCCCCAGGAAATACTCTGTGCCTTGATCATTATTGCTTAATTAGCATTGAGAATGTGGGGGGTTTAGGTTTCTTTTCATGCATCCTGTGAATTGCTGGGGTGGGGGTTTCTTTCATTAACTTGCCCTTTTCAGCCTGAATGGGAGCATGGGCTTTGCTTACAGTTTGCAGGTTTGAGAGCCCAGTCACAGGGTTAAACCTTCTCAGGCAATCTGAGTTCCATGTGAAAGCACCACTGACATCCCACATCTGCAGCGCATCAAGGATTGTCCCCCCTTCAGCCCTGCTGGAAAACATTGGGTGCCATGGGGGCAGGAGCCAGAGTCTGGGAGCTGGGGATGCTGAAAAAGGGCAGGGAAAGTTGCAGGGTGGAGGAGGGAGAAGAAAAGGGAAGGAGGGAAGCTCGGAGGAGTGAAGTTAGGCGCTGCCAATCTCCACCAACAGTTTTATCAGCCACCGAAAGAAGTTCTCATGTCACACGAAATTTTAGGAAAATTTTGGAGTCCAAGCAGTCTTCAAGGAAACTCTGCCCGATTCAAATGACCCTGACTGCAGCAAGCCAAATCTGTTTAGATATAAGAGCAGAGAGAATAAATTCAGACTTTATCCTGCCTTTCCCATCCCTGGAGGAGAGGAAGACGAGGGACAAAACCATTTTCGAGCATTGTGTGGTGTGAGTGATCTCAGGATCAGACTGGCAGCTGCAGCACTGGTAGATCCCCACTGCATGGTGTGTTTAGGGTTGTTTGTGGGATGTGTGACTCCAACCCCACAGCTCCAGGAGTGATGGACAGAGCTTGACCCCAGGGATGCGGGCACTGCAAGTCTGGGTGCCCCCAGGCACCATGCGGTTCCATCTGTTGATCTGTTTGTTATGGATGTAGTCTTAAGTATATTTTGAAAAGAAAATTAATTTTAAAAAGGAAATATCAAGTTTTCTGCTCCAAACAAAGCCATAATAGGATTTTTTTTCAGGACTTTTTTTTAAAAACATTTTTGTAGAACTCCACTGGGGAGACAGTTGGAGATATGTAGTGACATTTTCCTAGCCAGCTGCTCTTCAGATCTCATTACTCTCTTCTGCTGTGGGAACCTCTCTCCAAGTCTCCTTGAAGGTCTTTTGGGTCCTGCATGTTTAAGTGAATATTTTAGCAATTTGGCCTTTCTGTTTGGGACCAGAGGTGCAAATCAGTTTCATGCCTCAGAGGAAAAACCCTTATCCTAAACAAATATCTGGCCTCACAAATATTTCTATGGCTGTGGTGGAAATATGCAAACTTTGGTCCCTAAGTGCTACTCTTTTTGCTTTCCTGCCTAAATATTTGTATTTTGGGGGCAATATACTTCACTTAGTGTTGGAAAAACCATTTGTTTGAGGAAAGTGCATATTGTAAAAGGAATGCCTGCTTAGTTGCTGGTTTGAAGACTTTGTTGGTTTGAAGACTTTGTTGGTTTGAAGAATTTGTTAGTTTGAAGAGATTTGGAACAAAAATGTATTTTTTTTTTTTAAAGTCATCCGTCTGGGTATTTATGACCTTTAAATTTTTGCCTGAGAAACCCCAGACAGATACATATAATATCATGTAAAATCAATGCAAATAATTATATCCAGTCATTTTAAAAATAGCTTTAGAAAGGCACAGGACTCCCTGGAAGTGAAATAACTTCACCTAACCACACAGTATTTATAATTAATTCAATAGATATAAAGAGATATGACTGGTTTTGACCTTAACCCTGATCAACATTAAATCTAATCCTCATTTCAACTCTGTGTTTAAATATGGAAAAAGGCTTTTGACAGAGGCCACTATATATTTAAATTCTCCGTAGTGTGTCCTGCAATGTTCTCATCCAAATCTTGTTCTTGTAACCGACCTCTGACAGTCAATGTATGGCCAATGTCAAACTATAAAAGGCATAAAAAGGGGAGAGGGAATACAAAAAGAGTCATTATGCAGATGATATATAAATGTCCATTAATGAGACATTCCTTTGTACTTTGAAGTTCATAGCAGAGTTCGACATTGAATAGGTCTCAGGGGTTTTTAGGCTTCATCACACATATTTTTGCATGGCCTTATTCTTACCAAAGAACGAAAATAAGAGACCTTGGTAAAGTGAGGAGGCTATAGCCCTAGATAAGATCAAAATAAAATGTATGGGAAGAAATTTCTGTGTATGCTTGGGAGACAAAACATCATAAATATTGGGGGGTAGTAATCTGATGCAATAAGGCCAGTCTGTGTGGAAGTCTGAAAATGCAGTCACCAAAACCATTACTGCAAAGAAGAGAAGTTAAAAGTTAAGGGGAGCTGCAGCATAAGATGAGCAGTCAGGAATCTGTGGTGATATCTGACACTCACTCTGTGCACACCTGAGCCCAGGGATCTCACTGGAATTCCTGGGAAAGCCAAAGCTGTTGAAAGTGTGTAGGAAGCTGGGAGCCCAGGTCTCACAGGTCCAGGGATTTTAATGTCTCTGTCCTTTGGCCTGTGGCCCTCCCAGCATCCTCTGTTTGCCTTCTCTCACCTCATAGTCTGTAAGACTGAGTTCCTCAAGAGTGATTATGTGCCTCTCACAAAACCCAGTCTACATTTCCCTGAAGCTCTGAGGGCAGACAATCCCCTCCATGATGTGTGAGAAAAGATGCAGCCCAGCAGGTGCCCTGACTTGAGCTCTCTGGTACAGGAAGGTGAACAAGAGTCAATAAAAATAACCACAGGGGAAGGCAAATCTTTGAGGATTTAGCAGGCAGTGTCATGGATAAGAGCTGTCCCTCTGCCTCTGACTGCCCCACAGCCTCGAAGTTTCCAGCACACCTGCTGGCAGCTGGACCTGGATGTGCTCAGATGAATTAGTACAGAATTAGAGCAGGGAATTGGAGCAGACCTTAGCTTCATTTCTCAATTTTTCAGAACAGGGTCTGTGTCCTAAGTAAAGCTGAATGTGAAAACGCTCTGGGAACAAATGTCCATGCTTTTATCCATATTGGGTAGCTATTCTATATCCCAGTTGCAGTGAGATGAGATCTAACTGGGGTTTTGCAAGTCTGTAAATCAAACTGGGGAATTATCCTAGAGTTTACTGAAGCAGGTACCAACTGTAATTCCCTTTGGCCAACACGATTCCCAATTTTAAAAATGCATAATGGTCAGGAAAGATGTGCTGAAGTTCCATTTGTTGCAGTCTGGTTTGAAGAAGAATCTGAATTCCCATTTTTGCACCCTTGGATTGTAAGGATATGAAGCTACAGGATGGAAAGGACTATGTGAAATTGTGCACTCACCAAGGAAGGCTTGCATTGCCTGGAGTGAGGGCAGTGTTTTATTCTCCATCAAACATAACAGTTTATATTATTTTTAACCCACTCACCTCTGGAGAAAAGTTTCATTCCACTTCTTGAGATAAGAACGTGTTACTTTTCTCTTGCTGCCTCTTCACTCACCTCGAAAGGGTCTGCTCAGAAATCTTGATAGGAAGTGTGTGGCTTTTCGATCTACTCAGTGAAAGGCAGAGAAGATGACCTGATTCAAGGCTTCTGGGTCTTATGCTCTGATGGTGGCAAACCAGGTCTGCATCAAAATTGTGAGATTTCCTAGATCCACATTAAATATGTTGGTTGAGAAAAAAGTGGATAGGAACAGCGAAACCTTTGTCTTTGAAAATCTCCCCCTCCTTATTCAGTAGTGCTCAAAAAGCCAGGTTTGTAATTATTGTCTTTTTTTATTATTATTATTCCATTTTCTTCTTGTTTTGGAAGGCAAAAAAGTTATCTTTCTGATCTGTACATGGTCTGAAAAACAGATGTTATCATCACTTGGTTGTAGCTCTGCTGGTACAGCATGTTTTGCTTATTGAAGCAAAGACATGGTTGAAATTAGATCTGTGTGATACATGTCATCAAGCTTTATGTATTTGCAAATAATAAACAGTTTGCAAAGCGTGGCTTGAGCTTGTGGGTTGCAGCTTACTGTCACTTTAGTAGAGGTTTCAGAGCACTACTGGCAGTGTAGGGTCTGTGTCTAAGCTGGAAAGCACCTTTGAAAAATTAAGAAAGGCACATTTCACCCACGGCTTTCTTTGTTGGGAAAGATGGACTCAGTCTCGTGGCAGCCGTAGTTCAAGTAAACACAAACTCTGGCCCAAATTTCATAACCATCATTTCCTCAAAGCTAGCAGCACTAAACCAAACTATAGTTTTGTTTGGCTAACCCCAAAGTAGGATGTGGTTGCCAGCCTCTGGAGCCACATGATCAGGTTTCAAGCAGACGCCACCAGAACTGTGCCATTGTCCTAGTCAGGAAAGTCCTGGATGTGTGAGTCCCAACGCCATCCTTATGTTCAACAAATAAACGTAACCATAAGGACAGGTATGCTCCAACTAAAGCCTGCCTGCTCCTTATCCTGCACTGGGACAGTCCAGGAGTGCCACAACACCACTGGGCTCAGGAGGAAAAAAAGGTGTTGGAAAGGGAAGATTGCCAGGTCATAAGGGAGGACCTCATTGCTCTGTAAACCACCTGGAAGGAGGTTGCAATGAGGTCTCTTCTCCAGCAACAAGTGACAGAACAAGAGGAAATAGCCTCAGCTTTTTGTCATGGGATTGGATATTAGGAAATATTTCTTCACTGAAAGGTTGGTCAAGCATTTGAACAGGTTGTCCAGGGAAGTGGTTGTGTCACCATCCTTTGATCTCTGGAAGTCTTCAAAACCATGTGGAAGTGGCACTTGGAAGTACAGTTTAGTGGTGAACATGGGACTACCCTGTTAATGATTGGGCCCAATCATCTAAGAGGTTTTTTTCCAAACTAAGTGGTCCTATGATTCCATGATTCCCAACAGACTTCCTGCTCTGCCATAAGCACAGGTCTCTGCACAGTGCTGCCAGTCATGGAGTACAAGGCTAGGACAGCTGCTTTCCCAGAGCCTAGGCAGAAAGTTCCCTTTCCCAAATAGAAAGGTTGAAACATAAAAATTGTTGGCAAGGTGCCGAGTTGCTCCTCTTTTCCTGCACATGCAGAGCATCCGTGTTCAGACCAACCTCCTGCCAGCTGATTTCCACAGGTGATGGGCAAGGGCTTCAGGACAGTGCCAAGCCAAAGGGCAGATCCCTCTGGTACAAGTGGCTGTTGCTTTGTCGTTTGAGGTGGAAATAAGCTGATTTTGTCTTGCTGAGAACAAGGCTCCTGAGGCTCTTCTGTTCTCACTTTCTCCCCACCCGCTTTGGCTTTTCCATTTCTATTGCAAACACCTCAGAGAGCTGAAGGGATGAACAGATGATGGAGTCAGTGGCCCTAGTTAATGACCAGCACTATATTCACAACCTCGTTTGGTTTTGTTCCTATTCGCTGCTTCAATGGTGCCGATGAGAAGGAATTAATTTTATTGAGGACAACTCAGTGAATTAAATGAAAAACTGCTCACTTGGCTGGAAAGGCTTTGACAGACGGCACAGCAGCCGGTCAGATTTGAAAAACTTTACATCTCCTGGACGTGGGGAGAGAAGGAGGCAAGAGAAAGGAGGGGAGGGAAGGTCATTGCAGATAAGCTGCAAGGCGACTATTTCAAGGCCCCTGAAAAACAACAGAGCAAGCTGCAGTCTCTTATTTTGATTCATGGGTCTCCCCTCCCTTTTGTTCCTTGATGCACTAAATCTGTTCCTTAGCCCCCCTCATTTCAATAAACACCCAATAAGAAACTAATCGTGGTATGGTGAATTAGAGAAGAAGAAAAGATGCTCAGAAGAAATGTTATGGTCATGGAAAACTCTGCTGCATTGTAACCATCTGGTGCACCACAATTACTGTGAATGGGATAATTGAGTCCCAGATAACTTCTTTTGGGTACAAATAATAGCAGTCACCCTGATTTGTATTCTTCACAACAGCATCACCCCATCATTTCACATCACATCTGCACATTTCTTTGATTGGGCACTGTGCTACCAATAAGTTACTACACTTAATTAAGCCCACATAATTCTCTTCAAATGAGCAGAAAAGTTTGTGTATAGGCCGAAAAAGAAAAGGGGCTGCAAATGAGACTTTAGTGACTCCACTTTGTATGAGGTATTGAGATTGATGGTGATCCCATGCCACCAAGGTTTTCATTCAACATTGGAAAAGTGTGAAAGCATTAGGCAGCTCAACAGCTGTGTACAATCTGAGAAAGGCCTGATTTCAGACAAACATTCTCCTGGAGGTGATTGAAACCCCATTGTAGCATAATCTTGCTTTTCAGAAAGTGTTACAATACATTTGATTTGATTTCTCGGGTGTCTGGCTTTCACAGCATCATTAAAAGCTCTGTAAGAAACTGAGAAATGGAGTCCTCTGCAAAGCAGCATTGTCTCCTCCTCAAGCGTGTTTTGCTCGAGCTCTGGGGGAAGGAATTGACAGACAACAGGCAAACGTAAGCCTCAGAGTAAATATTGCAGCAAATAAAAACTTAGAGATCAGCTTGCTCCATGGGGAAGGATGAGGATGCAAAATCTTGAAAGAGATTTTTTTTTCTTTTTGCTGCGGTTCCCTATTAGTAGCTGAAGTAGGGAAGAGCACATTCCTTCAGTTTGCATCACTGATGTGTTATCAATTCACATGGCTTATTAGTTCTTCATGAACTCCTCACACCTCGGAATGACAGGCCACACAGCCTGTCCTGGCGAATAAGGCACCAGGAATGTGCTGGCGGGTCCAGTTGCTCAGGATCAAGCCCAAGAAGCCTTACTGGAATGTCAGGGTCTATGGGAAGCACAATAGCAAACAAAGAACAGGGTTACAGAGAGAGAAACAACTTAAAAGAAAGTGAGAGTAAACCCCTGTCTTGCTCAAAGAGCTTTTTTTTTTTTTTAAATCAATGTTTTCTCATTCCACCCAAGCAAATCTAGAGCGGCTTGAATACGTTTTTCAGAACAAGTGGCAAAATATCCCGTGAATGCTGCAGAGGTCACTTCACACACTCGCTCTGCCCCTCATTTGTTTATCTAAATGCTGACAAATTGCAGCATTTTAACAACATATCTCTGGTACTGAACTTCATGTGCATGGCTTGCCCTCTATCATTGAGCTGATAATGAGGCTAAGCATAAAGCCTTCATTCACTGCTATAAAGGCTTCTGACAGTGATGAATACCAACTAGAAGAATTAGGTGGTTTATAGGAGAATATGCTATTGTGTAAAACCTCCGTGCTTTTTATCAACCCTCCTGCTCATTTTCAGTTCCTTCACGTAAGCTGTGTCCACAAGCACTTCTGTGAGCTTTCCTCTCCTTCCTTTTACTTTTAACGAGGCTGTCTTGCAGCAAGTGCCAGCTAAGATGTTGTGTCAGCATTTATTGCTGGTTATCCTCTCTGAAATGCCTTTCATTTCACCAGAATGATGATAAACATTTAAAATAGCAGTGTCTGAGCAGTTTCTCTGCGAGGTGATTCCTGCCCCAGCTCCCTGCGTGGCACGGAGCAGCAGCTGTCTGTCACCAGGACATCTTTCTTACAACAAAAGCAGCCTTGTCTTGGCATTTCTTTGCAAAAGCATCAACTAATATCCCTTTTAGATGGGTGTGTTTGTAGAAGAGGTGACTTCTGGGATGGTTTTTTTTTTAAATTGCTGGCTGCAATGAATCCGATTAACATTTCATTGTTCAGGTCTGAGCTCGCGGCTGGTTCTGGGAGCTGAGGGAAACGTGGGGAAAGGATGCTGGCAGATCCTACAGAATATCTGATTTGACTAAGGACCTCCCCCAGTGCTTTTATCCTTTGGGCCATGAAGTTTGTGTTCCTGTCTGCCCCACTATCACCCACCTGTGAAGCATTTTACTCTAAATAGGATCTGGATATGCCTCAGTTTGTGCTGGTCCTACAATCATTTCCACACAGCTTCATCTGTGCCAGAAGAACACAAGTGTAGAGGGATGGACACTGCCCTGGGCAATTATTTCCTACCTTCTTTACTTCCTTCTGTTGCCTTCTGCCCAAATTGTCCAGGTGTCTGGTCCTAATTACTTCTTGCTGGCTATGCCACTTTTCTTTCAATTTCTCTTCTCTGCTTTTCCTCTGGCTCCTCTCTGCTATCAGTGTTGCCTCCTGGCTCCTTTCCTGCTCTTGGCCAAAAGCCTGCAAGGTTAATGCTGTCCCTGTGCTGGAAGAAAGGCTCGTGGAGGCATGACAGTGACATCTCCTTCCAGTTTTCAGAGGCAGCTGGAAGCATCCCAGACATTTTCAAAGGTCCTCCAAACATGGCTGGAAGACACAGAAGTGCTCAGTGACCCATGTGCTTGCTGCCTGTCACTTCTGCTGGCTCTTTTGGAAACCCCTGGTTATTAACTGCTTCAGAATTTCTTTCCCTTTCTACACTAAGAATATTTCTATCACTTTAAAACACATCTTCCCTTTTTTTTAAAAAAAAAAGCAAGGACAGAGAGGGGAATAGCATTTTATTAAATGTGCATGACACTGAGGATACAAAAACACCAGCATGGGATGAATTTACTAATCAAATGCAGACTTGGTCTGCATTGTAGTATGACACTGGAAAGGAAATATCTCTTCAAAAGGTTTATTTTAACTCCAAAGGAAAATTAAGGGAGAGAATGTTGAAATACAGAGGAGTCCAGGGGGTGGCAGGGAGGAAAGCTGAAGAATAATTGATGCAAGTAGGGAAGCAAACCCTCATCCCAGGGCAGTGGGAATAGTGGAGGGTCCATCCTGCCCAGAGTGCTTCAATCCAATTACTGTGCCTGGAGAGGCAAAGCAATGGTTAGAGCTGGGAGAAGCTCAGCCATTCTCCTACTGCTCCCACTGGAGGAGTTTTGGAGGTTTTGCAGTGCACATCTTTCATTCCTTACCCCAAATGTCTCTATGGAACCTGGCACCACAGGCCATAACCAGGGCAGGAGCAGTGGTGTAAGGACCTGCTCTCTCAGGTGCTCATGCCACCCTGCTGAGCCCCTCAGTTTTGTCCCCACAGGCCTCCTTTGAACCAAACCAGTGCACCAATCTGAGCTCATCCTTTTCCAGGTTTATTTTTCAGCCTGGATCCACTCAGTGCCGTGGTTTATGGGCTGCTCCCAAAAAACTGCTGGCACGTCCCAGCCAGGAGGCTGCAGGCAGAGCTCAGCCCTGGGAACCAGCACGTGGGGTAGGCACAGGCTCTGTGAGCTGGTGTGGCTGCTGGTCCCCCACGTCCTCTGCTAGAACCATAATTGCTTTTTTCACAGGCTTTGGTGGGAAGTTCCAATTCTTATTGTTCATCCTTGATCTGCCTTTCATTATGACGGCTGTTGGGTCCCCTCGTCGCTGTAATGAGAACCAAGAAAAACATAACAATTCAAAGGGAAATGTGAAAATGCTCTTCAAAATCAGATGTGTGAAACACTATAGCTAAAAGATATATGTGAAGTGCTGGTTAGAGGATGCTGGAGCAAAGGCAGCTTAGAAGTTGGTTTGTTTTCTTTTTCCTCTTTCCATTATTCTCCAGAAGGATGAATTCTCATTTTTGTTTCATGCAGAGTCTCTGAGCACTTCGAGTAGTATTTTTGTATGCTGTGAAGTTGAAGAGAGCTATTTTCACTTTAAAACTTTATTTCTTGGAGTCTGTTTCTTGGACTCGTGAGACGAGGGATTTGGAAATGGAAACGGCTTTCACCCTGTATTTCTCTCTGTCTTCAGGCAGAAAAGTCACAGGTTTACAAGTGGGAAAATTGACACAAACTACATGGGGAAAATACCTTGATTCCCTTTCCTCTTTGGAAGACTTTTCCAAACACTGTTGGTTGGTTGGTTGTTTCATTTCTCAGAAAGCTGTGGTATATTCCACATGGCACATCACATTTGCCATACAAGCCTCAATCCCCCCAAAATGCTCATAGGCAACTATCCTGCTCCTTTGCTCTTGACACCACTGAGTCAGTTTTCTCTGCACATGTTGTGAATCCTACCCCCTGAAAATGGATGTGGTGGGGGCCTGTTGGATTGTGTTATGTGAGAGGAAACTGTGCACACCACATTTTCAAATGGGAGGGATGCCTTCTGAAGAGGGCAGGGGGGGATTTCTATGGATCACAGCAGGGCAACCCTGTGTGGAAAACCAGCCATTCTTGCTGGCTTCTTATAAGCTGCCCACAGAGCATTGACAATGCCAGACACATGATGTATGGATTTTATTCCTTAAAAAAAAAAAAAAAAGATAATAAATCCCCTTCAAATTGTAAATTAGGTTGCATTTTTCTGACACTGTTCCTGAAACAAATTCTCTTTGGTCTTATTTATGAGAAACCAGCGACTTCTGTAAATGTAGATGGCTGAGTCCCAACTTCTCGAGGTTTGCTGGGAGAAAGAGCTTTCAACAAAGCTGCAGTGGCAATGGGTTGTCCCTTGCACCAATTAATCACGGGGGAAATGTGCCATGCCTCTCTCAGAGCAGGTCCCTTTCTCAGCTAAGAAAGTGGGATTGAACAATACTTAGGCTCAGTCTCAGGCCTGAGAGTCAGGGCTCATCCACGACTGCCCTTCGCTCATTCTCTGCGCTTCTGCTCCTTTGCAGGGAAACCCAAAAGTTTATAACACAGGCAAAGCCTCCATCCACTCCTCCCCCTTGCTCTCAGCAACAGAGATGTGTTGTAACAGAGACGATTTCAAAGGGATTTAATCAATCAGGGTGCCAAAGCACTTCATGCGAGAGAGCTCTGTGTAATGGGAAAGCCTTTTAATGAGGAGGATATGTGCAGCTTCAGGTTTCACTGCTGGATGTGCAGGAGAGCAAACCTTGGCGCTGAGCAGCGTGTGACTTCACATCCCCGTGCAGCTCTTAAGGATGTTTAAACTTCAGCAGGTAGTTGGACTCGCAAAATGTTTAAAAATAAGGAGAAAAGTAGATCGTGTGTAACAGGCTGTCAGTCAGCAGAAGGACTCGGCCATGGCTTTTTAGTCTGTTTTGGTAAGGGAAGGTCAGGAAGGAGGTTTGAACCACAAGCTGATTCAAAAATGTTTTATTTTTTGTAAACAACTCCATCTGGAACTAGTAAACTTTCAAAGTCTGAGCCAGCCCCTCACCACCTCCACACACCCCAGCCTGCCTGAAATGAATCCAGCAGCAACCATTGATTTCCATTGCCTTACAGAGCTGGGATATGACCACATCACCTCTGGGCCAGAAGAGAATACAATCACTCACTCTGAGTCATTACATAAGCTAAAGTATGTGATTTATTAAACCACAAAAAGTAGGTTGTACTAACATCGAGAGTCTGACTTGAAACCACAGGAGGAGCGACATGCGGAGTTAAGGCTGGGACTCCCTCCTTAACCCATCTTGTGGTGCCTGGGCATTGTGTGTGACCTGTGAAATCACCCCTGCTCTGGAGACTCCCTGAAAGACAGCACACAGAGGCAAGGATGGCATTTGAGCCCTAAGGCTGATTTTCCTTGCTTTTGTGGGCTTGAGTTGTGTTTAGCAAAGTGACGATTTAATTTTCTTTTCTGGTTTGGTTGGATCCTGTTCTAGTCTTCCTAGACTTGGCCCATTACCTTGGAATTCAAAAGAGCAAATATATAAAATGATAAATAATAGGAAACATTTGGAAATCTGAAATGTTTCAGTGAAATACACAGGCAACTCTCCCAAAGAGTCTGTGTTTTATTTCTCATTTTCAGTCTCAGTGGAGCTATATGAGACACCACCTATTAATGATTTCTTAGGGATTCCTTACGCTGTAGGTCACTGCACCAAGAGCACATGAAGTTCCCAAAGTGCAAGCAGCAAACAGCATCTTTGGTCTTCTCTGCCTGCATTCAGAGTGTGCTCAGGTTGCTGCCCTGTTTCTCATACCCTGTCCCTAGGTCTGGGCTACTGGTTCCTGCTGGAGATGGGACCAATTCTGGGGCTCACTGGGACCTTGCCCCACTGTGGCTGTCCCTGTGCTGTTTTAAGCTTTTTCTGGAGAGGCTGTGTGCCCAGCAGTGTGTTTGTCTATGGCAGAGGGGGCTGTAGCAGTGGGTTTGCATTCACAAATGTTGGTGCAATACAAGGACGTTACTGAGTGTTGCAATTGCTGCCTTCTGGCCCATGTTAGTGAGCATGAGACATGAGTTACAGGCACTCAGTGTTTTACAGTCCTGCCATCCCACTTAGACAAGAAGACTTGCACAAAGAAAACACCAAGGATTTCTGTGTGTTAGGCCACAAAATCCTCCTGGGGGTTCGGTGACGACCTAAGGGATGGGGATCCCTGGTGCATGATGTTGGCATGGAAGTGATTCAGACAGCACAGGATGCTGTGTCAAACATGAGCAGATGAGGGCTGCATTCCCACTCCCCCATTAGCCTGAGACCCCAGTCCAAGGAAGCTTTGTAGAAGCTGCTGGGTTTGGTTTCTCCTGCTGAATATGAGGCTCTGAATAAGCAGCAGGTAGAATGCTTAAGACTGGAGTAGAATTTGGGTGGATGTAAGAGCTGTTTTACCCACCCCTGTTACTCACGTTTGGAAATCCTATATGGGACAGTTCTGGATGAAAAGGCAGCATCCCCAGCCAGGCTGCATGGACTGTGCTTCAAGGAAAGGAATTACCCAGGACTCTGCCTGCATTAGACATGTTTTTGAGGTTAATCATCATGCAGTTTGTCCTGGCACAACTGTACAGCGTGTCCTGGAGATATTCTGGAATGGTCCCCATTGATGTACAGGGTTTGAAACCACCATTTCCATTAGACCAGTTTTTGGGAAGTCTGAGCTCATCACGCCCTGGGAGTAAAGTGGTGGATGCAGCCCTGGTGCCAAAGGGAGACTCATGTTAGAAACTTCTCCTTTTGTGAGCAAAATGCCAGTGAGCTTGTCTTTGTGAGTGACATTGACACAGCAGACAAGTCAGAGCTCATCCAATGCTTCCTTCACCTGATTCCTTGGTCCCAACATCCTACCACCTTCACACACCTAAATAAGAAAGGAGAAACATCTTATATTTTGCTAGTATGCATATAGTTATGTGTGCCTGTGTTTTGCTTGGGACTTTTTTCTTGTTCTACAAACCAAAACACCCAAACAACACTTTAAGATTACAGTTATTTCTACATGACCTTAATATTGAAAACCCATTTGCTGCAGCATCTTCTATTTTAATGGGCTCTGCAAAATACGAAAACAGAACAGTGCCAAAATTTAAAATGTAGGTGGCAATCTTACTCTCAGCTTGTCCATAAGTAAACCCTTTATAATCCCTTCCCCTTGAATACAGCTACATTGCATTCCAAACTCCACCCCATCTGCCATTTTCTAGGAACAGCATTTGCTCTGGGTTCCCATTCAGTTTGAATCAATGGGAACACCAGAAGAGCCACACTGATGTGCCAAAGGGAATATGGCAAAGCCAAGGAAGGGTCCAGCAGGATGATCAGGCAAGTCATCAGGAACTAATTCCAGTGTGTGGGTGTGAAAATCTAGCTAAGTAGGTCTCTTTCCAGGTAGCCTGCTTTTTTGGGAAAAAGCCCTTAGGAGGGGTTTGCAAGGCACCGTTGGAATCACTCTGACCCAAGGCTCTGGTCCCAAGAGTGGCAGATAAAAGAAAGCACAAAGCAGCAAGAAATTAAATAGTGAACCATCAAACCTCCAGACAGCTCAAGCTCCTACACCCCTCCTGGCCACTGCAGGCACAGGACCCTGACTCTCAAAGTGTGACATTTTGGATAAGGCTGAGGGTGGGGCAGAGCAGGCTCCTTCTGCCGCCCCCTTCCACCAAATGTGTGTGTGTGTGATGGGGCACACTGGGGCATGGCAGGATCAGTGTCCCATTCCTGAAACCCTGGACAAATACTCGCTGTGCCCTGACACTGTGTGTCAGGAATAAACCTCTCCATGGCCATGCTGTCTCTGCATGGCTTCTGTGAGCTGGGGCAGGAGCTTTCTTTTAGGACTAGGTAGAGTTCCAAAAAGTGTCTGCTGCAGAGAGAGGGCTGGCCAAAGGGTTTTGGGGGCCACATATTCCCAGTTTTCAGCAGGCAGAAGTGAATCCTGGTCTCTGCAGGCTGATCTTGTCACGCCCATCTGGACCTTTCCCTCCCTCATGCCCAGCACCTTTTATCAGGAGGTCCAAAGTGTCACCTGAGCCCTTTGGATAAACAAGGTTGCATTGTACATTGATTATTCCCATGAAAGAGCACAACAGCTCCTTTGAAGTCATTACAACCTCCTGTCCCAGGGCTCCCGTGCAGAGCACAGGGTCTGACTCCTGCTCTCCCTGGCACAGGTTTGCTGCTGCTGGGACAACTCTCTGCTTTTCCACAAGAGCAACAGCAGCGCTGGAATAAAGCTCTCAGTTTGTTTACTGTGCTGAGCCCCTGTCTGAAGTCTGCTCTATTAATTGTGTGGAGTCTTCAGTTAGTAAAATGAGTTGTAAAATTATTCTTGGAAAAGAAGTCGCTGCACATGGGAAGCAGTTGCTTTTGCAGACAGAAGTGCTTAATAGTTGTTAATATTCTCCCCCCATGTACTGCAGAGCAGAAGTTTGTGTTTAGGATTTACAGCAAAAAGATTTTGCAGGATTTATTAGTCTTTAAAAGACATCATTTGCTGCTACTTAGTGTTTGTGTATTTATTTGTGTACTTACAGCAAAGAAAGGAGAAAAATCTCCACTTCTCCCTTCCTCTACTCTGAGCTGAGGCCCCCTATGCCAAAACTCATCCAGCACAGAGGTTTTCTATAAATGGGTAATAATAAAGCCCTGAAAATAAGTTTGATATTTTTAATGGAAATGCTGACTTGACCTTAGCTGCAGAGAGCCACGAAAGGTGCTGCTGTAATAAAGGAATGACTTCATCAGGAAATCAGGAAATACTCATTCAAACCTCCAAATATATAAATATCACCATTTATTCCATTGTGAATCAAATGATGCCATGTCCTGTAATTAAGGATGCTGGCAGCCAAGTTGTATCATACACTTATTTCCATCACAGTACATTAATGGCTCAGCAACTTTGCCTTCTTGGTCACCTGCTCTGGCAAATGTCCTTGGAGCTTTGTTTCACAGCTTATTTGGTGGTGACAGAGTCTTTATTTATTCCCTACCTGAGGGGCAGGGATTGCACTAATTGCCTCAGGCCGAGTGCTGGAGAAGGTTTTATGTGCCACAGGGCAGCCACAGAACAATAAAAGAAAAGTGGTGTAGCAGCTGAATGAGTTCCTGATGTGCTGATGGCAGGTGAGCCCTCGCCTCGCCTACAACAGGCCTGGAAGGGAAAAAGTCCTCAAAAACGGGCTGTACTGGCACCTGCTTTAAAGAACTTCTTAAAAAACAGCACTAAGAGTATTAGTCAGTGGAACATGGCAAACTGCTTCAGCAAGATCCCAGTAACACCAGTGACTAAATGCAAAGATGTCCCAGCAAACAAAATTCAGATTTAAAAGAGCTGCCCTTGGGGTCTGACAAAGGCTTATCCCAAACCAGCTGAGAAATCTTCCCACAGATTTACTGGACAAGTAAGCAGTCACTGCATGGCTATGTGAATTCAACAAACTATTCACAAATACCTGGGATCCATGTGTCATGATGTTTTCCACTCAAGATAAATTTGTAGGGCCAAATCTTGACCTCATTGAGACTATCACTACTACTCAGAGCAACATCAGAAGTCTTACTCCTCTCTGATTTCTGGATTCTAGCCTTGTATTTCCTTCCTGAGGTCCTAAATACAAACCACAGCCTTGATGACTCATCAATAAACATGCTAAAGGAGATGCCTTGATGCAGGAGAGAAAAGTGGTTTAATGGAAGAGATTTTTCCAGTCTCTGAAGGCTCCGTACTACTTTTTTTTCCCTCCAGTATCAAGGGAAAGGCCAATGTCTGTTCATCATTTGGATTAGCATTACACCCTGAGATCATGAGGAGTGGTGGACAAATAAACCTCTGAGGCAGCAGAGGGAGAAAACTGCATGTGCTCCTACTCTCTCTCTCTCTCTCCCTGTCGAGCTGGTGAGGAGCCATGGGATTTGACACTTTTCCTGCAGAGAAAACCAGCAACCTGTGAGCCCCAAGAACAGCCTTTCAAATGACCCTGGAGTAAACAGGCTGTGTGTGGGTGACATTATCAGAGTGGAGCACTGGTTTAAGGAGCTCCCAATCCCATATCTTGGTTCCAAGGCTTAGTAAGAATAACCTCAGTTCTGAGGTTCCAGATTTACGTGCCATTAGTGCACACCTCAGGTTTTTGTGGTTTCTCTTTGGTTCCATCAGCTGAATCCTTCCTGCCCCCACTCTGTGGCTGAATCCCTTCTTGCCAGTGTTATTTGCACCTCTGGTCCCTATTACTCCACAGTGCCTGATGAAGTCCTCTGTCCTTGTCTCATCCTGGCCTGCCTTCCTATGGGGGAATTCCAAAGGCAGCACCTTTGTGGAGGGCTTTGTGGGGGAAAAGGATAGGTTAGGATTTATCCTTTGCTGTACCTGTCCACTTTGCAGGTGGATGTGAGAGGATATGCTAGGTGTGGGCATTTTGGAACTGTTCAACGTCTCCCAAGGGCCTTGAGAAGGACCATTTTCCCATGGAAATGTGTGTGCCTTGGTGACAGGATGCTGGAGAGGGGATGCAGTTGATTCCTACAGTTTTCCTTTAACCATCTGGCCAGGGCCAGCTCCCCAAAGCTGGGGATGAGCTGTGTTGTGGAACTGGCTGTCACTTGTGGGTGGATACTGCCACCACACAGGTCTGAGATGTGGATTCTGCCAGCAGAACACACAGGGCAGCCTCCTCCCATTCCATGTTTCTTCACCCCTTCATAAATTATTTTCAAAGCCTTTCTTTAGAAATCACTGAATTTTTAACTCTACAATGCTCTTTTCGTGTGAAGAAAAAATTTGAAGGATTTTTGTATTACCCAGGGGAGTGATGGTGTTTTTGCAAGTGGCTTTTTAGGTTTATTTCTTTCCAGTGCTGATATTTCTGTTGGCAATTCTGTAGCTAGAAAATGAACATGACAGAGTTGTCCATATTGTTTTGGGGCTAAACTGAACTGATAGCCTGCAGTGATCCATTGGATATTAGATAAAGCCTCTGAAACATTTTTAGTAACACTCAGACAGTATTTAATTTGCTAAAGAATTTATTCTGCTCCACTCTTCTCATTCAATTTTGCATACTGCTGAAAATTAAATTAATTTATTGCTGAACTGAGGTGCTGGGCTGGCAGAGAAAACTGAATTGCTTTCTGAGCTAAATCATGGCAGGGTGAAACTGGGGTGGAAGGAAGAGAGCAGGATATGTCAGATGTTGATTTTGTCTGCCATAGAATAAAATGGATTATTCAAATGACTGCTAAGAAGAACAAAGATGCAAAACAGAATGAGCATTGCAAAAAGTCACCTGCAAAGCATGTGCAGTGGTTTGTGTGGGGAGGGTCTGGGTCAGCTTTGATGGGCACTGTGAACTGCTCTCTCTCCAGCAAAAGTTTATAGAGATTTATTTTTCTTTTAAAAACAAGAAATTATGGAATATTTTGAGCTAGAGAGAAAAAAGAGTTGAGCACTAGCACTTCTCTGACATAAGTAATAGGATGGCACTGGTTCATCCCAGCCAGCAATCTGGTACTCCCCAGCCAGGCAAGTAATGCGTAAATATCAGTATTATGTTGGAATTTCTGCATCACTGCCTTTTGCAATGTCTGCATCTTGTCTGTGTTCTCAGTAGTCAATATTTCAAATTAACTGTGTATAAATATTTCTTGAAAGCAAATGTCAAAATCACATGCAGCAGTGGTTTTCGTGGACAGCATTGTAAATTTACATGCATTTGCAGGAAGCTGGAAACGCTCAGACACTCTTCCAGTCACAGCACAGGGATTTATTTTTTTTTTAGTGAAAGAAAAATGCAAATTCAGATTTTATCACTGGGAATTTTCTGTGCTGTTTTTGCTGCAGTCTTTCTATCCCTCATGTGCCTTGATTCTGGTTGTTTACCAAATCCAATATTATACTGTAAGTACCTCTTAGAGCAAAGGATGGGGATCCATAAAATGGTCCTTTATTCTTCTTGAACTGAGTGGATGCTGATGATCAAGATACTTTAATCTGCCTTTGCCATTTGATGTCTTTCCCACACTTGAGCCTATCTTAAAAAAGTAAAAAATTTTTTTTTCAAATGTATCATCTCTTACACTAAGCAAAAAAAAAAAAAAGGAAGAAAAAAGAGTTAGTGGTTTATAGAGCTTCCTATCTAAAATTGTTAAAGAGAATTTTAACAAGCTCTAGTAAATCTGGTTGAATGGGAAATCTTCTATGAACATTGAACCAAATAAAACCTGCTAGCCAAATTCCTAACTGATGCAAATCAGAAGTCTCTGGAGTAGTGTTGCTTTACAACAGCTAATATCTATCCCTGTGCATTCACTTTAATTCCTTCTGTGACTCGTGTAATTTAATATCTGTGAATGTTTAAGTAAATGAATTTTGTCCAAAAGGAAGTTTGCCAAAAAGTTAAAATCACACAGCTATTTTCAAGTATCTTTTAATGAGAAATTGGTGCAGCTGTCTTGAAATCACTTCGATTTTCATTTTTTTCTTACTGCTGCGGCCTCCAATCAGAGGGCACACAAATTATGTGACTTAGTGAGAAATCTCACAAGATATTCACAGAAAAGTCACATTTGAAAGGCAATTATGGCCAAAACATTGTCAGATGCTTTCCTGTGGAAGGATGGATAATAGATATGAAAGTTTCTATTGCTGGATAATCCATAAGGATATCGGCATAATTTATGGTGGGTGACAGTAAGGGTAAAGGACTTTGATGGCACATTGTGATAGGGAGGTGCCAGGCTGGCTTTCTCTCCAGTCTGCAGGGCAGAGGTTTTTTTCAGCAGGGTGAATTCTGGTCTCTGCAAGGGATGGGCTCACATGTGGGCCAGGTGGGGCTGATATGGGACCTTCACTGCACCCTTGGATCTGTGAGGATTGTTGGGAACTCAGGCAGTAATTCAGGCTCTGCTCCTTGGCTGCACACGTGGAAAGGTGTAGCAGGACCTCCCTTTCTGCACCAGCCCAAAGGCCAGCTCCTCTGCTTGGTCCAGCTTGAGCTGGGGTACACCAAAGCGTCCCACTAAAGGAATTTTCACAGTCAAAAGGCAAGAACCAAAGGAATTATCTCTCAAAGCAACTATGAAACATTTTCTGTGGAAGTGGAATAAATGAGCTTCTGCTCCAAAACGAGAACTGGAATGGATGTGAGTCCGGGTGGTGAAAGCAAAAAGCCCCAGAGCAGTGCTCAGGCAGGCTGAGCATCCTTCTGCCCATGTCCCCAGGCTGTCCCAGCCCCAGGCACACGCTCGTGTGCACAGTGACATCTAGTGACAAACGGCATGTCGGTGGGGAGCAGCTGCAGGGACAGCTACAGCACAGATATTCGGGGTTTTGTCACTTCTCTGACAATCCTGGGGGGTTTATTCCCCCTAAAGGTACAGAAATCCCTGCCTTGCCACGTTAGTGTTTAACCCCCCAGCAGCTGGCTACACCATAAGGTCACAGTCTTGTCTTGGGGTGGTGCAAAATGTGGTTTTTATTCCCATTTGTACTATCTTATTCTCATTTGTGGCAGCATTTCTTGGGCTTTTTTTTATTTCCCCCCAAAAACTTCTAATGTTGCTTTACCTCTGGCAGGTGGGTAAATGGACACAGAGAATGAGTTTTTTGTTGGTGTTATTGCACAGCTAAAAGGATGTGTTTCCAAAAGTGGGTTGAAAAAAAATTAATGCTTTTTAAGTATGAAAGCTTGAAAAAAAACCTCAAACCCATGCTTTCCATATATATATATATATATATATATATATATTCTTTACTTCCTTAATTGTGGCTGGGATTGCTCTGTACTTCGGGATGGATATCTTTCTCCTTCAGACTTGTTAAATAAATGACATTTTATTTAGGCCTGAGTAGGTGCTTTTTTGCTTGGTTACTTATTTTCACCAGGCAAGGACCTCATATTCCATAAAGGTTTCCTAACTGAGCCAGGTCTGGAGTGCACTGGTGGATGTCACTGACCCTGGGAATGTGTGGAGGAGAGGAAATGGAAAGAAATATCTCAAAGCATAGAAAATTCAGTGGGGTCAGTCAAATGGGTGTTTGTTTTTGCTGTGCAGCCACCCTGGGTTTTCATGGCAGCCTGGCTGAGCCCAGGGTTTTTCCCTTTTGGGGTGGTTTTCAAACCTTATTTCTCAAATGCCAACTCTGAGATACAAAGCTTCCAAGCCTCCACCCACTCAAATCAAAGGTCTCCTATTGTCTCCAACATGAAAATCTGGCTAATTTTAACTTAGAGTGAAAATTCATTACCTTGTGTAAACAATGGAAAGTAGAGGCCCCCAGAATAAAACTGCTTGAGAACATGCTTTATTTTAGGTGTAAATGTAGCTGCTTTGAGTTGCATGGGATCATTTGGCTGTTTAAAGCAAAGGACATGGTCGAGATGCAGGTGAAGCACATGGTTTTCCTGCATCAGAGCCATAAATCCCTAAAACAGCATGGGCAGGGCACTTACTGACCAGTGTCACTCGTTTTGCCAGCACTGAAGGAATTCATGAACACAGAGCAGGCTTTTACCACTCAGATGAGATACTCACACACTTTTTATTAATTTCTCCTGAAGGCACAAATTAAGAGGGATGTGTTTTTCTCTGTAAGCACTTGAAGTGCTGCTTAACTTCTTGGCTCTACATGATGGATTTTATTAAAATCAAGTAAAATGCAGCTTAGCAAAATTGTTTCTTAATTATTAAAGCAATTAGAGGGATCTAAGAAAGATCTTATTCCCACTAGGCTAAGCCTGCATATAAAGCCTCCCTTTCAGTTTCCTATTTCAGCTGTTCCACATTCTTATAAGACACCTACTAATCACCACCTAAGCCCAGGCAAACACAAAAAGGGTGAAGTGTTATCAGAAAAAAATATTGAAACACCACCAGCCTCTAGTTAGGCCAGTGATACGTTGCTGCAGTCCCTTTGGACTAATACAAGTACAGAAAAGGCTTTTCTTCCACCCACACAGGAGATCTGGAGAGGGAATGGATCCAGTTGAGAGCTGCCCAGTAACACCAACAAAAACACTTTTTAGCCTGATTGCTTTTCTGGCTGTACCAGGTTGGTGCAGGAGATGGGCAGGAGAGCCAAAGTCCAGCTGGGTGATATAATCCCTTCTTCTAGTGGCTGCTTGGTGTCTTCCTGGCTAAAAGCACTGCAAGGATTTACCCAAGTTCAGCTCTTCTTTTGACAGCCCCAACTTTATCTCAGGTGTCAACCTTGTAGCCTTTACAGGGAAATCCTGCTGCCCACCTCCACCTCTGCCAAGGAATATTATCTGATCTGCTTTGTGCTTTCTTGGGGGGTATTTCCAGACAGCCAGTAACCAAAGCATGTGCTCTGGTCATCTGTGGATTCAGCATCTCTCCTTAATAAGTGCATCCCACACACCTGCTCTGCCACAGAAGCACTTGGCCAGACACACTGGGGCTGTGGAATAGCTGCAGTTGTGATAAAGCCCCCAAAGGGTCCTATAAAACTAATGGGGTCAGGAGAGTGTCGCCCTACACAGGTCCCACCACTCCCAGCGTTGTCATTTGTTTCTGTTTAAATCTAATGCTGAGACTGGTAGCAGTTGCTGCAGTTCAATCACTAAACTGTACCTGTGATTAATAATTGCTGCAATATAAGATGTGTAAAGTTTTACCACTATGTCCTAGAGGGCTTGTAACAAGAATGACCAGTTTAAAGCCAAAGCCAGGAATGTGGTAATGAGTGTGTATAATAGAAATGTTAATTAAAACACTCTTAGGAGAGAGAAGGGAGGGGAGCGTTCCCATGTTATCATGTGATATCCCTGTGCCCATTCACAGAAAAAAGGAGAGCCAGGGAAGCAGGAAAAAAGACGTGGCTGTACTTCAGCTACAGCCAAGAGCTCTGGGCAGGTTTAAAATCCATCTTTAATGATCGCAGCCTGATGAGCTCCCAGTGTGTCGCTGCAGATAGGTCTGAGACACATCACACTGAGAACAGCCTGGGAAAGGCAGCCCCAAGTCACTGGGAGGGAGCAATTAGCCCAACTCACAGGCTGAGATGCCAGAGCAGCTAAAGAGGATTGTGATTGCTGAGGATTAAATAATGCATGTGGCCCTTCTCTAACTCACTCCTGCTATGGCAGACCCGTGCTTTCTAAGTCCGTAATTTTTCTACACCTGAGACTTTTTCTAGTGGAAGCAGTGACTTTGAGTGACCTGGCAGGCACAGGGCCCTGTGTCCCTTTTGGCCACGATGTCCATATTGTGTTCGTGGGACACAACACCCTGCTGCATTTCTCAGAAGTGTGCTAGGTGTAGCTCCCTGAGCTCAGGAGTTTGTGTGTAAGGATCACTGGGAAGGCTGTGCGAGTCTGGCATTCATCAGCAAAGCCCTGTGGATTATAGGGGAAGTGCCCTAAGCCCAGGGAGCCTGGGGAAACTTGTAAATGCTGCCATCATTTTCTTACTGCAGCATGACCCTTGCAGGAGACCGTGAGGACAGGAAAAAGATGACTCCACCCACTAAAGAAGGCCAGAATCCATCACCAAAATTCTTAATAACCTACAGAGGTGCAAGGTACCTTCCAAGATAGAAAAGCACTAGAAAAATCTTCTGTTTGACTGAAGAGATCACCTCTGAACTTCAGTTGCCAGAATTCAAAGAATTCCAGGCCTTTTCAAACATACTTGCTTCTCAGATTGGAGACTTGCCCTCACCTTGGAGAGAGTGGAGGTACTTGCAAAATCACTGAAGTTGATAGTTAATTTTAAATCTGTTCTGAATTTTTCTCCTTTTCACTACTTTTTAAAACTACTTATTAATTTTTTTTTCTAGTGGAAAATGAGTTCCTGTAACCATATTTAATAGAAATGGTTTTATGTATTTGAGCTCTAGGATACTTCAGCTTAGCATTGGCACCGTTTATTCAAATCTAATTTAAATCGCAGCCCAAACCTACTTGAGACAAAATAGACTTAGACTTGCAATCCAGCAGCCATCTATGTCACAGATGTTTTTTCTCCTTCACACAACAGACACCGATTTCACAAAATTCTGAAACAGGACTTAATTTAACATATGTGCTAATAACCACTTGTAGTTGATTTCAATATACACTCCAAGTTAACTGTGTAGTTAAATGCTTGGCTGAATCATGACCTGTATAAATTATCCATTTAATTATTCTCCAGCCAAAAGAACTCTTAAGTTTTCTGTGGTTGCTTGCAGTTGTGTCTGAAATAACTGTTGGGAATCCAAGCCTTGCAGAGAATTGTCTGAGCCAGTTCATAGCTACTTATCTCCTGCCTCTCCCTGTAACATCTGGATCAGTTTCTTGTAATATCATCCTAAATAAGGGTGAGAAACCCAAAGAATAAATTAAGGGGAAGTTATAGAAGTTTCCTGGGCTGTAGTTCACTGCCAGATGGTGACTCACGTTGGTGAGAGACAACAACAACAACAGCGATTATGGATTCATCCCAAGCCAGAAATTAAAATCTCTGCAACTAGGTTTGCATTCACAGATGAGCTTTAGCTAAATGATTTGGAGCAGAAGGTGTGCTACTCAAAAGGAAGAGCAGAAAATATTTCAGAATTCATCCTCGAAAAGGGGAGCATTTCAGGGGATTTGAAATACATTTCTCCTGCACCCCAACATAACATAATGGCATGTAAGACTTAGACCTCAGGCTGTTGTTCTCTTTCCCCTTGTAGGAATTTGTAAGCCAGCAGCTCAGAGAAACCTGACACATTTCCCAGGATAAATATTGTTCATCTTGGGAATAAAACTTCCACTGTTTCTGCTTATGTTTGCTGATTATATGTTAGAGGATGACCCAAATCCCACAGATATAAAGATACTTGAAACAGGTTTATGTCAAATTAGTTTTAATCAATTTCCATTCCCTGCCTTGAAAACACTTCATTTCCCAGTGTAACAGCTCAGTTAACTCTCACCTGAAGCACAGGTGAGATAGTTACAGTGTTCAGTACTTGATTTTATAGTATTGCTGCAAAATATATATTTAATGTTTCACATTCTTCAAAAATATATATTTGTTTTATTTTGAGAAAAGTGGTGAGCTCTTGCCACCTTTACATATCCCTTTATCAGTGGCTGACAGGAACACTGGATTTCCTTTCCAGTCAGGTTGCTGGTGCTGTTTAGGAATCAGAGGCTGCACAAGGGAAAGGTGCAGCAGGGCTGGGTTGTTGCTCTGCTTTCACAAGTTCCTTCTTGAAAACGAGGAAATTGCATTACATTAAAACTTCATCCTGGTTTTTGGCAGAGGCCAATGCTCCAGATAATCACAGGAATACAGGGAACAGGCAAGCTGGGGCCTGTGACACAGGGGGGTTTCCTCTTAATTTCCCAGTCTGCTGGTCTTGCAGTAATTGCACACTGATTTATCTAAAGGGAGGAGAATGTATGTGTGCCTTCTTTCTATAACTGCTAAACCTTGCCCAGAGATCTTAATTAGGCCTTCATTTAGCCTTGAAGATTTGGAAATTAGCTTTATGATGTCCTTCCCTTAAATCCTGTTTTGTTAATTAAGTGATTTCTTTCAGCTCATCACAATTTTTGCAGTGTTTCGGCTTTATTTGCTCTGCATGGGAGTGTATTTATAGCAATGCACTATGGGCCAGGTCATGGTCCAGCTTAAGTCTCTGCTAGGTTTGACTCAGAGTAACATTTTAGCTCAGTTTTAGAAGGAAAAATCTTTTTGGAAAAAATAATCAGTTCGCATCATTGCACTTAGGGTCCTATTTCATTATCGTTGTCTCTACATTTCTCAGTGGCACAGGTTGTGGATTATTATATTTATTCCATCTGAGAAAGGACAACAAAGCAAGCTGAGCTCTGGAGCATGTTAGTGAGGAGTAATAAAAAAAAAAGTAAAAAATCTTTAAATCTTTCAGGGTTTTTTTTGCTATCATGTCAGTACAGTTGCACTTGTTCAGAGATTCGTGCTTCTTCAGGAAACTGATGAAGATACCAAAGGAAGGGAATAATTGAGGAAAAGAGAATACACCACTGGAAGTAAACTGTTGCTAAGATAAAGATAACTGACTTTGCTTTTACTTTTTCTTTTTTTTTTTTAAACAGCAGAACTTAGTGAGCTGTATAAAAGAAGTATATAAGTTTGCTTTGCTTCTTTCAAAAGTTTGAACTGAGTACTTTTCAATTTTACTTTATAAACCATTTTTCAATCTATTCCCTCTCAGTCTATTTACTGGAAAAGATGAAAAAGAGAGCAACCAGGCAAAAGTTGGCACTGATGAAATTATATCACCGAATGTATAATGATCTTGTAAAATCTCTTCCCTGGCTTCCTTGATACCTTTTTTTTGCACATTTCAACATCTTATCAGGGGATTGGCAAAGGTGCATATCACAAAATAAAAAGGCTTTGTTAATTAAAGAGAGGCAACCTCTAACACAATTGGGTTAAGGCTGAGGATTTTTGTGGTCTGGATTCCAGGTGATAAACCTTTGCACTTGGCATAATTTTGCTGATACCAAGCAACACATATTTGATGTTACAAACTGTCACCTCTTCTCAACCTCTACGTGCCATCAGATTTGATAAGGATCATATTTCAAGATGTAACAGTGTTAATCTTTAAATTCAGTGCTTCAAGTGAAGTCTTCTGAGGCTTTGCATGGTGACTGTAATTTGACTAATGGGAATGTATGTGATCAAGCCTGAATTTCTTCCTTGCACAGGTTTTGTTGGCATTGACATGTGGTGTTTGTTGTTGTATTTAATTTCCATACATGAAAGGATTTGGACTATTGCTATGGCCTTAATATTAGTTCAGATATGGAAAGGGATGGCTCAGTGTCAATTTGGTGAACAGTTCCTGAATTCTGATGCTAGCCAGAGCAAGAAGTGATGGATAACTTTGGACAGTTAGTTTAAAACTAATTTAGTCTCTCCTTAAATGAAGAATATCCTTTAACAATATAGGTCTCATTGTAAGACTAAGTGTAAGCTCTGAAACAGAAAAGTTTTCTCATCTGTAAAATACAGTGAGTAATAGTGATCAGTTATAGCACTGCAAGAATTCAGACATTCCTGCAGAGGTAATTTATAATGCATATTGTTTTAATGGCACACAAAGTGAGGTTTTAATTTTAAAAGAACAAAAGTCTGAACTGTATCTGTCTACCTGAGTAGCAGTCTTGCTTACCAGAACCTGTCATGTTTTCATCTGATTGCTCTGATCCACAGATGTGACACCTGACTAATACTGATGTGCTGAAGAAAATTTAGAAATCCTGTTAAGAACATCCTTGCACACACAGTGTGCCTCCAGTAATGCAAGTATTAGAGGTACCCTAACAGAATTTAACTTGAGTTCTAAACTTTATTGATAAATTCTTCCCATTAAAATAGTAAGGTGTAGTAAACTGAAATAAACTAAAAATAAAATTCTCTCAGCAGAGAGGTGTGGGATCAGGCTGCATCAGGGGCTTCTAACATAGGCATGGCAACTGAACTTGCCTTTGCTGATATCTTTGTCATAGCAGAAGGCAGGAGAAAGAGGCTTTTAGGGCCTCCAACAAATTTGAAAGGCAGGCAGGAAAATTACTTGGGTGTCAGTCAAATTATAATAGAGATAAGGAGAAGAGAAGAGAAAGAGAGAAGAGAAGAGAAGAGAAGAGAAGAGAAGAGAAGAGAAGAGAAGAGAAGAGAAGAGAAGAGAAGAGAAGAGAAGAGAAGAGAAGAGAAGAGAAGAGAAGAGAAGAGAAGAGAAGAGAAGAGAGAAAACAAATTTCAAGTTAAAAACGAAGAATTTTTGGCTGTGACACAAGTAGCCACCAGGACAAAGCGGATGAGGAACTTAGTTAATTATTCCTGATCTTCCTTTCCAGGGTATTTCCACTGGTACTTTTGGGTGTTGCATAGGCCAAATTCCACTGTGACAAATTTATATCCTTGGACCCACTACAGCTTTAGTGAATGATGTACCTGTCCTGAGCAATGTGCTGTTGTGGCTGTAACAGCAGCCATGGGGCTGTTTTTTCCACTCATCTGGCTGAACTTCAGCTCACGTGGAAGAAAGATATTAAGTCTTCCCTGTTCTCTACATATTTGGCTTGCTTATGACAAATGGCAAATCAAGTGCAGGTGGCAGCTCACAAATGGAGAGATGTACTTCCATCCTTAGTATTTATTTGAGGGTTTTCATGTTTTAATTCATTTGATCTCCAGCATTTTCTTCCTCTACCTGTCCTTAATGTGTGGAAGTTATTGATATGGACAAAATTTTCATGTTTTCAGTGATGTGCAGCTTCAGGTTCTCCTCTGGGCCACAGTGAAGAAGGTGTGAAATGGGACCAACCTCTGCATGTATTTAAACATGCAGGTGGTTCACATACACCCAGAACAGCTCCTGGCTGGTTCTGCTGTGGATTTTGCCAGCCTATGGGATTGCCTGGCAGAAGGAGCTGCTGCTTTTTCAGAAACCAAAGACTTTTCAAAGCAGTAACGTCAGAGGCAGGGTCAGGGCCAGGACACCAGGTAATTGTGCAGGTTCACAGTGCTGCCTCGAGAGCTCCAACAAATTAGGAACAGTCTGCAAGCAGGAGTGGAAGGTAAAACCAGCACTGCCTGCCCTTCACTGTGAGGTGACTGCACCTTGCAGGCAGAAAGCCAAACCCAGACACTGCCTCTCACTTAAGTAATTTGGTGCAGTCAGAGAGTGTATCATTAAACTGAGAACATCTGCTTGTTAGCATGGCAGGAGAAATTAGCAACAGTTATTTGGGAGCTTCTAGAAATGTGTTTCACAAAAAAGACAGGAAAGGTGCAGTAAAGTTTCTTCTCTCCTGATAGAGCTTCCAGCCTCTCTGACACGTGAAGATATTTTATGTCCCATTCCTAATAACAGTCTGGCAGTTCAACCTCCTTCCTAGATGCAACCTGAACCTGTAAATTCATCAGCCATGCAGCACCAAGGGGAAATAGTGTTATAGATCTTGGAACCTTCAGGACAGTTATCTAATAAGCCAGATTACCAAATAACTCAGGAAGGAAGGCTGATATGACTGACATCCACCAAGTTCCTCCAGTGTTTCTCCTTTTTATGCAGGAAGAGTTTGTTTTTAGCAGAAGATGCTGTAGGGAGTGTTCTCGTAAAATGTAAGGCTAAATGTTGAGTAATGCGGCTATAAACAGAAAGTAATTAGTTAATATCTGTTCTTGGATAATTGCAATAAGGTAGGACAGCGGTGTTTGGCGAAATTGTTCAGAGAAACACTCAGCTCTGGCTTTCCAAAAAGCATTTGAATGTATTTTAGTTGGATAAAATGTTTCCATTTGAAATTAGAGCTCTTTTAAGGCATCCTTTGGAAAGGTTAATGTAGGTATGAGTAGTCCAAATAATATACTCCACATGAATTCCCAGACTGATTTTTCTAATGTTCCTCATATGCAGTTTTTAAGACAAACAAAGCAGTAAAGGGACGCTGCTGCCATGGGTCTATAATTGGCTGGAAAAGAAGAATCAGCAGATTGCTGTAAATGGGTGTAAAGTCACAGAGGAGGTCTGTAGTGAGATTCTTCAGGGTCTGTGCTAAAGATGTCCAAGTCTGGTGCTGTTATGAAGTTATCACGTTGATGAGGAAGAGGAAGGGCTGTGTAGAAGCAGAGAAGGTTCTTACAGCAGCCTGTGACTGGGCAGTACCAGCAGATGAAATCCAGTGTAGACCAATGTACAGTGGTGCACACAGGGAGATACAGCCCCAGTTTTGTTTTGCACATGAAATGTGCTGCTCTGGAACAAGCCCTTGGGGCGATCATAGCTGCTTCCATCAGCACATCAGTGCTTGGCAGCCCTCAGAAAAGCAAACCAAACCCAAAAAACATCGGTTCAGCTCCACTGAAATCCAGCACTGGTGTCCAGGACGCTGTGCTCAACAAGAGCACAGCAGAGCAAAGAGGATTGGAGGAAGGCAGCAGGCGTGATGGATGTTTTGGAGCAGTTTCCACCTCAGGAAGGACTGAGTAAGCTCGTGCTCCTCAGCTTGGAAATCAGGCGTGCTGGAGGCAGCAGCAGTCTGGGGAAATCCTTGCCAAAGGATGCTATAAATGCAAAAAGCTTGCTTGAATTCAACAACAGATTGGACAAGTATTTGCAAGGCAGATCCTTTGGAGATTCACACACTGAAAAATAACAACAAGCTCAGAAAATCACCTGAGCTGAAAATACTGGAAAACAGGAATACATTTTGAGGTTTTTACGAAGCACAGGAAGGTTTTCTCATTACAATTAAACTGTGAAAAATTGCTGTAAGGCAAACACGCCATTCTCTCCTGATGAAGTCTTTGCTTTTGTTTTAGTTTTGCTTGCTGCATTTTCAAAGGTATCAATAAATAAAACTGCTTGTGTTGCGAGATACACTTTTCATTTTGAAAATGGGCAGAGCTCATTTCTTTTCTCCATCAAAAGCCAGGCACTTCCCAGGAGTGGAAAGGCATGAGGAAATCATTAGTAGCAAGGCAGAGAGCCTGTAAACCTGTGGGGCCTTCTGGAAGAGCAGCTTGGTCGCAGGGTGCCTTTGTGTTTGAGAGGTGGCAATGAATGCTAGAAATTCCCCAGGCTGCCCATGGGTGTCCAGGCTGCTGACCAGGAGCTGCCTGAACCAGGAACACTTTCTCACTGCATCTCAGCCCTCCTTGAGCAGAGCATTCCTTCTTTTCCTCTGCACACCCCTTCTTTCGTTGGGGCTACATCAGGGGTCTCACCACCCTCACAGTAAGGAATTTCTTCCTTATGGCTAATCTACTGAGTTTTGACACAGCCAGGCTTGCTCACAAGAAGTTGCAAAACTCTTCCCTGCCAAGCTCATCTAATGCCTAGGATTTTACAATCACAGAAATCTTGGGGCACTTGGCTTAGGATTCATCCCAATGGGAAGCAGGCCTTTGGAAGCATTCATTCATTAAATGATGTCTTCTACAGTCAAGTGGTTTGTACCATTAATGTAATTTTTTTTCTTTAGAAATTTCCTTCAAACCATGGAAGAGCACTGTCTATCACTACCCTAGCTGGAACCATCACATCACCAGAAATATGTGTGAGAATAATTGACAGACCTACTCTGTATTTTTGGAGTGTGTGTGGCCCCCTGAGCCTGAATTTGAGGCAAAAAGATGAATTACAATGTCTGATCTGGTTATCAGCTGCACCACAGCTCCCTTGCATGATTTGGGTGCCTCAGTCTCCCTTCTGCAGCAGCCAAATTAAACTTCTTGTGTTCAGCCTCCTGCCCTGTCAGTGAAGCCCATGATCTCTTTGGGGGAATGCCTCAGTGTGTCCTTGTGCAGATGGCTTCACTCCTGGCTGGGAACTTGGGGCATAACACTGGATATAACATTATGTAAATACTCAAGTCACGAAAACGTCTTTATTGCATTCATGATTCTACCCTGGAGGCTTTTTCTTTGGCTGAGATTTGATGAAAGCATTATCATCTGTCTTACACAGACCTCCAGAGCTTTACAGTAGCTGGATCTAGTGGGGGAATAAATTTCAGGAAAATAATAAATCCTGACACTGCAGCGCCAATAGAGGCAGAAGCGTTGATAGTGTCTGTGGCTGGGAGCAAAGTTCAAATTGCCTGGTGGTCGTGGTGTCCTTTCAGAGCTCTGTGAAACATCAGAGCTACCTGTGAGTCCTGCCTGGCCCTCAGAGCCCCGAAGGATCACCCCATTCCCTGTCCAGGGAAATACCTGCCTTCTGAGGTTACAGCAGCGCAGTAATTTAGAAGGAAAGCTGAGCTCTCAAAAGCTCAAGCTAATTTTCAGGCCTGGCTGTCATTCATCAAGGGCGAGTTCCCACACAAAGCCCGGCCAACAAAGGGATCCTTGCACTGCTCACAGCACATTCCCCTGCCTGCCCCCTCTCACCGGGGAAAAAGATGCCTCTTTGTGCTGCAGATAAGTGAAGAAGGAGGATTTACAGGACAGCAGAGAGCTGTACCAGGGACATCTCAACTGTAATTAAATCCTTTATTCACACTGGCTCCCAGTGTGGGCTGTATTAGCAACCAATGGCACACACTGTGGAACGGTATAAAAAATATTGAAACAAACCGAGTGAATCCAGGGAGCTGGGGTTGATTTCTTTCCCATACAGAAAACGAACCAACATTGTGGCTGAGGTTAAAGGAAGGTTGCTCTAACTCGCTGGGATTGCAGCTGGAAAAGGTTTTTTTAGCTGTGCCTGGAAACATCTCCCTGACCTAAAACCCCGTAGTTTCAGCGTGCAAATGATGTTCTCGCCCGCACGCTGAGCACCTTGGGGCAGAAGGGATTCCCTGCCAAGGAGGAAGAGGCTGAAGGTTTTGTGCATGTCCTGCCTCTGTTCTAACTTGCTGCCAAGTCACCATCACGTGAATTCTCTAAATCAGGGTTTCAACATCTCTTTAAAACATCTCCTTTAGCCTGCAGTGCACTGGAGGCCACCTGGGGGTCCAGGTGAACTCCTTGGCTTTGATTGTGAAAACAAAAATCTTGAGAGTTCCCTCCTGGTCTTTGAATCTCTGGCTCCAGTAATAATTAAAGATCAGTTTTCCTGTGGAGTTGGAGGTTTGCTCTGGGAGGGGCTGTGGCTTTGGGTGAACAGTAGGTTCTCTTTCTACCTTTTCTAAATTGCCTTTAATTATGAAACTCACTAAGTAGCCAGCAACAGTGAAATCCCCAGGAGTTCCAAATAGCTGCCATGTGTCTTTTTCTCACACTTGCAGAGATTTAGGACGTCTGCCAAAGTCATACAGCAATAAAGGAGCTTAAACATATTAAATTAAGTAATATGCCATCAAAGCCTAGTGCCCTCTCCTCCAGTCCTATCTGCTCTTCTCCCTCTCCTGACTCACTCTACCTCCGTGCTCTGTTGTTTGTCATTGTCTGTTCTTTATTTTCTCTGTCATTTTTCTTTTTTCCCTTTCTTTTGGGGGGAGAAATAGGCACACTGAGGGAGCCCTGCTACCTTCACAAAGTTCTTTGCTCTCGTTGTGTCTTTTCATACATAAATGTGCATTCCTTAGTTTCCTTTCACTGTGCCTCTCCCATTCCTTCCTTAACTCCACTCCATCACATCTTCATTTTCCATTCTTCACTCCTGCATGTTTTATGTTGCCCTCCCTGCTTTTGCTGGCTCCCTGCAGCGTAGGTGAGGATGTGGCTGATGGGTTTGCACACACATTTCACCCATCTGAAACCCGTGTGAGTGTTTCTGTGTGTGCTCATCTGTAACTGATTGGCCCCGATTTCTGGGCCACGGTGCTGCGGGTACTCCCATCCACGCTTTGTTCTGAGCAATTAACATGATTACATGGGCAGTTGTGCTAATTGCGCAGTCTACAGATGACTCATTAGTTCTGCAATTATGCATTTTCCTGAAGAGTTGCTTTGGGGACGGTGGGTTGCCGATAATAGTTTGGCAGCCTGAAATCTGACCTTTGCTTGTTTATCATTTCACCATGAGTAACTTGAAGGCCAAGTGCTCCTTTGTAGCATTAAAAATGAAATATTTTTTTGCTCAGCCTGAGACTCTGGCCATGGTTCCAGCTGTCCTGCAGTCCATGTGAGCACACAGATAAGAGTGCTGGAGGTGGCCCCAGTCTGGAATGATGTGTGTGCCTTGCTCGGAGCACTTGAGCTGTCCCACTGAAGTCAGTGGAGTTATTTCTGTTATTGAGGAGCAGGAGTGACATAAGTACCTTCCTGAATGTGACACCTAGGGGGGCTGACAGATTTTCTTCCTCAAGCAGTGGCCTTTCTTACACTACAGCTGTTGCTGGATGTGAAATCTCACTTTTTCTAACATATCCTGGGAGAAGCAGATTAGGAGGTGTCAAGTTTACCTTCCCAGCTGTTACTTTACACCAGTTGTTTGTGAGTAACATGGCAAAAAAAAAAAAAAAGAAAAAAGAAAAATAGCGAAAAAATAATTTCTGAGCCTGTCATGCAGTTTTCCCAAATCACCTGCCTGAGTGCATCTCCCAGCTCCTATATGACACCAGGAAGGGGGAATTAGTCAGGTTATAATGAATGTGAAAGGGAGAATAGATCTGCTCAGAGATGCTGCTTGATCAAAAGGATGCAGTGATAAGATAGGAGACGTGTAAGTCTGGAGAGGTGATGCAGGCACCAGATGGGAAGAGTTAATATCCCACTTAATGCAAGTGTTTGGCACTCAACTGATAAGCAGGGAAAATGGAAAACAACTGTGCACTGTGGTTTTCTAGCAAAACTGAGCTATAATGCTAGTAAGGCTCTTGAGCCAGCCTTGGCCTGAGTGTGATTTCAGAGCTGGGTCAGGCAGAGGAGCCCTGGTGAGGAGGTGGAAAATCAAGTTTGTATAAATTGTACCAGATTGAAGGAAAACAACATCAACAACAACAAAAATCCTGTGTAATTTTTCAACACTTTTCTTTGCCCGAATCTGAAAAGGAGAGGTGAGGACATGATGAAGACTCATTTCAAGCCAGGTTCTATGTGATATGTATATTATTTCATTTTCAGGGTGTATGAGAGGTCAGCAGTAAGGTTGGTGTTTTCTCAGAGCCAGGCTCATTGACATTGTCAGAATACTGTGCACAAAGTTTACGGGTTTGACAATTCCTGGGCAGGGTTATTTGGAAGATTTTGGAAGCTTTCTCTACTTACTTGAGCATGCACAGTGATTTGAAGTTGGCTTCAGCTGCAGATTTCAAGCTCTCCTTTGTGATAAAGGGTCAATATATGAGTGGTATAGCTCCATGATTAAAAAAATTACTTTCACTTTTTGTTTTCTTTCTGTTTTGAAAGTTAAAGAGCACACTTAAGGAACCCAAAGAGCTGCCTACGCTGTGTTCTTTAATGTTTCTATACCTTTTCATGCATACATATCTTTATATATGTATGTTAAATAACGTTTAAAGCTTTTATTCACATTAACCTAAGATATTCCATGCCACAGCATGAAAATTAAGATATTTTAACATTATCAGAATCCCCTCCAATTCATACTGTGGACCAAAATTTCATTAACATGAAATGTTTTGAAATAGAGTGAATTTCATCTCCTGCTGGAAATGCTTCTAAGGTTTTCCAACCCACTTTTATTAACTTATATCCATTAAAAAATGATCATGCTACACTTTCCCATGTTATAAAGCTTGCATAAACTGGCAGCAATGAGGTATTAACCCAGAATATGACTAAATGAAGGGAATGGAAGAAAACCAGAAACTTGAACATAATTCACAGAAAGAAAATTTCTGGCAAATCAATCCCAGATTTTTTTTTTTTTTTTTTTTTTTTTTTTTTTTTGTGATGGGTTGTTTGTTTTATTGTTGTTTGTTTTAATATTAGCAGCAGATAGGAACCTGGATGAGAGTCCTCAGGAAGGTCCTCTTGTGATTGCTGCTCCACACCAGCCATGGAATGCTTCCAGCACGATCCCACTTAAAGTGTTAGGGGAGAGAAATTCTGCAATCTGGAGAAATTAGGGTGTTAGCAATCACTAGCATGTATGTTAAGTGAGATATTTCACTATTTTTCCCATTGGCTTCTCTTCCAGCTGCCAGAAGAACATCAGCAATAGCTTTACAAGATGTTTAGAAGTGAAAAGAATAAGCTGTGAACATATTTAAGAGAATATTTTTGACTATTTCTCCGTTTCTAATAGTCATTACTAAAAATGCCTATTAGTATTTCTTAAGCTGCAGAAAGGCTTCTCCATCTTCAGTGGGTTGTACTCACACAGGGAAAGCACAATATATAAGTAATACAAACTTTATATCTTTGTCTGTGCAAAGATGACTGGTGACCCATTGACCTCACTTTTCCATTTCTGGTCTGCAAGGGTTTGTGTCCAATTTGGGTTTTGTATTTGGACCAAGAAAAATGATTTTTAGCAAATTCTCCCTATCCTTTGGGAAGATGATTCCCCCATATTTTCTCCACGTCCTTCCAGCTGGAATAATTTTCTAATGCTTCTAGGTTTTCTTTATTAGAATTTCTGAACAAGAAGTTAATCTGTTTTTATGAACCCGTTGCAATTCCCTGTGTACAAACGTGAGCAATCAGGAGCTGATCCCAAAGGTCCTCTCTTGCTTCTCTCATTACTTCTTAGCTTTCGAGTCTTTCCTGTCTTTGGAGGCTTTTCTCCATGAGTTTGATTCTGTGTCTCAGTGAGTTTTGACGAGAAATGTTGGCAGGGGGAGGTTCAGAGTAGCTCCAAAACCAGGCACTGGCTCTGTCGGATACCTGAGCTCCTCCCAGGGCTATGCCTGCCATGCTGGCACCTCTTTAATAAAAGGTGTATTGGTGTGATGGCACCCTAAACTGATGAGCAGACCCCTCAGCTCCTCAGAATCCTTTGCTATTCCTGATTCCCGACCTTTTTGCCCCGGCCAACATCCCCTCTTTGCCACAACTAATTCTTCTGCCGAAAGCAGGACAAGACGCTCTGCACAAACGAAAAGTCGTTGCCTTGCATCTGGCACGAGCCTGTGTGTGGATCACAAGGCACTGAGACATGTTCATGGCAGACCTATCTCCCATCCCATCTTTATCCCCGTGGATATGTGCTGATCATTTGGTTGTTGCAGCCCTGACTTTTTGGCCGCTCCGGCATCCGCTGACACAAGGCACACATTAGCGTGATCCCAGAGTGTGTCTGTCAGCCAAGGTCACACCAGATAAGCCCCCAGCTGTCTGCTCCACCCAGGCACGGTACATTGGACATTAATTAAACATAATTAAGCAGGATTCAGCGCATGGATTGGGGATGCCAAGGTGCCTGGGCTGAGTCAGGCAAAGCGTTCCGGCGCAAAGCGCTCCGCCGGTGCAGAACGCATTACGGCAGCTCCCAAATATTTGCAGGATCCAAGACATGAGGTTTAATAAATTAGAAGGTAACCAGATAATTGATTTCTGACATGCTGGAGAAGGGATCCAAGTTCCTAAAGGCATAGGTATTTAACCAAGGGAATACTCATTTTTTTGTGGGTGAAAAACTTGATTTGTAGCAGCCTGAAGCTGAGTACTTTGTGGATCATAAAAAGTTGCTTTCTAATCTAGAACCAGGCAAAATAATTTTAATTTTCATTTCAGTTAACTAAAAACAAAAGCAAGGTTATATCCTCTTGATTTCTTTTCTAGTTTGCGTAAAGAAATCAATTTATTTTTGTGCTTTTAGATGAACAGCAAGCATGGTTAGGGAAAAAATATTTTTGCCAGGAAATGTCATCTTTGCTGTGGAAATGCTTAAGTTTCTCCATGAAAATGGAATTTCCCTTCAGAAGTAATTTAGCAAATAAAAGTGATGGGTTTGTCCAGTGGCTGGAATTATAGCACCTTCCATGTGAAGAGGTTTTTGGCATTCAGCCTCCACCACAGAAAGCTGAGCAGAGCCCCAAGTAAAACTCACACTTGTTTCTGACATGAAACCAACTTCCCAGTTCAAGGAAGGTTTAAGTGCCTGTTCATATCAATGTCATGAATTCTTTGGGGATTTATAGCTTTTTTAGAAAGTGCAAAAGAAAGGCAATTTTTTAAAAGGAATAGTCTCTATCCTCATTGCTGTCAAACACAGAGATGAGAATGTGCTGGGATAATCCATGGGATGTCAGTACAAGGAGAATGAACCCTTCGATAAACTTCTGCCAATTACTAATTCCTTTACAGCTGGCCCTAAAAGCTCCAGGTAGTAACATACAAATGGTCCTCGACCCCTAAAAACCTGGCACGCTTCAAGGCAGACAAATAATAGGGAGGAAAAAAAAATTAAAAAGGTTTGCTGTTATCAATGTGTTGGAGGGAGGGAAAGCAGAGAATCAAAACTTCACTGGTTTGTCCTGAAGGCAGAACTGACCAAAGGACCTGGTGCCACCTTACCCTAAGGTCACACTCCCCATGCTTGACACTGGATTTGCTTCTTTCTCCTTCACCTTCCTTAAGGATTGGCCTGAACATCTACAACACACTTCAGATTTATTTTTTTCTTCACTTATAAACACACCACCTACCCCAGTTTTTCTGTCAGTCTCTGTTCTCTTGGGCCTCCTGTGTCCTTCAGATGAAATCTCTGAGTGGAGGGCAGGAACATTTTGGATGTTTCCACTCTAAAAAAAGCTGTCCTGAAACCAAGCAGTCTTATGATAGCAATGTAATCTGCACATCCTGATGGATTTCCTCCTTGCCTCCTTCCCTGGCCTGTCCAGATGTCCCTCCTTGCTGCCCTTACTCCCACACTGACATCAACCATTGATTGCAGTGTAGATTTTCAAGCTGGAGGGAGGAAATAGTGGAGAGCAATAAAACCATAGTTCATTGTGTTAAAGCAGTGTGACATCTTGCTAAAAATCAGGTGTGAGCTGGATAAACCGAATAATAGGCTCCAGTTAGCACTTTGTGAGCTCTCTGCTTAATCAAATTAATACAGGAGGTGGACAGTCAGATTTGCATATTCATATTTCACAGATGCCTCAGAAAATCTAGGACAGAGGTGTGTGTCCAGAGCTACATGTACAAACTCTTCAATCCAAACTCACCTTTCTCCCTTCTCATTTTTTTCAAAGCAGTAAGATTTCCTTCTGAAGCTGATTAACTGTCGGAGAGAAAAAAAAAAAATCTGGATTTTTTTGCCACCAAAATCTCATCTACACTTTTCAAATTACAGGAGTTTTCTTACACCAAAAAGAAAGAAAGAAAGAAAAGAAAGAAAGAAAAGAAAGAAAGAAAGAAAGAAAGAAAGAAAGAAAGAAAGAAAGAAAGAAAGAAAGAAAGAAAGAAAGAAAGAAAGAAAGAAAGAAAGAAAGAAAGAAAGAAAGAAAGAAAGAAAGAAAGAAAGAAAGAAAGAAAGAAAGAAAGAAAGAAAGAAAGAAAGAAAGAAAGAAAGAAAGAAAGAAAGAAAGAAAGAAAGAAAGAAAGAAAGAAAGAAAGAAAGAAAGAAAGAAAGAAAGAAAGTGTTTCCTGAGTCTTTGGCTTTCTTTTCATTCAGGAAATTCAGTGGGAACTTCAGCATTCACACAGAAATAGATGTGTATAAACACACAGTAACTGACTGTTTTCCACCTCAAACCACAAAGATGTTATCACTTTTAACCACTTTGGACCAAATTTCAAGTGCTGCTGCTGCTGCTGCTGCTTTGGAAAGGGTGAGACCCCGTTTCCATGAAATGAAAATAATAACCTGGGAACGCAGGTCTCAGTGCAGCTATCGGGGTGAGAGTTTCCCTGTTGGAAGTTGGGCTATCAGAAGGGAATGGTGCTCTTGTTATGCCAGCAGGGCAGGGGAGCCTTTTGGAGCCTGGCAGCCACAGCCAGCAGCGAGAGCTGTGTGGTCCAGCCAAGGAGCCCGGGAACCCTCTGGAGCTCAGCAGCTCCACAGGGCACTGGGAGTGAGTGGACCCTGACTCTGCCAAGCCTTTTTGATGTTATGCTTGTAAAGCAGCCACGATGTATTCCAGTTCAGCGTTTCAGCGCTTAAAATTTTATGAATGTAAAGCTTTAAACTGGCGGAGGTCTCAGCTACTTTAGCATTATAAAATCATCCATGGCTTAGTCCAGGCTGTGTAGCCATCACTGATGAGGAGAGCTCCCAAAGTCCAGAGCACAGACTCGACCCTTCTTAATGACTTCAGCTGTTCTGTGTTTTATGCCTTCTTTGTCCACATTTGTGCTCCATAAATTCATGTGAGAATCTACTTCTGTGTGAGAACAAACTTAACTCTGACCCACACTCACAAACTCTACAATTTTACTGCTGGAATCGGGTTTCTGTGCTTGCTTAAAATAAGTATGAATATGCTGATATTTTGGGAATATTGCAAAGAAAGGAATTTCAATAAGGGTTTTGGCAAGCTGGAGTTATGCTTCATGGGTGCAGTAAAGATAGCAAAGAGTTTCTGTAGGTCTCTGTATTTCTCAATTCTGCCCCAGATGATTATTTCAGCACTGTTGCTATTCTTGTTTTAAAAAGTATTCGGTCATCCTTTCCCATCTAATATTTAAATGCAAGTAAGGAAAAAGGGAAAGCAGCACCTCCCCTGTTCTGCCTCTCCACCATTAGAGATGAATCGGGTACCTCATGAGCTGTGCAAGTCCCTGGTGGTGTGTGTCATCCCAGGCTCTGTGTTAGGTTTACTCATCTGTAAATTTATGATACTGCTGTTACTCACTGATAAAAAACCCACAGAGAGTGCTAAATCTTTGCCTAGTGCTTTGACTCCTCAGCTCTTCATGTGTTGTCCAGAGGAAGTCACCTTTCAGAGGAAAAAAAATGCCCTGCGTGATAGTGATGAGTTTTAAAGTGTCAAGTAATCACTCCCAGATTGCCACAGGAGCAGCATCCTGTGGCAAGGACTGTTTTGTGTTTTTTATTTCTACCTAGCACTGTGTATAGCACCGAGCTGCCCAGGAAGCAGAGTCTGTGCTTAGTGAAAAATAAACTATTATCAGCAGAAGTTGTCTGGCTGTTCACGGGTCAGGAGTTACGGGGAGAGAAGGGGTCAGAAATAGTTCATATTTCTTTTGTGCTGGAACTGAGCAGGCACATTCATTGTCCTCTGCCTGAGGCTTCTGGCCAGGGGCTGTGGGATTTGTGGCTGGTGCCACATTGTCACTGGGGCACTAATTGGGTGATCACTTGAGCGCTGCAGCCCTACCAAGCGGTGCAAAGCTGCTGAGCAGCCCTGCCAGCGCTGATCCTCATGTCTGAGCTGCTGCTAGCTGAAAGTCCTTATGTCAGGTGGCAGCCAAAACATCTCTCTTCTTTTAAATTCCGTGTTTTGTCCTCCGTTTGTCCCCTCCCCGGCACTGCACTGTATTTCACACCAGCAGAATCGAGTCATAAGTGGCAAAGAATAAAAATAGAGGTGGAGTGTACATCTGCTGTACAACCGGGGTAAGGGGTGAATCTTAACTTTATTCTGAACTTCATACCACTGGTACAGGAGAGAATAATACACCTACTGTGCTGAAAATGCAAAAATTGGGAAACATGGCTTGCTCTCTCATACAAACATCCCTTTATAGGCAGCCATGTCCAAGCACTCTTGCTCCTGGTATTGAAATCCAAGCATCCAGCATTAATTCAGCACCCCAATACTTGTATTTTACAGCCTCACTAGTGTTTGTCCCTTCAGGTGCACCTGCTCCCACAGTCATACATGTGCACACCACACCTATCACCCAGGATGTTCCAGTCAGTCTGGTAAAACCTCACACATATTTGCACCTCACTACACACTGCAGCAATTCTCCCAAGCCCTGCTCCTCTCTCCAGCAGTGCAAGTGCACATTCCCAGAGATGGACCTGCCAAACCAGCCAGGGCTGCACTTAGGGCTCTTCACCACTGCTTTGCTCACTGTTTGTAATTCTTGCATGCACTTACCCACTGCACAAATCATCTCAAGTGGCAACTTGTGCTAAATAAATCTTGAAGCAGTAATTTGGTTGGAGTTAATTGCAAAGGTGGAAGACTATGATGCAATTTTTGTCTCTGAGGACAACTCTTACACACAACTGTACCTGTACTTACCTGAGTGTACGCTTTCCCTCCTTGAGAATCAGGATTCTTTTTTTTCCTCAAAATCTTGGCCAATGCAAAAGGGAATTTCCTTCTGTTTGCTAGGTCTCAGGATACACCACTGTGCCAAGAGGACTTTGTTCAAGAAAGGGAACTTTTTCCAAGGAGATCTATCTAGTTTTATTTTCTACAGGCTGCCACTGCCCTGGCAGTACAGTGTTAATATCCACCAGCCTTTCTCACTAATACATCTCAGGGAAACAGAACTTGATTTATAATTGTATTTTTAAAAAACACTTTGAAGCAAGCCCCTGACACTCACAAACTTCATCCCTGGCACCCACTTCTGATGGTCAGGGGTCTATTGCATGGGCAGCTGCAGTGGCAGGAAAGATTCCTATCAGCTCCTAATGCAAAGTGGAATTTTCCCACTTTTCCCAGCCAAATTTAGCTCTGTGGAGCATGCAAGCAGTTTCCACACACATCCCTGGACATTTGGTTTCTAAATTGCACCGCTCAAATATTTGGCTTGACCCTTTTCAAATGGAGACAATTCAAAACCCACCTGGCCACGTTCCAGTGTCACCTGCTTTTGGTGACCCTGAGTTGGCAGGGCAGTTGGACTTCATGGTCTCCAGAGGTCCCTTCCAACACTAACAATTCTGTGATTCCATGAAATCCACGGGAAAATTCCTGGAGCTTTCAGTAAGACTAGGTTAAACCCTTGAACAAACTTTCAGAAATGCTTGCTACTTCTAGTGAAGGCACATCTCTCAATGTCAGTGACTGGTTCTGGATCAAGATACTTTTGGAGATAAAAGTGTCAGGATTGAGAACTCCCTGCTGGGCTGACCTGGCTGCTTTAAGCTGCAGTTATTCATTTTTAAGCAGCAGCATCAGTGTAAGAAGATCTTAAAGGAATGTGGCCATCAGGTCTGAAGGACACGAGTACAGATCAACCACTGTTTTGAAGTTCTAGATCTGCACCCTCGGGGTCAGACCACCACCAGCATCAGTCTGACTGTGACCTTCTGATGCCACAGTTGTGCTGATTAATGTCATATGAAATTCAGGATTCTTTACCTCCAAAGTCCAATGTGGCTAAACAATAAACAGCTTTCCAGCAGGAAGGGAAACCTTCCCTCTGTTATGCTGGGAAGACTCTTTGGGAAAATGCTTTAATCTTCTGTGATAGACCCTTGTGGTATCTTCCAGGTGGCAGGTCAGGGGATTGCTGAGACAGAAGTTGCATCTAAATAGTCATCAAAAATCTTGTTTTCTCTTAATTTTCCACTTGAATCCTTTTGGAAAAAGATTGAATAATAACAGAGTTTCCCAGGGTCATGTAGAAAGGTGGTGACAGAGACTCTGATGGAAGCTGTACATTATTGCTCCCTGCCTGCTCTGAGAAATTCATGTGACCACAGCCAGTAGCCATGGAGTGATGCTTTTGCTTGTGATTTCAAAGCATGCATCTTATGGCTGTTTTACTGGAAATATTTTATTTTACTGTTGCAAGGCAGTATTTGGATGAATCCCAGTAAAAAAGGTGTTATTTTCTGCTGTGGTGCTTTAAACATATCAGTCACTTCTCCTGAGTTCCCACTGGTTCCAGTGTTGTGGTATGTGGGTAGATCAGCAGGTGCAGAGCAAGAGCAGTGACAAAAAGGTTAAAACAATCTTTAAAATCAGACAAAAATCTAAAATACCTTCCTGCTTGGTTTTTAATTCAAGTAAGTATCTAAAAGTGAGTACTATGACTGGTAGGAGAAAAATAACGAAAATAAAAATAATTAGGGAGATTAGTTATTGGAAAAAAATGAATCATTTAAATAGAAGGCAAAATATTTGAAAGAAATGTGCTAAGACCTTGTAGTTAAATGGTTCATTTCCTGTTCCATTAAAACCTTCCTCCCTCAAGAGTACCTGGCATTTGAAAATTCTGCCCTAGAGGGATGTTCAGGTAATAAAAGAGAAAGGATCCAGAGGCAGATGGAGAAAAGGGTTGCAGGAGAATCCTCCAAAGCTGCTTTGCTCATTTACACATTCAAAAAGGTGGTTGGTTACTTTGCATTCACAACTCTGCACAAGCACATAGAAAACACTGTAGCAGAAAATATTTAGAACTGTTAAGAGTTTAGAAATCTCTTAGGCTAAATTTTATAGCCAAAAAATTGCTTTATTTGGCCCCAGAATTTGAAAGAGCATCATGCTGGTGCATTCTGTCTTCAAGGTCTGAAGGGATGGCAACACACAGCTCTTTGCTGGTTCTGAGACTGAGGTTAAATATCTACTTTACAAACATTTGTTGTCCTTCTTGTGTGGCATCTGATTCCAAAGCGTTCAGCTGAGTAGATTACTGCTGGGCAAATCCAGGCATGGGGGGCCATGTAGCTAAGGCAGATCCAATACAAGAGGCTACATGAGCAAAAAAGAGCAAGTTCTACTTTACATCCTTTAGCCATCTCATTATAAACAAAAGCTGGGTCTTTCATCACCAAAAGCAACACTGCTCACCAATGAGCCATTCCTCATCCTAGTGATGTGGGCTGATCCATACTTTTTCCTTGTAGCCTTGTCTGGATCATTATTGAGATTTAGGGAGCTCAAGCAGAAGTCAAACCAATGAGGTATTATTGTCTAAAAGCAGCTAAAACCGGGATGTGAGTTCTTTCATTAGGCATTAGAAGTCAATTTTGGGGCTACAGCAGATCCCAAGGATCAGTACCAGCAGCTTTCACACTTTGGATGCCCTGGCAGCTGAAACTCTCAGTGGTGCCAGTGTTCCCAAGAGCCCTCCTGGAAGTATTGATGGGAACAGAGATGTCCATGTGCTTTTGCAGAGGTCTGGCCCCACAGCCCTCAGTGGGCTTTGGCTCAGGGACATTTGCACAAACATCCTGCTCCAGTCACCCAGCTCCAAGGAGGGACTGTTAAACAGATCACACTGAATTTCCCAAGGTTCCTGGATTCTCCAGTGTGTCAGAAAACAAACCTTGAGGCCTCTTATGTGAGCAATCATTGTGTCCATGGAATGCGAAACATTTCCAATTTGTGAGGGCGAGCTCGGTTGCATATACTGTACAAACACACACAAACACCATGTGGAAATAATAAATGTGTTTATGATGGAGATCTGTGCTTCCTTTATTATTTTAGGATTTTGTCTGGATTTGAAACAATTGTTAAGAGCATTAGCTTCAGTCTTTCATTACTCACATACTCATAATATTGACTTCACCTACTAAGGCAGCTGTACTCCTTCTTAGCATATATTCCATTATTTTGAAACATACCAGTTGTTCATACAGAAATATGAAATATTTACGAAGTTTTATAGCCAAACTGACATTAAGTAGTGCTCTTCAATATCCTCCAGTTCTTTTAACCTTTGACTGCTGAATTCAAATTTTGATTCACAGAAATTTGTACATTGGAATTCAGGAGAGAGGAAATTGTCTGGTTTGTGAACTTCTTAGTCCTCCTCTTAGTTTCTGAGGCAATACTTCCAGTTTTGCAGTTTAGGTTCATTTTCAGTTTAGCTCCAAAGGCTCATTTTGAATGTCCTGGATGCCTCCTGTGGCTGGTGGGAGTGGGGTTGTAAAAATGCTGCAGCTGAACAGGAGGTGTATTGCCCTTGCCCTCAGCTCATGAAAAGGGGCCCTTTCTGCATGTTTTCTCTATTTAAACACAAGGAGTTGCTGATATATTTACCTAAATCTTGCTAATATATAGAAGTAAAATCTATTTTCCAGGAAAATTTCACCACACTTCTTCCAACTGGATTTTGAAATGTCTTTGTGAAATGCTATCCCTAAAATGCAGTATTTCATGTCAGGCTGACTGTAACATTTCATTTGTTATGAACTTAACGTTTTTCCTGCTTTTTTTTTTTTTCTTTTTCTGTCTCAAAATCGTTACTCTGTGTTTGTATTTCAGATTAGCTCATCATAGTTGGTCAGTGAATGAAGAGAATCAGTTTCTTGCCCAGCAAATATAATTCCCTATTCCATAAAATGCTTCAACAACACTGCAAGAGTGGAGACCTTTATGAAATGTCAGGGCTTCTGTGATGAAAAACCTATGGATTTTTTCCAACTGTTGGAGATTTTTCACTCATGCAGTTGGGAACAATGTGGGCTTTTAGACACAAAATCATCCTTGGTCTGTGCAGAGTGTAGCTACTCTTCTTCCATTTCCTTCCCAAACTCCCCTGGCTGGTGGGATATGGGAAGAGCAGAGATGTGATCCTGGATTTCCTACAGGAATGTGTGCCAAATAGATATGACAGTGGAACCATAAGCTGTTTTAAAAGTACAGTGAAGGTTCCATGGCAGGTATAAATCCAACGTACAACTTCTGTAGCCCTGAAATACTGTATTCACTTCAAATCTCTACCTTTGGTACTTGGAGAGCCTTGAGGACACTCAGTGCTCTCAACCAAGCACAGCTTCCCATCCACACACTAATCATCCACTACAGAAACTCCATACAAGGCCTGGGGAGAAGGATGAAGCCCATTTTTAGGATGGGTTTATTTTTATCTTTTTTTGGGAAGAGTTTTTCATCCCATTTTTTTATATCTCCTACCAATGAAAGCTCAGAATGACTGAAATAGTACAGTCTGCTGGAGTGGATTCTTCCCCAGGAGACTGATTTTATTTTATTTTATTATTACTGAAGAGAGCAGGAATTTATTAAGCCTCAAAAAGTGGAGGAATTGGAACTTTCCTGCCAAGGTAGACATATTCCCAAGCTGCTCCAGCCCCTCCTGAGAAGCTCTTTTACTGACTTTCCCGTGTAGGGGAGAGACACAATTTTGTCCATATTATCAGCTGACAAATAAAACAACCAAATTCAGACTAGAGGGAGGGGGAGAGAGGGAAAATTTGCTCAAAAATATATTTAAAGACATGAGCTTTCCTGTAGAGAAGTTTGTTTGGTGAGAAATGGATCTCTTGCTACGGGCTCCAATTTAAACTGGCTGACCTAGAAGGAAGAAAGTGCCTGGGAAAGAATGAAAAGCAAATAAATAAAAAGCAAGGAGCAAATAAAAAATAGGTTTTCTCTTCCCCACTTCTCAAAACCCTGTGGGTAGGATGGGACTTTTGTGTCCTACCTCTCAGGGAGCCAACAGCTTTATGTTTGTGCATACCATGGACACAACAGGAATCTATCACAGGACAGAGTGTGTGTTCCTTGTTCCTTGCTGATGCATGCTAATGAAAGAAAAGTTAATTAAGTCAGGCACTTGCTGTTTGCCACTGGCTCAGAGAATGGAATTCTCCAAGGTTTGGAGATGATGGCATCTGTCCAGCCAGGTTTCCAGTCTCTCTCACAGCTATAGCTCACCCCTGAATTTCCACGTCTTGCTCTCCAGATTCCCATTATCCACATGTTTATCCCCCTTCTCCTTTTTCTTTTCCTCCCTTTCCCACTCCCTCTATTTCTGGTCACTCCAGGTTTTACACTTGTCTCCCACAGTTCCTGCTGAAACAACATTCAGCTGTAGTGGTGCTGATGATGGTTGAGGAAGGCAGAGCAAGATAAGCCAAGTCTGAGTGAAATATCCCCTCTCTGTAACACACACAGGATTGGGAATTTGTTTGCTTATAAAATGGGACGGTCTTGACCTTAAGGCAAACCAGAAGTTTCTTCCAGATTTGAAATACCTCAGAATTAAGGAATTTCCTCTTTCCTCGCTATCTGGATCTTCTGTTTAGTCAAAAGCCCTTAAGAGACTGTTCAGTCATGTTAAGATCTCATGAATTTTAAAGATTTGTGTCTGTCAGAGCAGATGGGCACTGGCAATGCTTGGCACTGCAGTCAAGAGCTTGGCAGGCATTCCCACACCTGCACTGTCTCTAAATTGCCTTTCTTGGGTGTGGTGACACAGGAATTGAGATTTGGGGAGAGGTTCACTGGGAGCTGCAGAGTTTCTGGGCCAAGTGCCCAAGTACCCCACTAACAGAGAGGCACAGTGACATGAGCAAGGCCACCTCTGAACAAGCTGGATCAGGGCTGTCTGTCTGATTCTCAGTCATGCCTTTGAGCTGCAGGGCTCGGCAGAGTTCACAGAGTCAACAGCTCAATAGAAAGGCTGATTGGCATCCTACCCCTTGGGCCACCTCATTTCCATCTGTGCAGTGAGGGGAGAGCTACTGAGGCAGTAACAAACACGCAGATGTGGCAAGAGCAGCACAGAGGGGGGAATGGGAGTTCTGTGCTTCTTCAGCCACTCTGTTTTCAGCCATGGGGAGGATGCTAATGCGCTGGAAGCTTGTAGAAGTTGGGAACTCAATTATTTTATTTGAAGTTCCGTAAGTCACACGGTTTTGTTTGTCTGGATGAGCAGAAGTGAGAGGTCATGAGCAGGGGGTGTCTGTAACCATGACTGGCTTTGCTGTGACTTCAGCAGCTGCCACAAGGCCAATGGTGACATTAAACTCCAAGGCAGAGGGAGCTGGGGGAAGAAGGGGAACATCCACACTCCCCTTTCTGGGTCCCTGTTACACCAGGCTTGGGAGGTGTCACCTCCTTGAAGGACTGACCTGTGCACTCGAGCACAGAGAAAAATTTCCCTCTTTATCAGGAAGTTTTGGTTCTCTGCCTGCTGGACATAACCATGCCATATAAAAACAGAAACAAAAGGGAGTTGATATCAATTATTGCTTGAGGTTTCAGCGTTCCTTCACTTCCCTACAACGGAGCAGTGGCTAATACACAGAAGTTTGGAAGTTAGGCAACTTGCTAGCAGAATAATACATGAGGTTATATTCAGGAAGGTGGTGCTGGAGCATATATGTATCCTACCTTGTGGTTGAGATGGGAAATAAAATTGCAAAATCTACTCAGCTCCAGAATTTTTTTTCATCCTCTCTGCAGCCTCAAGCCAGAAAAACATTTTTCACTTCCAAAAATGATGTAAAATAAAAGAGGGGAGAGATAATAAACCACAGTCTCAGTCTCTTATTAGCAAAAATACTGAAAATTACCAGAAGAGTGACTAAAAGTCAAAATAACTTGAAGGGAGAAGTCTTGACAATTGTGTGAAAGAAAATTCGAACGGTCAGGGAACACTGATTTTTCAAGGACTCTCTGATGTCCTGACAGAAACAGAAACTTCATCTCAGGAGTGGCTCCTTTATGTAGGGTGGTACAGGGGAAGAGAATAAAGGATGCACATGGAAGATTCTGTGATCGAGCAGATGGCAAAATAGTGTTGAGTTTTTGTAATTGAACCAATTACAAATTCAATTTTATAATTGAATTTTGTAATTTTGTAAGTTTGTTCATTGTCTAAAAAGCCTTTAACTTTTCAGCTACTGCAAAATAATCCAAGCAGTATTTTTGTCTGCTGGGAGAAGGTAAGAGGTGGCTGATAAGCAACCTCTTAATTTATTAATTAATTCTTAATTAATTAAGAATTAATTCTTAATTCATTTTCAGAAGATATCACTAAAGTAGTGATGGGACCAAACTGGAGTTTCATATCTTCCCTACTCCCAAAATAAAGGGTGATTTTGTTCCAGCATGTCTACCCAAATTTGAACTTATTTGCAACTCACAGTGGGATTTAAATAATAATAATAACAATAATAATGATTTTTTTTTCTAATCATCCAAGGGCCTCTTTTTGCTTGCTTTCTGGATGCTGTCCAAAATAGCAGAGCCCTTGAAGGGCCAGACTACCTCCAAATGAACTTACAATCTTTCAGCTGTTGGGGCTGAGCATTGGCTCAGTTATTCATGGGATGCTTATGCTGACAGAACCAAAATTTATCTCAGACCTGAACCTCTGAATCTTGCTCCAGATAAAAACTGGCATATTATGGTTTTTGGCCCATTTTTAACATTTTAAAGTCCTGCTTCATTTGCAATGTAATGATGTCACGGGCCTTCATTTAGCAAAGACATGTAGAAACAAATCTAAGCTGCATTAATTCGAAAAGATTTTCAAACAGACCCTTATATTCAGGTTTTGGTATTTGTATTATCTGATCTGTGTTCTTGATGAACCCCCTGTGAAAAATGGTGCATGAAAATGGTAGATAGGAGATGGTCCCTTTGCTTGTCCTTGGCTCGAGGTAATAAGGGACAAGACCCCTGCTGTGATTCCACCGTAAACACCAGAAATTAATTTTGGTCTGTGTGTCTTTCTCTGCCCTTCCCCCACCATTCCCCTTCCCTGCAGTCCTGCAAAAAGGAAGTATCACCATGAGCATTTCTGCAGAGGCTGTTGGGACCTGCCCCACACATCTGTGCCTGTGCTCGCGCCCACGCAGCCCCTGGGGCAGCAGCGCCCCTCCAGCTGTCACCCAGCCCCATCCTCCCCACCCTTCTCCTGCCCTGTGCTGGGCTGCCCTTCCAGCATCTCACACCCCATGGCCAGGATGGAGGTTGGGAAGCCACAGCCCAGGGTCGAATCCCAGCTTTTGGCTGTGGGGAAGCAACAAATTCACTTGTCAGCATCAGCATCCTTTGCCCACGAGGTGGGTATTTAACATCTCTAAAGGACCTGGCATAAAAGAAGCAAAATTCGTGTTATTAAAGTATGACTAGAGTGGCTATATATGGACAAAACTGCTTTCTGATGGTGGCTGGCTAGGGGGTTTATACCCCATGACCAGAACCACCTTTTCTTATAGACCTGATGCCTCCCAGGTAATTAATATCATTTTCAAAAGTTGCCTTTATTTGTAGTACATGTTCCTAAAACTCCTGACAGAGACTCTATAATTTCAGGAATTAGTTCAGGCGTGTAGTAAGATTCAGTGCTTCTGTAATTGATTTATGGACGAAAAGTTCTGTCACTGGCAGTCTTTGGGAGAAGAGATTTGGATGTACATGCAATTACTCAGTGTTGCTATGCTCCTGCATTAACAGTTTGTGGGTGGTATTTTGTTATACGTAACATTTCTTTTTCTAGATCTGGGAGTTCAGGACATTGGACTGGTTTTGCTGGTAAGATCAGACATAGCTGTGGTATTAGGAATTATTGTAGACACAGTTAAGTCTTGTTGTAGCTGTACTTGCTGCAATACCCAGCTGGGACTGCTGCACTCCACAGAGGGCGAACAAAAACGGCCTTTTCTTAAAATGAGCGTGGAGAGACTCCCATAGGAAATGTTTTTGTTTTGTTTCTTGAAATCTGTGTGTGGCATAGGAAAGGAATGGGTGGAAGAATGATAACAAGAGGGAGCATGTCTGTGAGAGAGATAAGATTGAAAAGGGCTGGTAAGCAAAATGCTCAAAGTTGAGCCCGTGTTTGCAGAATGATGCTGCCTTTAGAAAAGGTGATGCCCATTTGGTTGTGTAAAAAATTTGGAAAATCCAGCCTTCCAAATTAGCAAGATAAGAAATTGTGTTCAAAAATCCCGTAGGAAGGATTCTCCTTTCTCTGTGTTAAAAGCCATGAAAACAAAGATAGTCTTGCTGGGCAGATTTTGGGGGATTTGTTTACTTTTTATAGAGAAAAAACATTCTGACTTTTTTTTTCCCAGTGATTTATACATGAGCCCCATCTTGTGTGTTCCCTCCAAAACATCTCACTGGCTCTGGCAGCGAAAGGAATTCAGATGCTCTGCCTGCAGAGAGCTTCTTTTCCTTTAAATCCCAGCTAAAATGAGAATGGGTGGCACTGACTGATTAAATGGCTTTTGAAGTACAATGCATACATACGTGTGGTTTTTTGTATAAGTGTGCATTAAATACATATTTGTGTGTGCTTTAAGACTGGCTGGGCATCTGCCTTGGGCTCTGCTTTCTATGATTAACCTGATTAGCATTGCAATTATAAATACCTGGTAAACGCCTGCCTTTGATCTAAGCCACCTGTCACTCAATAGTCTTTTAAACTCCAGGTTTCCTCTCTCTTTCTTGACATTTGTCATTGTCTTCCCTCTCAATGCCCTCCTTGCAGTTCTCAAAAGCTGGCCCAAAAGCACTGGGAAGGGAGACTGGAGTATCAAGTACCACGCTCCGGGATCAGAGGCAGCTGCCATGTTCTTAAAGGTCTCTTTATTCTTTGCAGCCACAGCTTTGCACAAATAACAAATATTCACTTCCCAGCCCCTTTATCTTCCACAGAAAAAAAAAAAATCCCCTAGAATAACAATAAGTTCTTCCCCCTTTCCAGCCTAGCCCAGTGTACATTAATACACCTTGTAATTGCTTGTCTCTATCGGTTTTAGTCCTTTGCCCTTTTCTGCTCCTTCTTTTTGTACTTCAGCTTCATCATTGATCCTATTCACTCTATTCCCAGCGCTGAAATCCAAGTCCCAGATGCCAGCAAGGAATACTCAGCCATTCATGACAAATTGAATGGCTCAATTTAGAGGGGAAGATAGCACCTCATCTACTGTTACTATTCACCACAACAATCTCCGTCGCCCGCTCAGGGGAGACTGCGGCGTGTCCCGACTTTGGGGACAGACTGTGCTGATCATCTCTGCCTTGAAAGGACTGGAAGGAGCATTGCACATGACAGGGAGTCACCTTTCTGCCTTTGAAGGTTTTTGTGCATTCACATCAAGACAATGGTCAACACTGCTAAGAGCCCAGGAATGCTGCTCTGTTCACCTCCGCCTTGGCACGGTCCCAACCCTCTTGCAGGAACATGCCAAAAAAATTAAGTCAAGGAGGCTGAAACAAGGCCAGATCCTCAGCTGGTAGGAACTGGCTGTCAGCATAAACACTTCTGCTGTGGCATCAATGAGGATTCAGGGGAAAAAAACCCAAACTTCTGTACTTTAGCAAATGCACAGCTTCATCAGATGTGGGTACACGTCCCACCAGCTTCCAGGTAGCTCCTGATGGACTCTCCCTTTGGAGTCTGGGCTTATTCTTATTCCACACTGGGAATAAGAGCTGCCAGTGGTGCCTCATTTATACCTGTAGTGCCAAAGCATCCTAGGCTGGTCAAAAATATCTGTCAATATTTGCTATGATAAGAAAACGGACCTCTCAGTTGAACATAGGTGCTCATGGGAAAGAGCCTGTGCTCCTTGAATACTATTTTTTCTTTTTAAATTTTTCATGAGGTAATTGAAAATGCCAAAATTTTCTCTGGAAACTGAAAAAAATCTATTCATTGGTGAATTTTGTCCACAATGATATAATTTTGTCTTTTTTCCAAAATATTTGTCCAAAATATTCTTCTTTTCAGTCAACATGATTCCATTCTTTTCTTGTTAAAAAACTTTAGGCTCGTTTTTTTGTTTTTTTTTTTTTTTTTCCGTGTATCATTTGTGCAGCTGCATAACCCAAAAAATTATAATACAGAATTTGGTTTTGGTTTTCTTTTTCCCTGTTAACTTCATTAGCCATAGCACAGAGGACCATAAATCCCCATTTGCACACACTGTCAGCAACGTGACTATGCTGCATTACCAGAAAGTGGGCACAGAGTGGAGATAAAATTATATTGGTTACAAATAGCAGTGCAGCACATCGATTTCCTGAGCTGCAAACAGTTGCAAGAACCATTCTGGTTTGATGTGTTTTGTGGTGGTATTATTCCCACTGGAGAAGGTTATGTCTTGGTGGGGTGAATTCCAGCCTTTCTCCAGATCCAGCTGTCTACAGCAATCCAGCTCACAGATGTTTTGTTCTGCTGAGGAATTTTAGGGAGAATGGAAATCAGTTCCAGATCACATCCTTGTTTTTCAGGTGATAATGTCTCTCCAGGTTTTCTGATAAATTTTTTTTTTTAATTTTTTTTTTTTTTTGGCTACCTGATATTTTTCCCTTACATTTCCCAAAAGAAGAGCAGATTATTAGAAGCCCCATCTGCCTGCCAGTTGTCTGCTCACAGCTCCCACTCTGTTCTGGCTATCACAAAATGTGAAGAAGCAACTGAGTCACAGTGCAGAAATAAATGCTGATGCAGACCAGGGCTCTCCAGTAGGATGCTCCCAACAAAGCCCAGCTCACAGAGCTGCAGAGCTCCAGCCAGCTGAGTCTAGACTAACCTGGGAGGCTTGGAGAGCCTCAGCTTTCTATTCTTGCACCTCTGAACAAGAACATTTATTTTCAAAGAAGACTTCGAAGTACAGTGGAAGATTTTATGTTGTTAAGTGCATGCAGAATCATCAGGGAACCCCAGAGAAGATTGATGACCAACCAGTGAAAGGAGGAAAGGCTGTTTTCCTTAGAGATTTATTGTAGGTCTTGGCTTCTGCTGAGCTAAACACAACATGGAAATAGTCTTTGATACTTTCCTATCTCCAGCCAAAATCAGGAAAGGATATTTGGTGAGAAAAATATATAAACCTATATTAACTAAACTTTTGTAAAGATTCAGGAATTTGGCTTTTGGATTTCAACCAGTTTGTGCTTTCTCCAGACCAATCTCCTCCCCTACACCTCAGCCCAGTTATTGTGTTTTGTATAAGGGTATCATCTGAAATGTCAGCAAGAGGTGTATGGGTCCATATAGATCTCATTGTTGCAAGCCTTAATTAGGTCTGGATGAGAAATCACAGAATGATTGTCAAGAATGTTGCTGTCTTGTTATTTTTTTCCCGTATTCAGGATTTGGGGGTAGATACACACTGCTCACATTTGATGGCATTATTCTACCACCGAGAGGACTAGAAATGTATTTATTTATTTATTTATTGCAGCCATAGCTAAGATTTTAAAGTTATTTTCTATCTCTCTTCAGTCATAATAAAATCCTGAGATAAAATGCCTCTGGTATATTAGCAGCTAGCCTGAGGCTCAACATTTTAGTTTTTGCTTAATACAAAACCTCCACTTTTTCTTGAAATCTCATTTTTTCCCCACTCTTAGCTCAGAACTGAGATTGAAATAATTAAGGTCCCTTGTACTGGGTAACCTGTTCTTCCCATCTGAAAAGCAGAGTGTGAGCCAAAACACTTATACAGAATTAGAGAAGATGTTCCTCACTCTGAGCCTTGTCTCATTGTTGCAGCTCTGTGAGAAAGGGGAGGAGAGCACCTGCCTTTTGAAGGACATGACCAATTTTCTTTTGATCTGTTTTTAACACAAAACTTGGTCTAAAGGCCATCCTCAGGCATCCCAGCCATGGCTGGCAAAATGCTGCTTCAAAGGGTGGAGAAGATAGAATTAGAGCATTGCTTCATCTCTCTGTGCAAAAATGGTTTGCTAAAACTCACTTCATGCCATCTTGAAATTAAATATAAATACAAAGAAAGGATTATTTAGCAAGTTAATTGAGGCTTTTTCTTGTGGGTAACTCCAGCATGCGCTTTGTGTTTAGCTCTTTTTGAACTTTGAACAGAGTTTCCTTGATTCTTGAATATAGAGGCTGGGAAGACTCCTCTAATCAAAGAAGGCCATCCCAAAACACCAGGCACAGCCCTTGCACTGAACCTGTTGGCACATGGTGGGAATGATGCCTGTCTTTAGGATAACCAGCTTGATGGACAGAGTCTGACTGATGGAGGGTCCAAAGCCTCCCTGCTAATCTGTTCTAATTTGGTCATAGATGGGGCATTAATATACACCTCTGTAGGTAAATCTAGCATTAAGATGACTTACCTTTGTCCCTAAATAAAGCTGCTCATATTACAGTGCTTCCAAGCCACCAAGGCTCACCCCTGCCCTGAGAAGATCATGGTACCTGAAAGATTCCACTAATGCAAGTACTGGAAGACAATCCACGCACAGAAACATCAGGAAGAATTCCCATCCTTTGTAACAAAACCCTTCTTGCAGCCCCGTGGTTGAAGGGACAGCACTGTCCCCATCCACAGCCAGCTTCACCTCTGATCACCAAGATTACTTTTGTTAGAAATATTTCCGTCTTGTCTTCTGAAGGGGACTGAAAGAGCAGCTTGGAATAATCGAGCTTCAGGAAATTCTGCCATTTCTCACCTGCAAAATCTTCCCTGTGGCTGCTGAGGTACTGTTTGGCACCGTGGGTGTGTTTGACTCCTGATGGGTGGCGTTCATTAGGCTGAGAGCTGCTGCAACACACTGGCCCTTTGTAGGGCAAAAGCCAGGGGCTCAGCTGGTGCCTGCAGAATTAGGAACAATTAGAAATGCTTTAATTGAAGTCAACAGAGCCACCTAAACTTAGCACATTCGAGCAGCCAGCACAGGCTGGGCAGCACCTGCAGTTAACAGGACTCAGTGGCTGATTATGACTCACGGGCAGAGTGGGGAAAAAAGAGCAAAAATTTGAACAATATCCCTTTTTGTGCTGCAAGCAGGTCAAATGCTGTCCCATTTTTACGACCCAGCTGGGAGGTAGAGTTCAGGAGCACACAAAAACCCTAGAAAAGGAGCTAGGTTTGAGGTTACATTTTCATAGCCACGTTATTGAACTGTACCTCTGAAAGACAAAAGAGAAGGTGATGCCCCAGCATGTAGTTGTTGCTTAATGATCGTGCTGTCGGTCTGGGGAGGGTGGAGGGGCAGGTTGCTTAACATTTTTACATTTTCCCATGGTATAATACTGGTGATACAGTTGGCTATAATTAAAGGGTTATATAAATAAGCCATTGGGAAACAAATTAATTTATTTCCTTGGTGGGGCTAGTTATGTAATTTGGGGCTTGCACGTTGATCTACTTTCTCTTTGAAGCACTCAGCCCCCCACACCCCCACCCAGACCTGGTCCTCCTCTCCCAATTGTTCTAAAATAATTTCAAAACACGTCAAGGAATGCAGATGTGAAACGTGCTGCAGCTTGAACTTCCTTGAAGCAGCAATGCCCTTAATGAGGAAAGGCTGGAGAGCAGAGTGAGACCTGGCTTGTAAAACAGTTTTATGGCACGTTTATTACAAAAGGCCCTCGAATGGACAGAGCAGGGGTGCACAGAGGTGTCGGTGCCACTGGGCCACACTCGGCAGCAGCAGCCCCCACCCTCTGCCCCCACCTTTGCAGGGAGTGGGAGAATCCATCACCTGGATCTCTTTTGGGGTAGCTTCGTTGGCATTGGGGACACTCAACCTTTTTGTAGGCACTGAGGATCTGGGGATGGCAAAAGGAAAGACAGGCTGGTTCCTGCCCTTCTCTTAGGAAATATTAAAATGTCATTTAAAGTTCCATTTTAAAAATCAGAGTACATCGTCCTCTTACACCAGTTTCTTTTTTGAGTTTCTAAGTAGCATCATTAAGCTACTCTCCATTCTCTTGCCATATTTAATGTAATTTTTTTGCATTCTCTTCCCTAGAAATCGGGCCTCAAGCAGTAGAAAATTTTTAACAAATTCCAAAGCATACATTTTGCTTACAAAGCTGAAGTACAGAAAATAAAACAACCTCCATGAAAGCTATATGTGCTAATACTAGTTTCCTGTAATAGACACCTCTTTGGCTTCACAAGAAAAAAAGGCAAAAAGAAAAAGAAAAAAAAAAAAAGAGGGAAAAGTAGCATTTAAAATCTTGACATAAGGACCATTGCTACACTTCAGACAGCTCCTCCAGCCTCCAGCTCGGAGATTCAAACAAGCTTCACCATCCAAAGAGAAATGTAAATCTGTGAGAGTTCTGCTGCTGAATGAAAAGACATAAAGCATTAAATTAGTTATGAAACCTGCCTCTCCTCCTCTGACATAAATGCCCAGCTGTAAAAATTCTCAGCCCTGATCTCTTGGACTTGCCATTGTGGAAGACCCTACTTGACAGAGGGGGAAAGGCAGTGCTGGTTTGCTTTGGTTTAGATTTTAAGATTTCTAGTATGAGGATAATTCCAAGTTCTAGCTGGCTGCAACAACTTCCTTTTAAACTTCTGCTTAATGTAGTGCAGTAACTTCACAGCATGTGCCTCAGGAATGAACATCAACCAGAACTGCTGATGGTGTTTATCTTACACTGCAGGGAAGGCACTGATCAAAGCAATGTATATTTTAATCAGAACTCTTCCCAAAGTGGCAGCTTCCACTGCCAGTGTGTCTCTGCTAACTCTGCAGAAAGAATAAAGGGGAACAATTAGGAACAGTCTGGAGGCAAATTTGAAGCCATCCAGCAGAGCTTCACATCACCAAAGTGGATATCAAGTGGAAGATTTGGATAAAGCTGGGATGGAGCCCAGGCTGTTTGTCTCTGAGAGTGAGACCCATTGTTTGCTCATGGGGTATCTTCATTTCAGCATTTTGGAGGTTCATAGCTTTGATTTTCAAGTTCTAAAGAAGAGGAAGAAGTTATTGTGAATTAATGAGCAGGACCATGGTGGATGGGGCTTTTCTTCAGGGGTTTGGTTGTTGTTGTGGGAGCTCCTGACTGCCTACAGCCAGCACTGGATTCTGTGCACGCAGGATAAGAGGCACAAAGGTTCAACCCCTGATTCTCTTCTGCCTTTACAGAAGAGCCAGGCACACACCTTTGGTGGCTCAGCTTGCCAGTGTCCAGATATCTCCTTCTTACTAATGAATTTTTGGCTCATTCAGCCTCCCCTCGAGCTGAGCCTAAGGAGCCCTGTTGTTCCCTTGATGAGGTTTCCAAAGCCATCATGGGAATATGCAGAAAACAGGCAGCATTTAGGCTGCCATGAGTGGAATAACAACTTTTTAGGCATTTATGGGGTTGAGATTGGAACTTGTGAGATTAGAAATGGTGGTTTCCTGTAAAAATCACTCACGAATTTGGACAAATTGCTTAAACTTGCTGTCCTTATTGCTCAAAATTACCTAAACATCTGCACTAATCCATTTATCTTAAAGAAATTTAACTTTAATCATACTTACCCTCAATCACACACTCGTGTCCCAATTATGCTAATTGCACTCAAGTATGTACTTGAGTGTCTCACTGACTGATGTTCCTCTGAACTGCAGCTGCAGTTCTGTGTCTGCCATTTCCAGGGATGCAGTACTTCCCCTGAAGGAGGAGAGCAAGCTAATGTGGCTGACTAGGAACTACAGGAATGCTCAGTTTTTTTAAATCTTGGTCAGAACTTTCAAGAAACTGACCTTGTCTTGATGGCTAAGGACATCACTTTTTCTTTTTTACATAAGTCACAAAGCTTTTTCTTCGGAGAAAAAAAAATTCGGAAACTGGTTCTGGATCTTCAGTTGGAGAAATGAAGGGTTCTTTAAATCACTGCTTCAAGAAAAAAAAAGTCTTGAAATATTAATCTTTGCCTCTTTATTTGCATTCTTGAAACTAAAAATGACGTTAAAGTTTTTATTGGAAAATCTGGGAAATAAAACTGCCCTTTGTCTTATGGATCAGATTTCAGCAGAGCCTCAGTCTGGCTGCTGACTTTTGAACTTGTGAAGATGCTGCTGGGCTTGTACTTGGTGTGACTCTCCTCTTAGGAGAAGAGTAGCATTATAAGTCATTTATAGGATGTGTTTTTCTACTTGCTGTGGAGAATCTGCTCACAAAGGAAGGGCCAAAAACATTTTGAGAGAGGCTCACTTATTTTACATAGCTGATTAAAACTCGAGGCCCTGTTTCTTTGTGGAAATAGTATCCACTATCCATCACAACAGCCTGTCTAAGGTGAGGGCTAAATCACCCCCTTGGCTGCCATTTTGTTAAAGCTGAGCCTTACACTGAGGTGAGAAAATAACCTGAAGACCCTTTGAGGAAATCTTTGAGGGTTGTATGCAAACTCAGTGTCTTTAGGACGTCTTGCTGCAGCTGGCTGTGTCTCTGGTTTTATGTGTCTGTGGAAGCAGCACGGTGAGTTAAGCTGCTTGTGACTCCTGGGTATGGCAGATGAGGAGCCTGCTGGGGCACTGAGCAGCACTTTGGCAATTCCTGGAAAAATCTGAGCTTTTGCTCTTATGGCCTTTGGAACGAGATGGTTTTTAAATTCACAGCAAGTCCTGCACACCTTTTAGCTGGCAGTGACAGAGATGAGCTGTTGCCTTCCTAGGAGGTAATTCTCATGTGCATCTTATTGTGCAGGCAGCAAAAGAAAATGCATCCCCAGGAAATCACAGCCTTGCAGGACGTGTAATTTTCCATCAGCAGTGAGCAGCACTGCCTGTGTGCAGTGCAGGGAGGACAGAACTGAAACAAGACAAGAGGAAAAGCTGCAGAAGCAAAGCTGCCTCCTTTTAAATGTGCAGCACAGGAGGGAACAAGTGGACACTGATTATGATGAAACCTTTTGCTTCCTGTAGTGTTTGGCATTCCTTAATATGTCCTGATGGCTTTTATTTCCTGTCCTCCATTGCAGCATCAAAGAGTAAGTAGGCTGAATGTTATCCAGTTTGGTCATTTGAGCAGCATCCTTTTTAACCCTTTTTCCTCCCTTCCTTCCTGCCTCCCTTTCTTGGATAATGTTTTGCTTTCAGATGTTGCTCCAACACAATGCTTGTCCACGTCTGGACATGCCACAGAGGACACAAGCTCAGTGCCCAGTCACCTTTATTGCTGGAGAGAACCTGGCAGAAGTCACCACACCTTGTAGCTGACACCTTCCTGTGGCAGGGCCAGCTAAAGGACAAGGACCCAGATCTTCAGACAGGTCTGGTGGTTCTGAGCACTGCAGTGTTTTGAAATCACTTTGCCAGCTGTGGTGAGTCCCACAAATCTGAAATTACTTTTCCTCTTTATTTCCTTGAATATACTACAGGTCTCCTCTCTTTGTTTCCTTGGACCTTTCAAGAGTTTCATCCTGACCACACTTATATTGTACTATGGGGTGCCTAGAAAATACAGAAGCCCTAAGTAGGTAGGGAAAATTTCTTATTTCTTACCAGGTTTGTTCTCCAGTGATAGAGTTTGGTATATTTTCCACTTTGCATTTATTTCCAGGAGAACTCCACACCAACTAATACATCAATCTATTTAAAACACAGCTAATGAGCTTTCTTTGTTCTCTGTCTCATGCTGGAAAATCCCACCTGATCCCTAATTAACAAATTGATTTATTAAAAGTATAACTAATGGCCTCCCTTTGTTCTTTTCTTCTAGCTGCAGAACCCCACCTGATCCCAAATTATCATATTGATTTATTTAAAATTAAAATATATGCATTGCATAGTTTCTTTGTCATGCCTGCCTCAGACATATGTTCCAATTAAGTGCTGATTTTACCCCCCACAGATGAAATACTTTCAGAGACAAGCAGTTGTTTAAAATGCCACATTGTCCCCCACCCAGTGTTCAAATATTTGAGTGTTCTTGCTGTTGAGGTCAATAGGAAATCACTTGGTAGCATCTTGGAGGATCAGCCTTGCAGATCCTTTCCAAGAAATCACCCTCCCACTGGTGTGAGTGCATCTTTGCAGGTGACTGTTCACAAGTCTCGTGCATCCAGTGTTTTTGCTAGACAATGAATTCTGCTCCAAAGCACTGCCAGTCTCCAGGGGTATTCCTGAACAAGCAGCCAGAACAGGGGGAGCAGAGCAGGACTTGCATGCCAGGCTGATTTGCCTGTTTTTAGCAGCTTGTGGCAAATTCAGCCCAGTTTGGAAGCGTGTGTATGGATAGCAAGAGCTCAGAAACACCACCCATGACCAAGATCTGTCCTTGGGCTTGCAGTGAGGTGAATAAATCTGCAGGCAGCAAGAGGCCATCACATCCTGGTATGTAAACACCGAGGTATGCTTGGCCCTCTTGCCTGCAGTGCTGCACAAAAACAAGCAGTGGGTCACTCACAAACAAAGCCCTCAGAGAGAGGAACTGAGAAATAACAGGCTGGTTTGGGTGAAGCCAGGGAGAATGACACGGTCTCTGGCAGCAAAGACGTGTGCTAACAGGTTATGTGAGATTTTTCCATCAAAAGGAACAGCAGAGAAATATCCCAGTCCCTGTGCCAGCCAGGACAGGCAGCAGGACCCATCCCATGCTGGTAAACCACCCCAACACACTTCCCCTTTTCCCTCTGAGCTGTCCCTGAGCTGTCCCTCTCTGTTCCTCTGCTCAATAAAAAAGACAACCAGACTGAATTCCAAAGGAAAGGAAGTACCCAGAGGCTGCTTGGCTGCCCTGCTCCCAGGACCAGCACAGTAACCCTGCAAGGGGAACCTGGAACCCCAACAAGCTCTTGAAGCTCTCTCTGGGCAGTGCAGTGCAGACCCACCACACCAGGGCTGTGCAAAGCCTGGAAAGGGACCTGAACGAGACCCAGAACATCTGCAAAGAGAAATTGGAAGCGCTGCTTGCAACAAAGAACCCAAGGTGTCAGCCTGCCCTACAGGAATGCTCTTGAACTTTGGGATGTAGGCTGATGTTGAAGTGCTCTGGTGTTCCCAAGGAGGGCTGGTGATCTCTCTAGGGCAGCACGAGTCTGCTTTTGTCTTCCAGGCCCTCACTCAGGTTCCCAGAAGGCTACAACATGTCTGGCTCCATGGCTTAATTGAGTGGTAAGCCCTTTATTTCTCTTGGCCAAAATCTTCTCTGGCCACCATCCTAACAGTCAGAGGTCTTATTTAATGCTATCCATTTTCTACACATCTCCCTTTCAGCCTCCTAGAGCCTCACAGGTTTATTTCTTTAACATGTAGTCCTGTGTGCAGTCGTGTCTGTGAACAAAAGTACAGCTACATACATCAGGCAGAAAAATGCCCCAGTCTAAAAATAAATTATTGAAAGGGAAAAAAGCAGCTAAATAGCTTGTTTAAAATCTGCCATGTTTCTTAGCACAGTTTGGAGCAGATAAGGCACTTCATTCTAATTCCAAGCATGAGAAGAGTGGCATCCAGATGCTTATCCTTTAAAATGTATTTTTCCTGCTCCCTCCCTACAAAGAGTGTGCACACGTCATAGATCAGATAGGAGACAAATGGGAAGTTCCTCTTTTCGTACGGGAATTTAGACACCTCAATTCCCATCACATCTGTCTTACAACACAGGGCTTTGCCTCCCTGCAAGGCTCCTGGCCAGCCATCCTGGCAGGAAGCTTTTTTTCATTTTTTCCCCATGTTGTTATCCCATAGTGAGCCAACTGGGAGACCTGGGAGCCCCGGATCCACGGCTTCCTTGCCTCAGGGCTTCAAACCCACAGCTTGTACCAGGCTGTGGGCTGGGCTAGGATGGGTTTTTTTTTTTCCCAGCTCCATCATGAGTGGTGCCATTGTGCTGAAAGAAATGATTAGAGCTGGAAGGGGAAAGTAATCATGGGTGATGAGGGATGCTGTCTGGGAAAGGAGGTGCAGGAGACACCTTGTTTTGGTTTCTTCCCTCAGACTGTTTCCATATTTTGTCTGAAGAGGTTTGCATTTGAAACTCATAATTGTTTTCTGGAGAAGGGATCTTTCCTCTCCAGGGAGATAGAGTTAGAATTCCCAGATTCCCTTCTGTAAGACCCCTCTTCCTTCCTCTAGAGCCCAAAAACCTCAGAAAGAAGATCACAGGTGCCACCAACAAAAACTACCTGTGTGTGTCCAAGAGCCTTCTTGGGTGTTTGAATTCCCACTCCAACCCCTGTGTGTGAGATACTTTGTGCCTAACAAAGGACAGGTTACTGTTCATTAAAAAAAAATTCCAAAAGTATGAAAGAGACCTTTTTAATGAAAATTTCTGTTTCATTGCTCATCCCTTCTTAACTTCCATGGCTGTATTTATCTCATAGAAGTGAATTACACAGAAAATGCTAAAGGAAATGCATGACTGCCAAGCCAGTTACTCCACATATTATCTTCTTAATCTTAATTGACATTTCCTTGTTTGTCTTTTCTATTTTTCCCGTGCTGCAGATTTGGGTAGCCCTTTTTTCTCAATTCCAGGTGATGAGTCCAGAGAAAGGCACTGTCTGTTATCCAGCAAACCACAATCTTAGTGGAAGATTGACTGGAGGGTATTTGATACTTACTATAATATCAGAGAGAAAGTATCCAAATGAAACCATAAGTAATAACCAGTAGCTTTAAAGTCATGAAACCTTGAATTTCCTCTCACCTTTGTTTCTGGCAGCTCAGCTCCAGGAGTGTGATGCCTTTATCAGATATCAGTTCTTTAAGACCAGCCTTTGTTTCCAGCCATGGTCAGTCTTTGATGTACAGCAGGAAACTGTATCCCTCCCCTCTTGGCAGTCCATCTGTGTGATAATGCAAATCTCATGGACAAAACCTCTACCAAGATTTTCACAAGAATTACAACATTTTTTTCTCGTTGGGTCAACCTCCTTAGAAATCGAAGAAAACCCGTTTTTCAGCCAGTTTATTTAGCCCCAACAGTCCTGCCACTGTGATATAGGAAATTCTCAATTGCATTCCCATCACTCAAAGCTTACTTGCTGTGAGACTTCAATTCCAGAAACTGAAATTTCCCAAAAGCCTGGAGACATTTGGAACAAGGAGTTCACCTGTGCTGAACAAATCCTTTATGTTACCACATCAGCAGTGATGAAAGCACGTAGGCAAAGCAGTGCTTAGCAAATTACTGTTGTACAGATTACCTGGTTTGGTTCCACCATGTATGAGCAGGCAGCAGGTTCTCCTTGTCTCTGGAAAAACCCAAAAAGAAAGGCTGCAAATACTTTCTTTGAGCTCAGTGGAAATTTTTGGAGCATGAGGTATGCTCTCCTGTGCAGTCATTTAACACTGTTCCAAACTGCTGCACCTGAGTGCCATGGGTGAAAATAAATTTCACACACCTACTTTGTGCATCTTCCAAGCCCACAAAAATGCCAGCTTCTTTTAATAAACTGATGATACTTGGGAACAGGTGTTTCAAAGCTGAGAAAGCTACCTTTGGGAAACAAACCACAAGATTTACTTGGGAAGAGTTTCCTTGGATGGAACCTTTGTGATCTCTGTTCAAGGCTTGTCTTCCAAGTCACCTTTCTCTTTCACATGTATTTTTTTCTGCTGCACGGGTGCCTGTGTGAGCTCTGTTGCTGTGGTATTGGAATGCTTAACCCTATTTTTATGCAACCTCCTTATTTTCCAAGTGAGGAAACAGACCACAGTAGTCTGAATTTTGCCCATAGTTGGTCAGGAGATGTGGGGTGCAGACTAGAAATGGGCTTTTAATTTCCAGCAAAACAGCTTTTTGTGACATAAAGGAAATGGAAAAGAGGAATCTCTGCTGTTACCACTTAACTTAGAGATATTAGGAAATTTGAAAGCAGTTAAACATGCGAGCAGAAATGTTTATTTTCCATTCCTTTGGGACTGCAGACACACAAAATGCCTGCATTCCATTGCTCCTTTGGAATCATGGTCATTCCATAGGTGTAACTACTTATCCTCCCACAGGTTTGATGTCAGTAAAGTAGTTTAAGATCTTCAGATACAAATTGTTTTCAATCAAAACATAATGAATAAGTTTGTCTAGTGCAAAGCATGTCGAGTTTCATCAGGAAACAGGAAAACAGGAAAAACTGGCTTATTGGCATTAATGCACCAAATAGAGGCACATCCTAGTTTGTTTCAAAGTTTTGAGTTGCCATCTTGTATTTCTGTAGGAAAAAAAAATTAAAAGTGCAGAGCAGTAATTCCCAAGCCAACACCTTCCTGGTGGTGTCATGGCATCTTCTCTAAAGAACTAATAAATCTTTCTGGCCCTCTTGCAGATGGCTCAGCTTTGTCAGAGGGCGTTCCAGACCTATTTGTTGATGGTTCTTGGCACTCAGGAAGCAAAGAAACTTTCCTCCCCAGCAAACATTGTAACTGGACCCGAGACAGCTATGCAAGGTTTTCCATGGGAGGATAGAGATCCCTCTTAGTGGGAGTGTCCCCAGGTATTCTACAGCAAGGAAATCACCAGAGAACCATGGGGATGTTGCTGGTGGCAGATGTGCTCTGACACTGCTCAACAGCAAGAGAAAAATGTGGCATGGTCTGCCAAAGAGCTGCTCTAGATCGTCAAGGAGCAGGAGGGGAACCCCTGCTCTATCAGCAGGAAAAGGCATTTCTTCACAATCAGAGGGTAGAAACAAGTCCCATTCTGTTCTCTTCCCGTGTTTTGAGCAGAGCATTGACAAAGGAGTGGATTTGCCCCAGAGCAGTTAAAACCAAAAACCCCAGAGCTCTGCTCCACAGGCATTTTCCTGGCGTTCTCTGACAGGAAGATTGACTGATAATATCACCATAACAGCTGTTATCTCAAATGTCTGCCTCCAGGCAAATTAAAAGTAAAGAAAAGCCAAAACACTCGAAGAGATGAATATAAGGAGGCATTTGCCAGCAATTTGCTGGCCCTGGATTGCTTGCTGTCAGGGCTAAAACGAAGTGTGTTTGCTTTATAAGAAAATTACAGAGCTGTCATCCCTGCAGCTCATACACACGGAGCAATGGAGAGCAGCACCACTGCCAGGACTCAAGGCAAAGGGGTTGTTTTTTTCAGCCAGAGTCCCAAACAGCCTTTCTCAAGGATGTTCCCGAGCCTTGCTGCCAGGGAGCAGCAGGAGCAGGGCTGTCCCCAGATGAGGCCAAGGAAAAGGGACCCCCAAGCCAGGAGCACAGTTGCATGACCACAGCTGCTGCAAACATGGCAAGGGTGTGAAGTGAGCCCAGGGTCCATCCTGAGGACCAGCTGGAGATGGGCTCCAGCCATCACCTCTGGACTCTCAAGCAAGGATTATTTTTCTGATGCTCTGTGGGAAGAATGATTCTTCTGAAAGGGACCAACAAGGCTCTGACGTGGCACATCACCTTGGGGTAGTGGGTTTTTCACTCTGGTGAGATGAACTGAAGGCTGCACCTCTTTGATGCAGCCACAGATGCTTGAAATGCCCAGTCTGTAAAAGATCATTTCAAGAAAGATCTCTGGGCCAAGCTGAAGTCAAAAGCCTCTGAGTGCTCTTGTCAGAGCTCTTATTGAGGGAATTAAAATGGCACTGGCAATATTTTTGCTATTAAAGATGGGGTAAGAGAGTAAGGGCTGTTGTTTTCAGTGTCTGAAGAACATACTGACCTCCACAAGAGAAGACCCACAAGAGAAGTTTATAGGAGGTTCCAATTCTGGACCATACCATATCTCAGTAAAACTCTGCCTTTTTTAAAAAAAAAAAACCTCCCTTCTGGATTTTTATCCCTTTAAATTTTGTTCTCATGTAACAAGCCTGGCTCTTGCATGCTTTTGACAATGCTGGAAGTAGAATTGCCACAGAAATCTGCAATATTTTAGTGGGAACGGGGTACTATTAACTATAAAGCTCATATTGAAAATCCATCTGCCTTTTGATTTGAGGCTAAGACAAGCCAAGAAAGCCCCATGGGCCTTAGGAGGAGAAGTATCAGGGGAAGGGGAAGAGAAGGTCATCTTGGTTTTGTTGGAGAGGGAAAATGAAAGCTTTACAGGTATTTGGGGAATAGGAACGTCACCATTTCACTGATGTCAGATAACTGTCTGTAACTGGGATGTTTATTTCAGTAGTCAAACCTTTAACATCACAGAGTGCTAACCATGGCATAAAAGATATCCAGGAAAGGCTATGAATTTTCAAGATTTAAGATTGAAGTCAAGAAGCAGCAGTCTAGATAAAACAATGGTGAGGAAGTGAGCAAATCCTGGTTTGGCTCCTGCTTCTGACCCTGATTTTGAAAGTGTCACTTTTATTCTTTGTATCTGTTTCTCAAGCCTTTAGCATCTGTTTTGCATTTGCAGCAGAGCTTCCCACTCAGGGTGCACCTCCTCGAGCATTTCCATTCCTGGTCCATGGTTCAGATCAGGAGTGAGCTTTGGAAGTGACCCTGGCACCCCTCCTGCTCACAGTGCCTGGGCTCACAGGAAAGCAGGGCACAGCCTTGTCCCACCACCCCCGGGTTTGGGCATCTCCATGGGGACACGAACAGGCAAGGTGGAGCTGGAGAACTTGAGTAAATTCCCAGAGAGAGCCCAGCACAGCCTGGTGCCACACTCCTAAATGTCTCTTTGTGTCGCTGAGGTCTTTCCAAGAACTGGAGTGGTTTGGAATGGCAACTGAGGGACCTGCCCTGGGAGCCACCTGTGCAGTGTCACCTCATCTCAGCCCTTGCTGTGACTGCTCCCTTGGGTCTTGCCACGAAGGAACACTGGTGAATGGCACTTCCAGGAATGACAGTTCCCAAAGAAAAAGCCCTTTCTCTACTCCAGAAGTTAAAATTGTTTGTTGTAACTCCTGGAACGTGATCCAGTCTAAAAAGTGCTGGCCATGCTTACAATGATATGAAACCAATCATGGTGAGAGTTGGTTTTTTTTTTAATATGGCAAAGCTTGAAATTCAGGTGTATTGAACTCTGGACATTACCAGCATTTTGTAAAAGTTCCTTGCCATACTTTCTTGCAGAAGTGTTTGTGAAACTTTGGGCAAATCTAGGCCACTTGACTCTTTTGGTTGGAAGTACAAAACTCTGTGGTTCTTGCTTTTCATCAGCCAAAATTAAGGGAACAATTGTACTGGGGTCCCTTTAAGTGTCAGGAATAGCACTTTACTGAGTATGGTTGAATTGAGATTTAAATAGAACTGGAAAAAATTCTGCTCATGGGTTTTTATGACTTCTGAAATGTATACAGATTCAGTCTGCATATCTGTGCTGTATTCTGTGATAAATATTTGAACTGCTGGGTCTGCAACATGAATGAATTGAGAATTTTAAAATGTACATTGCTGAATATTATGGGAAGCACATACCATAGTTTTGCTCTAACTCTGTCCTTGCTATTTTCATTAGAAGCCTTGCATAATATTGGAAATGCTATCAAGCTTCATGTCTCAAAATCACAAGCAAGATGCTCTTCCACGTTCAATTAATTTGGGAACAAAGGCATTGGCATAATTCATTATAGTATATATAAAATGGTGACAGAGAGAGTAAAAGAAAGCTTTGCTGTATTATCTTCTGTATTTTTTTAGTGCACATCACCTGTCCAGAGCTGTGAGGACTTGTACACCTTGTAATGTATGGATCAAACTCTCTGCTGGGCTAAGAGAACATGGCTCCATTGCAGTCCATGCATCTGGGCCAGTCCTCACCACTTTTTTCTCTGAAATGATGCAAGGAGTGCAAGGAAGTCAAAGTTGCCTTGAAATAATTATTTTTTTTTTCAGAAATAATAATATTCACTACTCAACAACAGCCAGCCCCCATTTTGTCTGCCCGCAAACACGTGTCCTTACCATCTCTGTGAGACTGTAAATTGATCTTTGTAACATGTCCAGAAGATTAAAAATAATCCAGACTCTCACAGAACACAGAAACACGTTGCTCTTTCCAGAATTGAGGGGTCCTCAGGGAGGTTCTGCTTTAAAGTTAAACCAAGATAACTTCAGCATGAGTGTGGCAGCAATCTGAACTGTGCTGTGTCCAGGAGGTGATTCCTTGGGAATCACTTTCCTGAAGTTTCATGGGTATTGCCAAAGAGAGGTTTTTTTTAACAGAACAAAGTAGATTTTTCTTTGCATTGAAGTATTCCCAGGAACTCGTTGGGTGGAATGAGTAGAGGCCACATGAGCTGCAGAAGCAGAAATTTCATTTAATATTGGGTTTGCATGGCACAGTGTAATACTTCCTTGTTCTCCAGGGACCTGTAAATACCACTAATAGTTCATGTGCCAGAACATTGATGCTGACTGCATTTTCAGGTCTGATGTTTAATTTCTGCCTCTTCAGCCAAGGCAGATCAATGTTCAGCAAGTGATTTACAGGTGTGCCAGTTACTGCCAGCCGCACCAGGGTGCTCTGGAAACTCAAACAGCACTGAAGAGCCAACCTGCAGGGTGCCACAGCATCTGCAGCTGCCTCAGGTGAGCATCATTGGCTCAGCTTTTCTCACCAGCAAAGGGGCAGTCACTGAGCACAGAGAAGCTGCCTTTTGGCACCTGAAACTTTTGTGCTGCCCTTGGGGGTACCGCAGCTCTGGGTCATGCTGCTCAGTGCAGAAAAGTTTGTGCAAAGCCCCTGGGGTTGATTGTCTTCAGGAGAAAGAAGGGTGACAGGGTTGCAAAGACATTCAGAGCTTCTTCACGCTTCTGTCACAGCAGCTTTTGGGGTCTGAATAGCTTTTTTTTTGCTGCCTTTGAACCCGGTTTCTGTCCTTAAAAGAGCAGCAGATATCAATCAGATATCAATCTTTCAATGAAGAATTTGAAGCACTGCTTCTGGGTTAAAGGAAAAGGTTTGATTTTATTAGAAAACTTTGCCCCTTCTCTGAAAACTGTTTCCAAAAACATTCATGCACAAATCCAGCCAGCACAATCATCCCTTTGCACTGCAAGCCCTTAGACACTGTTTTCCTTCTTCCAGATGACTTTCGTAGCCCACCTGGGAAATAAATTACTGGGCAGTGCTAGAGTTAGTAAACCTACATACTCTCATAAAAGTTCAAACCAAAGTGTGATCATAAAGTACTTATGGGTCAGTAATCACACCCTTAATTTTCAGAAATAGAGTAGATGGTATCATCTGGAGAAAAAAGGTTCTTCCTTTTTCTTTCTAAATATCCTGTCATAAACTAGTAATAAGTATAAAAATTAGGACCTGGCTGAATATTTGTTGAAGCCAATCGAAAGTCTTTACTTTATTCCAGGGCACTTCGGTGGGAGCCCTGCAAACCTTTTGATTCAGACCAGCACCTATGTCATAAGCACTTCATAAAGTCCCAATTAAATTGCCCCATTCTGTGGGACACAGCTACAGCCTTGAAGGTAATAATTTTTTAAATGCTTTACAGAATAAGGATGCACTTTGAGCCAAGCATGGGCTAAAATCTATGTCAAACAGCCTTTATATTTAGCAGTTTGCCACACAGATCTTTTGCTATTTAAATCGTGGTATTGGTTTGAGCTTTGGAAAACAGGGTCTTCTAGCATGTTCTTCCAAAAATGATATCCAAGAACGCTGGCTGGAGGCAGTGTGGGGGATTTTTTCAAAAGGCTTTTGTAGAAAGTGATATAGTTTTTATTTCTCCTGGTGTGCTCTCAGGTCTTGCTGCTGCTGTGGTGTGTGTGAGTCCCTAGAAATGAAAAGGTTCAGAGAACGGTGACACCGAGGAAAGGCACAGAGCTGCAGACTCTGCTCCTGACAGCTTCTCTTTGCAGCACAGCTTTTCCTCTGAGCGTGTTCCAGGGTCTGTGCACTCCCAGTCCACCTGCAGCAGCCAGGGCCAGCCAAAGCAGGCTCTGGTAGCCTGGCTTTCCTGCTGGGAGCCTCTCACAGCACGAGCAGCCTCCTTCCCAGCAGGTCACAGGTGCTCCCCACATGGTGTGAGCAGGTGAGAGCACCACTTTGCCAAACCATGATGGAGTTTGGTAGCTGAAACACAAAATCTGTGTTTGGCCTGAGATCTGACTCTGGCTCTCTGCTCCATCCTCTGCTCTGAGCCAAATCAAACTGCAGCACGTCATGAAAACCAAACAGCGCCGTGCTCTGATGGTGTAAGATCTGCATCCAGCTCCAAACTCCGGGCAGGAACCTCCTCCCTGTGTGTGTCACGCTGGTGCCAATGCCTCACATGCCAGGGAGGAGTGGTAGCACCCTGAGAAAAATTCAAACCCCTGACAGCCTGCCCCTGAAACTCCATGGGGAAGGCACTAAAATGCTATGAAGGACTGGAGGTGCAATGGAATTGCTGCTTCATGTAGCTTAAAAAAAAACCAAAACAAACACCAAATCGTTAAAGAAACACATGAGCAAGATTTATGAGTGGTTCAAGTTCTGGGGCAAAGCACCCTCCTGCCTTTTTGGCTCCTAAAATCTCTTATTATTAGTTTAAGAGCTGCCAGGCAGACAGAGTAATTCATCCAGCCCACCTGTGCGTTTTTTTATTAGGGGGGAGAATGCAAAGGATGTGTTCTATATTCTTCAGGAAGTGCTCCTCACCATGGAGGCAGCTCTGCTGCTCCCTCATGAGCACTCTCAGGACATCTGTGATGTGCCAGCTCACCCATCCCACTGCCCAAGCAATCCTGCTCTCACATTCTCTCTTGTGCTCTTGTTTTTGTTGGTTTTTTTTTAATAGTGAAGGATTAGAATTTTTTCTTCTCATGTATTTGGCACTTCTGGTAGAGACTTTGACATGGAAAAAGGCTCATCTTTCAAATGCCTGTGGCACTCTCTGTGAAAGGTGATTTTTAAAAATCCATTTTATTTTGCTTCCTGGCAGTGATATCAAAGGAACAATCAGTGCCTAAGTTGGAGCCAACAATTTATTTCCATTATCATAAACAGAAAACAATGGCATGCTGCCTTATTAGTTATTCACTTTCCAAGTCAACAGACTGGGAGGGTTGGGAGGAGATCTAACCAGAGATATACTTTGATATTTTCAGTTTGGAGAATTGCTCTCCTGCTCAAAATGCTGAGTGATGCCAGAAGGGAGGGAAGGAAGGGCAGAGGGAAGGGAGAGAATCCCTGAGAACACAGAGGGGAAGCTGGGGAAGGGCTGGATGTTTGTGGCATGTTTGTGGCTGTCTCTAAGAAAGCATTGCAGGGTGACTGTGGTCCTTGGCAGTCCCACAGCAGAGGTGACACGAAGAGCAGCAGATGGGCTGACTGCAGTGCAGTTCCTTTGATTTATAGCCCTGGAGGATCAAGCCCAGTGCACACTCCAGGTCTGCTACTGTGCTGCAGAACAGCCACTTCTTGTGGGGCTTGCAGGGTGAGCTGAAGGAGCCAACCCAAGCCAGATGTGCACAGCAGCCCTGGTGCTCATCCTTCCCTCCCAGGAGCAAGCCCAAAGTCTTCCAGCACTGTCACATCAACTGTGCTTTGTAGGGGATGCTGCTGGGAGTCATGAGTAGCAGTGTTTGTCACTGTGCTTTGTTGTTCCAGCACTGGGCTCACATATGTAGAACAGTTTTGTTATACATGCCTAATGGTACAGAGTATTTATGGAAAATTGTCCCTGTAGGTGGGGATAAATATGAAAAGTAAATATCTGCTATTTTTCTGAATTGAAAACGGTGATTAACTTCTTTCTCAGTGTCATGATGCCAACAAAACCTAAAAAAAGTCGCAGGCTCTTCATTACCTTGAATCCATTTCACCATCATTTCTGGAACAATCAGAATGTCTGCAGTATTTAATAAAGTAGAAAGCCTAAATGTGGGGCAAAGCAATTGATCATTGCATGCTTATTAATCCTGTCTCTCATGGACAAGCCACCCTGGCTTTTTTGGATTCTTTTCTGACCAAAATGCAAACACATTAAACCCACTTCTTCTTTTCTCACAGAACTGATGCTGTAAACTGTCCAAGTGGTTTGTAACCAAAACAGTAACCAAATTAACAGAGATCACAGGAACTGAAGTAGACTGTTTGCTCTAGAGGAGAACTGCCTCTGCCTTGTGGGAGATACACACCTGCTCCCTACCTGTGCATCTTTATTTTAAGAGAATTTCTGACAGGAGTCTTTAAAAACTTAAGAAGATTGCAGATTTCTCCAAAGCCAAAGAAAACTTGCCTTTCTCAGTAAAAACAAGATGACTTGAAACCTATTTTAGTAAAGATTTTTCATTGTGATCATAAACAATTCTACTTCAGGTGACCAAATACAGCATAGAAAAATGAAAGGACTTGTTAGGAAGCAATGTCTCCTCTGAGCAAAAATGTTCAGTAATGGTTTTGTGGTTGTTGTTGTTGGTAGCCAGACCCATCATTATCATGGAGGTGATACTGCACAAAATATCAGTTAGGAGTTCACTGGGCCACGAGAATCTGTGGTGATGATAATTTTCAGACAGCAAAGTCAGATTACTGGAGCCAGGCTGCAGAGAGTTTCCTGAACTGTCACTTTGCAGAAATACCCACATGGAATGCCCAGCAGTGGCAACCTGTTGCTTGCAGAGGTCAATTTTCAGTGCAGAATGGCACTCTCAGATCCTGCTTGAGCAGTTTCCTCTCCTTTGAACCCTCTTTCTGATTGCCAGATGCTCAGACATAGTCTGGCCCTCATTCTTCCAGTCCTCCCATAAATGGAAGCAAATTTCCAGCAAAAGCTTCCTTGGGGGCATAAGGAAATTGGAGAAAGAATAGACCTGGAGTCCTCTCGTGTAGCTAAATTCCTCCAGTCAGACACTGCAGCCAAATTCTCTTTCCTGTGCTCAGTTTCAACATGATCAGCCTTTTCCCTAGCCTAGAAATTCCTGCTCCTTGCTTTATTCCAGGGCATCTCCCTTCAGAGGAGGCATGTGATACCTAGCCTTGATCCTTCTAACCACAATAAGCCAAAGCATCCTACAGAAAGGGCTGTGCTTCTTGTCCTTCTGCTTTTTTTTTTTTTTTTTCTGGAGAGTAATGGATGGTGCTGGAATTCTTTCAGCAGACATTGGAGTTTATCCTCCCTCCTCCAAACCCTCCAGCATTGTCCCTCTCCCGTGCTCTTCATTTCACCCCATCAGCTCCACCTTTCTGCCGGCCCCTGCTCATTTCTCAAGCCAAGGCTCTGTATGTTGGTAGCCACAAAGGCCCAGAGCGTGTGTTCCATCCAGCATGGAGGGATTTCATGGCTGGGGCCAGGCTGGATTGTGCCTCCTCTCTTGTTAAATGAGGCTGGGTGAGAGGCAGTAAACACTTCTGCTGAGGAAGCTGCAGCTGGAGCCACCACATGGCATAAAGGAGAACACACCTAAAAAAATAGAGCTGGTGTTTCCCAGGGCACTGCAGCCACCTCTGATTCATCCTCCTGCTTGTCCTTGCCATGAGCTCAGTAAATATCCTTATAATGGATGGGGTGCAAAGGCCTTTATGGATCTCTCACTGCCTTGCCTCTAACAGAGGTGAGGGCAGGGAAGGGAGGAATGTTGTTCCCTCCATCCCACCCGTGTGCAGGGCCAGGCAGCACAGCCCTTGGGTGAGGTGCTCAGAGTCACACAGGGGATGTGCTGAGCAAAGAGGAGCAGACAACAGGTATTGTGGATCTGTCACTTCTGCACATCCTTTTGCTGCAGAGGCAAATCCCATGAAACCCCGCTGAAACAGGGGCAGACACATGGATAGATGACAGGGATAATGCCTGTTCTTTTTTAAGTCATGCAAGAATTCTCCAAAATCTGTCTTATCTAGCTGCTAACAGGCAAAGCTTCTCAAACCTGCAGTCAGTGTTATTTGGTCAGGGCACGGGGGTGAAAATCCCAGCAGTCAACAGAGATTCCTTGGAGTATCTTTAAGATTGTGGATCTTATAAAACAGTCCCCCCTCATTAAAAAAAAAAAGGTAAAAAAAGAAGAGAAGCACACAAACTTACCATTGTTGAGTGTTTCTTTAATAGAATCAGAAACAAATTTGTGACCTTGTGGCCCAGAGGTGGGAACACCATCTATAAACTTGCCCAGACATAGAAATGCATTCTGCCTGTCAGTAGGAGTTTGCCATTGAACATGTATATAAAAAAAGGCTGGTGTTACATTAGGCCAACATTTTTTAAATGCCACAGCTCACTTTATATGCCATGAACCTTGTTAATGCTGCTAACAAGAAAGTTAAAAACTCAAAGCTATAAAAATAGGAATGCCACTCCTAAGTAAATAAATATACATGAGAACCAAATATTCAGATACAAGCTCTGGAGTGGCTTGTGTCCAGGGAGGGAGAAAGAAAAAAAAAAAAAACATTAACCTGAATTGTTTCTGATGCTATAAAAGCTCACTATAGTCAGGAAAATTGTCTCCAGTTGAGTCCTTGCCTTGATTTCACAAGGTTCTTGAGAATTCCACACTATAGCATGGTGGAAATCAGGGAGGGTGGGCAGCAAGGAACACGCCAAGGACAATTCTGTCCAGAAGACTGGATGTGCTCAGAGAAGGAGGGATATTTCTATCTGACTCAAGAACAGACAACGTGGCAGCAGTGGAGAAAATGTTTCCATCAGAACAGGCCACCTACATATCCTGGCCTCTAGAGTTGGCTCTGGATCCAGGTTAATAGACCCAGCTTGGGCCTGTAAAACCCAGACTGGGGTGCATCATGAATCTCTTTGACAGCCTGGACTCCATCCTGGCCCAGGAACTAGAAAATCCAAGGCTTATTTTTGTCATTTACCTCCTAACTCCATGTATTTGGAGTTGCTTATCAATGCAGCCTTTTAACCCTGTAATGTAAGAATTGAGCCCCACCCCTAAGGTTGGGCCCATCATACTTATGTGGACTCACCTCTACTGAGCATTGGCAATTAATTTTATGTCTTCTAGTCCTTGCTTTTGAAAAGAAACCTCTTTCTTTTCCTTTCTTTACCTCCTGGAAATTATGAGTAGCACATCTTAAAATATTTACACACGCAGTAGACTTCAGTTTACAGATTTTGGCAAGACAAAAGAATATATAACTTGCACACTTCTGTGTATGAATCTAGAGAAGGTTATAAAGTGAAGAAAAGTGGGAAAGAGAAAAAGCATTCTGTGAATGCTTTGGTTTTTCCTAAGGTTTCTCTGACCCAAACCCATCTGGTGCCAATGCTAACTAGAAGCAAGAGTCATCACACCAAAAGTCTGGTGGGTCTCAAATCTTGCATTATGGCCTGAAAAAAGTTGTATTGATAAACTACTCAATGACCAAAAGAGGACATTATTAAACCTTTGTGCATTTATTCACTTCCACAATGACAGAAAAACTACTCCTGCTTCTTGTGAGGGGGAAAAACCCCAAATCCTCCAAGGGTATGGTAAAGCCTAAAACATTTCAGAAGAGGATTGACTGTCTCCATATAGAGATTATGTGGACAATTATCAACCAATTATTAATTAAATTGATAAATGATTGAAATAAAATCTAAGCAGGAGGAAGGGTTGGTGTATTAGGACTAAGTTGTTGAGGAGTGAGAAATGTAGGACATCCAGCTGAGAAATCTGCTCATTGTATGGCTAATGAAAAAAACAGCTATTTTCTTTAGCTCTTCAGAATTTGAATCAAATTTGATGCAACTATTTAATGTAATTGAAGCAATGACTCCCTTATCTACAAGACTCAATGTAGCCTGCTCACAGGAGAAAAATTAGTGGGATTTTAGCAGGAATATTTCATTTTCAAGGCTACTGGTTACAACTTGGTGAAATGTTTTCCCTTCCACCCCTTTAGTCTCAATACTGGCTGTGATTTATTAAGATGTATTTCAGGATAACATGCTGAGATGATAATTTTTGTTGGAAGGCCACACTCAAAATTGCACTGAAATTGGATGCAACATGGGAACCATCATAATCAAGAATTCACCACTGAGGCCTAGGAACAATTTTGTGGAGAGTCATGTTGCATCTTGTCTAGGGCTTTCACAAATTAAAAATCCATTTTTATATGAATTTTAAATCAAAGCATGGCAGTCCTGTGCTTTGATTCAAAGCAGTTACATTTTTCTCTCTGCCTCAGACATGGACTGTGTTCAGAGTTCTTATTTGAGTGCACACCAGAGTAAGTCATGGGAAAGATGTTTTCTTCAGCAGTCAAAAAAACTCTCTATTCATGCTGCTAGATTTCTAACACAAGCAGCTGAGTAAGACTAGGATGGCAAACTGCTGAATTGTTTTTATTGTTTTATTTATAAGCCAGCCAAGGCAGATGTGAAACCTGAATTTTCCAATGGGATATACTGCCACAGACAGTTTTTTTTCACCTAGATTCTTTCTTTCCTTTGCCTCAGGAGTTTTCCAGCTGGGTTAGGCAGGCCCCAGTGTTTCTGCATGATTGGGGTTTTCTGTCTGCACATTGTTGCCTGTTCAGATTTCAGCACTGAGGCTTAAGTGCTGATGAAAAACTGTATAATGAGTACTGACTGCTGTTAAAAATCATAGGAAAAGAGAAAACCTAGGGAAGGAGCAAAACACCACTAACAAAGAATTTTATTCTAGTTGATTTTTATCTGAGGAACTCTAAAATAATTCTGTAATTTCCCAGCTAAATAATACCCCAGTTCCAGAAACAGGGTGGTTTGCAAGAAAATTCAGTAAGTGGGATTTTCTTGTGCATTACAGGAGGGCCTGGAGCCTGTGAAATTTATTTGGTTATTGGGCCAAAGTACATAATTTCATTTGGAAATTCTCTCCAGTGGCACACTGCATGCTCTCCAGGTGCTGCTGTAACAATTTCATTAACTGCTAATTTGTAGTGCCCATGAGCCCAGAAGTAGCAGGGGAAAGGGCAGAGTCTGTAATTCTCTCTGGATTAAACGACTTTTTTTGGCATTTATGCATGAAACTGCTTGGATCCTACTCAGTCCTTACAGCCCTGTGGTTCCTGCAAACCTCTTTCTTCAATACAATTAAAGTGAGGATGGTGAAGAGCTTTCAGAAATATTAATCAAAATGCACATCTACAAGCACCTTCAGTGTGGCTTATCCCCAGTAATGAATAAATTATTATTATGAAATCTCCAGAAATCTCCTACCTTGATTCCTTCCTCTGTTTCACTACTTACATTATTTAATGGAAAAATCTTTCTTCTCTATAATCTTCTGATTATAATTTAGGCAGCTCACCCTGAGCACAGGGGTATCCCTTCTCAATGCCTTCTCCACTCTCAAACAATGCTGAAAAAATGTGAAGAACTTCTTGTCAACTTGAGAATTAGTCTTGGGACCAAATTCAGGTTCTGTAGGCAAAGGAACAATGAGAGAAGACAGATTTCTTCAAAGTCCTCTATCAACAGCAGGGTCCAGTGCAGAATTCAGCACTTAGGAAAGAAGTCATTTCTATACAGACTGAATCGAGAATCATTCATGAGTAGAAAAATAATAGGAAAAGCTATTAAAGTTTGAGTTAATTTACTGTCATGGCAATTTTTTTCCCCTGAGCTCCTGGGATTCAGCATCTTTATGGCATTTTTAGGGATAGGTGAAGAACACCAGTTCATGCTGAGCTTCTGATGTGTGGATGTTTGGTTATTGGAATTCAGTGATACATTCTATTAGCAGCAGTATGTGGGTGTGCAGAGCTGCTGTGTCCAGCAGAAGGGTTGACTGGGTAGAAGGAGAGGAAAACACAATCTTTTTGTGCCTCTGGCAAGTTTCCATGAGTGGCTCACCCTGGCTGGATGGGGTTTGCTATTTGTGGCTGCTGGAGAAACGCTGTGGCAGCCAGCTCAGCCTGTGAGTCTCAGAGCAGTGCATGGAAAAGGCATTATCCCCATTTATTTCTGTCAGGGATTAGGGATGCCCATTCTCCCAAGGCTGAATTTGCTCTTCATTCTCATCATCTTTTTTTCCTTTCCTTGCTGAAAGATTCAGCATTGCCTGTGGTACCTTTGCTCCCTGCATCCTTTGCTAGCAAAGATAGGGAATGGCAGAGCCCTGATTCCAGCCTGAGGTCTTTCCTGACACACCTCAGTGGAAGGAGCAGTTTTTCAGTTGTCATTCAGCTACCCCTTAGTCTGTTTTCAAAAGGAAAAGGAGGAAAAATGAGACTTTCTAGTGAAAGCAGAACAATAATATTCTTCATTACAATATTCTCAGAAGTTTCTTCATCTTACCCTTGAGATGTCTGGAAATATCTCTGTGCCTCAGGACTGCCTGAGCAGCTCAGTGAGGTGTCTGCTCACAGTAGGTGGAGGAAAAGCAGCACAACCTGCCAATCCCTCCTTGCACAGCTGCCTGCTTCTGGAATTTTGGCTGTCAATGTGTGCAGCATTCCCAACAGCTGCCAACTGGTGGTATTAGGATTGGAGGGAGGGCTGGCAGGAGGAATTATTTAAAAAAATAATTCAAAGCAATAATTCAGGGAGCTCCCACTGTCTCTGTTACAAAATCTGCTGCTCCAGCACGGGTCTTTGGGAATGATAGGAACCAGCCTTGGAAGAGCAAAGCTCAGCACTAACTTCCCAAGGGAAAAGCTGTTGGTGCTTTTGTAAAGCAATACCCTGTGCTCAGTCCATCCTCCTGGTGCTAACACTCACAGAAATATGGGGATAGACATACCATGGGCAGGGTCCTGTCCTAATGGTTTTGGAAATGTCCTCTGCCCTACAGGTGCTGGGTGTTGGTCAGTGCAGCTGAGGTCATATCACCTCTGAGGACAAGGGGCCAATTTTTCGTTCATTATCTCTGAAAATCTACAGGGAAAAGACCAGAACCCAGAAAAGGTGCAAAACTGAAGAAACTCTTCTGCTCTATCCCAAGCTTGCTAACAGCACATTTCTTCTGACTGAAGATGGGAATGATGTTCTTGAAGGAAAAGTCATAATTTTTTCCAAAATGAATTAAAGGGGCTTCTGCCTTTTCTTAGTTGGGAGACAAACCTAACAATGAGAAGTTCGAGGTTTTGGGTGAGAACTCTGAAACTCTTGATTTTGAACTCTTTAAACTTCCAAATCCATCTCCTGAGGATCCAATAAACGAGTGGCAGTAAAAATTTCAGATAAAATAGATGCAATATGTGGTTAATTTGAAAACAAATCCTTGCACTTCAGATGCTGGACTGATTAAAACTGATATGATAACAGTGGTGAAGGAACCCCGGGTTCATTTCAGCCAACACGTGGAAGGGTTTGGAAAGCATTAACTCATAGCTGGAGCCCCCAGGGAATATTGAGCCTTTCTGCCTCCACTGGTGCCATTTTTTAGCAGAAGAAACAGCTTAATTTGACTCTTATCTTCAGAGGCTTAAGCAGGAATTTGGTCTGAGAGGACTGTGCAGGTTTCCTTGCCAGTGTTACTTGCTGTGTTTTACGAGTCTATGCGATGATCTGGGTGTCTCCATGGGGGCTGTTTACAGCATGATCACAAAGATAAATGAAACATGGTTAAAGCTGTTAAATTCCACTGTCCCCTCATTGCACGGCAAGTCATGAACTCTAACAAACACAAAAAAAAAAAAAATTTGGAAAGGAAAGTGATCTAAAATGCATCTCTTCTGCTGAAAGCATATCATAATTTCAATGAAAATACTTTCTAGTATGAATTTTTGTGTTTATGAAAGCTGAACTGAAATTGTAAACACTTCTATAAATGCTGAGAGAAAAGAAAATCTCAGTTCTGAAACCAAAAGAGATGTATTTATAAGGCCGATAATTTTATTTCATTGAATTCAGAAATAGTTTTAAAAAAAGGAAACCCACAAAAAAAACCCACCTCGAAACCAAAGTAAACCCAAGCAAACAAAAACATAGCAAGATACTCCTCTAAACTTACTTTTTTATCTTTCTTCCAGTCTAGGGGAGGCAATTCTGCAAATCTACTCTGAACTCAGGAAAGGGAGGTACTGCCAAGCTTTCTGAGCTGAGGGAAGATACAAAAGGTAAAATACATCCAGTGTGACATCCAGACGATGCTGTGCTCAATCATGCAACTTCCTTGGAAGATGCTGCTCTCATCCAGGTCACAGCAGTGGGATTGGATGCAGAACACTTCCACCAAAAGGCGGAATTTACTAAAAGCCAATACAGACAAGCATTACAATTTTTTTAATGTCAAATTCTCTCTCTGTGTCAAAGCATTAATGGCTGGAGTGTTTCCTTCACATTGTCACTGAGCAAATATTTGTTTCTTCTGATGACTCACTCAGATTATTGCTTCAAGAACTGAGCAAAGGTGAAAGGATTTGTTCTGCCTTTTCTAATTCATCTGCTGAGTATGTTTGTTTCTAGAAAACTTGCTCATTGAGTAACATTTGCTCTACTTTATTATAGTATTCTGCTTGTTGGATTCTTTTTTTTTTTGCAGCTCAGTCCCCAGTATGAGATTAAAAGTTTTAAGTGACACCTAATGCCCTGTTAAGTTGCAAAGTCCTGCAATAGCATCTGGAAATTATATCTGTCTCTCTAGGTGGATTCTTGGAAGTGAATTCACTATAACTGTAATTCCCCCTTTACTTTCCTTCCCAGCCTTATCTCCTTTGAGACCTGACAGGCAAAAGTAAAGACAAGTTATGAGACAATTGATATAAAACCTGTGTACATGTAAATCTAAGTTACTGCACATAAAAGGAAGGAAAATCAAAATTAGAACAGTACTGGCAGCTATGTGATAGGAAACCTGGAAGGTTTTTATTCCATCTTGCATTGGAAGTATAAAACAAGAAAATTGCAGGTAATGGGAATTTTGATCCAGGCAATGAAAAACAGAGATGTACAGGGGAGAGAAGAGTGAGATTGAAAAATTAGTAAATAATCCTATTTCTCTGAAAGGCATTAGCTGGATTAATATTACACAGACAACAGTTATTACAGTTTATAGAGGGCCAATCTGTGGACAAATGTTTCAAAAGGAGCTAACGTTAGACAAAAGTCGTGCCTGAATCTTTGCATCAAAATAACACAAAATAACAACTCAGACTTACTCATTAAAGTTTGCCAGTGTGTTTTTGTGGGTTGGGAATAATGTTTTCTGGGAGTTTTATCAGTTTAAAATATATGCAGCTGAAATTGCCTGGAGAAATACTGGTTGTAGATTACTGGTTATGAAAAGGTTTAATAATTCACATTCTTTATGTGATATATTATTGACTATACATTCAACCCACACCAAGGTGGAGCAGCTGATGTGGCTGGAAGCCACTTGGATCCCACCCCTGAAATGGAGGGAAGGATTTATATCTAATCCCCTGCATCTAAAACAGAAAATATTTGAGTTCAGGAGCTGGGGCAGCAGCGCTTTGGTTGTGGTGGAGGAATCTGGGGCATTACAGTGCTCGAGGATTTTTATTATGGTGCTGCAGGGAGCAGTGCCAGGCTGCCTTTGACTTCTCACTTTATCTAAATCGTTCTCCAGTATCACAACCTGCACTGTCTTAGTGCAGGAGCAGTAAAACCCCAAACATGCAGACCTCAGTACAACACAGCCAGGCTCCATGTAAAGGCTCTCAGTAAATCAGCCTGGCTGCAGCCAAACCACATGTAAAAAGCAAGCTGTGAAACAGCCTCAGCGTGGCCAAACCACACGTTAAAGCACGCTGAAAGCCACCCTCCACACGGCCAAACCCCACACAAAGCCACGGAGCACAACACTGGGGCTTTGGGTGTTTATTGGAACAACTCAGCCCTGCAGGGAATCCCACCACAGCAGCCACCCTTTCTCCCACCTCGGGTTTGAGCAGGCACGCAGACCCATCCCCAAGTCCTCAGTCATCAGGTAGGAAAGGTGGCTCCAGAGTTAAACATGCCATAGTGGATTTAGGATCAACCTGATCCATGTATGAAAGAGCTGAACATGCAAAAAGGATCGGGCCCAGAAAGAGCAAAAGACTAATTTTCCCTTGTCTGATTCAGACAGAACTGGTATTGCTGAGTGACTGCCACTAATACATCCTACTAATGTCCCTGGCCACTTAGAGGAAATCAGTCAAGGGCCAAAAAACCCCATTTGGCTTCTGTGATTAATCTTTCCATCTAGAAATGAGCGAGGTGCAATTAGTAATCCCAGTTTCACTTGTCCAGACTTCAAAAAGCCATTTTATTAGATGAGAGGGAGAATTATGAGAATTGAGCCTCCAGTTCAGCCATGTTTTGTTAACTTGCCATGCACTGAGCTTTTAAATGGCTTTTTGTTACACATTTCATGTATTATCATCCCTGCAGTTCTTTATTCATTAAATATTTGGGGGGGAGGAGGTTACAGATTTTTCTCCCAGTGAGACTCAAAGCACTTCACAGAGGAATTCAGGATCATTGTGTGCATTATAGAGAGGCATGAAATGACCTGTCTGGTGTTGCTTGGATGTGGAACCTGCATCTTCTGAGCCCACATTCCACCTACTGAACGCTGGTCCCAGTTATCTGCTGCAGAGAAAGGTCCCAAAAAAAAGAGCTGCTGCTGTTTCTTGCTCCCTTGGCAGAAATCTGGCAAACAAACCCTGTCTGGGGCAGTGGTTTTCTTACATCAGTGCAATATCCAGTTTTCTGGGATCCAGCAGAGGATTGTGCTGGGAAAGGCTCTACAGGAGCTGGTAGCAACACATTTATGGGTGTGCTCAACCAGCAAGGGTTTGTTTGGCTTTTCACTGTTTTGTTTGAACATGTCCCTGTTTAATATGCCAGGAGGGAGTTTGGGAACTGAATTCTGTAGGATAATCCGGGATTCCTGGCCTTTGGCACACGGTGTGGTTCTTGAAATCAGGGTCACAGCTTCCCCCTGTGTGAAGCAAAAAGGCTTGACTGGCAGAGGTGAAGAAGTGGAGCATATGTATAAATCGAGGCTTTGCCTAGGGGAGAAAAGCTTGGATTCAGTGTAAGAGGCTATTAATCTACTAAAACCACTTTTAGATTTAAAAATTAATTTATTTAATCAATAGACTTTTCATTTTCCATTTCCAGTCCCCTGGCTGAGCAATCTGTCAGGATATCAATGCCATAACTTATTTACACACTTTGCTAAATCCTCTAAATGCAAGATTTGACATCTCATTTTTCTCTTACTCATTCCAGGCTCCCCTTTGCAATCATTCCTGATTGAGCATTACCAGGAAATACAGAAATGTGGAGCCAGGCTGGTACTGGGCAGTACAAGCTAAGGTGCCTGGCTGCTTGCCCTGTTCTAGTCCCAGATGTGAGCTATGGTCAGCTGAAAAGAGGGTTCAAGAGCATGTCTTGAAGCATGTTTTGTTGTCACACCTTTTCCACTCCTATGGAGAAAGGAGGACATGAATATGATAAATTCATCTCTGTCCATCTCTGACACAAGTTGGTACATTTGGCAGAAGCCTGAGAATATTATTATTATTATTATTATTATTATTATTATTATTATTATTAATGAAGAGTTGCTATTTAAAAGCAGAACAGAAATTCTCTGCAATATCTTAAAAGGCTTATTGACTCTATAAAGTATTTGTATTTATCATTAGCATGTGACACACTCATGTGAAATATTTTCTCAGAACAGCAAGAAATACTCAGAATAATATATGAAATGAAACAGTCCTAGGTGTAAAAAGTGATCAGGAAAAGGTTAGTGACATTCTAATTATTTAGCACAGCAACAATTCTGAGTAGAGGGAAGAAACAGAGAGCAGGGTAACAAGTGAGGGAGGGGAGCTGTTATTGTATGGAATGGAAATCCTGGGTAAAATCCTGAAGGGAGTTTGCCATTATTTGAATTGAGTTTTTTATTGTTTTAAGAAGAGGAGGAAAAAAAAGTAGAAAGGAAAAATGCACAAAAGTGCTTAAATGTGGAAGATTTGCTTTTGTTGTCTGGTGTTATATTCTGCACCAATATATATCTGTATGTGTGCTTTTACATCTCATTATCTGATGGTCTTTAAGAAAGTATGAGAACTTAAGAACAAAAAGCTAAACAAAGCCCACACTCGCTCTTGCCAAATCTTATCTCTTCAATATAGAAGAATAATCATGAACACGACCACCCTGTGGTTAAATATATTCCTTCTGTTTCTCAGATTAGACTTTATAATTAGCTTTTAACTATCTCCACCACCACCAAATCAACACAGATGAGTCTTTTCCTCAGCTGTATGAAGCTGAAGGCTCTGCAGATCATAAGGTAGATTCCTATCTGCCCCAACACTTGTCACTTCACTACCCCATCACGTTGCTGTGGATAGAATTAGTTTTTTGCCACTTGCCATTCAGTGGGAAAATCTTCCCTGGACCTCAGCAAACGCCCCGAGGCCGGGCCTGATTTGGCAAGGTCAGACTGAAAACGTCTCTCCACACTTACTTAAAGCAAGGCACAGCTCAAACCCTGCTTTGTCCAGCTGTCAGAGGCCTGAAGTGGGAAGTAGCTCAGGCACAAAGGCAGAGAGATTGATCAGCTGGAAGTACATCCATCGGAACTTGGGGGCTGAGGTGTCTCGGGATCCTTCTCTCCAGGCTTTTCAGCAACCATCCCTGCCAGAAATACAACAAACACCCATTCTTTTATTAGCCCCTTTGGTATCTAATAAGGCTGGGTTTGACAGCTCCAGCTTCTGGATTCCTGCTGCAGCAGCCTGCTCCTGCTTGTATGCTCTTAAGATAGGAGTCCTGTTAAATACAGAAATACTGGGGAAAAACGGGCTCAGAAATGTCCCCTCTGCAGAGGGAGGTGGGAAAGAAAATTTAATGGATCTGCTGCTCTCATGAGTCAAGAAGAGAAAACCCATGAGGATAACTTAGGACTTCAGAGAGAGAAAATTTAGGAGTTCAGAGTCACTTTGAAGGCAAGGCCACTTCTGTCATGCCTTGGCCACCTCTGACAGATTCAGAAATTAAGGTTGTACCCTCCCCTCCAGAAACCCTGAAATCTGGTAAAAGGAGCAGAACCTGATCACCAGTCCTTGGGCAAGACTTGTAGAGCCTGCACTGAGGAAATTTTGCTTCCTGATTTGTGAACTGAAAAGATGTATTTGGGAAGAAATAAATAGGAAATTCCATGAAAACCCGTGTGCAGAGAATTTTCTAACCCGCTGCAAGAGGCTATCAAAATCAGAGCAAAATTCTAATTCCATCTATCCTTTCTTAGAGCCCAGAAGTGCCAGACCATAACTCAGGAGCCTGCTTGAAAAGTGGAGAGGTGCCCTGAACTTTGAGTCAGGAACAAAACACCAAATGTATAAAAATGTTGTTAGGAGGATTCTCCACCACTTAAAGTCATCCTAAAATCATCAGTGACCTTGAGAATTTCTCTTACCTTAAACTCTCCAATTTCTCATCCAGTCTCTTCAATCCTTAGGGTGTGGCCTTTGCCTTCATCCTTATTTTTTGGACAATCTGACCTATTTGCCTTAGGAGCAGATAACCTCAAAATTCTGGCACTCAGGGAAAATTGAATGGATTTGCTTCCAGAAGGGAAAATGCCCAAATAACAAGGAAGTGCTTTTGAATGTACTGACTCTAATTATCCCTGCTTCTTTTTTAATATCTCTTCCATTGTTTCATACAGAATTAGCACATTTCCAGAAGTGTTTAACGACCCCATTCTTATTCTTGAATGCTTTTACCTCCAAGTCTGTAACTTGGATATTGGGTACCCCTGAAAACAATTGAACCCAAGGCTGCCAGCTGCTTGGAGACTGCTTTATTCTGTGTGTCTCACCACCAAATATTCTGGAAAGATCACTACCAGGCCCACGAGAGGTAAGGGAGAGCTTGAAAGCTCTACTTCATAGTGGTATTCTTTATAGTACTTCCCTCAGTGGCAGGCTTGCAGCAGTGCTTTTAAAAAAAGAAAAGGTAATTAAGACATTACATCAATCAAATAAGCTAATCAGAACAAAATGCTGATTTCTGTCTCCTGTTCTGTTTCTCTTTGGATGGAGAGTAGTTGCTGATATGTGTGCTGGGCTTCTAATCCTTTAATGGGGGCACAGGCTTTTGAAGACTCCCTCTCAGAGGTGCTATTACCAAATATATGCTTCTAATTTAACTTCTCATGCCGTATTACAGTAGCCTGAAGCAATTTTAGGTGTTGGGTTTGTGAGAAAAGCCCAATGTTGATGTTTATCAGATGACCTTTTAAAGGGTAATGTGGGGGTTATCCATTGGCATGATTAAGACCATATGTAGGTGACTTTTCCCAGGCATTTCTTCCTGCTTTTCAAAATCCCATCTATTTTTACCCAAATTCAGCCAGGTACCTTTCATCTCTGGTATGCTCTTGGGCATGAAAAAATGAGACTCCTTTGGAGTAATTTCTATTAGAAAATTCAGGAAAATTTTCATGCATGAATATCTAGTGTCAACACAACGCTATTCTAGATAAACTCCAACTTTCTTTGAATTTTGACCCTTTACAGATATTTACAGCAGTTTTACTTTCCTTCCTGTGCTGCATTGTCCCTTTTTACAAAGTCTTCTTGAAAGACTGTGGAGAAGTGACTTTTCTCTGTGAGATTCAGCTTTTAGTGACCTTGCAGGGATGTCCTGCTATGGTGAATTTGAAGGGATTTGAAGAATCAATTATCTGTGTCACAAACAAGGACAGAGGACAAGTCTCCCTTGATGCTGTGTCTGTGAGAGTATCATTTTTGCCACTTTGCAAGCTCAGTATTTTCCTCATGGCTCATCATCTTGTTAGAGACCAGTTGCCAATGTTTCCTGCAAGTCTCTGAATCAACAAATATTGTGTTTTGTTCTGTTTTCTAGGTTTTTTAATAAGATCTTTCTGTTACTGGGTCCCAGCACCATCAGCTGGGATTGCTTAAGGAGGTGCCATCATAAGATTCACTGCAAAGCACAGGTGGAGATATAAAGGTGAATGTGGTGCTTAGATATGAGCCAGGGAAGTGGGTGATGAGGCAGGAATTCACAGAAACTATGAACCCTTTTGGAGGAAGAAATAGGGCAAAAACCATTTGAAGACTTTAGGTTTAAAAACTACATTTAAAAGGGCTTTTTCAATGGATAGGGACTTTTGTTCATGTAAGTAGTTTGTATAACTCAGTATTTTGAGGTAAGGTTACAGCCTGAGTTGTCCAAAATAAATGCATCTTGGAGCAGTTCAATATTGAGAAGCTGGTGATATTTTAAACTTTTGTGGTCCAGATTTGCAATTTATTATTGGGAAGTATTAATTACTCCTCTGGCATCAACCATCTTAGTGCTGAGACATGCTTAGGAGATGCAGGTGAGAAAAAAACCTCAAGCCCCAAAATTATGTGTGTGTTGCTTTCAGAAAGAAATTAGGGGAGAGGTAAGTGGGATATCATACAAGGTACTAATGACAGAGAAAAAAAACCATTTGTTTCTGCTGATGTATTAAAGGGTTTTTCCTAAGTATCAGATACTTATTAAAGCTTGGTTAGCCCAAATGTGTGAATTATGTTCAAATAGCATGGGAATAGCTTGTCCATAAATTCTGGTAGTACCAACCATGAGTATTATCTCACCAGTTGTGCTTCCCTCCCTGCTTGTGTTCCCCAGTAGCTTGCAAAACCTATCCTCATAACATTTAGGGTGGGATTTAACATGGGAATTTGGGCTCCTTAATTTGAAAGAAGGCTTTGAAAAACTCAGCAAACAGCAGCTAATAATAATGATAAAAATAATAGAGATAAGCCAATTCATGCCTCTCCACCCAAAATATTTATATAATGAATGAGTTAATTGCATTTTATCTTCTGATGGGTGGGTTGGTAGCCTTTGCTTTGTGACAGACCCAGAGGAGCTGTCGTGCAGCCTGATGCCAAGAATATGTGTTATTTCATATTCTGTTATTTGCTTTGGGTTTAAGGTGGTGAGAGGAAATTCCCCAGCAATCAGCCCTAAGTGGTTTTGCAGTGAGCAAGTCTTTCAGTGCTTGCACATCACTTAGTAGAGGAAGGGGGAAAGGAAAAAAATCCCTTTATCTGCTTTTTGAGATTCAGAAATTTGCCATATATCTAGAGAAAAGCATTAAAAAAAGAAAAGAAGAAGAAGAAGAAGCAAGCCCAAACATTTGAGTGTACCCAAATTAATTCTGGTGTCATTTCATCTGCCTAATTGGACCTAAAAATAGCCTGTGGGAAGGAGGACCAGCAGCCTCGAATGTCTGAAGCAATTTGTATCAATTATTTCCCAATGCAGCAGTCTCCAGTGAAAGCCCTTGCCTGAGTGCCTCCATTAGCCAGGTGTCAGAGCTCTGTGTTTTCATCCCAGGCTTTTCTCTGGGAACAGGGGAAAGCACCAAGGAGGAACTGGAGCCTTGGCAGGACCAGGAGGGTGCCCAGAGCAGCTCTGCAAGCAAAGTGAGTGACTGCTCTGTCATCACCAGTCCCTGAGAGCAATCACCACCCACCAACAGTTCCTTGAGATAAGGCCCAGCCAGCTGGGAGAAGAAAGCCTTTGATATTCCCTGCCTTGCTGAGTAAGTATGCCATAACAATAATACTTTGAACTTTTACAGCACCTCTTCATACCAGGGGCTGAGTGCTCCACAAACATTCATTCCCCAAGACTCATACCACCCATTTGAGGAAACAATTTTTTATTTTTTTCTTTTCTCATTGTACCACTTTCTCAGGCCAGACCTTCCAAAGAGCTCAGCACCCATTCTGCTGGCACTGGAGAAATTATTTCCTTTGTGTTGCCACTTCAGATACCTCTGGCCAATATCAGTAATATTTACCCAGCTCCTGCCCAAAATGCTTACAGCTAGACTTCTTCAGGTCTTCAAAAATTGAGCTAAAAAACTTGTGAACTGCTTTCTCTCAGAGCTCCCTGATGAGAACTTATTTCACAAAGCAAAATTCCATTAACCCTCCACCCAGTTTTACTCAGACTCTTCTGTTGCCTGTAGCCAGATTTCTTTTTTTAGCTGATGTAAAACCCTACAAGAAAAGTAGATTTTGTTTTGTTCATCAGAAGTGTTTTCTGTGATGCTCTTCTGTTTGGAAACAGAGCAAGAACATACTTGTCTCAGACACAGACATACAATAGATAAATAAAAAGAGATGCTACATCCCAGATAGGCATTGTATTGTGCTTTGCTACAGCAGGCAACGGGATTAAACTTTGATTTTCATCTCCTGTCTGCATTCTCAGTGAGAAAATACAGTCAGGGCCAATTTTGTAGTCGATCTATCTCTATGGAAAGTTGATTTTAAAGTGGTGCCAAATGTCAGTGAAGAATCACAGTTAAGGTTTTCACTGTAACAATAACAGAGTCTTGCAGGGAGGGTGAGCTAAGAGTGCACTCTGCAGCCCAGAGGAAAATATAGGTGCCTTCCAGTCACTGGTCCATTCGGGGAGCACACAAATTTTATTTTCTGGAAGGACAACACCTGTACAACATTCACAGCATTCATCTCTACCCCCGCCCCTTTCTGACCAGAGCATCCAAAGAGTAAAACCTTTACATGGGATACAGCATTTGAGTCCTGCTCCAAAGTCGAACAATTCTCTGATGCCTTCAGCTCTCATTTCCCCTGATGTGACTGAAAATCAATAAATCCCCTTGGTCTGCTTAATTTTGGGGCAATGTTAGCTGGAAATACAGCTATCAGCTTATTCCTCTTCCTAAGGCGTGCCAAAGTCTTTCATCATTCAAATCCCATGAATCGGAGGTAGATAATTCATACACTTGTTGCAGTGACCCCAATCACTGAAAATTGAAATGTAAACTTCAAACATAGAGTTGCTTATCCAAGCCAAGTATCTAATCTTTTGAGATTTGCCCATCACAAATCACAAGTGCAAAGTGGAAAAAAGGGGGAAATTCACAGTGATAGAGCCTAGCTAAAAGCTATCAAATCCATCATCTCTTCAAGTAATAACATGGAAATGGGATATAGTCTGATGATCTGTTGAACTTCCTTTAACACGGACCCCTGGGAAAAGAGGCACTAAAGCCTAAATGTGGAAAAAGAAAAAGGAGAGACAGACGGGCAGAAGGAGCAGAACTGTTTGAACAGTCTTTGAACTGCTCAAAGATGTGCCCCCCACATCACTTTCTTAACTTTCCCTGTAATTCAACAGCTGCATTTCTCACAGCTCACGTCTGGAGTGGGCCAGCAGAGGTGGCTGGGCACGTAAGAATAACACTGACAGGGGGTGCAGGGGAGGTGCTAATCTTTTGCCATGTGTGTAGGTATGTAATCACTTAGCAGATAATCTCAGATTCTGCAGAGACAGCCGTTCATTTTAAAACAAAGACCAAACTCGCTGCTGCCGGGAAGCTCTGATCAGTTTAGAATTTAGCTTTAGCTCTCAAGAAAATTCCTCATCGTTAAGGTGAAAGACGCTGGACTTGTGTAAATCAGAATAGCCCCAACTTCCTTGCAACCCAGAGCATCAGTGTCCTCTGACTTTTTGTGTCACTGCCACCGCAGGGTGACTGTCCTCCCCCTGGACAGGCAGTGCATCAATAAGGCAGCGGAAGGTGAAACGATGGAAATCAATCTGCCTCTCATTCGTGGGATGAACAGAAGTGTTCTGGGGAGAGGGATCGATGAGGGGGTGAGGAGATGTGTTAAGAGCTGGTTAAAAGAGGGAGTGAAGAAGGATGTTAATATTCTTTTTTCAGATAGTTTAGAATAAGCTTTGGAGGACTTCTGGATAATGGTGTCTCGAGTGAACAGTGTCACGTACAGTCTGAGTATAAACACTGCTTGATAAAATGAGCTCAGGGGAGATGTTGTGTGTGAGGCAGGTGCCTTTATGTTTTTAGAGATTTCAGAGCGTTTTAAAATAAGAACCACACATTTTCCTATAATGAGCACGGGTGTTTGTAGTTGCACTGGAACTGAGCCACTGAACACACACAAATATTCTGTAGGCATAAGATATGTGTGTGTTTATGCTTGCCTGTGCTCAGGCACACACAGACTCACACAAATAGCAGGAGAGCCACTTATACATATTTATTTCCTTTTTTCCTACTAGGTAGCATATTCATTGCTGTATTTATAGCCCAAATTACCCACAAGGAGGAAAAAGCAATTTGCTTGCAAGCAGAAATAGAGATGAGGAAATGTTTGACTCTGGATTCAGTGAGAAGTGTGGATGCAGTGAGAAGTGTGGCATCGAAGCAGTTCTGGAACAGGCAGTGTGGACACAAGAAAAGGTCTTTTCCCAGGCCTGAGCACCTTGCATTTCTCACAACACAAATATGGCATTGCTGCTTCTGGGACCGGGGCCAGCTCATTGCAATGCAGCACTCCAGAGGGAGGCAAGGCAATTTGCCACGACACCTTTTCCATCTTTGCTGCCTCTCTCACTGCTGCAAGTTACAGATGGCCAACATTTGTGTCTTAAACATTTATCCTGCAAAATAGAGACTTTTGTATAGAAAGTATTTGATGCACCAAAATATTTCCCCTAAATTTAAATTTTCATCTTGTTTCGATCTTCGGAAAACATTTTGAAATTTCAGATGTTGTTTTTTCTCCTTTTTGTCACCTTCCTTCTGTGTCACACTCTGTTTTCTGAACACAGTAGATATTTGCCAAGGTTGAAGGATTTGGTGGAGGGGGTCATTTTCTCCTTTGTGTTCCCACCTATTTTATTATTTTTCTAATTGTTTAAGGCTTTACCTATATCAGTGTAGTGCATTAAAAGTTTGGCTAGCACAGGATCTCAGCCTCCTATCCCACCTCTCAATGAAATAAGTACAAGATAAAAGATTATATTTGAATAATCTTTTTCTCTCCTTTACCTGAAGTTTGTATAATTACCAAATAGGTGTAAAAATAGATAGGCATTTCTTAAAATTTTGACATTGGGGTTTTTCATGCAGTCAGTGGCAGATGGAAATTATTACTGGGAAAGAAACAGAAGTGAAAATTTTAAAAAAATATTTTGGGTGAAGGAATACAATTTGTCTCAATTTGAACTCTGAAATATAAGCAGCTTCAAAATTGAATGAGCATTTAGAAAACTCCACTTATTGTCTCTGTGCCTTGTACATGCAAGTTGAGGACAGGGTCTAGATGGGCTTGGCTGAAAAGCAGCACTTCAAGTTCACAAGACACCAAGAAACATCATCTCTTCATACTTGGGTTACATCCCAAAATCAGACCAAAATGAAGAGCTTTCAAACTCCTGGTGAGCTGGAATTTCTGAGAATATTTTCTTATGGATACAGCAGAACATGTTGCTCCTAAAACAAAGCCTGTCTGCTCAGAGCTCCAGATTCCTAGGCCTGCAGCAGTCCTCAAGGAATAAAGATGAACATGTTTTGCTGCTGAGTGTATTTGAGATGTCCCAGTTTATTTTTGACAGGACTTGTTGCCAGGCTCAGTGTCAGCGTCTAGGAATCGAGATGAGATCCTTCAGCTCAGCAAATATGTATTTTACATCTGAACTTGGCTTTCTCAAAAAAAAAAACCAAAAAATCCCTGGAGTGGGTGGACTTTGCACCTCTGCTTCAGGTAGCCACGATTTTGTTTAAAGATTACATTAGAGGTTTTGACTGGTTTCAAGGCTCACCCTGAATCCTACATGTGTCCCATGCTTTTTGCTTGTGGATAACCAAACTAGTTCAGGTCCTGCAGATGTACTACATGAAAAAGGATGGGTTCTGCATGTCCTTTCAAGAGGTTCATAATAGCAAGGAAAAACTTGTTACAAGAAAAAGAATAAGCAGGGATGACAAATAATTACTCTCACAGAGTATAAACCAGGTGTTTATTCCCATGCAGAGAAGTGGATGAGCTGTTTCTCTAAGGTCAGGTGTTAATGTGTGTTTTATGTTTATGTCTTCCTCCTATGACAGCCATGGGTGAAGCTCTTTGAGGGCAGTTCTAGAAAGCTGCTGTTGAATTTCTGAGCATCCGAGTGATGGTGACAGCACCACGTGTACAAGGTGGATAATGGCCACCGTTGCCAGAATTTGATAGTTTGCGGCTGCTATCAGAAATTGATGGTTTTTGGCCATCCATGGAAAGGCTGCCAGGGGTCTGGCTCTCCCCATGGTTGGCACACAGCCCCCCAAAAGCAGCAGGGCTGGGGTGAGGAACACGAGGTGTTCACCCTGATTATCCCACCGGGAGCGGGAACGGCGGCAGCGACTTCGCCGCGGGAGGAAACGCAGAACAATCGGCAGGGAAATCCAACCCAAAATAACCAGCTGGCCTTCACGAAATGGAAAGGTCACTGCTCGAAAGCCACTGTTTGAGAGCTGGGAGGGGTTAAAAAAGCGTGAGTGGAGGCGACTCAATGCCTCTGTGGTTCCAAAGAATTCCTTTTTAATAAGGAAAACAATGCAGGAGAACAATGCGGATACTTGCAGCGCTTTCGAGGCAGTCGATTTTTTTTTTCCCCTCCTTATAGAAAATAAATTGGAACTGCTTCCATAAACAAGAGGCATTGGCCATAGAAGAAAGCGGGAGCTTTTGTGGAGATTTAAAAATAACCAAAAGTAAGGAGCCCACTGGCAAAGCGTTCTGTTTTCTCAGCATTGCACGGAAAACACGACGCAGCCTCAGCCTTGGAGAGGAAGGGAAAGGCTACGAAAGCAGATTGGGAGACATAATGTGGTAAACTTCAGATCTGCCAGGTTTTGCTTTGCAAGCCAGTGTTTGATGATAGGTTACCTCATGATGGGAATTGGATTGCAGATTTTGCCAGCTCTTTACCCAAACATCTAAAATCTTTCAAAACATTTTTCTACAGCAGACCAGTTTATTCCAACAAATTATACTACCACGTACTGTGTCCCAATTCAGTCTGGTGCTTAGAGCTGCCCACAACTGAATATTCATGAATTCCAGGCAAACATCACGATTTGCTCTGCTCATGCAGTACCTGGAAAATAAATTTACCTTTAAATAAAGCTTTAAATAAAGCACATTCAACCCCCCCCCCAGTAAATTAACCTCGGCAGCTTTAACTTTTTAAAGGCATTTACTTAACTTTTTTTTTTTTTTTTTCAGTTGATAAAGATAAAGCAATGTTACTGGTGTTACCTGATTCCTGACCTCTCTGATTACACCAGTGCCAGCATATCCTCTGCTGCTGGGGAGGGGTTTTGTACTGGGAAAGCTTATTTTATTTTTCTGTATGAAAATAAGCTGCCCAGTATGCCCAAGTATACAGCAGTGAAACACTTGCTTTGGTAAAGAGAATTAGGTGCTCAAAAGTAGGGGGTTTTTATTTTATTTTACAGTGGGTGAGTCTCCAATGAGTTAATAGTCACAAAAATGTCAGTATTACAGCCAAAAGGTCTTTATCAGTTGAGGAAAAAAGTACACTGGTATTTCTTTACTGGCTATTTGTGTTGATAAATGCAAGTTTAATTACTCTCTATTGGTTTCATTTGGCCTAAGTGGCTGTATGCTTCTTTATTTCCTTCTCCCATAAGAAATATAAAACCGCTGATTAAAGGTTGAATATTTCAATATCAGTGTCCAGCTTTCCCTTGTAGTTCATCAGTCTTCACATTTTAGGTTTTCTTTGATTTTTGGCATCGAACATCTCTGAAGCTCAGAATGAATAGAAATTACTATTGGGATAAAAGTTTTGTCGTGTGAAGTTTTTCTGGCAAATTGCTTGTTTGCACCAGTGAAAAGCTTACAGTAACTGGCCACCTAAACCTACTCCACCAAGCTTTGAGCAGAGGAGGGACAATTGTAAAGAAACCTGGTTTCTTTAGGATAAACCTCACAGAATGAGGCAAGTAAAGGGATTCAAAGCCTCTGAGGGGGATCTGTTAGATTGCATAATCATCTTGCATCCTGGCCCTGGGTAGAGCAGCCCTTAAATTCCAGCTCAGACCCTTTGGTCCCCTCCAGTCAGCAGAGAGGACTCCCCAGGGTCCCTCCCTTGGGGCTCCATGGGATGGACACACATCTGCAGCTGGGAAACAGCAAAGGAGCTGCCCTGCACAGCTGTTAGCAGAAAAATTGGGAAGAACTGCTCTGGTAAAATCTGGGATTCGAATTCAGGCATCAGTGGTGATGTTAGCAGTGTCAGAATGGCTCACTCACTCTGCCAGGCTGGGGTGGGCTCCAAGGCTGCCCCTGCTGATGGCAGGGCGTGTGCTGAGCAGGCAGAGGTGACATCCCAGGGCACCTTCTCAGAGCAGGGATGGAGATGGACCAACCCAGCACATGGAAATGGATCTCTCCAGCTGAACAGCCAGGTAAAGTGACCAGTTCATGCTCGACATAAACCAGGTGACCTTCACATCTCCAGGGCTAATGATTCTTGCACCTTCAGAGCTACAATATCGCTTTTTTTCTTCCCCCTCAGGCTTTTAATCACCTCTCAAACAGGCAGATAATCCCTTTGGAAGCTGCCTTGTCCTGTGGAGTAGAAAGCCTGGCAGGTGACCCTGTTGGTGGGAGGAGGGCAGCTGCCAGCAGGCAGCCAGCAGGAAAACATGGGAGTTCCAGTGGTTTCTGAAGCCTGAGGAATGGGAAGATGCCCTGAGCTAAGCAAGAGTTAAGCACAGTCATACAGGGGCCTGGCTGCTATGATTTAAGGTAGCTTTAGTGAATATCTGTAAAAGTAGGATCTAGAGCATTGTGCATGAGAAAAATAAGTCTTTATGTAAGACATGACCTGGGGCATCATGCCAGGCTATCACTTCCAGATTTGGAAGGATTTAGTGTTTTGTGTGGCACGACGGAAAGTTTTGAGAAATAAGATTTCCTCTTCAGTGCAGGCCAGAGGGGTGACACCTGGCAGCCTGTGCTCTGCCATTGTGTTAACCTGTGTGCCTCTCCTTCCCTCCCTGCTCCCCAGGCACAGCACAGGAGCAGCAGGGAGAGGTGGGTTTGTCCTAGGGGATACAGGAGCTGGGTGTGGATATCTGAGCCTGCAGCTCCCAGCTGCAGCAGGACCCGAGGTCTGCACACTCCTGGGTACAGGTACCCTCAGAAACACGGGCTGTCATGACTGAGACCTCAGGTCCTGGCAGTGTCAGCTTGGAGAACAACAGTCATTTCCAGCCTCTTCTTTTGTCTACCTCTCCAGTGTTCAATTAGCCTAATTACAGCTGGGCCTTTGCCCATCATGTTGTGAAATGCTTCAGGGGCTAAAGGGGAAAAATAGGGAAAAAAAATAAAGATCACACTGTGGTCTAAACCTCAGGAGGAAGAAGATATCTGCCAGGACAAGCTCTTACGAGAAATGGGATAAAGAATACTTGTTTACTAAATCTTACATGTCTGTAGCTAGTTCAAAGACATCTCATGGTCCTTCTCCTTAGAAGAGCAAAGGAGCAACAGAAAAGCCCTCAGCCTAATCCCTTAAAAGCAGTAGCTTTGTGTGTTGTGGTGTGGCAGGCATTCATAGGTTGGATTTTTTTCTTTTGCATCTACCACTGGTAGAGAAAAGCTCTTTCCAAGGTAATAGTTCCATCCCTGTATTGAAACGTGAGCAAAGAGGAACTTTCTCAGTTGGATTTGGTTTTATTCACAGCACTTGTAAGCAGTGTTAACATAAAGGTAACACGTGCAGGGAGTGTGCCAGAGTTACCACAAGTGAGAAAGGATTTTAGGGCAGTGAGGAGGCAGTTTCCCCTACAACATACTGTTTTTTTCTGGAAGAATTATGTGAGAGAAGAAGAGTTACAACAGTACTGCAGTTCTTTGCACAGAAAATACCCAGGGAGGTGAAATACAGCAACGTGGTTCAGTTGCACCACAGCTGAGAGTGAAGAGGACTGAGCAGCTCGTCCATTTAGCAAACACAGTAGTAATGTTAACAAATATCACCCTTTTCCAGACCACTGGCATGTTCTTGGGAGCAATGATCTGTATTTTTTACAGCCAGGTCTTCTGAGCCTCAGCTGATGGGGCACCTCCTGCTCTGGGGTGGCCACTGCTCACTGATCCCAGTGAAAACAAATTTGTGTACAGGCACTCTGCAAAATTCCCACCTTAGAGCCCACTGAAGCACAGCTTTGCCTTTCAGACATCTCCCCTGCAACCTGTCCCTTGTGTCACTCCTGCAGGAGATTCATTATTAATTAATTATTTCCATTATTTTAATTTCCAAATAATATCAGTTGACTTTTGCAGCCTCTTCAGTGCTCCCCAAGCTTCATATCACACCTAAATTCTCGTTTTCACTGCCTGAAGGTCTTTTCTGACCCCAATGATTCTATGAATCTGGCCTGTACTTCAGCTTAAGGGAAAAGCTACACATTGATTGAATTTTGGAGAAAAAGTTTTGAACACTCAGCTGTAAATTTATCTTGTGTTATGCCTTCCAGGTTCATTCACACTGTAATTTGCAAACGGCAAAGCAATGTTGCTATTTATTAAAAACAAGAGCGCTCTCAAAATTTTGATGGAAAAACGATGTTGCAGGGGTGATGATTGCAAAAAATAATTCCCACATCTTCCCCAAGGTCTGGGCAGAGCGAGGTGGAGCTCAGCTCTGGAGTTCCCCTGATCCTTCCACGGGTATCAATCAGCACCTGCAGTGCCTGGGATCCACAGCACAGCTCTTTCCTCCAGAGGCCAAAAGCACAGCCTACAATTACAAGCTGGATAATCACCTTTCCAAGGAAATAACAAGCACTGCCCAAGAGCAGCTGGTTAAGATGGCTCAGAAGCAATGACAAGAATGTGGTGAAAAGTTTGGTCCATCAATCCAGCTTCTGGATATAGCAGGGAAGAGACACCTTTTGATAAAACATCAAACACTGTATTTTTTATTCTTTGTGGTTTTCTGTGCTCCCACTCTGATGACCCCTTGAATTATTATTTTTCAAAAAGATACGTAGGAGAGAAATTATGTTTATTCAGAGAGAGCCATACTTTTCATCTGTTGAAATTGCACCAGGAATGTTTTAAGCCCTGCAAACACATGGAGAGCTCCAGAGTTTGAAGTGCAGTTTTCTGCAGCACTGATTTATTCCATCTTACACCAACCATGCCCTGGGGTACCAGGCAGGCTCAGTACCGGGGGTGGGAGCAGCAGACCTGGAAGATGCTTTGGGTATAGCCCAGCCAGGTTTGCTGCAGCCTGCAAAGCCTGGCCTTGCACTGCAAACCGGTCTGCTGTTGCCATCTGCTGGAAAAATCCCTAATGGATATTTCCAAACGCGGGGAGGAATACCTGCTCCTGTTACATAAATACTTTTTGTGCTTTTTAAGGCAGCTTTTTTTCCTTCTAGGTCTATGTGATCTGCCAAAAAAAGCGTGCACCAGGCTGTTACCACTCTCTGCCCAGTGAAACACCTTCAACCAAGGCAAATGTAAGGGCAAAACAATTCTTCCAACTAAAGCCTGCTCTCTCTCTTACCAGAAATGGGATAAAGAATACTTTAATCTTTATAAATAACTTCATTTATTATACAAGAGAGGCAAAAAAAATTATCCTTCCAAAGGAAATCATCCTTCCTCTCTCTTACAACTCTGGTGTTTCATCACACCATAGAATGGTTTGGATTGGAAGGGACCTTAAAAATTACCTTTGTGCCCCCTGTTTGGGCAGGAACACCTTCTCCTTCCTGTCCCTGTCCTTCTCCAGGGACACCAAGTGCCTTTGCTGTGCCCCTAGGTCTGGTACCTGAGCTCAGCAATCCCCATTCCACACATGTTCACACACAAGACCACACAAACTTTTACACAAGGAAATATCCTAAAGATCCTGTTCATGCCAACACATCAAATCCAGAATTTACTCCTTTCTACACTTTTTGCACTTATTTCTTTCTCAAACTGTCACGCACATAGAACTATTTCTGCAGCCTGCTCCTATGGGATTTTTGGATTGGATGTCATTTCTTTTTCACTCCGATATCTTTTCCTCGCAGCAGGAGTCTTCAAAATCCTTTCCTCCTCTTAAAGACTCTGTGGCTCATCATGCTGTCAAACACAAGAGCACACAATATCGTGGGACAGGCGAAATCTCTTGTCCCTTGCAAGCAGCCTTAAGCCATCCAGGCTGCTGTTTGCCAGGGGCATTCTCAGCCCCGTGTCATCAGTCCCCAATCTAATCTGCCAGGTGTAATTGCCACGGCATTAAATCCTCGGCTGGTGGCTGATCACTCCCAGCTGGAAGGATTACACAGCCCGGAGCTGCTGCTCACAAAGGCAGCGAGGGTTTGCTGCTGACAGGGCTTTAAAGTGCTGTGCTCAAGGGGGGGTCAAGGGGCTGGGAATGAATCCTCCCCCAGCAGGGCTGGGAATAACAGGGCCCGTGACTCTGCTGTCTCTAAGACACACTCATACTGCCTCAAAGCTGTCCTGCAATGTGCCTAGGAGTTCCAGAACATGGGATGTTTAGGGCATGAACCCTGCCCAGGGGTGGCAGGGGCTGTTTCAAGGCAGCACAGGGAATTGGTGCCACTTTACCTGGTGGAGAAGGTGTGAAAGTGAGTTAGCCCAGACTCAAGACAGCATTGGCTGTGTTCATCAGCTGGCTCAGCGTGGGGACAGAGACAACTTGCACCTTTACAAACCTGTTTATTCTTTAAAGAACCTCTATTAACCTTCACTTGAAGAACTTAGCATTTTCAGTCTCAAAACTACCATACACAGACCCCCAGGCATCTTCTGCAGCTTGGAGGACTTCTAGCAAAGGGAAAGGAAAGAATCTGAATCTTGAGCCATCCATACTCCCACTCGATGTGGAAATTGTAATGATATTATGAAGTCCTGCCCTCAATATGTCTCTTTTTGTTTTGCCATTTGTGAAGCCCAAGGTTGGCTTGTCCTAGCTGGATTTCTGACGTGGAGGAGCTGAACTGCCAGCTCATATGGAAGTTTGTACTCACTGTGGAGTGACTTATCCTGTAAAATTTCTGTCATAGATTTCTGTGGCTCTGCTCCGTAAAGAATGGCATGGCCTCCTTGTCGGCAACGTTGATTTCTGCAATAGTGTAAAAATGCTATTTTAATACTATTTATTATTTACAAAGGAAATATTTTAAAACTTTAAGTGATAGATAAAATCATAGCTGAAAGCTAGAAAGAGCTAATACATATAATACTTCTCCTTCTTTCTAGAATTAGTTTTCATTCAAAAATATGCTGAAGGAGGTGTGCTTTTCTTAATTTAGTGACCTTTACAGATTTACTCTCCGGGTTCTTTTGAGTTCATAGAATCATGGAATAGTTCAGGTTGGAAGGGACTCTAAAGATCACCTCATTCCAGCCCTGGTGCCATGGGCAGGGACATCTTTCACTAGACCAGGTTGCTCAAAGCCTCATCCCAGAGCATCAGCTGGCCTTGATCACTTCCAGGGGTGGGGCAGCCACAGCTTCTCTGAGCAACCTGTGCCAGCCAGGTGCCAGAGGAGGAAGAAAACCTTTCCCACCTGGAGCAGAGGCTGCTGCAGCTTTGTGTAACCTTGTGCCACCGAGAGTGTGAGGCAGGAAGGCCCTTTCCATCGGGGAATCACAGCACTAAAAGATCTTTTTCAGGGAAACCAGAACAATGGAAAAACGAAGTAGTCTTCAGTTCTTCCAGCAGATTTGGGAACAAATTGAAGGAGGAGCAGAGCTGGCCTGGTGCCACAGCTCTGCATGCAGTGAGGATGGAGAAACTGCAATAATGTGTCTTCTTGGCCGAGTCTTTAAAAATAAGGCACTTTGCTGTTGTTCCTTTTCAAGCATTACATAAAAGTTCCCCCTGGAAGTCCAAAGGCAAAAGTTCCCCCTGGAAGTCCAAAGGCAGCTGTTTACTTAGCAGAAGGAAGTCAGGAAGAGGCAAAGCAGGCAAAAACATCAGATAAGTCTGGATAAAAAACTTGGCTAACCTATTTTTCCCCCCTCCTAAACAGCCAATTTTGAAGCACTCTGCAGAGATCTGCCTGGGAGGAAAAGCAGAGCCTACCACTGAAAACTGATATCTGAGCTCTGGTGAGGACTGCTGCTCTCCCTGCCTCGGTGTGGGAACCCCTGAGCTTCCATTCCCTATGGTGGGAGTACATCTCCTCTCATCCAGCCACCCCAGAGACCTCCTAGGGAACCTGCAGAAAAGTTTTAAGTAATGAAATCTCCCAAGTAAAAATGAGATGACAAAAGGAAATGGCCTCAAGTCGCAGCAGGGAAGGCTTAGACTGGATTTTAGGAAAAAATTCTTCGCTGGAAGGGTGTTCAGGCACTGGAACAGGCTGAAGTGATGAGTCCCCATCCCTGGAGATGTTTAAAGGACGTGCAGATATGGTGTTTAGTGACTTGGTTTGGGGGGAGCTTGGCAGTGCTGGGGCAACAGTTGGGCTCCATGACCTCAGAAGGCTTTTCCAAACTAAAGGATCCTATGATTCCAAAAAGCCTTGACCCGCCCCCCCCAGCTCTAACACAGCACCTGGGCGTTGCCAAAATGAGGTTGATCATAGACATGTGAGGTCCCTGTCCCACAGGGAGAGGACAAGCCACTGTCACCTGCAGGGAAGGTCTCATCCCCAGACTGCAGTCAGTGACTCCATCCCTGCCTGGGGCTCTGTGTGCACCCTTTGGGGGGGACACCTCACCTGTGTTTCCCTCTGGGGACCCGGGAAGAGAGCCAGGTCCTGGTTCTGACAAATCCAGGGCCACCTGACAGCTCCAGGGCTGGCAGGCTTTGGGGCTCTGCAGTTGTAGTGCCTTGTCACAAGGTGGCAGGGATGTGACACTGCCTGGCACGCTGCTGGCCTCAGATCCTTGCTGCTCTCTTCCTTATCCAATACGGATTTACCAGCAGTCTTCTGTCTTTTCTTTAAAACTGTCCTTGGGATAGCTCAAAGAGAGGGTAATTAGTTATTTCAAAGTCTTAAGTATTTTACCTATTTTCACTCAAGAAAAAAGAAAAAAAAACTGCTTTGCATCTTTCTGCCTGGAAATCATTGTGGTATGGGGAAGTGAGGAAGGGGCTGGCCTGGGTCAGCCTCTGCTGAGCCTCTGCTGCTGCTTCCATGTTAAACCCAAAAGCTGTCATGATCAAAAAGCAGGCAGCCCTTCTGTCCTGAGTCACAGGGACCATTTCTTCCTAAATAACTGAAGATGGGAAATCATTCTTGTAGCTTCAAAAGAAAAAAAAAATACATACATAAGCATACAGATGTGCATATATACATACATTTCCTTCAGTGAAGATGAAACTCTTATCATATGATGACATATTAGACATATTATGTTATCTCTGGCTTCCTAGATAAGATCCTTAACTCTGGGCTTCTGAAAGCAAATGTCTGTGCATTTATGGGACCATTTCCCTTTTTTAAATATGCCTCCCACAGTAATCTTTTACCCTTCCACAAGGGAAGAATTTTGTGGTTTTGCTGCTCTGCTCTCTCAAGGCTGTTGCAGGCTGTGTAGCAGGGAGTGAAACCTTTGTCACTGCTCATCAAACATTTTCATACAGAATTCTATCTGCGATGATAAAATTAGATTTGTGTTAATAAGCTGTTAATAACCATCAGGAAGTTATTTAGTTTATCTCTGGAGCCGCAGCTGATCATTGTCTCCTTATTTTTGCTTGCCTGGCAGTCTTCAGAGACAGGGGATTTTCAGGTTTTTTAATCTGCAGTACATGCAATGAGAGATTACTCAGCTGTCACTCTGCAGAAAACATCCCTCTCATGCAGCAGGAGGTATCCATAACAAATTGCTGACATCCAAATTCAGTTCTGCACAAGTGGATGTGCAAGATGCCTGCTGCTCCCCAAGTTGGAACCAGACCTCAGCAGAGCAGAGGCACTGGCACAGCAAAAGAAAAAATGACCCAAGTAGAGCAGGTAACATTAGAAAATAATTGTTTCTGAGCTGCTGTTCACTAGCAAATATTTCCCCTTTTCAGCAGAGTGCAGTGGCCCAAGAAGGGATTTTTTGTGGGTCAGCTGGATGTGCTCCTGCTTCATGCTGAGGCTCTGAGGCTGACCTGAGGTTTGCATTCTAATTTATTGGAATAGAGAGTAATCAGAAGTTTTTTCAGCTATCTAAAGCACAGACCCATGGAACCAAGTAAGCCTGAGCTCCTACATGCTTACTGTGAGCCTTGAGATGAGTGTGTATCATTGCAAGCTTGCAATTTATTTAAATACACTAAGGAAACCGGCCTTGAGGTTCAAGGCAGGCTCTTAGTTGGGAGGGAGAGGAGGAGGAAAATCCTTTCTTAACACGTGACATCTGTGAAACTCACCAGTGCAGGACAGCATTAAGACTGGAAGATGTAGAGTGAAATGGAGAAGCTGACAGGTGACAAGAGCATCCCATGCACAAGTGCACGAATTTTGCTTTTTGCCTTGGTTCGAACACAAAGTCGTAAGGAATTTGGGAATGAGATGGCAAAGGTCTTTTTATCTTCTAAAATGAGAGCTAGGTGAACCTCAAGGTGAATTGATTTCAGAACAGCAGGTCAGGATGTTTCATTTTGAGAATGTAGGGACTCTGCCTTTCGGTTGTTGTGTGCTGTTTTCTAACCAGGGGATTTGATATGGGCTTGTGCAGTGCTTCAACTGAAGTAAATCAATGTTTTCCAGTGAATGCAATATCAGACTAAAAAGTTGCATTTGTCTTCAGTACAGCTTTATCATATTGAAGCAGAAAATGCAAAATTGCAAGGCCTGTCTAACTGCCCCAAATATTTCCAGTTGGGAGTTGGGTTAAACTGGTGCAGAGCTGAGTTCTTTATGCCTTAGGAAAACACCTTTCATCATCTTCTGAAGCTGGCTACATTCAGTAACAAGAAATTGGATGTGAAACAGCCATTCCTGATTGCCACTCCTCTTGTCCCCAAGTCTGCACTGTAATTCTCTTTGTGAGCATCTCCTGGGTCCCTCTAGTTTTTATTTTGTTTTGGCAACTTTTGGTCACATCAAAGGTCTCAAGAGTCCCCATGTTCAATTCAGGTTTAACATCAGAATAAACTTTCATGAGAAAATCCATCTCAGCTCTGAATCTCCTGCCAGGGAACAGCCTCCAGATCTCACACAGGGCTCATGGAGGTGATTTAAGTTCCTGGCAAAAGTACATTTGGGCAGAATGGTCCACCACACCTCCTGGAACAACATCAAAGAAACTCGCAGGGAAAAGTAAAGATCTGCTAAAATCTCTATCTTTTGTGGTGTTTGTTTTTTAGTTTCGAGCATGACAAATTTCTTAAATTGACTGCAGATTTCCCACCAGCCTGGACACACTGAGGTAATCCTGGAGGAAAATATGTCCTTTTACCAAATTCCAACAATTTGCTGCCAGGCTTGAAGTCCGAGACCTGAACTTTATGTCAGAGCCTGTGTGATGTATTAGTCGGGACAATTGATTTATTCCTTTGAAACACTGTGCTAAGCCATCACCAACCACATTTTTCTCTGGTTCCTGGGAACCCTGCTTCTCTGGCTGTTCATGGCCATAGCAACTGCAAAACAGACTCTGTAGGAGAAAGAGCATCAAAGAATCCCCTCTGACAGTAAAAGGGAGAGGAGAAAAACTTATGATACAGAAAAGCATGGAGGTATTCAGGGCCAGGCCTGATTCCAGTTTTGAGGGAGAAATTTTCCACTAGAAGACAGAGATAATCCAGGGCAAGAATAACAACAAAGTCCATAACAGTATTTGCTTTGGTGCTTTCTACCACAAGCCCTTTTTTTTTTTTCCCCCACCCTTGCCTCCCACCCACAGTTTCACGAGTCAGATTCTTGCAGGTACCAGCGTAGCTGAGAATCCTGCTGGGAAGTTCAGTGCCCTGGACAGACAGACGGCTGTGCTGGGTGTGTTTATTTTCACAGAACAGCTTGACAGTTTAACAAAGACAGCAAAATCAGAGAGGAAAACATGTCACATGCAGCCACCATGTGTCTATAGCACATCGAGGAGGATCTCATTGCTCTTTTCCTACGGCAGTGCAGGTTTAGCCCACACCTCTATTTTCACATGCCTAAAGGGATGTTAAAATCCAGGGGTCAGCAACAAGCCTGCACTACTAAATCCAACTTAAAGACAGGCTGTCAGCTCTTCTGCATTCCACAAGGGTGGCAAAAGCACCTCTAACAGCAGCCTACTGTTTATGCATAATGCAAAAATGGGCATTAAAAAAAAAAAAAAGGTTCAGAAAATAAAAGCACACTTTTTGTCGGAGATCATGTTGCCAAGTTCCAGCCTCCAGCCATTTGCAGCTGAGGAGTAAAGCTCCAACAATACAGTTTGTAATGAAAAACCTGACAGACCTTCAATTTCAGCCACTCTTGTTCACCATCTACTGAATGCACTGATGCATCTGCTCCATTTAGAGAAGGCATTGCCATTTTCTTCCACTTATTAAAAGAGGAAAGGTGGGAGTTTGCAAGGCCTGGCTCAGCAGACTCCAGGCTTTAGGCAGCTGTAATTCAGCATTTCAGTGGATCACAGCAGCACCATGTTAAAAACATCTGGATGGGGCTGGAGTTTGGGATCCAGAGGCAGGGACAGGCGTGGGGAGAGGGATGGATGGATGGATGGATGGATGGATGGATGGATGGATGGATGGATGGATGGATGGATGGATGGATGGATGGATGGCTGGCTGTTGGGCAGCCTGATCTGGGCAGATTTGCTGCCACCACAGAGGTGTCAGCACGAGCCAGGTTTAGAGGCACAGCTGCTGTAACATTGCCAATATTCTCTGTCCCTCAGAGGGTGTGTGTGTCCTGGGCAGGCTGAATTGCTCTCTCTTGAAATCCACACATCCCTTAGGATTCCTCTGCACTGACACTTTGCTTTTCTTCACCCACTGCCCCTGGATGCTTTCAGATTTGCCCTGCAGCATCTCAGCTGAGTGTCCCTTGGGAGAGACACACGCTCCCTGCAGCACAGAAGCTTTGGAAGGGCTGTGGGGAGCACGGGAATTCTGTGAATACAGGGAGAGAGCCACACACGCAGCCCTCTGCCAGCACAGCAGGAGAGAGAACAGCTATGTCAGAGCCACCAGGCTGTGTTTTACACCAAACCCTTGGCCTTTAAGGAGCTGCCATGGCCCAGGGGATCACAGGCAGCTCAGGCTCCGTGTGAGGAGCGTGGTGGGAATGGGAACGCTGACGTGAGTGATGCTCTGCTGTCCCTACAAGCCAGGCAGGACCTCAAGCTTTTCAGAGGGGGTCCCAAAGTTAAATCAGTGTTTTGGCATACTAAATGGCAGTGATTAACTGCATAAATACTGGAGGGCAGCTCTCACATTTGTGTTTGCTTATGAGGACTAAACAAAGCCTCAGGAGCAGCAGCAGCAGCAGCTGTCTGGCTTCCTTAGGCTCCCATCATTTGAGGATAAGCCCAGCCAGGGCCAGATTGCTGAACAGGCATGGCAGGAATTCTACGTGAGCATTGATTGTGTTGTTGAAGCCGGGCATGTTTTCTCCTTTCCTGCTTGGTCCTTCAGAGCCCTTACAGGAGACATGTTGCCTCTTTTCCACAGGTGGGGAAACTGAGGCACAGAGATTTCACAGCCAGATGATCTGAGCAGCTTCCATCCCAACATCATCCCCACAGGCTAAAGCAGCTCTCCAGCAGCATGGCAAGCTCAGAAGTACATGGAGCCAGCAGCACAAACATGTGCTCGGCATCTCTTGTATGTAATAAATGTTTTGTCCAAGATTTTCTGCTCTTGCTGAATTAGTCTTCTTGTTCTTTCCATTTTAATTAGAAGTCCTGGTGGGAAAAGCTCTGCAGCAGCTCCAGTCACAGCTGGCTGGGCACCTGGCTTGGGGAGCTGGCTGAGGTCAGTACCTGGCTGCAAGCTGAGCCTGCCAAGGTTTTTCTATGTAAGGTTTTACCTTTTGTGTTTTGAAGGCTCAGATCTTATCCAGACAGTACTTTGGCCAGTAAATGAAAGGCAGAATTGGGGGTTTTCTGATTTGGGTACTCTGTGGGATTTCTAGCCTTTAGATGAGAAAATCTAATATCATGTTTATTACCAAAAAACCCCACAAAATCTTACTTAATACTCTGTTCATTCACATGGGGCAGCTGGCAAAGGCTGCTCCTCTGCTTTTATCCTGGCTGTTCCTGGCAGTGCTGCAGGTGAGGAGCTGGCTTGTCCCCAGCTCTGTGGGGCAGCCTGGCTGTGGTTGCTCAGCAGCTGAAGCATGCAGAATTTGTGTTGACCGCCGCCTGCATGGCTCCATCGCTGTTTGAGGCTGTGGGTCTGTCTTGGTTTGAAAGACAGGTGTCTGCTAAGAAAGGCAGGAGCCTCTTTTGAAATGGAAAATGTAAACCCCCTCCCTCCTAATTATTCTAATTTTGAAATCGAGGGGCTCTCAGGCAAAGATGTGGGAATAGGAATAACAGTTCTTCACTAGGAAAAATTAAAATAGAAATACAGTGTTATAGAGAACAAACCCCAAAACTGACAGAGTCAGAATACAACCTGACACCCATCAGTCAGTCAGGGTGTTGGTAGCAGTCCCATTAAATGGTGTCTGCATCCTCCTACAGTGACAGCTGTGGTTCAGTTGAAGCAGTGGTTCTGTAGGAAGGTGCAGATTTCTTCTGAAGGTCCAGTGGTGATGTGGAAAGGTCGGATTTTCCTCTGGAATCCAGTGGGAAAAGGCTGCCTTGGTGTTCCAAATTTCAGTTTTTATTTAAGTGGGAAAGGCTTGGCTCCTTCCCCTGGCTGGAGCATCTCCCAACGGGATGATGGAATTTTATCAGTCATGTAGTGGGACTCAGTGGCCCATTAACAGAAGGAGGAAGGATGGGTTGTGGAAAAGATCAAGAACACTGCTCCATCTGGTTTTATCAGATGGCCCATCAGCAGAGGATATCCCCCACAGAGATAAGGATCACTGCCCCACCTGGTTTCAACAGATAGAATACATAGTTTTAGTCACATCCTGTATTGCAGCCCAAGACAGGGTTCTGCCATGTGTCTCCTCACAGTCACCTCGGTGCTGTCACAGCTCAGTGCCTGCCATGTGTCACAGCCCCGTGCCTGAGGGTGTGTTTGGAGTGTCTGTCCTGATCAGTGCCTTGGGCACACAGGTGCATTTGGGGTGCTTTCATTCTAAGGAGCATTCTGGCACCCCTAACTAGTTTCAATTAAAATGCAAATATTTATTGACTCTCCTTACAAACAAAAATTCACTCAAGGACTCCTCAATTACACCAAACCTGTCGTGTCACTCTTCCTGAGCAGTATTCCTGCTGCTAACAGGAGGCTGGACCAATCCCATCAAAAGAGGATTTGCCCTACCAAAGGCTGCCAGGTGCTGCAGAGGTTCAGGGCAGCAGTAAAACAGCTCTGGACCTGCATAAATTCCTCCTCCCCTGCAGCCAGAATATTTAGAAACCGCTTCCTTCAAAAGAAGTATATATTTGACATAAGGAAAATTACTTCAGCCTCGGGTTAGCAAAATATTTATTTCATGAGTTGAAGTATACACAAAACCCAGAGAAATTCCTTTCTTTTGGCCTTAACTTTGAAGTTACCTGTTCAATGCAGTGCTTTACAAAAGGACCTCAGGCTTGCTCACCCTCTGCTAAAAGAAGGAAAATTGAAGAGGTCAAGGAACATGACCCAAAACTTTCCAATGGTTTTCCACACTGCTGTGTCTCAGCAGGTGTGAGGCTGCTCCCCCTCTCTTCAGGTGCCTTTTGGAGGAGGAAAGCCTGTCCTGTAGCTAAAGGACACAAAGCTGGACCTTGCCTTTCAACACAGGATTCTCGTCCCACACCAGGCTGCAAGAACTGTTCACAGCAGCATTTGAGACTTTAGTTTGGACCCTGGTGTGGTTTGAGGTCTGCAATATATTGGAAGCTCAGGTCCGTGGCTGCACAGCAGGTCTCAGGGGAAAACATTTACAAGTATTTTTGGTCCCCTTCTGAAAACTTCCTTAGGAAGAAGCTACTGCTAATTTTAGTAGGTGAATGGTGTTACATGGAGCATGGCCAAGAGGATTTTAGTTTTCCAAACGGTACATCTTTCATTTTACAAACTGAAATTCTGAGCAACAAAAAAACCAATATAATGGTTATAAAGGAAACAATGGTATATAAACCTGTTTGCAAAAGCTCCATGCAGTCACTGCTTTTTAAATGCTCATTTAAAAAAAATTAAAAATCAAATCTGTCATTCCCAAGCAGATCTAAGCAAAGGAGAGCCATCTCCAGGTGAAGGCTGAAGTTCACCAGCCTTCTGAGCACACCAGGGCTCGTGTATCCCTTTATCTCCATAATTACGTATGCTTTTAATATGGGAGATGAACAGAGCGGTTTGCCTGAGTTCAGCTTGGAGATTTGGGATTTGTTTGAACTGCTCACCCCGAGTTCAGCCCTGGCCTGCAAAGCTTTGTGGCTCTGGCACAGACTCAGGGTGAGTGGTCAACAGGGAAGCTCTGTGTGTATATCCCTGTGCTCAGCAGCTTCCCTCCTCTAATCTGTGCAGATACATCAAAAGCAAAATATTTTGAACAAAGGCTCTCTGGAGGATAATGAGAGAAGAAGCAGTGGAGCTGTTTTTCCAGCCAGTGGATCTCAGATGGAAAGAGATGCAGAGTTTCCTTTGCACTGTGTGGGGAGTCAGGAGCATTGTCCTTCTCCTTCCCACCTCGGCAGAGGGAAAAGATGACACTTTGCTGTTCTGCTGTGGGAGATGCAGCTCCCTTCAGGAGACTCAGTGCCAGGGATTTCGTTTTTCAAGAGTTTATTAAAAGTGCCTGTGATTTACAGACCTGGTTTCTATCCCCTGATGGGCAAATACACTCTGAGCACACTTTGTCCTGTGGCTTCCCATCCTCCAGCTGTCCCCAGTCCCAGCTGCTTCACAATCAGATCAAACCTGACCAGCCTCATCTGGAAGGATGTTTTTAAAGGAATAATTTCAAGGCAGGGAAGTCAGAAGAAGCAGTCCTGTGTGGCTCAAATGCCCTCTCATGCATTTGGATATTTAGATATTTGGATATTGTCACCAACATTGGTGGCAAACTGAGGGAACAAGCATTTAGAAAGCAAGGACCGAGGTATTAATGCTCATGTCAGAGGTCATTGCACAAATGACTTAATCTGTCACTGAAATAAGAGTTTGGAAATGTCCATATCAAAGAAAATGTACATTTGATGGGGTCTGGAGGGTGTTTTTCCTTCAGGAAGCAGCATGTGGTAAGTGAGTTACTGACATGCCAGTAATTCAAAAGAGGAGAGTTTTGTGTCCCTGCTGTGAGGCTGAATGACAACATAATGCAGGCAGGAAGGGGAAAAGGGAGCCTCAGCCATGGGCCTCCTGCACTCTATATTCGGTAACAACGAGCAGCACCAAAAACAGACTCACACATCAGGCAACCTCTAATTTCTCCTGCAGTCCTCCAAGTGGAATGAAGGTGAGTGAGTGAAAGATTTTAGCTGCAAATTGACTCCTTGGCTTATGCCAGCCAAGCTTCTGGAAATGGGTTTATTCTGGAAAAGATTAAAAATAACTTTATACTGATTGGTTTTCAATATAATGAAAAATATGCGCTTGTAAACCGTTGGAAGAGTAGAATTTCAACCCTTTTTTTTTTCCAGAAAAAGATCTGCACCTGTCTCAACCAACTTTTCCAGATAAGCATAAGTGCAGAGAAACACAAAGTGGGGGCAGAAACCCCCAAGAAGTTAAACACTGTTTTTTTAAGCATTCAAAAATGCCTTTAAAATAAATACTTTGTTTTCTAAACTTTTCAACCCAGTTTATTTGATTAAAAAAAAACAAAACAAAACAAAAAAAGGTGTGAATGCTTGATGTGGAACTCAGGCTCTCAAGTAAGACAGGGATGAACTGCCCCTAAAGGCTCTGGCTCTGCTGAATTCACCCAAGCAGGATGGGGCAAACACTTCACTCCTTGCTCAAAACCACCTTGAAGGTGACCTTCAGCCCATCACTCGTGTTATTACTGATAAAAGAAATGGGTTGCTGGAATAGGAATTCGCAGACTTTTCCCAAGGCACAAGGAATAGCTCAGTAACCTTGGTGTGAATGTACAACCCACCATTTGGTTTTCAAAATCCTGTATGCAAAGAAAACACAGGGATGCAATGTGAGCCTCTTCACTGAGGATGATTTTAGGTTTTATTCTGCCTCATACCTGGGAGAGAACAAAAATGAGCAATAATGGTGTGGGTAAAACCCTGCTTTCCTGTGCAGGTCCTCCTTCTGCCAGGCAGAGACAGCACTGAGAAGTGGATTTCAGGACAAAAATATACTTTCTGGTTCTCTTCAACAATTAAAATTCATGCAGATTTTTCCAAAATGTATCATCTTAAATAACAATATCTCAACTTTTTGAGAGTGAGTTACCCTTCTTAATAAAAAATAAAAATATTAAAATTAAAATTAATTTTTTTATATATATGTATATATATATATATATCTATATATGTATATATATTTATTTTTTTTATTACAAAGTAGCCAAACCAGCAACCCTGAAAAAGCATCAGCATTTACCAAATGGCAGCCAGCCCTACATCTCTGTGATTGCTGCTGACATTTGGGTTAGGACCCTCAGTTTCTCCCAGAGAACATGTTTTATTTCTTGCCTACCCAGCCAGAGTAATGGAAACAGTGTGAGGATAAGCTGTTCAGATAAGTGTTTGCCAGCCTTCCAGTTTTATGGTTACTTGGAGCAATCTGGTACATATTCTTTGTGAATTATGTTTCTCGCATAAAGGGAGTTTGGTTAAGGCAAATAACTTTTTATTCCACTGTCAGCCCTATTCATCCATGCCTGATGTCAGCTGTCTTTGAAATTGAGAGAGACTAATTTCTTATCAGCTTTAGTAAAAGGATCTTTTCAAATATCAATTTATCAGAGCTGAGTAAGGACTAACAGAAATCAAAACCCAAATGGTGACAGCATATGGGGCTCCAAGCCACAACTATTTGTAGGCAATAATCCCAAACTGGTAAGGCTGGAACCATGAACACCCATGTTCAGATCCCCTGTCCCCAAACCACGTGTGTGAGCACCAGCCAGCAGCAAATCCAGCTCCCAGGAATTTGCCAGAGCAAATCCAGCTCTTCTTCTCTTAGTTCACAACTGCAATTTCAGGGCAATGAAATCACTTATGCTCATGGATGGATTTCTGCATAGCTTTGTTTGAGGAAATCAGAAAACCAAAGCATTGTTTCACCTCAAGATTTTCAAAATTACCTTTTCCATTGCCATCAAAATGAAATATACTTCTATTTCAAAATTTACTTCTGCTGTCATTTAGCTCCCGTCCATCCACACCAAAATGTTCAGGGTGAACTCCAATTTAAAAAGAATAATAATAATTTCTGAGGTGTTTTAACACATTGCTTAGCAGAATTGGGCATCCCAGACTGTGGGTTAGGAGGGGAGCTGCTACTTGGGACTATTTCCTGCTGCAAAACTCCTCATTTGGAAGCCCCTGTGAGGAGTGCTGATGCCATCAGCCAGCTGGCAGTCCTGGGCAATGCAGTGCTGGTTCAGCATTTCCTTGGGTTCCAGATGCTGCCAACTTTAGCGGGACATAATGGTGCAGAACGTATCAAATTGGGATTTAAATGTGCTGTACACTGACAATGAACCAGGCAACTGCTGTTTCCACCCCTAGAAGGCTGTAAAGCTCACAGCCCCACAAAAATAATAGATATCTGGTTGTGGCTGTTTTGTGCACAGAAGTGTTATCAAGTGTCCTGGTTTTGGCTGGGATAGAGTTAATTTTCTTCCCATTAGCTGTGCTGTGATTTGGGTTTAGTATGAGAATAATGTTGATAACACAGTGATGAAGCATCACTTTTTTGTCTTGGGTTTTATTCCTCTCGTTTTGTTACGTCCCCTTTTATTACTACTACTTCCACTTCTATAATTATTATTATTATTATTATTATTATTATTACCACTATGATAATATTTTATTTTGGTAATCACAGTTTTTATCTCAGCCCACAGGTCCTGCCTTTTTCTGTCTCTCCACCCCATCCCACTGGGGGTGGGGAGTGAGGGGAGCAAGTGGCCAACGTGGTTGCCACTTGGGGTGAAACCACAGCATCCAGAAATACTTGGCAAATCCAAGCATGACTGACACGGTTTTGCAAAATCCTGGCATGTTTTGGAATTGATGTAGTGAGGGATACTTGTATGGGATATCTGGTAGAGGCAGCAGGAACGGTGCTGGGCTGCCCCTGCCTGCTCACACACAGGGGCTCTTGCTCCAAGCCCAGCCTTTCCAGGCCTGCTGCCTCCAAATCTGGAAACTGGGCTTGGGGCATCCCTCAGCACTGCCAGGGAGTCTGCAGGTGACCCCAAACGGAGTGGTGCAGCTGACCAGATGCAGTCCAGAGGGATTTGGACAAGCTCCAGAAGTGACCCAAGGGAATCTCATGAGGTTTAACAAGACCAAGTGCTGGTGCTGCAGCTGAGTCAGGGCAACCCCTGGTGTCAGTCTGGGCTGGGGGGGACACATGGAGAGCAGCACTGGGAGAAGGATTTGGTGGAGGAGAGGCTGGACATGCCCCAGCCATGTGCACTGGGGACACAGAATGCCAAATGTGTCCTGGGCTGTGCCCAAATCCCTGTGGGCAGCAGGTGAGGGAGGGGATTCTGCCCCTCTGCCCCACTCAAGTGTGACCCCACCTGCAGTGCTGAGTCCAGATCTGGTGTCCCCAGCACAGGAAGGACATGGAGCTGTTGGAGTGAGGCCAGAGGAAGGCACCAGGATGATCAGAGGGATGGAGCAGCTCTGCTATGGGGAAAGGCTGAGAGATTTGGGGTTGTTCAGCCTGGAGAAGGCTCAGGGGTGACCTGATTGTGACCTTCCAGTACCTGAAGGGAACCTACAGGGAAGATGGAGAGGGACTGATCACTAGAGCATGGAGTGACAGGACAAGGGGGAATGGACCCAAATTCAGGATTAGGTGTCAGGAAGAAATTCCTCCCTGTGAGGGTGGTGAAACCCTGGCACAGGTTGCCCAGAGAAGCTGTGGCTGCCCCATCCCTGGAAGTGTTCAAGGCCAGGTTGGATGGGGCTGATGGACAATTTGGGATAGTGGAAGGTGTTCCTGCCTATGGGTTGAAATGAGATGATCTTTAAGATCCCTTTCAACTCAAGCTATTCTATATTTCTATGATATCACAACTCTATCTGTAAAATTACGGATTTAAGTCCTGGGCTGCAGCTGCCAGGCTGGAGGGATTTGTGACCTGCTCCAACTGTTTTGTCCTTTTATTCCTGAACATCCCTTCAGACTCAAAAGGTTAATGCCATTCTGTAAACTTGCCCCTTGCAGAATATTTTCTATTTCCTTTCAAGAGTATCAAAAAGACCTGTTACTCTTGGATATAAATTGTCATTGCACAGCATTGAAGTGACTGAAGCAAACAGGGCTAGTCTTTAAGGTTTTTATTATTTTGTAATCCTTATTTAATCCTGTCAATACAATGCCAGTATTAGCTGTATGTTGTGCTGGTTTGTGCTTAGAAACTGTTAATTAGGCAACTGTTGGAGAAAACCAACTTGAAAGTGTAGGAGGGAAGCAAAAGGATCGTGACTCATGTTTTGGTGTATTTGAGCCCTTCTCAGTAAACAGGTAGAGAAAAAGGCTAAAATCTGGAAAGGGTTTGTTTCCCAGTGGCTGCCTTTGGATCTGCTCAATAGTTGGATTTCTTTGTACCCTTAGGAAAGCTGCAATAACTGCCCTCCTTTTCCAGCATGCTAATCACACACACACACACAGAATGTTAACCTTGCTAAGCATTATAATGCCTAAGGGAAAATAAGAATAAGGTGTCCTGCTGTTAGGTGCTGCACAGCCCCAGCCCGGATGTGCAAGGCAGACAGGGAGTGTGGGAAATGGATATCACACAGTTCCTGCTGTTAGGATGCACTGGGAAAACTTCTGCTGCAGGATGGTAGGGCTGTGATTAGGACATGTTGGGGCAAGGGGAAAAAAAATCAAACTGGAATCAGTGTTTTTGCTTTTTCTACACAAGAAGTCTTTTGGAGTGGGCTGATACCAGTCAAAAAAATCACATCAAAGTCTTTAAGCTTTTTTAAAGAAAAACTCTTGGAAAATTTGAAAAAAACTCATTTAAGCATTTTTAAGGTAGAACTTTTAGCAATTTTCATGTTGAAGCAGTATTTTCTTTAGAGAGAGATTGAATTCCTTTTAAAGTTTCAGTGAAGCCACTTAATTTTGAGTGAAACCACTTAATTTTGGTTCAAACAAGCTACTTTACTTTTGTTTTGCTAAACCTCCTCTATTCCTTTGCCTCCTGTGCCCACTCCTCATTTGAAGCTGAACTTTCAACTTTTTTATTTCAGGTTATTTGCTTCATTCAGGAAACTTCTGGACAAATTAGGTCGTTTTGCTTTACACGGGAGACCTAGTTTGGTGCCCAGGTGAATGTCTATTGAATTGTGAATTTCACATATCCTCATCTGTGATTCCAGCCATGCCATGAAGACCCTCTTGAGCCTAGATGGTGGACGTGGATTGGTGATTCCTGCCCTGCTCTTGCTGGTGGGAGCTTCCAGCTTTTCACAATTATTTCAACCCCTTGTGCATGAGAAAAATGTTCCTTGGTTCAGACATCTTCCATTTTACATCTAGTTTGGTGTAACCTTTAGCTGCAGAATAACAGAAAAATGTCTCATAGATGGGTGATTCAGAATGAAAATAAAACTGCCAGCTTCAAATTACAGGAGAGTCGTGTCAGAGAAAGCTTTTTACCCACAGCACAACGATGGATGACACAGAATCCTCAAAGACACCAACAGAACCCCGTGCATTTTCTCTGCTGGTTCACAGTGCATGTTTGGAGTCTCCCTAATGAAGCCCGACTGATCAAATAAATGAAAAACTGCTCAACTGACAGCAATAAGCGTTTTGGGAACTGGGTTAATAATTCTTGTGTTTTGAAATGGAAGTTCTGTTTATAAACGAGGCACGAGGTATTCCCAGTGAAAGGATACTGAGGAGGTTGTGCCATCAGAAGCATCTTGGTGCTGGTCATTGTCCCTGAGACAAAGTGTCACCAGCTGGTGTGGGACATCCTTGTTTGCAGCATGGTAATGTTCTCTCCCACACATCTTTATTACTGTTTTTCTCTTACATCATCCTTGGAAAGAAGCTGTGGCACATAATCTTTGCTCTGCTGCTTTCCCTACACGTGGGACTGATTTGGGGGAGTGGGGTGTTTTCTTAGGACTTGCTCTCCTGCCCTGCCTGCTGTTCCTGGAAGCAGGAGTGGCCTCCCTGCGTGTGGCTGCCTTTGTTCTGGGATGGGCTTGCTGGTGCCACGGGCTGATCTTCCCTGGAAATGTCTCTGGTTTATCTTCTCCCTTTTCAATTGACACAACGAACAGACATCTGCACTCTCGATTCTATAAAATTCATTCTTCTTCTTCTTCTGCCAGGTTTTGGACTCCATCAATCTATGAGGACTTGTAAGTCCTGTGAGGAGCAGCTGAGGGAGCTGAGGATGTTTAGCCTGCAGAAAAGGAGGCTCAGGGGAGACCTTATCACTCTCTAAAGCTCCCTGACAGGAGGCTGCAGTGAGTTGGGGGTGGTCTCTTCTGCCACACAGGAGGTAACAGGACAAGGGAAACGGTCTCAAGTCGTGCCAGGGGAGGTTTAGGTTGGATATGAGGAAAAATTTCTTCACTGAAAGGAAGGAGGTATAGGTTGGATATCAGGAAAAATTTCTTCACTGAAAGGGTCATCGAGCACTAAATGTGGTGGCATCACCTTCCCTGGAGTTATTTCAGAGATGTGTGGATGAGGCACTTTGAGACAAGGCTCAGCAGTGGACTTGGCCTTGCTGAATTAGTGTTTGGTCCCTGTGATCTTAAAGGTCTTCTCCAGCCTAAATGATTTTATGATGCTATGCTCTGCTCTAAGCCAAAACTTGTGCCAAGCAGCTCCCAGTCAGCCTGAGCTCAAGAAGAAAATCAGTTTTGAAGGTCAGACCCTCAAGTTACTGGCATGTCAGCCACCCCGAGACAGAAGATTATTTCCTTTTTTTTTTCCTTCACTTTTTTCTTGAAATTTCAGTGTTAACACCATTGTGACCAAGTAAGGCTACAACAGCAAGTAAATATCCCATCACAAATGAATCAGCTGCACAGGGAATGGGGTGGGCAGTGGCAAGAGGGATTTGCAGTTTTGGAGGTGACTGGAGACTATTTTACTTCCCCTGACCATTTAAAGACGCCCTGCTTTGCTTTGCCTCGCAGCACAGGCTCCAAATGCAGCTGCCTTCTCCAGTCCTTGCTGGGAGCAGGAGGGCAGAGCAGCCTTGAGCAGCAGCTCAGGTTTTGGTGCTGCTCAGACAGAGCCTGTCATCCCAACCCTCCTGCTCTGGAGTGGTTTGGGCAGCTGGCCAGGCAGAGCTGCTGGTTCAGCTTTATTCTGTGTAAAAAATACTCTCTGGCACTGCACCAGCTGCCTTATCTGCTTGTAAGGATAAATCCCCCAGGGAGCCAGCCTCCAGGACCAGCCAGGATTATGCTCAGCAGGCAAAGGGAGCCAGTTGTGATGCTTGACACCCCAGCTTTGCCTTTCTAAGCCCCGCTCACTTTGAAAGAGAGAGTGTGACCAAGTTCAGGAGGGAAAATTAGCCAAGGGAAGTCATCTTTTATCTGTCTTAATTAGGCATTAATAAAACCTGTCATTGACTCTCCCCTGCAGTTATCAGTCAGTCAATGGTATATAGTATTTCAGTCAATCATCTGCCCCTTAGGGTCACTGAAGGAGTGTCCCAGCCTCACCAAAGGCAGAGAGAACCTGTTCCATGGCATCAGCTGGATTCCCATGTTGTCATGTGTGTAAAAAACCTTCTGATTATGTAGGCAGAAGCATTGCCTACTAGTAAATTCCCTTGAGATCAATGAAAAGGTTTTCCTGCACCATGAATGCACCAGAAACCAAATTACCCCTCCTCTGTCTATAAACACTCACCTTGAACTTGGCCCATCCTCCCCATGCTGGGGAAGATTGGTCTCCTCCCTTGGGGAAATAGGACTGAGACTTTAAGGGGTTAAATGAAGGGTGAAGATAAGAGCCAGAGGACAGCTTCTGTCATGTCAATTCTGGACAACAAATACAGGCTTGGAGCTCAGGCTGGGTGGTGGGGAAAACATTAAAGCAAAGCATCCACAGACCTGGAGATGTTTTCAGGTGCAGCTCCAGACCCGAAGGTGTGTGGCCATGGCTATGGTGGTTTTCTGCATGGTGCAGAACCTCAGCCTCTTCTGAACCAGCTCAGGGAGGCAAAACTGCATGTGCAGAAGGGGCTGGGAGGCTGTGATAGTGCTTTTCTCTCTGGGCAGATGTGTGCTCACCATTAAAAGCACAGGCAACTCAGACAATACATAGACAAGTAAGTAAATACAGAAAAAAGTCAAGTTTTGGGTGCTGTTTGAAAACAGTGAGTTTTGTACACCATAAGTTTTACACAAATGCATTTTTGCACGTCCATATATAATCCATATACCAGTTGGAATGAGCCATTTTGTGAGCTTGGGAAACAAAAATTTGGGAAGTATCAGCATGTGTGTGTGCCACATACACTGCATTTGCAAAACAGTAATTGGAACAGCTTTTCTGGCTTTGGTTTTGAGAAACACTGAGAGCCTGAAGAAGTTCAGCCTCTTTAGTTTCCCACTCTGGCTGTGCTGTGAGGGGCAGCCTGGTCTGCAGGAGAGAGCAGGAGCACAGAGGAGCTGAAACTCCTATTTTTGCAGAGATTTTCAGGGATGTCCTCACTTCCCAGCCACGGGAGCAAACACATCACTGAGCCCTGCCCTGGCTGCCTGGCATTGCTTCCTGCAGCCTCTCTTGGTGCCACATCCTGGATAACTCAGGTGTGATTCCAAGGGTCAGCATTGCTGGCACCTACCATCCTAAAGTAACAGACCTCCTTTCATCTGCACAAAAGGGAGATTTCATCCAGCAACACAATGTAATTCCCTTCAAAACTGCAGCTAAGACCTCTTCTATCATTCTAAGCTGTTTGTTTAATTTTCCATATTACTTAATGTTCTATTAAAATTCTCTCTTCTTAAATGCTTATTGAAGCAAACCAGAAGTGCATAAAACCAATGTAATTAGCAATAAAAATAATGCCAACCCCCAACTACTTCATTAATATGGAAAGAAGTGCAAATTGCACAGAAGCAACTTTGCCTACAGGTACAGAGCTGGTGCAGCACCATTAATGGTAATGGTACCACTGGGGACAGGGCCTCTTCTTGTTCCAACAGAGTTCACTTTATGAGAAGTATGTTCAGATTCTGCAGCAATTTTGTGCTCATTTATTGTTCTTTTTTATTATTTTTTCCTCTTATTTTTTAACCAAATCTGAGACAGTGAAGTACCTCGACGTTCACACGTCCTTCTCACCACTGCTTTGCACCAGCAGTGCCTCCAGGAGATAATTCCTCTCCCTTTTCCTTCCCCTGAAGAAGCAATTCCTTCTTTTCAACACTTCAAGCAGAGGTTTTCAGCTGTGGCAGCATCCAGTAGCTAAGCAACAAACAGCATCCCCAAACACACAATCAAGGTACAAGGGAGAAAAAATCCCCTTTGTGCACATTATAGCACAATCCAGGGAAAATTGCTGCATCATGGACACTTCTGCTTTGTGCTGAGGAGGAATCAGCTCCCACATCTGGAAAATAATCCAATGTCTGAAGTGTCAGGGTGCTTTTCACCTCCTGCCATGGGCAGAATTTTCACAGACTCTCTGAGGAATCATCCAGGCATGCAGGGTTGGGAGAACCATCACCTTGATTCCCATCCTTTGCAGGTTGCAGAGAAGAAAATCAGGACATGAGTGGAAATGCCTTATGCCCAATGGGTTATCCCATCTTGGCAAAGCTTGGAGAGGAGAGCAAGGCTGGCCAGAGCTGAGACAGTGCCACAGCCCTGTGTTGATCCCAAATACCAAATTATCCTATCCTATCCTATCCTATCCTATCCTATCCTATCCTATCCTATCCTATCCTATCCTATCCTATCCTCCCTCTCCTGGAAAATATTACCAGTAGCTAAAAGAACTGTTTTAATTACCAGTCTAATTACCAGTACCACACTGGTCTTTCTGGCTGGTGGTTGGACATTTTTCTTTTTTGAGTTGTTTGTTATTTTTGACCCTGCACTTAAAAAATACTCTTCACACTGTTGGGCTACAGCCAAGAGGCAACACCAACTACTCAGCTGTGCCTTAAAACATCCCCCTTTCACTTATTTCTTTTTGCTGCTCCCATTTTCTTTTCCTCTCCCACATACACTACTATGACTGAGCAATCTGAAGCACAATTTCCTTTTAACAGGCAAATGACTTTTAGTTGGCCCCTGAGTTATGGCCTAAGACGTGTTTCATTATACAAGCCATAAAACCTTTCCATATATTGTACATTTTGTTTCAACAGACTTATTAATGAGAAAACAAAGTTCATCACATTAAAAGAGCAAAAGCAGCTAATGGGCACCTAATCCCTTGCATAACTGACTGGATTGATAGCTCAGCAAGACTACTCTAACAAGCAAATAATAAATGCATAATGAGCTGTTTCTGATCCCCAAATCAGGCTTGTTCAACCTATTTTAGAGAAGATATTCAGAATATTATTACTCTGAGCTGAAGCAAGGCTGTGTAAGTAAAGAATTGGAGCTTAGCAGTCTCCTGTGCTGTTATATTTAGAAAGTCACTGGGAGTATGTTATTGACTGCAATCGATGAACAGGACGACCAATACATCAGCAACATTTAAAGAGGATGCTCTGGGTCAACAAATAAACTTCCCAGTCCACCAGGGATTGCTTGTTCAGCTGTAAACCTGAGCCTGAGAGCAAAAACCTTTGGTAAGAGACATGCTTGGGATGGAGTTGGGTCAACAGAGCACATCCAGAAAGAGAGAAAACCCAGATGGAAAGCAGGGGAGCAAGGGTCCACCTGGATGTTGGTCCTACTTCTGCATGAAGGTCTTCATGAATTTAGAGGCAGCAAATTCCCATTCCTTCAAGTCATCTCCACAATCTCCTAGCCAGGACATTCACCCCAACACAGCTGCTGCCTTTTTGAGCCAACAGAGGAGCACAATGGGATGATAAAAATATGGGGTGATAAAAAATGTGTGGAAAGCTTTTATTTACAGAGGTGTGCTGCTCTTACCTTCCAAAACTATGATGATGATGATGATGATGATGATGATGATGATGATGATGATGATGATGATGATGATCCATGGCTTCATTCATGAGCCCCTAGGGTCATAGCAAAGGTAGGCTGGCCTTTAGGGATGGAGATGATCTACACAGTTGTGTTGGACCCTGAAATTAATAACAACCACTGAGAAATTGCTGGCAACCTCACTGTGAGGATCCCACCCCGCATGCAAGACCTTTGGGTTGCCCTTCCTTTCTCAGGTTAAGGTGTTTTGTGGTTAAAAAGAAACTCAAAGCATTTTCTTGCCTTAAGTTACAGGAAGAGGAGACTTCTGCTTATTTTTGGGCTCATACTTGGCCCCAGCCTGTTCATCAGTGGAGCTGTGCTGACTTAACACCAGTTTGTCATCTGGCTCCTGTGTAGAAAACTCTGAAGAAGCAACTATTTTCACTTTTTTTCATCTTTTCTTAAGGCTTTTTCATGACCCTGGGAAGCTGCCATTCCTGAATTGCCCTGGTTCTCAGCAGAGAAATAAGTTCATCCCTCCCTTACCAAGGTGCAAAGTAGTTTCTTACAGCAGCACTGTGGAAATCACAAACCCTCTGCATTGTCAGGCTGTTTGGTCGGCTGTGTGGTGATGGGCTGAGCAGTGTGGATGGCAGAGCCTGATGCTCTGCATGCCTTGTGCCAAACCACATTTCCTGCACCCCAGACCTGGCTGTTGCACTCTCATGGTGTTCTCCTGGACACTTTGCAACTCCACAGTCACAAGAACTACTTAGAGATAAAACAGAGGGGGCTTATCTGGAAAATCCCAGTGCAAAGATTAAATACACAAAAACGGTTATTAAAAACATGTAACAGTGGTTGTTAATGCACTCCTACAGCTCTGAAGGAATATTTACTTATTTACATTTTTGCTGTGTTCCTGATTTCTATGGCACCGTGATTTCATTGCTTTGTCCCTTGGAAACTTTTCCTGAATTGCTCTCTGCAGCTTAGCAACCTGAAACCACCTGTATTACACGAGCCTGTCTCAGGCATATAATTCTTTCCTCAACGCCCTCGCCCATTTTTAATTCATTATTCATTGGCTTTTTATGTGTAAGTGCTGACTGCTCCTTTGGACTGGCCTGGAATTGGCTTTGCCTTTAGATTTTGCTGGACAAGATCTTCCTCGGGGGGTTAATATGGAAGTCTGTTCGATGTACAGCATTCCATGGGCTCATGACTCATGAAGTCAGACAGAGCAAGCAGCTGGGGTGGGACCTGCACCACGTACAGCAGTTTCAGAGCTGGGATGTTCAGCTTAGGAAAGAAGAATTGCCCTCAAGTTCTCTCAGTGTCTACCAGAAGCCACAGAGCAATCCTGACTGGACACCCAATTCCCAGACAGCTAAATTAGAGAGGATGGATCCCACTGAATGCACCATGGTGCTATGTGGTAGAAGCAAGATAATTAATTAATGAGCCTTCAGTGCTGAAACACCTCTTTTCACACCCTCATCGTGCCCTCAGCTGCATCACCAAATCAAAGAAGTGAGAGGTTAAGGTCAACAGAGTCCAACCCACAGGTCTACAATTACAGAATTAATTATTTCTTCTTCAGAGAAGATCCTGAACCTTCACAGGGGCTGCACAGGCAGAGGGGCAGGTCTGGCATGAGCAGCCATTGTGTCTTAATGCCAAGGTGGAAAAGAGGGGCACCTTCCAATGAGGGCAAAAAATGGAGTGCTGCATGTCATAAAGTTCAGCTGCTTGTGCTTAAAAAAATTGCTCTGCTGTTTCTAGGCTTCCTCCCTCCCCAAAAAAAAAACCACCTCAGTCTGTTTTGACAGCAGTCACTTTGATAATGGGATTTTTCACGAGGGGTATGGGAATGTTGGGCTGTGAGGATTCAACCTCGTTTCCAGCCCACATCATTGCTGCTCCCTGTAATCTGTACAGTCATCTTTCTGACTTTTCTCAAACGCCAATAAAATCTTCACTTATTTCCAGCAGTTCTGACACAGCTGCAGGTAATGCTCCCCACAGCACTGCCCTGGCTCTCAGGAGCTGCTGTGGACAGGGTGACAGATGGGGGAGTTCTGCCAACAAAAGGGTTTCCTTCTCTCTGATTTTGTCTTGCTGACTATTTTTCTCTCTTCTGAGGAGCATGTGCAAGAGGGCAGAGGGAAGTTGATGCTGATTTGGCTGGGAGAGCCACTGCTACTCCTTTCACCATGGAAAAGAGGAGAAATTTGTATGCACTGGGGGTAGGAAGGTCTGTAGTATTTAACTAGGGGCTACTAAAAGTGGAGACTTTTCTTGTGAAAACTCTTTGGTCAAGGGGAGCAGAAGAGTCACATGCCTTTTTGGTAGATCCCTGCAATTCCTTGCTTGGCAAAGGTAGATTCATGTTTCCCTCAGCAGGTGCAGGACTCCGTCAGGGCTGAAATAATAACTCAGAGAAAGCAGCTGCCCCTGTGGGATGCAGGACACCTCCTCCCTCCTTAATTTGCTGTGTCCAGCATAGGACCACAATGGTCAGACCTTAATTACTGTCTGGCGGGGTCTTCTCCTCTTTTCCAGTATATTAATTCCTATTTTACACTCTTCCACTCCCCATTTCTCGTGTTCCTTAACCATTTTGAAATCTCCACACACTGCTGGAGCAAAGAGGAAAGGCTGCCAGGTGTCCAAGGCAGCACCTGGAGAAGGAGGCTGTGTGGTGGCCCAGAGCCCTCTGTCCCAGCCACCTTTACCTCAGAGGAGAGGGGGGGGCTGCTCCCAGCACCCCTGGACTGGGATAAGTGGCTTGGAGAGCTGAAATTGAGGCCAGGATGGAGGCAGCAGGTGAGTTCACAGCTGGGCACTGCTTTCAGTACTAAAACACGGGGTAGCCCGTGGAAGGAGAGTTAAACACAGCACAATAAGTGCTCTGTGCTGAGCACACCCTAATCATCCCACTGGACTGCTGCAGAACAAGGCACCAATGCCAGAACTTCCTCACAGGTTTCCTTCAGCTGCTGGGAGCATCACAAAAAGGCTGAAGTGCTGCTCCCACCGGCTTTGTGCCAGACCAGCAATCCCAGGTGAGTTTACAGTGCAATAAATCACAGCATCCCCCCCTCCTTCCCTTTTCGTGCAGTTTTTCTTGCCAGAGGTGCATCCTGCGTGGTTCCCCTGCGCTGGGAAATGAGAGTATCCAGCTGCAAGGATTCATTAGCACTAACACCTTTTACCATTAAAAATGTGTCATTGATTGGGACAGGGCTCTGTGCCCTGGGGAGAGCACTGCCAAGCAGTCAGGCATGCGGTTGTACAAAAATTAGAGCTACAATTTGAAGCATTTTAGGTTTTTACCACTCACTCAACTGTGATGTCCCCTTTACAACATTTGTCCTTTGGAGCTGGATAGAAATCCACTCTCCCCCGGTCTGCAGCCATTCTTTTGTGTTGGCAGCGGCTCTAATTATGCGCCAATTAACCTTAATTAAACCAATTCCTGTGTAACTGCACATGCAGACAATGCGCTGAGCAAATGGCCTGACAAATATTGTCACTTTAAAGGCATAAACCCACATCAAATCCTTAATTGGAAAGTCAGATTGTAAATTGCTGCAGATTTGTAGCCTTTTGTTCTTAAAACGATTGAACAGGAGTAGTGGCCAAATACCCTGAATGCTCCCAAAACCTCGGTTGAATTAATTTTCCCAGCTGCTGAGGCCAAAATATGTTTTTTGTCTAGGAAAAGGGGATGATGGAGCATCCTTAAGTGCAACATTTGTCAGGCTGCTCTAGAGGGCGAGCCCAGCTGGAGACACCGAGCTCCCCTTCTGGAGGACGGGTGGCTTTGTGCAGATTGCTGGATTATTTTGGCTATTCCTGCTGCCACTTGCCTTGCTGTTTGTTTGGGAAAACGCTCCCCAAAGCTGAGACTGTCCCTCCTGTCGTGCCATGGAGCTGCAGTCCTGCAGGAGCGGGCCCTGCAAGCAGCAATGCAGCCAAAAGATGGTGCTCGCACACACGGCTGCTCCAGGTTCCTTCCCAAAATGCCAAACAAGCTTTCCGCAGTTCGGGATGCAGTTTTTATATTATTCTCATTTTTAGGGAGCTGCTGCTGCAAACAGCACAGTTTTTGCCTTCATTTCTCTGAGCGGAATAAGCCTCTGGGACTGCTGGTGTGTGGGCAGAGTTCTTGCCAAAGCGGTTTCATATCTCCAGTTCGGCCCTTTTGCAAAGTTTGATACAGAAGAAATAAGTTGTACTATGAAAAATTCCAGGCTCTGCATCACCAATTTTTCATCCAGTGGAAAAAAAAAAATAAAGGACCTTGAGACAGAGGAGCAAGGGGAAAAAAATTAATAACTAGCAATGAATTCAGAATTTTGTCTTCCCTTCTGTTTGCAAGATGTGTTTAGTTGGGGGGTGCGGGGAGAAAGCATTTCAAATCCTTTAATATGTATTGACTTTCTGGTGGTTCAGCTTTGTGCCGCTGAATGCTTCCCTTTCTGTAGCTAATCAAACAGGCTCTAGGCATGGAGCTTTGTGGGGAAATATTCTGCCTTGTGAATACAGCAAATAAAAGCAGAGCTAATTAAGCATGTAAATCATGCCCATATAAATTAGTTACTAACACGTTCCCTTGGCCGCTGGCGCTGGCTGCGGTGGGGAGGGGGATTTGCGGGATGGGATCCCCGAGCCCGGGGATTTGCGGGATGGGATCCCAGAGCCGGGGGATTTGCGGAATGGGATCCCAGAGCCGGGGGATTTGCGGAATGGGATCCCAGAGCCGGGGGATTTGCGGGATCCTGTGCCCGGGGATTTGCGGGATGGGATCCCCGAGCTCCGGGATTTGCGGGATCCCCGTGCCCGATAATTTGCGGGATGGGATCTCTGTGCCAAGGGATTTGCGGGATGGGATCCCCGTGCCCAGGAATTTGCGGGATGGGATCCCCGAGCCCCGGGATTTGCGGGATCCCCGTGCCCGATAATTTGCGGATGGGATCTCTGTGCCAAGGGCTTTGCAGGATCCCTGAGCCCAGGGATTTGGGGGATCCCCATGCCCGTGCAAGGCTCCTGCTGTGAGGAACTGTGTGGGAGAGGACACGGACAGGATGCTGGGAGGACGCTGGGATGGTGGCTGGGAGCTGAGGGTGGGATGGAGGGTGGCAAATGCTGAAGCAGCTCAACCCAGGGATAGGGACAAAGATTCCTCAGATCCCTCGGGGCTCCATGTGCAAAAGGATGAGACCCCCATCCATCACTTAATTGAAGCTGATGGAAATACTTCTCTGGAATAGGATGGTTTGGGATTTGGTCTGGAGTGAATCTAGTAAAAGGATGTGGCTCTGGATTAAATCACACTGCCAGGAGAAGGGACAGGAGCTGCCCCTCTGGCCCCCCTGGGATGCCCAGCAGATATGGGGGGACTCAAGAGCATTTGATGAGACTTTATGGGAATGCTGGACATTTCACAGCAGGCATGGAAGCAAGCTGACTGGAGAAAACAACCAGGGGTTGGTCTGTCTGGGAGCAGAACTCAGGACATGTGGCCTGGTGTGACGAAGAGAGAAAGAGGAATGAAAAACTTTTTGCAAATGAGGTAACAACAAAAAATGTGTTTTGGCAGCTGGACAGGTCTGTGAATTCCCAGACAAAATATAGATGGGCTAAAAATTGCTGCCATCCTCAGGAACAGTGCCAATCCAAGATGTGAATGCAGAACTAAGATTTTTTCCTCAGGAGCATTTTTTTTTTCTCCCAAGCATCCCATCAGCCTTCACTGGGTGGCATCACTGCACATCCCTGGCATGTGCAGGAGGGCCCAGGAGAGATCCTGTGAGCTGCTGTCCTGGCTCTCCATCTCCCTCACATTCCCAGAAACCCTGCACAGACACAGCAAGACCATGAAACGCACCCGAGGGCATCCAGATCGCTTTTCATTAAGGAGAACAGAAGAAGCACCTGGATGGATCCCAGGGGGGACCAGAGCAGTGGGAGCTGAAGGAAGAGCAAGCTCTGGGCTCCAGGACCAGAGGAAGTTTCTTCTGGAGAGCAAAGGTTGGGTGGGAAGCCACAGACAGCAAGCTACAAAATGCCAAATGCTGAGCTATTCCAGATGTTTTAATTTTTTAATTGAATATAAAATAAAAATTGTCCTCACCTTTTGCAAGATCTGGGGCCATGAGGTAAAAGAGCACATTTTATCATTCCTACCTGTTTGAAAGCAAGAGCCTGCAGGAATCTTCTGAGAGCAGAGTTCATTTTTCTGAATGTGCTAAGCTGACCTTTGCTGCACCAGGCCCAGGAATCGCCTGCTCACCAGGACTTGGGTCCAGGCTGTCTTCTGCAGCCAGTGCCATGCCCTCTCCTGCCTGGGAAGCCCCCAGACAAAGGAGATGGAGGCTTGTGATGGAGTGGTTGGGCCATTCCCCTGGCTGGCTTCAGTCTGTGCTGCCTGGACACTTCATCTGTTGTTTCACACCTTGCTGGCAGGGCAGGAGAGCTGATGGTCCCTGCTAGGACAAGGTGTGAGCGCTGGGGACAAGCTGCACTACAGCTATGAGTTTAAAATGAATTTTTTCCCCTTGTCTGCCATCAGTGAAGGATTTTTCTATGACAAGCTCTTGGGTACTAATAGACTGTCTGGTAGCAGTGGAAGGAGCAGCAGAGCAATTTCCAGTAGCTCTGGGCAAATTCAGTTATATTAAAATTAAATAGCCACGGGAGCTCGTTCACAAACTTTTGCCAACTGAAGCTCAGAAGACACAAGGAAGAGGCTCCTCAGAAGCTTCCTTCAACCACAGATCCCAAGAGGATCCAGCTCTGCAGTGACAATATCCATGCATGGGATTCAAATGGAGTCAAGTTCATTGCAAATCAAGCTGTTGGGCAGGTCCCCCAGTACTTCCTTCCTTCCCACAGCAGAATTTCCACACTGTCGTTACTGCAGCTGGCTCTACCCTTCCCAGCTCCTCCTGAAGTCATTGAAGGAGTGCCCAGCATGCCAGCACAGATGTGTCACCCTCACCCCGTGCCTCCTGCTGCCCTCAAAAAAATTCCTGCTGCCTCCAGCAGAACTCTATGGATGAGCAGAGGAGAGGAGCCTGGGGAAGGCACTGACTCTGGTGTTGAGTCCCAGACCAGGGATCTGCAGCCCACAGCCACCAGCTGAAGGAAACACCTGGGCAGCAAATGTGTCCCCCAGGGGTACCTGCTGCTCACAGGCAGGGTGGGAGTGATGCTCCTCTGGCTATGATGACACCTGAAATTCTCCTGTTCTGGAACAGATATTTTGGGTCACCTTGGGGAAGGTATTTAATCTCCCCGTGTTTCCATTCCCCGAGTGAGAGACAGAAACAGCAGCACTGCCTTCCTTCCAGCAGAGTAAGTGCATTAAAGATTGCGAGGTGATGGGAGTGCTGGAAGGGCCTCGATGGAAGAGATTCATTTGAATGCATTTGTTGTGCATTACTCACTCAGCCCTGAGTTTTAATCTTCTTCTCCTCTCCATCATTGTAACCTAAATTTCCTTGTGCCGTCTCACCAGAACTCAGTGCCAGTTTAATCCCTGCCTCGTTTGAGTGATTTCTCCAATTTCTCCTTTAGCAGATGATGAGGTTTATGCCAGCCCTCATCCCTCCTCTCAGTCTATCCCAGGAGAGCTGTGAACACTCCCTGCATAGGGAGCACCAGCGGTTTATCAGGAGCTTGTGCAACTTCTAGGATAATCCCTCTTCTGTTTTTCCAGTCTAGTGGCTTGTGGTTCACAGCCTCTCCCAGACCTGCTGCACCACCCCGTGCTGGGGAGGGGGAAGTGTTGGAGGGAAGTTTTCCACCGAAGCACAGCAGCCTGCTGCTCCTCCTGGCTCCCTCGGGATGTTTTGGTGTGGGCAGAGGTGCCTGGGCACCTTTTGCTCGTGCATGTCCTGTGTTCCACAGGGATGCAGCTGGCAAGCTGGGAGAGCAGCAGCATAGAATCAGGGAACGGGCTGGGTTGGAGGGGACCTTAAAAATCATCCTGTCTCAACCCCCATGGACAAGGACACCTCATCCTACACCAGGTCACTCAGAGCCCCATCCAGCCTGGCCCCGGACAATTCCAGGGGTGGAACATCCATAATTTCAGCTGATCCGTCTTGGTTTGTTAACTTCCAGCTTTTTTGACTGTTTTTTTTCCAGCAGGATTATTTGTTACTCTATTATCCAACAAATCCTGGCTCACATAGGCAGAAATGTGCAGGAGGCATATAATTCCCAATTTATTAGCTTGGTTCACATGATGTTATCGAGAATTGATTGTAATGCTTAGTGGCATTAGCAGTGCCTCCCTATCATAACAGCGACATTTACTGCCAGATACACTATTTGTGCAGCAGTTGTGTTACACCACAAATAATTATATTACTTACATTCAATTTGTAACATTACACATAACACAACTGCGTCTGCTGCACCATCTCATACTTCATTAATGCCCTAGGCAGAACAGCCTCACATAAATACCCTCCTTGGCACTTTTCATTGAAAATTATATTCTACTTATTATTAAAGCGTAGATCAAAAATGACATTTCCCGACTATTAAAAATACAGAAAGAAAAGCCACTGCTGTATTAAAAAAGAACACCAAATAAAATTAATTGCTCTGAAAATGTTCACTCTACAAATTTAAGGAGATTCTGTCAGGTTTGGTAAACCCCAAATATGATGAATCTTATTTTCCTGCATTTCTCTGCAAATTCCCAGCAATTCTGTGTGTCCTTGCCTTGATAAAAAGCACTAGCACAGGTTGCCTAGAGATGCTGTGCATGTCCACCCCTGGAATTGCTCAAGGCCAGGTTGGATGGAGCTCTGAGCAACCTGGTCTAGTGGAAGGTGTCCCTGGCCATGGCAGGGTGTTGGAAATGGATCATCTTTAAGGTCCTTCCCAACATAAACCTTTCCATGATTCTGTGACAATGTCCCAGGTAGCCTTCTAAGAGAAGCAGATGTTAACAAATAATATAATGGGACATTTCACCACAAGAACGTTAAATTTCTTTCACTTTGGAAGTCTTTTGGGTGGCATCTACTCCAGGAACAGAGCACAGTCCTTGTAATTTCATCAAAGCTACAAAGACAGTCTACAGGAACACGCCCATATCTCCTAAAAAACTCTGTAATAAAAAAATGCACCTTGACCCACACAGCCAGCCCTTGTTTGAGGAGGTCTCTATCCTCATGAAAATAAACCCACCAGGTGTCAAATTAAAGGCTTGTGGGTTTTTTTAAACATTTAAGGGCACATTATATGACCTGTGCCATGCTGTGGGAAGGGATATCAAAGAGGTTATTTGTAAAATAAAATACCAGGAGCTGAGGTCAATTGTCACCCCAGCTCGTGGTGACAAATTCCTGTTTGTGTCAGCCACTGAACAGTGATATCGAAGTCTAACCCAGCCAAGGTTTAAAGGTCAAGTCCACTTAGCCTTGTAAAACAGCTCTATCTGGAAGTTTTGGGACGATTCAGACAGCAGCCAGGTGGATTTAAATAAATTACAGAACTTTTAGGCGTTTCCAACAAGCAGGAGCGTTTTCAGCTTTCAGTACAGGATGAGGTGAGGAGGGCAGAATGCAGATTGGAAATATTTGCACATATGATATAAAAGCACACAATAATCACCTTTTTGTGAGACAAAGAGACAAGACTTGGGCCATCTCTAACTTAGGACCTAAAAAATAATGGAGAATTTTAACATATTTTTGAAGAACTCTCTAAAAACTAATGGCAGTTGAAAGACAGATGAAGCAGCTATTTTATCTGGCAAGCTTCCATGCAAAATTTCCTGCTGATGCTGGCTCAGACAGATGGAGATTTGAGAGGAGGGGGAAGAACGAAGCGCCATAGGGCTTTATTGGATGAGCCTTGAAAGGTTTCTGCAAGCTTCTATCGCAAGGTTTATGAACCTTGTGCTTGTTAACTTCAGTTTTGCTCAGTGTTTTAACCCTGCTTTATCTCCTGTGGTCCAGATGACACATTTACACATCTTTAGAAAATTTAGTGGGATGCTCTTCAAACAACGTGTGACTCTGCACCAGGGAGGGCAGAAACTTGATGGTTTTACCTCAATATATAGAAGTTTTTCAAAGTCACTGTAGAAAGTGCTTTTCTCAGAAATGTCTAGTTTGGTTAGATCATGCAAATTTAGTGCTGGCTGGTGCTTCTGTAAGATGAAGAGTAAGAATAACTCATGAATATTTCATCATTTGTCTCTGCACTGGTCAGAAATGGTAATTTGAGCTCCAAACTGTAGAGATTTAGCAAAAAGAGTTGGACACTCAGAGGATAAAAATAGAAAAAAAATGCTTTTGAAGGATTTTTCCTTGCTAGTGCTGGTATGTAGACAAGTTGCCTAAAGGATATGAAACTGGAATAATCTATTGAGGTCACATATTTGGGTTGTGCTGCTGAAGCAATTCTTGATTTGCAGTGCATTTAAAACTATAGTATCTTCTTTATTTACCCCTTTTTTCCCGTCAGACTAAAACTGAAAGCCCCATGTCACCCGGGATCTCTGGTAAAGTGTCACACAGAAGACAGCATGGTCCTCATCCACCTGAGGCTTGATGTGCACCAGCATCTCCCCATTTCCCTCAGGACCTGAGCACTGCCCTGGAAAAGCTGTGAAGGGGAAAGTGTCAGCAAAGGTGCATCAACCTGAATTCTTCTTCATTTATCTCTTACCTTTACCTTTTGTAATGCCCATAGCAAGCTGCCTTACCCTCTTTCATGCAATTGGCCATCCCATGAGAGACCCTAAAATATTCAAACCAGTGTTTGTGGAATCACTGAATAATGGAATGGTTTAGGTTGGAAAGGACCTTAAAGATCACCTTGTTTCCATCCCTTGCCATGGGCAGGAACACCTTCCACCAGACCAGGTTGCTCAGAGCTCCATCCAGCCTGGCCTTGAACACTTCCAGGGATGGGGCAGCCACAGCTTCTCTGGGCAACCTGTGCCAGTGTTGTTTTCTGTAACCAGCGTGCACTAATAATTTGCTCCCATCTTTCCCAAATACTAAGGGATCTGGGTTTGGGCCACGTTAATTTGGGAGTGGGAAATGCCCAAATTTCTCTACGTTGTGACCTAGCATTAGCACTTGAAAAATCATTTTTTTCCTTGTACTGAGGAATTCAGGTGTTTTTTACTTTTTCTATTTTTTTTTTAGGGGGATGGATGGAAATTGTGTCCTGCTATTCACTAAACTCTGAAGCTCATGGAAATATTGTACAGCTCCAGGAAAACAAATGGTTACAATTTTTAAAACTACCATTTCTCCAATTTCTCAACTGGTTCCTTGGTTCCTTTCTCCAGCAAGAGGAGGGGGAGAGACCAGCCACAAGCAAAGTCTCTTCCCAGTAGCTCAGATTCTGACTCTCCCTCTCCTTGGCACCTGGAGCAGGCTGTCTGCTCTGGACTGGAAGTTTCTCATCAGACTCACATCTCAGCCTTGCCACCTGACATGTTATGACAAGCTTTTAACTTTGGAGCAGCGGTGCGTGGAAACATGTCAGTGGTTTGGAAGGAGGATGGCACAGGCTGCCAGATCCAGCTCCTGCCACAGGGGTGTCAGCCCCTCTGAACCCCACACCCATCCCAGCCATGGCTCCCGGGGAGGGAATGACCTGGGATGCTCCAAATGGCCTAGGCAGACCTGAGGCAAAGGTGTGACCTCCAAGTAAGAGACTGGGAGCTAAGAAGTGAAGCTGGGTGGCATTTTTCAAGGAATAGGTGTTTATAATTTGCAGGACCAAGGCTGTCTAAGAACCCAAAAAGAGGGCTGGAACTGGAAATTTCCAACTGGGATCAGCTAGTTAACAAGGGACAGCATGAGCTCTGCTGGTTTATCTGTGCCTATTGCTCCTGGTGCTGGAGGGGAAATACAAGATGATTCTGGAAAAATCCCAGAGATGAGTCTACGCTTCAGAAGGCTCAGCTGGCAAGAGATAAGGAGCAGGAGCTGGTGCAGATTTCATGGTTTCAATGGCTTGTTCTGTGTTTACCCCCTCACTGCTCTCTATCCATTTAGGCACACCTGAGTGACACCAAAAAAGGCTTTCCACAAGGAGCTGTCCCTGCTTTCCCTGCTGTGGGTTTTTTGTGGATGTGTTGAGCTCTGAGGAGATGGTCACTGCTGGCAGAGCTGGCTCCTGATCCATCCACGCTGAGCCCATCCTGCTCCCTGCCATTGCTTCATCCCAAGAAGGGATTGAGCAGGTGAGAGCAGCCCCTTAACCAGCTCTGTGACCCCAGGGTGCACCTGGGGGATGACCCACCATGGTCCCTTCCTATTAGTGGCACCACATATTAGTGGTTAATCTTTTTTCTTCTGCCTTCAGTCAGAGTTGGGATAGAAAGCACAAGAGACAGATTTTTGTGTTCCGACTCAGTTGTTTATTAATTCTTATCTATAGAACAGAGAGTTCTGTAGCACTTCTAGCTAACAAGCTAAAAGCGAGAAAATGGAGCTGCATCTTGCTCATTACAAGGTCTTTTAAGGCCTATCCAATTAAAAACTAACACCTATATCATTTATACTTTTGACCCAATAACCAAACACCTGTGAGCCACACTGCAGTACTTTCTAACCAACCAAAAACTACTACCTGAAACCAAGAAGAAGAAGGATCAAGATGGAAGAAAAAGAACATCAAGAAGAAAGGAAGGAGGAAGAAGAAGGAAGAAATAGAACCTCCATCTTGTCCCATACCTATTACTATGTTCTAAAACCCCAAATTCCAAACCCTTCACTATATGATATTACACACTTCTATTTAAACTACACACCAGTGACTCTAACTCCATCACTCAAATTTGAAAGCCTTCTCCAAGGCCTCAAGTCAAAAGCAATGTTCTCCTGGAGGCCAGTGTCAGAAAGCACAGAAAGTTCAAAATTTCCAGGCTTCAGGGTTCCAACACCTTCCAACCTGTGGAAGAGACTTTCCGTGGTTCTCTGCGTTAATGAGCACTCAGTTCTTCTGAAAATATGGTATTAATTAGCCTGTTTGACATTTTAAACAACCTTTGCCTCGAGCTGAGAGTACAACTCCAGTAATTACAGCAGGGCAGCACTGAGGGCAAGCAGTGTGACCCAGCCAGTGTCCTACAGCTGAGACCTCTTCATCCCTCTGCCACAACTGTCTCACCCCAATCTGAGAGAGCTGTCACAGGCCACATCCAGGCCAGGGTGTGCATTGGGCACAGCACCAGCACTGGATGACCCCCAGACAGGGCTCAGCCCCTGGGCATGGCCAGCACAGACGTGTTCCTGAGGAGCAGGATGGGCTGGGGGGAGCTGGGTGCTGCAAACTCCTCTGTCCGTGTGCAGCATGAGAAGAACTCGGTCATGGCCAAGTTTCAGTGACCAGCCACAGGAAAAACCTCACAGCCTTGTCACTGTCTGGATTTTCAGGAAGGAAGAACCCTTAACCCTGCCTGAAGGTTGCTCCTCCTGGGGCAACTCAGAGAATTTCTTGGATGGAGTGAGCTCCAGAGCAGGGTTGATGCCAGCTTGCCTGTTGCTGGACCATTTCATGGGCAGATAAGATGCTGGAAAAGTAAGAATTGGCTGAGCTGCCACCATCAGCACTGAGAGCACTGGTTGTCCTTCCCTCCCTGCCCCACTCATGCTCTGTAGGGTCCTTGCTATTCCTTCCCTTAGGAAGCATCCTTCACCTTGCTGGATGGCTCACATGTCCTTGCATCAGGACAGTGGCTGGTGTTACCCAGGAGAAAAATTCATGCTGACAAAAAGGGGAAAAATGAATTCCTGCTCTCTCAGTGCTCCCAAATCCATCCTGCAGCAAGGGCTGCATTGCTGCAACACTGCTGGCTTCCTCACAGCCACTGAGTTATCTTCAGGTTTAATTGTATTGTGGGCTTTTCTGTGATCCATTTGTTTTAATTGAATATTCCTTGGCTCTGGTTCAATTCTACACCAACCTCAGTCCCAAGAGAGGCCTTGGAGTCTTATAATGAGGTCAATAAGCTACTGTGAAATTCAGAGCAAATAGGGAAAAAAGAAAGACTCGGGATAGGTCACTCACAATTTTAAAGAGCAGGAGCCATCTCTCCCTGGCAGGCTGCCCTTTTCTCCCTGTAATCTGTCCCACAAATAGGATGGGAGATAACTCGGTGGCAGATCCCTCCCCTGGACTGATAAAAGAGGATTTAATTTGCCAGCGTGGTCTTGGCACTGCAGCACAATATTAGAATGATGACTCCCCTCATGCTCAATGCACTTTCAAACCTTATTTATAAACTTTGAAAAAAGGCTCTGAGGGTTCATTATCCTTTGGATGAAAAAGAAGAAAAACAGCACATATGTCTTGAAGTTTCTCTTATTTAATACCTGCAATTAGTTTGTCTGATGCACTATCTTGCATCCAAAAAAGGTTAGCCTCCTGTTTTCAGAGGAAAAGAAAAAAGAAAAAGGAAATTATCACCTCTGTAGATGGGAAAGCAAAGGCAGAAAGAGGGCAAGAGAATGTTCTGTGGAGCTGGGAAAAGATCACATCCCTGATTATCACAGCAGTAATTTGATCACAAGTCCTGTAACTTTGAGGGCGGACTAGCTAATGATGCAATTAGTAAGGAAAATATTCATATTGCTGCTTGAAATGTGCTGGGCAAATCTGTCACTTATTTTGTTATATATCTGTGTATCTACAGCAGGAGTCAAGTTCAGAAAATCCTTTTTGTCTACCCATTAAAAAAAAAACAAAAGCAACCTTCATGGCTCTTTCCTTAAGTCCCAGCATTCAGGGCAGTGAAGGATAATGTTATCATTAGTAGAGAAAAAAAATACACATCTTTTAGTCTTATTCCCTGAAAGAAAACAATTGGCTCTTTATATAAAGGTTGCTCTGCCTGTCTTTTTATCAGATTCTCCTTAAAAACTCCTGCATCCTCTGCCCAGTGTTTACCACATTTGCTGGAAGCATTGAGCTCTCAGCAGGAATTACATCCATGAGTTTTGTGTCCTTTAGTTAGAAATGGAAAGGCAGGAGACAGAGCCTACTGGAAGGAGCAAGCCTTGGGAAAAGCCTTTGGAAATGAGGAAAGGGAGAGGGTCTGGATACATAAAAAAGCCCCAAAGACCTGAAACCAGGATTCCCCAGCACAGGATCCATGGGTGGTTGGTGCCCTGGCAATTGGCTGAGAAGGGCTCACCAGCAATTCCTGGGAATCATCTACTGGTGGGACATATCCTCCTACTTCTCCAACCATACCAATTTGAAGAACCCATTAATGTTAGAAATTATTCAAACTGAAAAAAAAGACAAACAAAATCAACCTTTCGTGTGATTTTGATAGCTCCAATTTCAGAAATAGAAAGGGAGGGATTTTGTTAGTGTATAAATCTTCTTGAGGTCAGAGAGTTCTTCCTCTCCGTGTCCTGCAGGACAAGTGACTGGAGAGAGGCAAGGAGAGACTTTTATTTGTGTTGCTTTGCATTTAACCTCAATTTGGAGGTGGTACAAAGTGAGACCTGAAGGGTGGTGGCTCTTTGGCTGTGACTGAAACTCTCTGATGGCTCCTAAACCCCTCATCACTGGGGTTTTGAACTGGGTAAACAGGGAAACAAATGCCTGTGTGCTAATCCTGTTAGTGAGTGAGGCTTAGCCTGGGTATCTGTCAGCAGGAACCTCTTCCCCCAGGCCTTGGTAGCCTTGATTTCTTAGCCAAATCTTCCTGCTGTGCATGAATTATCCCATCACAGAATATCCAGAGCTGGAAGAGACTCACGGGGACCATCGAATGGCCCACACAGGATCAAACCCACAACCCTGGCTTTATTAGCACCATGTTCCACCCAGCTGAGCCAGTCTCAGGGTCACCACTGAGCCCAGCAGCAGAGCAAGCTGCTCCCATGGTGCTGCCCAGACCAGCTCAAGGCAGTGATGGCACGGGCAGCATCAGCTCACCGAGGCCACCGTGTCACCTGCCAGCCCAGCAAGGAGGGGACAGCTCACCATGTCCTCACCACAGCCCTGGCTGCCACAGGGGAGCCATGCCCTGCATGCCATGGTCTGCATGGCACAGAGAGGACGTGAAAACCCACGAGGAAACTGCCAGCTCCTCCCTGGAGTCTTCCCTGGAAGCCAGGCCGTGGGCAGCCAGACTTTGGGAATTTTCATTTGCTGCCCATCAGCTGCACTGTGTCTTGCAGGAATTTAAATACTCCTGGTTTGGGTTGATCCTGAGCAGAATCAGCAAGAGGAAAGGGAGAAGCCTGTGCTGCAGGGCAGCTGGTTCCAGGCAAAGCTGATTTGGGGAGCAGGCTTGTCTAACAGCATTTCATTTTCCACTGCTAGAGCTGCACGTCGACAGATTTTCCAATATCTTCCTAAATCCCAGTAGCCTGCTTGAAAGTGCTGTTTCTTTATCAGACCATTTATGGCCCTTCTGAAATGTGAGTCTCATTGGCTGCATCCAAACCTTGTGCTTGGAGAACATTCCTAATTAAAGCACATTGGGCCTTTGGGGAAGGAGGGGCTGCAAAGCATTTCCTAAATCACTTTCTACTGGAATTTCATTGTGAGAAAATACACCTGAAGGATGGTGCAGGGATTAAGATTGAGACAAATGTGAGTTTGGTGGGTCAATTATACTTTGAGAGTATCAGAAACACGGGAAGCCCAAGTGATGAGCCCAGAGGGTCTGACATAGAGGTTTCACTCTCCCAGAAATACAAGTGCCTTAAAACTGCTGTTAATTTACTGACATCTTTTTATTTTAGAAATGCCTTAGAGCTGTTTTCTTCAATCATTTTGGAATGTGAGCTGAAACAAAGCCGTCCAGGCTGAACCAGAGGGATAAACCTGCCATTTCCCCAGTGTAATAAACACCAGTTTATTACAGAAATGAAACCATCTCTCATCAGACAGGTCCTACAGATGTTGTGCCATAGACTTTCTGCTGCCTCCCACGCAAGAAACCATCAGGCAGGAAATAAGGACATGAAAAACAGGTTTCTGCAGCAGTAAAGCCGAGCTGGTTTGATGGCTGATGCAGGATGACGTGAGCACTGAGCTCCAAGGAGGAGAGTGTAGATGGATCTGAGTCACCTTCCTCCTGGCACCACCAGCCTTAGCTTAAACACAAAATACTTTGCAGTTGTTGTTTCTGCTGCTAAACTTCTTTCTCTGCAAAGATCTGAGCACGTTTTGATTGTAAATGGTGTAATCTGGGTTTGTGCTGATGCTGGGGAAGCAGTCCAGGTTCCTTGCCCAGGTGTGGGGAGAGGGCCTTGGCTCCATGAAATAATTGTGCAGTGCCCTGGAGCACCCTCTCCTGTGGAAAAGGAGTGTTGATAAAGCAACTCTGATCTCACTGGGCCAGCAGTGAAAGCCTGCCAGGAGGCTGGCTGTGGGAGCAGGGAGAGGATGAGGATGGGGACTGAAATATTCCCGTGTCTGCATCAATTTACCTGAAAAATGGGAGGGGCTCATACAGATGAACTGCCCTGAGTGTTGGTGAAGTCTAGTTCAGGCTGAGTGCAGAACAGAGAGATAGCTGGAAGCTTTCTTGAATGGTCATTAGGGTTTAAAAACTCCCCAAGCCCCTCAGTTTGGTTGTTCAAATGTAGAGAATTTGCTGGGCAACACAAAGTTACAGGTTTATTGTGGTTTGGGATGAATTGAGTGACTAAAGTGCAAAGCAGGTGGTGTAACAAGGTGGAGGATCTCATGCTTATCTGCACCTGCTGTGCATTTGGCCCACTGCAGTAATGATGAAAAGGATGAAAGATACTTTTTCCTGCTTTTCCTACCCCTGTGGCTTTGGAATGCTTTAGTAGATGTACAATGAACAGCTGCAAAGCAAAGCATGTTTTTACCTGCCAGCCACAGCAGCAAAGTTGTGAAGTTGATGTTTTATGAATGCCAAATTACCCCAAGCTGGGACAATCTGCAGGAGATACAAAACAGTGTAGAGCAGAAAGAAAAAAAACACAAAGCTTGGGGGTGAAAAAAACAGTAATAACTTTTGGAGCCAGTCTGAGTCCTTCTCCAGTTTGTTTCTTAAATCTTGGCTTTCCTGGGATTGCCTGTGCCTCTGGTGACTGTAATGGGATGTATGTGGTGGGAAGGTTGCATTTCTGAAGGCTCAGTTTTATCCAGTTAATGAAAAATAAAAGATGAACCCTAACCAGGGGCAAGGAAAAGTTAATGGGAACGATGTGGTTTGTGTGCTACTCTGCCTGGTGACTGGAACTCCCACCCAGGGCTCTCTCTTGTGGTCACTTTACAGCAGGCACAGCACTGAGCAGGCTGGTTATAGCCCTTTCTTTTCACGGGAGAGCTTGGCAAAGGATTGCCATCATAACATGGGTGTTTCATCTCTGCTGAATGTATCTGCTGACGAGAGAAAAGCAATGATGTGAGGCATCAACAGTTCTGGCAACGTGCCTCGTGCTTCTCCCATGTGACACCTTCTCCCGTGCTTTTCCTCTCAGGAGGATGAGAAATGTGTCTGGGAGAGTACAGTTTTTTTATTTAGGCTTGAAATATGTGTTTCTGGAGCACATCCTCTTTGACTTCTCAGTTCTCATGAGGCAGAAAACTAAAAGTATCGCTGGCACATCTTCATTGCCTTGGGATCCCCAGTGGGGATCGCAGAGCTTAACTGATTTTAAAGCCTAGTGCTTCCCAAAACGACACTTTTGGGCAGCCTTGGTATGGCACAAAGCTGCCAGTGCCATCTCCAGCTCTCAGAAATGAGCAGGGCACATAAATGACCTTTCTTTGCTGGGTCAGGGAGATGAGCTACCATCTGCTTGAAAAGCTGGAAATGAGATTTCCAGCCTGTTGATATTCCAGCTTGGCCAGCTGCTTTCCAGAAGTCGGGTGGTGGGATATCTCATTTGTGTGCTATAGCTCATAACAGGAGTGATCCTTTCCCAATGTTTCTTTGTGCTGTCTCCTCAGACTCTTTTTGTTCATCTCACTGTTTGTATTTTAATTTCTAGCTCAGGGTTCAGGGCTAAGCAGATTCAGCACCTAATGAGGCAGGTTTGCTTTAGTCTGGTCAAACATCCAAGTACAACATCTTCCTTCCTTCACCCAACCCTAGAATAACAGTCAGGACTCACCAGACCTAAAAAAAAAAAAAAAAATCATCTAGTGTCAGCTACCAGACACTTAGCTGGATTCAAGTGTTTGGCAGCATCATGCTCTGGGGATGCAGATCTGTCCCACTCCCTGAGCCCTGTGCCTCTCAGTCTGGCTGTTTGCTCTGGCAAACGTTAGGCTAATAAAAAAAAATAAAATCCTTGCTTCTTAACAAGCCAAGAATGTGGCACCTAGATGGAAATTTAATGAGAGGATGTGAGGAGCAAAGCTGACAAAGCAGTGACCTCTCCTGTGAGGTGAGCCAGCCCCAGTCCATCCCGAGGCACTGGGATTAATGAACACCTTGGTTCCAGCCCAAAGCAAATGGGCATTAGTTCTATCACAGGGCTGGTTTATTGGGATGCCAATTTCACAGCACTGAACTCTGGGCTCCAGAGAAGCCTTGAGCTGAGCCAGCACAAAGAATCATTGAATTATCTGCAACTTCTACCACAAGCACGTCCCGGGGTCAGGGCTGGAGCGACCTATCTGAGCGTGGGTTGGCCACCAGATATGATTAACAAATAAATTATTGAAGAGGCATGCGGGGTTTCTGTATTTGGTCTGGTTTAAAATGAAAAGTAATCTGCATAAATTATCCTGGCTGCATCCAAAGCAGTGTGGGCAGCAGGTGGAGGAAGGGGATTCTGGTGAGATCCCACCTGCAGTGCCCCATCCAGCTCTGGGGTCCCCAGCACAGGAAGGACGTGCACATGGAGTGAGTGCAGAGCAGGGTGATGAGGGGGCTCAGGGGGATGGAGCACCTCTGCTCTGAAGGCAGGATGGCAGAGCTGGAGCTGTTCAGCCTGGAGAAGAGAAGGATCCAGGGAGAACTCAGAACACCCTCCAGTACCTACAGGGGCTACCAAAGAGCTGGGGGGCATGCAGTGATAGGACAAGGAGGAATGACTTTAAACTGACAAAGGAAAGTTATAAATTAGCTTTTAGGAAGAAATTTTTCACTGTGAGGGCGGTGAGGCTCTGGAACTTGTTGCTCAGAGAAGTCTGACCTTGGTCTCTGGTGTTCTTGCCTTCTTCTAGCCATTCAGTGGTAGCTGAGATTAACTTCTTAAAATAATGAAAAACGTGAATCTGTGAACTTGTTGCACATTGAATGTCAGCCTTTCAAGCCTAGTATTTTTTTTTTTTAATATTAATGTGTAGAGCGTGTTTGTCTGGCATTAACTTCCATTCCTAGGACATCCATACCAGAAAGGACCTTGTCAAAGACCTGCCTTTTTAGGGCCAAATGTTCTTAGGAGTTTAAGATTAGACTTTATTTACTGCAGACTGTACAGACCTCGCTGGGAGATGGCAAGAGATCAGACAAGAGTATCAGAATGATCCCCTTTGGCCTATTTGTCTCTTTGTACAAGCAGTGATTATCTTCTATGTAAGCCCTCCTTGGCTTTAGGAAGGGTTTAAAAAGAAATAAATCTCCCAAACATTAAAGTTAATGAAATTAATTACGTATTTAAGAAATAGAATTGCTTGACATAGGGTCAAGTGAGACAGTATGGCAGGTCCTGGTGGATGGGGAGGGAGGGAGGGAGACAGTGGGGATGCTCTGACACTCCTGCCCAGGCAATGCCTGGCCACAACAACTGCTCCAGTATTTCTGAAAGGCACCCAAGTGTGTCCTGTACACAGCTCATGTTCTCAATGCCTAATTAAGCACGAGGTCCAAGGTTGTGTGGAGATGATCTACAGGTCTGTGTCTGAGCTGTACCACGTGCCCATGCCTGTTTTAGTTCCATAAATTAAGTCACTTTAGTTTTATACATGTTAGAGGAAGTAATTTAGGTGCAGCAGGTCTCTCTGGCAGGAGCCAGGGGACGGTTTTGGGTCTTGCAAAGATTAATCTGTTCTCTTTAAGTGCTAATCCTGACATGAGAATCCTAAACACCTTTCTATTACACCCCATTACCCAGATCCATAAATCTGGTCAGGAAAAATCGCCTTCCAGCAGTGGGAAGTGATTCATTTTTGGTGTGAGCAGAGTCCATGCAGGTTTGACATGAGGTTTTAGCAAGGTAGCAGGAATTAAAGGGCACATCTTGAGCTGATGAGACATTTGGTTATCAGGATGTTTAATGTCACAGTGTAAATAATCTCTTACCACTCCATTAAATGAGAGGTTTTCAGGGCATGCAGCTATTGTTAATGACTGCCTCCTAATCCTGACTTTCACAGTGTGCTAACCCAAGGTCTCCCAGTGCTTTTTGCAGAACACAACTATTTTCCAGTTAGGACTGCCCAGGGAAAGGGATGCAGGGCTGAAATGCACAATGAGAGCCCAGCAGGGGCAATGAATCCCTAAGGCCATTGCTCAGGGGTGCTTATTTACCCAACTTGAAAATAAACCTGCTGCTGGGAGGAGGGGACAAACCTTTTTCCAGGTTTAACCAGAAAGGAAGAGGAATGCACATTGCTAAAAGACAGAAATGATTCCATAATTGACACAAATCTGAGTCTAGAAGACCTTGATTTTTGGAAATACATTGAAGTGCTCCTCTAACAGCTTTATTTTAGACACTATCAGCACTCACAGTGAGGTTTTTTTTCTGTGGAGGGATTAAATAATTATGCAAAAACAAATTAAACCCAGCAAATATTTGCAGTGCTGTAATTCCTTGGGCAGTGCCACGACAGAAAGCAGTGCAACACTGGAGGAAAGCTGATAAATGATATTAATTTAACTTACAATGAAAGAAAAACAAAACCCAAGCCCTCTTCATTTGATGCTTGGAAGGACTTCAGACAGGGGGTCAAAACTGTCAGCACATCTTGAGGGAATTCTCTGCCATGCAGTGACAATTGTGGGGCCCTCCCTGATGAAAGAAGATGAGAAGTTTATCCCCTCGTTGCACTACGCTGTGACACTGCTCTTCACCTTTCAACAAGTCCAGCTCTTGCTGATGTGTGATATTAGGGCTGTGAAGGTGACCTCCCCTGGCAGCAGTGCCAGGTGGATGCTCCTGAGCACTGGGCTCTGCAGGTTTGCACAAGAAACTGCTTACTCCTGAGCCTGGCTCCTGGCTGAGAGGTTTTATTTTGGATGTTTGTCAGTTAATTTCTGTGCTTCACGTATTTAAATTACTCAGACGATAAAGTAAATATTTTATGATGTTCTAATGTGAAAGCTAAAATCACTCCTTTAATGCAGAGGTAGCAGCAGTTTGCCAGCCCAGTTGCTGAGGTCCATCCTGGGGCTTGTGTCAAGGTCCTGTGAGGGGTTTTGTTTGCTGCTGGCCCTGCTGGCACAGAGACCTTGTCCTTTGAGGGGACATTTCAAGGAAAGGGAGGAAGAAGGGCTCAGAGTCCATCTTGGATGAAGGTGCTCTTTCATGGATGCCAAAAGAAAGGGAATTCATCTGCAAAGCCCCAGATTACCAAGGATGGGAAGGGATGATGATGATGATGATGAATGAAGATACAAACCTGTATATTTTCTGTGCTATGATCCACAAGGAGTATCCTGGCTGATGCACAAAATGCTCACCAAATACAGAAATGAAGTTTATTCAGGCAGCTGTCTTTCCAGGGTGTCAGTCTGTCCAAAAGCTGTACCAAAGCTGCCTCTACCAACCAGTTATGCATTTTGTGGGGGTTTATAAGTAGAGTTTCCATTAAAGTTCAGCCCAGCATACCTGGAGTCTGCAATTCCTGACAGACAAACAGCTGTTTTCTGCTTCCACCACTCTGGCCAGGTCTTGCTTATCCATCCCCAGACACTCTGGGGGATATAAAACCTACATTTGTCTCCATGAAAATGTGCTGAGGGTGGTAAGAGGTTGCACTCCTGTTTTTTTCCAGCACAGGATGCAGAAATGTCCTTTTGTGCTCTCCATAAACAGCAACAGTTGGAAGCTGCCAGGAGTATCTGGAAGCAACATAGCTGTGTTTGCTCCAGTCTTATTTATTTTCCTGAGGGATCTGCTTTTGGCTTTGCTAGAGATTGGTGTTAGGGCTACATGAATGTTCAAGCAGCTTCAGCTCTTACAGCCTTTGGAAAGGATCTGGTTTTGGTAAGGACCTGCCTTGCTACAGCTATGAGCTCTCCATCCTTCCAGAGCAAACAAAATCCTGCTGGTCAGGGACAGACCTAGTGCCTTGTTTGTTCACTAGTGATGAAACAACTCTGCATAAATTCCCAAATCCCTCTGTAAACAGCTCCTTACTGAGGTCCTGTCCTTCAGGCTTTGGCTGTGAAGGGTATGAGAAAAGCAAACAGCTCTGAAGCAGAAGTTTTGGATAAAGTAAATACACCTTCAAGGTCCCTTCCAACCCAAACCATTCCATGATTCTTTGACCTGGAAGCAACGGTGCAACCTTTGTTGGAAAGAACAAAAGACACCTGAAGCTACTGAGACCTGTGTTTGTGAAAATGGGGTTTTATAGCAGACACGGGGATTTGATCAGACAAAGAGCAGGACAGCTAATCCAAGGGAAGGCAGCTGGGATAAGGATGTGGACAATCATATCTTATATCACTGGATCAGCAAGGATCTAAAATATAAAATCCACAGCAGTGTCTTACTGATCCCTGCAACTCAGGGGAGCTGAGCCTCCAGTGTGGACCCAACAGGACTTAAAGGGTGGCCTGCTTTTTATCCTAAGGATGTGTAGCTCTGCACTGAGCAGGAGGCTGTCAGGACCCATTTCTTGGTGTGTGTGTTTGTTTGGATCAGACTAGAGGTGCCAGCATTGCGTGCCAGGCAGCAGGGATTAAGTTTCCATCCTGTGCTTATAGTATATGTGTCAAAACTGGGGGAAAAAAAAAAAAAAATATATATATAGCTGGGACAAAGCATTGCTGACCAATTTCTCAGCCTTAGTGATGCTCATCTGGAGTGAACAGAAAGTCTAAAATCAATAAAAAGCCTTATTTAGAAAGCTGAGGCCAGATTAGGAAGAGCAAATGCTCTGCAAAAGGCAGAAAGGGGTAGACAGAGCAATTATGGAAGGCAGAAAATTACACTCAACCTTTAGAGACACAAATGGGGTGCTATGTCAGCGTTTTAATCATCCATCCTATTTTCGGCACTGTGTTTGGATTAAAACCTCCCTCAATAGCATGTCCTGGGTAAATAAAGCTGGGTCAGGGCCATATTTTCCTGCTCAGTGAGTGAGATAAATATAGAAAGATGTTTTTCACCTTTTGAGGAAGCTTTTCCAAAGGAGGAGGAGTGGGAGCTCTGAGCCTGCTCGCAGGTAGTGTCTGTTGTGCACATTTCTCTCTCTGCCTTTCTTCCTTTCCTTTTTATTTTCCCTCCCCAAAGGATTTTTGAGCTTTTCTGTGCCACATACTCAGATGGGAGGCCTCCTTTCCTCAGGGGCAGGGGCAGGGCTGTGCTGCATCCTCCAGCCCTGGTGACAGGTTGGATAACTCATGGCAGCTCCCAGGAGGAAAAGGTGATGTGAGGCCTGTGGGCTTCTAAAACCAGCAGCAAAACTCTTCTTCCCTTACCTCAAAAAATGCCCTCAGCTTTCCACCTTGATTTAAAAATAAATAAATAAATTAAAAAGGCAGACATGTTCTGCTGTAATGTTGTGCTGTGCATTGCAGTCAGGAAAAATATATAGGCTGGGAGAGGAGCCATCACCTTGCTAAAATCTGGTCTGTGCAAGTGAAAAGCAAAGCCCTGCATGTGTCAGTCGGGGTAAACTTCATCTGCTGCCTCAAAGTTTCAGACTGCCATTCCCTGGTTATTAGAGGTGTATATCAAATAGAAATTGAGGATAGTGTAGAATAGTTTGGGTCAGAAGTGAAGTTAGAGATGATCCAATTCCAACTCCCCAGCCATGGGCAGGGACATCTTCCCCTATCCCAGGCTGCTCAGAGCCCCATCCAGCCTGGCCTTGAACATTCCCACGGATGGGACATCCAACTTCTCTGGGCAGCCTGTGCCAGTGCCTCAGCACCCTCACAGGGGAAGAATTTCTTCCTAATATCTGATCTGACCCTGCCCTCTGTCAGTTTAAAGCCATTCCCCCTTGTCCTATCACTTGTCAAAAGTCCTTCTTGTAGGGTCCCTTCAGGTACTGGAAGGTCACAATCAGGTCACCCCTGAGCCTTCTCCAGGCTGAACAATCCCAAATCTCTCAGCCTTTCCCCATAGCAGAGCTGCTCCATCCCTCTGATCATCCTGGTGCCTTCCTCTGGCCTCACTCCAACAGCTCCATGTCCTTCCTGTGCTGGGGACACCAGATCTGGACTCAGCACTGCAGGTGGGGTCACACTTGAGTGGGGCAGAGGGGCAGAATCCCCTCCCTCAGCTGCTGCCCACAGGGATTTGGGCACAGCCCAGGGCAGAGGAGCTTTCTGGGCTCCCAGCGCCCATTTCCAGGTCATGTTGGGCTTCTCATCAACCAACAGCCCCAAGCCCTTCCCCTCAGGGCTGCTCTCAATCCATCCTCTGCCCAGCCTGTGTTTGTGCTGGGAACAAAGACAGCAGACCCAAATCAGCTGTCAGGGTGTTAAATCACTCTCATTTGCTTAACTGCAAATTAAGCAGTTCAGGGAGAGGTGCTTTGGGGTTTAGCTGTGCACTGGGACATTACAGTGCTAAAGCAGTGCCCATGGAGGGGGAGCAGCACTCCTCAGAGCTGCCTCAGGGAGGGCACCAGCAATGTCACCTCTTGAAAATTGCTTTTTTCTTTAATCTTCTCTAAAGCCCACCTGCATAAGCTCTGCTTACAGGCAGCACAGCTGATGGAGCTAACCATGGGCATGCAGTAAAATGGGAAAACACAGCTAAAGGAGAGGACCTTCCTTTTGTAGCCCTCACTGGGGCCCCATCTTGGCATATGCCCTGGCATGTTTTGAGTAGCAAGAGGTTTCATTCAAACCTTTATTGACTACAGTGTAAATTCTCTCTGACCGCTGCAGATATTTTTGAGACAAACAAAACGGAAGAGGATTTTGTTCAAATTAATTCCCCCAAGTGACTCAAGCAGTCACTCAAATCAGGATCAGTTTAATATTTTTATTTAAATGGCCATGAAAACTTTTGAGAAATGAGCATTTAGGAAATGAAGAGCAATTTGTCTTGAATACCTCAAAGTCTAAGTTACAAAATTGGTATCATCCAGTTCTTGATAAGCAGCTGCTAAAAGCAGTAAACCCACTGGGACCCAGGACTCCACAGAATCGATTTGTATTTTCTAGTCATCCTCTGCTTATCTCTGCTTTGTGCAACTCCAGATAAGAACCTTAAGAGTTGTGGTTGTCCAAAGTACATTTTGGGTGCCGTCTGTATTTGAAAGTTTTCTTTTATACATATAAATTCAGATTTTAAAAATCTAAAATTATTGTCTTTTGACCATGTTTTTCCGGAGCCCTGATTCATGAGCTATGTAAGAATTCAGTGTATAGATGTTCTTCCTGTGCAAGTTTTGGCTGGTTTTTTCCCCCCTACAACAGAGTCCACACACTTTGTAGCTGCAACTACAGCCTGTCACATGGTGGTGGCTTTTGGGGACATGGAGCACAGCAGGAACATGAGCAAACAGTGTTCTGATATTGAGAGCCTTTCAGATCAAGTTTCCTCTCCAGCCCCTCAAGGTGAGTTGTGTGGGCACCTGAACAGGTCTGGGACTTATATTTCCTATTTAGGTAGCAAAGGTTAGGCTGAGGTTGGTGGCTTGTCCCCTGGGAAAACCTGTTAAAATTCTTATAACAGCATCTTCAGCTAATTAATTGTAATTATAATGGAACCAGACCCCTGTCTGCTTTTTAAACCAGGCAGAAGTTCCCAGGAGTGGCTTTGTAGCCACGTGCCTCCTCCTAGCTAGCAATTAACCACATGGCCAGACTTGGAGAAAAATTTGGATTTCTCTTAGAAAGAGAAGAATTGTAGTGTGAAGCTTTCTCTGCCTTCAGGATCCTCCCTGTGTCCTGGTACAGGAATATAACCTTCAGTGAGTCACCCTAGAGAAGGTGAATTGGGCTGATGGACAGAGCAAAGCCCGAGGATGAGACTGGGTCAGGATCAGGGGCAGCAGGTACAAGTCCATTTTGGTGTTAATGCCTTCCTGTCTGGGAGTTTAATGATGAAAGAAATGAAATATTCAGGAAAACTAGTACGAGCTGTGGTGGAGCACTGAAGTGAGCTGTTGCTTTGGTCTCCCACAGTGTCAAAGTTAAGGAAACTGAGTCACTGCTGTGCTCCTGAGCAAGGCATTCCCATCCAGCTGACCACTGCAGCACCTTCCTGCCTCCCTGATGCTGCCCAGACAGCACCATCCCACATTCCTGCTCACACCATAATGGGAATTGGGAACTCGCTGTGGGAGGCGTCATGTGTTTGCTCATGAGCTGTTTTAGTTACAGTACTTTTATTTTCAGATAATCTGTCCTAAATATTCAGTACACACATTCCTGCCATGAAAGACAACAGCAACAAAAAAATCTGAACAGCTGTTCCTTTGTTGTTCAGCAAAAAAAAAGAAAACCAAACTACAAAGCAGCACTCCAAGGTCATGTTATTCCTTTACGGGAGGGGAAATCAAGAGGCTTGAAACATTTTAGTGAGCTTGAGAATTTACTGTGGTGAGTTTTGGGATAACTTTGCTGCCTTGAGATGAGAGTCTTGCTGAAGGACATCTAGCTGCACTATTGCTGCTTGAACTTCTCCATAGGAACCCAGGAGCTACAACCTGGTCCTCCAAAATGCAGAATGTCCTACAGTTATAGAGGATCCCAGAGGAGATCCCAGGAAAGGAGGGAACATCCTCTATCCCCTCTCTGGATACAAGAATAAGGCTTGTCTTAATATCACTCCTTTAAAAATCATTCCCAACCTGTTTTTTCATACAAAGCAATTGCGCCTCTTTACCTGATCTGTGCTAAGAGGAAAATTCAGCCTCTTGATTATGGGAGCAGTGGTGTGTGCACATTGAGATGTGCCATTCCTCAGACAGATGAGAGGTCCAGAAATGCTTCCCAGGTGCTTTAAAAACCTATCAGCCTTCCAGTTCCAATTCTGAGAGCTGCTGAAGGGACAAACTGCTCCAAGCAGTAGATCACCAAGGTGACATGTGCAGCTGTGGATTGAGTCAGCTCATCAGATGTTTCCTTGCAGCAGAGTGGGGAAGATGAAATCTGCTGTTTAAGAGGTGACATGCAATCCTTTGATGTCAGTCTGCCCAAGGGAGATGCCCAAGAGGTGAAATGCCCTGGCATATCTCAGTTTGCTTGACCTGCACCTGCTTCTGGAAGGGAAGGATCCAAGTCTGCTGCTGCTTCTGCAGCAAACAAATGGTGCTCTCCCCAGCTGATAATTTCCCTGCCATAGCTGATTATGTGTCCTGTTGCTTTGTTTTTTCATAAAATTAGGGTATCAGGCTGCTTCTCAATCATTTTTATGCTATGTGCTTGCTGCCAACACTTCTGGCTCATCAGGAAGCCAGCCCTCCTAATACTCATTAGTGACAGGGAGAAAACCTCTCTGCCACTTCAGGCTTCTGTAGTCACCAAAGCCAGAAAAAAATACACTAATTATTTGGTTTGGAGGAATCTGAAATTCCCCTTGGGTAGATGAAAAGTTCAGTGGTTTGTTGAGATGAGAGCAAAGGTTGCTTTTGAGGTATAGGCAGCTCTGAAGTTGCAACAAGCTCTGACTGCAAACCTCAGTGTTTAAAAGAGACATCCCTACCAAGTGTGGATGTTGGCCATCCAAGGAGCATTAAGGGCAAGAGATGTGTTGTGGTTCAATGCAGAAGAACCACGAGACACTGACTTTTGCCCATGTGTTACTTAATAATTTGTCTCCTTTAGGGCTCCTGGGCAGAAGAAGACAAATATATATGGATTTGTAAGAATTTCTGGGTGAAGATTACCCATATATGAACCCAGGAGGCGGGGTCCTCCTTTTTGAGCTTCATTCTCTCTGTTGCCCAAATGGTGACACTTTGCACAGTGGAGCTGTGGTTTGTACAGAGATGGGGTCTCATTTCTGAACCCACTTGGGCAGAGAGGCTCTTGCTGGAGTGGGCCTAATTGCTGAAAAGATCCTCAGGGTTTACATTTGGAACAGTGCCTCGGGAACTGACGGGGATCGGCAGAGCTTCACAGGAAAATCTGCCCAGCACCCGTTTGCATTTGTCTGCCTTCAGCAAAAGCTATCAAGTTAATGCTAATTTAAATTCTCACTTAGGCATCTGTAGGTATAATTGCATAAAGCACTGTGCATTAAATTACATCCACACATGGATTTGGATTCAGAGTCTTCAGCAAGACTGCATATGTTAGCCTATTTCCAAACTGCCTTGGCCACTGAAGACCCCATGCTACTATGCACCCCCTTTTTGCTTGGAAATATAATGATCTAACCTTACCCTGGATTAATTATACCCTGGTACCAGTTCAATTCCCACAGCTCTCCCATGCCACTGGGAAGCATCACCCTCAATATTTTATGAACATTTTAACTGATGCCTCCCAAGTCCATGGATTGCACAAGTTGGTTAGAGTGGGTAAATAAAAACCACAAATTCAACAGAAGCTTAAATCTCAGTTGTAACATGCTGTAATGAATCACTGCAGCTGTGTAATGCCTGGAACCAGGCAGGATCCTGAAAGCAAAGCCTGCCTGAAACCTGCATGGGAAGCAGAGCTAGAGGGTAAGTCCCACCTGCATATACCTTGCTCACAGGCTGCCACAATTGTTGGGGTTTTTTTCTTTAGTTTTATTTCACAAAGTACAATCTTTAAAGTGTGCCTTTAGAGAGAAACAATTCAAAACAATTGGAGCTGCCAGGGCGGACCTGGTGTGAGTGTGTCCCTTGATGGCACCAGCAGCATTCCTGTCCCCCCACCAAGGGGTGAGGAGCCCTGTCCTGTGACACGGTTGAGTCTCAGGGGGATTTGTGTCTGCTGGGCCAATTTGCAAGGGGGAAGGTTGCTGTTGTCGTTGGAAACTTCACAACTTTGCCCTTGGAAAATTGCTAATACCTAGTTTTGGGTGTCACATAACTTCAGTGGCCTTCTGCTCAGCCTGTGCATGCTGCTCTCAGCGCTGAGCTGTCTTAACACTGCATTAATGTTTTCTCCTCTTTGTGCATGGGTAGAATTGAAATCCCTCTTGGGGAGGAAGCTTATTCCAAATAAATTCCTAAACAATCAGCTGAAAAAAACCCCTGAAATGTTCTTTCACTTGATTTCCTGCTTCCTGCCAAATGCATATGCATGCCAGGTCTTGAGCCTGGTACTGGAGCTGAGCCTTGAAGAAGGAGTTGTCTATACCAGGCTTCTCCTTTAGTTTTGGGATCCAGTGCTGATTTCAACCAAGTCTGGTGAAAGAAGTTGTCATAAATAGGTCATGTTTCTGTGTGGCTGGTGAAAAATAAAAAGTAGGTTTGGCCCCAGGCAGGTGCTGTGGTCAGATCCTGTCTGCTTGGCATGGATTTTTGGGCTCTCTGGGGACCCTCTTATGTGGGGCAGGAGTTCATGTTGCCAGCATCTCCAGCTGGGCTTTACTCCCAGATCCTCCATTAATGAATTTTGAGGGTTATTGGCTTCACTGGCCAAAGATTCTCTGCTAAGGCACCTTCTCCTTCAATTCTTTCAGGTCCTATCAGGATTCACAGCCTTTTATATTTTTAAACCCTTTGACATTTGAAACTCTGTTTCCCTGTAAGGCCTTCTCCTAAATCCCAGCTCCCTAGAAGGCCCAAGGGGACAGTGCTGGCCAAGGGTGAAGCTGTTCTGGGTTTGTGGGTAGTGCCTTGTAGTGAGCAGTGTGTTCAGAGATGCTCTGCTGGTTCTGTCTATCACTTTGATGGGGGAGGAGTGAACTGGGATATGATAAATCACAATCATCACTTCTAAATGCTGCTTGAGATATAAACATTTTGTATAAACCCTCCTAAACGATGTTAAATTTGTCTGCTACCTTTCTTCCCTCCCACCCTACTGCTGCTGCTCTAAGTATGATCTCTTAGCAGCTCAGTCTTGTTTTGTGTTTTGTTTGATATTTATGGCCACTTTCCCCAGATCTCTGGGAGTTCTTCTTAAAATTTTGATGTAGATTTTTTTCTTGGTTTAAAAAAAACCCTGAAATACACACATATGCACAAAAAAAAAAAAAAAAAAAAAGATGACCATGGCTCAGCCCTGAGTGGTACAGGAAGAGCAACAGGAAGGCTGGTTTGTGGTGCTGGAGAAAGTCATTGCAAGATTTAAAGGAGCATCCCATTTTTACAGATGGCTTTTCTATTTTTTTAATGGGTTAAGATTTTTTTTAATGGGAGGATCTGGAAAGACCGCAAGTCCCTCATCCGATCTTGGATGTCTTGTTCTCAAAAATGTATTCTTTCAGCTCTTGGACAGTATAGTTCTAGATTTATGCTCACATTCTCCAGTCTTGGTGGCTCTGTTGTTTTTTTATTTGCCTCCCTTTCTCCTCCCTTTTCCCTGCCCTCACTCCCTTTATGGCTGCAGGGGACACGGTTCAGGTGCTCAGCACTGTGAGCTCTTCACAGAGCGAAAACTGGCCAGGCCTTTCACCCTCCTCTGAGAGCAGTGATGCAGGGCTGGGGTTTTTCTGCTGCTCTGCTTTGATGTTCAATACACGAGGCAGAACCCCAAGCACTTGCTCACCATGCTCAGCCCAAGCCGCAGCGGAGCGCGCGACAGCGGCTGCACTGTGACAACCAAAACCAATCTGAGAGAAGGAAAGGGTTTAACGCCTCCTGCCACTGAGCTGAGCCCAGCCTGGGCCCAGCTTAATCCCTGATCTGTGCAAAGCCCTGCTCTGTGCTTCCCAGAGCCAGGGACAGCTGGAGAGGTTGCTCTCCACGAGCACAGGATGGCAGCTGTGCGCTAAAACTTGCCTCAAGTGATGGGGTGGTGAGGGACTTAAAAGAAAAACCATTACATTGTCTGTGTCAGTCTTCCTGAAATCAATCAGGGCATGCTCATTTAAGCTGGCTGTTGGTGATTTGTGGCTTTTTTTTTTTTTTAATAAAAGCCAAATGCTTTCACTTTATAAATAAGTATGCTATGAAGAGGGCTTCAAAGGAAAGATGATTAGTTACCATCCAACTGTTGCTAAATTCATCGGTGGATGGTTCATATACTGCATTTTTTAATGTCACTGATACCTGATAAAGGCCATTCCCAAGATGTCTGATAATTATTTATCAGCCATCTGCATCAGCAACATCTGCATGACCAATGACAGCCCCAAAAGCAGGAAGGAGAGAAAGGGGTTAAGCTGTAGGCAGGAAAGGGAAGGAGAAACCAAGTAGCAAACAATTGGCACCTGGGCTCCATTGAAGACTAAAAGTGGGAAAAAATGGCTTAATTGAAAAATCTGCCTATTGTGTGTGACTGCAGCCTCCAAGAGGAAACAAACAAACCCATTCAAAGGAAGGGGGGAAAAAAAAGCAAAGAATTAAAAAATCCTGTGCTGTTGTGCACACTTGGGGGGTTTAACTCTTCCCAGTCTGGGGCAGAAATATTTTTATAACCAAACCATCTCTCTTGTTAAAGCATTTAGTTGGATTGAGTAATTTAAGTCCTCCTAGCATCTTCCATCACTAGCTGGAGCTACTGGAGACTCCCAAGGTAATGTTGGATGTATCCCTCGTTGTGGTGGGATGAGTGGAGGGATGATTCCTGATTTCTATTTGTTTTCATGGGTACCATAAAAATATGGTTTTTCCTCTCACTTCAGTGTTGTTTGAGAGGCCTCTGTAAGTTTCCTAGACATACTTGCAATATATTTCTACTTTAATTTTAGTCATAACTTTCTCTGGAGTTCACTGGCTGCAGCAGGTTTCCATTGCACAGTAAGACAATTGGGGCTTTTTTTTACCTTCTCAAACCTAGGTTTCTTTATTTTTCATCTCAGCAGTGAGCTGCAGAGAACCCCTGAAAACAGTCTGGGGACTCTCATATATTACTCCTGAACCTGATCCATAATGAGGAGGGCTCACAGCACCAAGCTTGGGGCTCTCTGGTGTGTGGCACACATCCTTTTATTGGATTATCAGTGAGGAATGGCCCCTTATTTACACAGGGTTCACCAGAATTGCTGCTTTGATAAATATTGGGTAAGATGGCCCAGTCCCAGCTTCTCTGGACAAGCAGCTTTTGAGCTTTTGTGCCTAATAGTGCTGGGTGGATTTTGCTGAGCACACGGGTGCTTCGACTCAATTGTCTGCCATAAGAAATGCCACAGGCATTAAAAAGTGCCTCAAACCCATACCCCAAAAATATATTTACAACTCTGACTAGGGTTGGTGGTACTTCTGCTAAATCCTTTTGTTAACATAGAACCCCTGCTGGTTTGAGCACTCCCTAGAAGCTCTGGATCTCAGGTTTGATTTATGTTTTGGGTTTTTAAAAAGTATTTTACACAGTATCATTGTATCTTGGAGCTATCTACAGTGCACCAAAGCTGCAGTACCTTGTGCATATTTTCCTTCTCTTTCTGGTGTAGCAAACCCTTAATTGTGCTATAAAGAATGGCAAAGGTCAAACAGCAGAGTCTTCTCCTACCCCAAATCTTCTGCAGCTTGGGGTGGTGAATGAAGTTCCCCAGGAGGTTTCTGCTGGGGTTTCTCCTGCTCTGGGTGATGCCCTGATGGCTGGGCTGGGTTGCTGGGGCTTTCTGTCTTCTAAGCAGGCTTCTAAAAACGTCCTGCTTGTTTACCTGGAGATGTCCATACTGTTGAGATGCAGGTGTGGGAGCAGGGAATGAGCACAAAGGAGGTCTGGAGAGAGAATAAATACCTTTCCACACAAAAGAGCTTGGCTAACTAGATGAGTGCCCATTCAGAGGGCTAGTTGCTGGCAGTCCTATTCCAAGGGGACTTTTTCTCATCTACCTGTGACAGAAGCACAGGCACCAGAAGTTTGACTCGCTGCATTACAGAGATAAATCCCTGCAGGTGATCAGAGTGCAGACCAGCCCCAGGGCCTGCTCTCACATTAGCATCTTTCATATTGTTAACAAAAATATTAGTGCCAGAGTGTCAGGAGTTCAGCTGTCTGGCTAAAAGCAGCCTGCAGAGCCGTGGTGTATCCCTGCCTTTTTACTTTGAGACTTCCAGCAGCATGGAATCATCAAAGCACAGCCAGCAGAGGTGGCAGAGCAAGGGTGTCATGGAGCTGGTGTCTCCAAAATTGAGGATTTAATGCCTGTTTGTGTCACACACAGAGAGGGTTCAAAATCAGGTCTGTAACTGCCTATCTCCATTGTGAAGCTGGTCCATGTTTGAATAATGTGGAAGAATCCTGAGTGTGGGAGTGCAGGAGGGGCAGGGGCTGCAGTGCCTGGGCACAGCTGGGAAGAGGAGAAGGGTTTAGTTGTTGGCTGTAGCATCCACCTTCCCTATGCTTCACTCTGCCTATACCTTCAGTCCTTTACCAGCCAAGGTTTTACCTTGATCTTCCAGAAAGGCACCCCGTCGGCAGGATGATGGTATTAGAAAAGGCTTTTAGCTAATTATATTTGAGCTTAAAGAGAAAAAGAGCTCCATAAATTCACATCAGCTCTGGCATCAGCCACAGCTCGCCCCTGGTGCCATATCACGGAGCAGCTCCAGCAGGGAACAGCCACCTCCTCAAGGAATGGAGCAGGAATGAGCTCAGTGTGGAGGCAGCAATGCCAGCACAGCAGCTGATTAATATTTCAGAGGACACAAGTGAGCAGTGACTTGGTGGCAGATTATACCAGCAGTGTCCTGTGAGCTCCTGTGATATTTGTGCTTCCTTCGCTAATCCCGCTCCTCTCAACACCAAATAAATGGAAAAATATGTCAATTTGCTATCACACTTATTTGCATTAAAAGTAAGGGGTTCTCTGTTACAAGGCAAGGTTAGGCACAGTGTGAGGCCTGAGCATGTACTATTAAATCCATCTATTTGTTACAGCTCTAGAAAGCAACATGAAGAGAATTAGGGTTGAGCTTATAGGTAAAGCACACCACAGAGATGCTCCAGCCCCAACAAAACACACACTCAGGAAGTAGAATTCAAACCTAAATTTAAGCTGCATTTTAAAGAGAAGCCCAAAGTTGTTAAGATGTGAAAATGCAAAAATAAGCACCCAAGCCACCTTATTTCTTCTCTGAATTAATATTACGAGTGGAAATGTTAATTTGGGATTTTTCTCTTTCATTAGTTAGTCTCCAACCAAATTGACTTAGTCATGGTTACTTGTCTAATTAGTGATGAAGGAAGAATTAGGGCTGTTGGCTTCCATCAGGAAATTAAAATAAAAGTGGTTCCCACCCTGAAGTATCTGAGAACAAGCTCTCTTTCCAGACTGTGTGGCCTGCTCTCTCTTACTTATTCCTCTCCCCAACATTATATTACCCTTGATGCTCTCTTTCTCTTTTATGATACTTTCTGGCATGCTAGTACTTATTGAAGAAAAAAATGAAAAATTCATACACAGAGGATTCTAAGACATAAAATTGTTATGGATAACAGTGCAATAGTTGTCTCTTCTTTTTTTCCTGCTTCTGGCACTTTTACAGCATGCCTTGGTTTACGGAGCTGTTTTGTCTTTAGCACATACAGCAGACAGGCAGAAGACTTATGCTGCCTGCATTGCTTCCCAGGGCGTTTCAATTTGCTCTGCTGTCCTCTCAGTGTGAAATGAAGGTCTGTTTGCTCTGCAAGGCCACTGTCTGGAGCGTGTCACAGCAAGGTGACCAGCCCTAGCCCTCCCCAGGCATTCTGCCAGAGGGCCAGGCCATGCTGTCTGCAGTGGAATCAGAGCTGAGGGCAAAGATATTCATTTGGTGGGGCTTAGGAAGCAGGCAAGTCTGCAGTTTCCCATCTGCTGGAGTGAGACAATGGAGCTTCAAAAGCCTTTTGCTTCCCATATTCCCATATTTATATAATTTAAGCTGCTGTGTGAGTAGAAGAGCCCCTTGATAGTCAGAGAGCTGATCCGATTGGCTTTTGGACCAGCCAGAGTCAAGCACAAGGTGAGTGTTCAAAATTTGCTTGGCACAAGAAAACAGGAGTTTCTTTCTACCTTGCAGTTCATCCCTACCCCTGGAAGTGCTCAAGGCTAGGTTGGATTGGGATCTGAGCAGCCTGGTCTAGCAGAAGGTGTCCCTGCCCATGGCAGCAGGATTGGAACCAGATGATCTTTCAGGTTCCTTCCAAATCAACCCAGTTCATGGCTCTGTGCTCCCTGCACGGAAGGCAGGAATGGAGCTCTCTTCCCTCAGCCCCAGGAGGTTCATAGCCTAAAACTTTTTCACCTTTCTGTCAGCCCTCATGAGATTCCCAAGTGCTTGTGCAGTCTGAGTGCTGCTCCTGAGTCTTAGTGAGCACCTCCTGAGTGCTGGCATCCTTGGGCAGGGAGGTCCTGGCTCTTCTCCCCAGCTCAGCTGTTTGTGGGTCTCCTCCAACTCAGAATATTTTAAGATTCTGAGCTCTCCTCTTGCCTCTTCTTGAATGCAGCTCAAGCCAGGGCCATTTAAAGACACTTCCTTTATGCTGGAAGAGGGAGTGAGCAACTGATGTCTTCACCTGCTCTGTGCTGCTCAGGGCTGTGCTCTCCCATTGTAGTTGATAAGGTTTGAGGAACAACTCAGACCTCAGTGCAGGAAAATGGGCAGCCTTTGCCTTTGACCTTTCATTGTTCTCCTCAAGGAGCTAACAGCTGTGGGAATGAACAAGTTGGGCTGTAGTGTTTCGACAGCTGCTGTTGACAGGGCTAATAAATGTGATTTTTAACTGCTTCCTGGGAAAAGCCAAAATGTGTCTCATACAGGAGGTGATGCACAAACTGTGGTTTCCTTGAAAAACCCATGACCATAAGATGGAAGTTAAGCTTAACAATGTGATTGTGAGACAGAAGAGTTTTATTAGTGGTTTAAGTGCAAAGCTTGGATTCAGAATTAAGTAGAGCACTATTAGAGTAGCTCCCTGCAACTGGTTACTGAAATAAAGATACCCAAGAGCAAAAGCAGAAATAGATAATATTTAGGTACTCAATAAGTTCTGAGCAAGAATATAGTGTTTTAATTCTGAAATAAGAAAACTAGTGTCAGTTCATCCTTCTTAAGGTACAAGCTGCTGGAACTATTGGTTTCATGAGACTCTCAGCTTTCCTATTCCTATAGTGTTTTGTTGTTTGATTTTTTTAAAGACTTGCAAGTTTCAGGATTTGTAGGAAGAAAGCTGCAAATGCAACCCAAATGTATGCTTGGAAGTCTGGAGCATGTCAGAACAAATCAAAGGCAACTCAATTGGTTATTTCCATTTAAGTCGCAGCACTTTCGGAGGCTTGTTTTGGCACAATCAATTAGCTCCTCTGTGCTTTTTCACCTTCCACTGAAGCAGTGGGAGCTTTACAAGTACTGTTTTATAATCCTCAAACAACCTACTAATGCTTTCGTTTCCCATCAATTTGTTGCCAGGCACAAAGGGGTTTAATAACAAAATGATTGATGACTCTATTTAAGCAGCACATTAGCCTAATGACGTATGGAAGTGTAGCCGAGTTGTTAGCTCGTGTACAAATGTGCTCCTCAAAGAGACCAATCTGCTGCTCATGGACAATCATCAGGCACAGGGCAAGCCTTGCTCCATGCCCATGGCCATTCCCAGCATCCTGGGGGACACCTGGAGGGTAGGTGGCAGAGGGATGTCCACATTAAAGGGGATAAACTGCACGTAGCTCACGCTGCCAGGGCAGCCTGGGTTGTTCCTTCCTTCCATAAGAAGCTGCTCCATCTCGCAGCTCATGAGGCTGCACCTTTACTGCCATTACCCAAATTATATCGTGATTATTTTTATTTTTTTTTCCCCAGAACAGGTGAATCTTTATCTAATCCAGCGGTTTTCTTCAAAGCACCAGTAATTAAGAGGCAAAAGCTCAGTGGAAGCATTTGGGAATCTGGCCAGCACACACTCTCCAGCAGGTGCTGTGCATGCTGTGTGTGACCCCAGTGTTGTCACACCACCCAGCTCCTAAGGACTGGGATAAACTGGTTTGCTGCAGCTGCATTCTGCTTAAGCCCTGCAGAGCATCCACTTTACATCTAGGAATCAAATCCTGGATTATTTTTTTTTCACTCCCAAAGGCTCAAGCTGGAAAACTCATGAAGGGTGAGCATTACATGAAAACAAAGTGTTGAGACCTAATACCAGAAGGACAGCAGCCACAGGGTTTTGCAGTATGATGTGCTCTGCTCAAGAGCATGACTTGGTGTTGAGGCTGTGCTTTGCTTGGCAGCACCGTGGACATCTGGCTGTCATAACCATCACCAGGCAGCAGCCATCAGCACACGCCTTCACCCTCCAGGAGGCTTTGCATTTCCTTCTGGTCCCAGGCCCACAGCCATCACCTAGGAAGCAGCAGGACCTTGGTGCCATCTTTCACCCTTCCCAGAATAGGAGTTGGTTTGATGATCCTTGTGGGTCCCTTCCAGCTCAGGATATTCCTTGATCCTATGGTAACTTCCACAGCAGCAAGTTCTTTAACAAAGGACTTGGCCAACAGGACCATGCCTTTACTGTGGATATATAATGAATTGTCTCAGGGATATCAGGATTTGCATGGCATGCTCAGGCTCATATACAAAGCAACTGGGATGGCAAAGCTGCTGCTGAGCCCTGTGTCTGCTGTCTTTAATGGGAGATGTTTCATTAAAGACTCCCAGCTCTAGTGGAGTTAATCTTCCCCTGAACCAGAACTCACCTGACCTTCACCTGAGACCTCTGGTACTTTTCCATTATCAAGCACTTAAAGAAAATCAGTTTTCTTAGCCAGTGCATTTATTAAGATTATGCAGTCTGCATCTCTATTTTAGAAAAGGTTTTCAATAGACATTTATTTTTCTTCATTCCTTCTAATGAGGATTTGGCCAAGGAAAGCTCCAGCTCCCTTTCAAATGCTCCTTGTCCTTGGGTGACCAGCTAGGAAATACTTCACCAGTGATCTGTCTTCACCCTAAATGCCTCACTGCAGGATGAAAGGGTCCTTCCTGGTACTGATCCCCATGTATCCTGACAGGTCCATCCAGCCTGGATACCTGATGACAAATGAAGTATGACTGATATTCCCTTCATACCCAGCAGCCACTAACCCTGCTGGAGTTGTTCTGTCACACTGAAGACTATGGGAAGGACAGTCTGCAAGTCCTTTATACCTAAACCACAGCTATTTATAGCCTGGATACTGTGCAGGAATGATGGGAAGTGAATCATTCAAGATGTTTTGATTAGGTGAATAAAACTCAGTTTCAAGTTTATCCTAACGATGAAAATATTCTTTCCTGGAGATGCACATGCTGTCTACTGCCACACTGGCAGCTGTGTGGAGTAGGGTTTTGCCCTTTTCTGATCTGGCTAATTTAGGAGAAGAAAATTAGTGATCTGCTGGGAGACCTCTAAGCCAAATTTGGCAGGAGGGAGTCACTCTTTACATCACAGATTTTCTAGCTGAATTCATAGCAAACCTGCATATCTGGCTGTCCAGGGAGGAAGTCAATCCCCAGCTGGCTGGAGTTGTTATCCACAGGCAGAGGTAGATTATAATGGCAAGGCTCCAGCACTTACTTCCCTCAGATCTGCTTTCTGCCCTGCTCCCACCATCTTCTATCATCTTTCACCTCAGTTTCCCACCTGCAGTCTGGACCTGGTGACTGTGCAGCAAATGCACAGCTGATGGTGCTCATTACTATTATTTATTGCACTTCTTGAAATAAATTAATAAGACCCTACTATGACAAGAGACCAAAACTAGGCTGCTTCAACACACACCAGGAACAATATTTGTGGAGAAATCTTGAAGAAGCAAAAGAGATACATAAGATTGTCAGAAGAGCTTCTTCTCCTTTGCTTACAACCTATAAATAGCCTGACACTGGGAGCTAACAAGGGAGTTTTAATTAAATAGAATTGTTTATAAAATCATCAAAAACATAAGTTTGGGCATGCTGATGCTCTCTGTTATTTTCTGCCGTTATCCTGGATCTCAGTCATCTTTAAGTTTTAAAAATTTTAAGATTCTTCTGACAGAAACAAGGAAAGACAGATAACAAATTTTCTCTATGTTCCAGGTGGGAAACTACATTATGCATATATAGTGGGAAAATAGCTTGAAATGCAGGCCCTGTCATGCCAGGAAAACATTTGTGAGGAATTATGTCCATCGTGGTTTCAGCTAGGGCAGAGTTAATTTCTTCTCAGGTAGGTCCAAGATACAAATCAATGGCATTTCTACATATGAAGAAATATTTCTATTGAATATAAGTTTGGGATTTTTTGCCACATTTCTGTGGGGCCATGCTCTTTACTATGCAGGCTGCCAGAGAGTGAGTAGCCCAGTTCCATGCTTAGAAAAGCTGTTCTGGTGGTAACATTCTTCCACCTGCCTGCAAGGAAAAAAAAAATCCATTTTTTGTTACTAGGAGAATTGAAAATCAATGTCAGCTTTTACTGTCTGGGGCTCAGCTACAGCAAATGTGGGCCAAAATCTCCACAGGTGTAAAACAGTACAGCTACTCCAGCTGAGCCAGATGGGGTTCATTGCTTATTTGATCAAATTAAAGGATATTTGCATCTCACACCAAATCTGACAAAAAGGTTTGCAAACAGGAGCACTAAGGATGATAAAAGTAATGCATACACCCACTTATTATTAAATAATAAATAAGGCTTGCACTGCCAGCACAGTACCCCCAGTCTGAAGGTGACCCCAAGACCTGTCCTGCTCCCAGTGAGATAAAATAGAGCTGAAAATTGTGTGATGTGGGCAGTGATCACCCTAAAAACTGAGAGGGGGCCCCATTGTTTGCACCAGCAAAGAGCCTGCCCCATCTCTTCCAGTGGCTTCCAGTCCTGTAAAACCCTGGGAGCACACTGATTATGGGGACCAAGCACTGCAAGGGATGGGAGAGTGTCCTGACTGAGGAGGGATGTCCCCTGTGGGTACCAGTCCAGCCAAAGACCGTGGGGATCCTTATTCCCACAGTTTCTCATGTACCTGCAGTAAACCAGCTCAATTTCTTCCACTAAACCCAGATAAGCAAACTGGACTTTTCATCATATCCTTGAAACACCAAATAAAAATTGCAATATATCTGTCTGCAGGTGATGAGTGCAATTATATCCCCCCTGCTGGTTCTGTCTTTTTTCTTTTTTTTTTTTTTTTTTTTTTTTTCCCTCTACAGCAAAAAGCATCTTTCACTGCAGAAAAGCTTGTCCTTCATTTAGGGAAGCCAGCAGCTGTCAGGAGAGGGAAGCTGAAGATTGACAGAGGAAAGACACAGCAAAAGTGCTCCCAGAACATTGTACAAAAAAGATAATCTTAAGATGTTGACCTCTTGCAGAAGTGTGTATAATCAAAGAAAAAAACAGCAATATAATGTCCTGGTTATTCCCTAAATGGAAGAACTGCATACGCTGCAATGTATTCTGTCTGAGAGCCTGCAGTTATATTTTTCTTATGATTTTTCCTTCAGAACAAGAAATCTGGCACGTTTAGAGGTTGGTACTTTTATTTCTGAATCTCCTGCTCTTCTTTACTCTCATCTCCCTGGCCATATTCTGGTCTGGTTTTATCAAATTACTTTGGGTTGATAATTTGCAAGGGAATGGTGCAGTTGCATTAAAATTCTGACCATGAGAAACCACACAGGGTATCATTTCAAACCAAATAAATTAAAATAATAATAATTTGTTCCATCTCCTCTCCTTGAGTTCTTATAGTCTTTGAATTGTTCCTCCTTTAATATTCTGTCTATAATCCTGTTTTCTTCCAGACCCTGCTGTTCAGCTGTTACTGAAATTTCGTCTTCAAAAACACCGAGCGGGGAAATGTTGATTTGTTTTGATCTCAGGGGAAATAATGTAACTCGGCGACAAGCCCACCAGCAGCAGCTCTTAATACACAGCAAGACAACTCGCAGAGAAATCACCTTGCTCTTGGGCTGCACACACATATTTAATTGCATTTAATTCTTGAGTGCTGGCGCAACTCACTTCAGCTCCATAAATAATTGGGAGTTTTGGTTCACTGGCTGAACCAGAGGAGACTGGAGGGGGAAAAAAATAATCCCCATAAACCATTCGGTTTCATTTTCAGCTTTGTTAATCCCCTTTGTTGCGTGGCCTTTTAAAACTAATGTTGTGGGTTTTATTATGAAATGGACAAAAAGGTGGTCGCCCTTCTTCCTCCCACATACTGGTGCTGCTATGGCAGGATCATTACCCTCAAAGCATTTCCCATCCAGTGGCTTTCCAAACCAGGAGGAGAGAAGAGAGGAATGGAGAGTGGAGGACAGGTCAGCAGCTTCAGGGACCACGGAGGAGCTTGCTGCAAAATGAGGGCAAGAGGTACAAGGATACTAAACCAAATAATATTAACAGATGAACTCTGTGGTGTGAGAATAAGATAACCAATACAAGAATAGAAATACAATCAAGAAAGGCATTGAGGACGTGTTGAGAGTGTTCAGAGAAGGGTGAAAGAAAGCTGGTGAAGGGTTTGGAGCAGAAATGTTGTGAGGAGGAGCTGAGGGAGGTGAGGATGTTCAGTCCCTGGAGAAAAGGATGCCCAGGGGAGACCTTATCACTCTCTACAACTGCCTGAAAATGAGTCTGCCTCTTCTCCCAGGTAACAAGAGGAAATGACCTCAGGTTGTACCAGGGGAGGATAAGATTGGATATCAGGAAAGGTTTCTTCACCAAAAGGTTTGCTAAGCATGGAACACACTACCCAGGGGAGCGGTGGAGCCACCATCCCTGGAGGGATTTAAAAGACATGTAGACATGTAGATGTGGAGCTTGGGAACACAGGTTAGTGGTGGACTTGGCCATTTTAGATTAGTGGCTGGACTTTATGATCATAAAGGTCTTTTCCAACCTAAATGATTCATGATTCTGTGAATAGAAAATGCCTTGCCTTTAATTAACAGGTTTTTTCAAGTAATGCAAAAATTCTTAAAAAATCCATCCTCGATCACCATCTCTTTTTTATTTTTTTTTTAATTAGGAGTTTTTGCTGTACTAATCATTGCATTTGTCCATGTCCATCAAATCAAGTCAAACTAATGACAGCCAGATGGTCACAGCTCTCAAGATGCCTCACTCAGGGCAAATCCATCCCTCTTGCACAGAATCAAGGAGCAGAGGGAGCCCGTTCTCTTTCTCCAGGCACCAAAAGGATGGGATTAAAAATACACACTCAGCAGGAGGCAAAGCCAGTGAATATCACAGCCACCAGCTCTCCCCATGGAGCTGAAGTTGGACTACCCACCCCATTAATACACTGTCATCAAAAAACACTCAAAGGGATGGATGGGGAAGGGTGAGTGGATGTCTCTGCTGGACAAAGAACGAACATGTGATCTCATGTCACTTTGTAGGAGGTTAAGATTCATCCATGCCCTCTCCCACGTGCTGTGTGCACCCTCTGCCTCCTGCTTGGTTAATAACCTGTGTGTACAAAATTACCAAGGGTGAGATTTCTGTGCGAGCCTTTTGCTCTGCAATAACAGATTTGATCTGTTGTTTCTGGCAGCTCCTGATAATACAGGAGTATCCATAATTACAGCACTGTATTTAAGAAGAGGTGGGTCAAACTTGTTGTGATCACTTTGAATGATACTTGAAAATTATTACAGGGTGTACCCATTGTAAATTGGGATAATTAAGGCTGCTGCTATTAACACTCTGCCCTTCCCTATTGCTGGTTTAATTTCCTCAAAGAGTTTTACATCCTACTCCTCATCCTGCCTTGAGGTTTTGCAGTAAAATTCAATAATCATTTTCCTTTCTACATTTTCTATTAAGCACCAGCTTATTTCATCATCAGAGCTCAGAAGCAAGTTAAGCCTCCATGGGTTGGACCAGCCAGAAACTGGGGAAACTTGTGCAGCTCTTTCATCACAACCCCAAAAAAAAGCTGCTTGCAGAGACCGTCCCAGTGATTAATAATATTTCCCAGGACTTTGAGGCAGGCTTGAACAGCCACAGATTTTGGGAGGTGAAACTCATCAAGGACTGGAGGAGATATTTTAATTCTCTGTGTTCCCAAGGTCAGGGGGAAAACCACATGTGTGCTGCAGCCCACCCATATCTAGAAAACCTCAGGTTCCCATCTTCCCCATTTCGATGGACAACCCTGCCAAAAAGGAAAAAAAAAGAAAAAACATTATCACAGATTGTAGTTTCTTAATAGTGGCAACAACAAAAAAAAGTGTCTGATCTTTTTATTAATATTTTTTGCTGATGGAAACAGAAGCTTGTTCATCTGGCATTCAAATAATGGTGTCTCTCTCTAGTTTGGATGGCTGAGACAAAGTTTCAAGTTAGGGGAAGCTTTCCTCCATGCTTTTTAGTCTCTGGGGACATAAAGACTCCCTCTGAGGCAACCTTTGACCTCTGTCTCCAAAAGACAACGCTGAAAAGCAGCTTTTTTGGGTTTTGGACCCTTTGACTTTCACCAAACACCTTAGTCTGGCATGTTTGAGAAGTGCAGATTCTCCTGAAATTACTACAGGGACTGTAGCTCTTTCTCAAGCTCTCTAGCTTTGGCTGAAGGCAGCAGGACTCAATCTTCATGCTGTCTAAAAACAACTGCCAGCAAGGCTGTGATGGGATTTTCTCTGTGGCCAGGCTATGCTGGCCATCTCCATTAGCAGCCAGCACTGGGACAGCACCCATCAGGCTTTTTTCCATGTCTGAAACTGTTCTACAAGTCACAGTGGCCAACACTTTCACACCCAGACACCAAAGAAAGTGGCACTGCACTCACCGAACAGAGAGGCAGCACCTCTGGCTGCCACAGGTATCACCAACCCTCCTGAGGTAGATGATAAAAGGTCCAAAAGCACCTGGACTGTTGCACCTGGAGCCTAGGGATGACAAATTCCAGCTATAAAGGCTGCAGGAGAAGCAGAAGCTCTTGTAATGGAGTCTAGGAGTTTGATACAGAAACTGTGTCTGGTGGAAAAGGCCTTGTGAGAACTGACTGTGCTGCTGAAAGTAAGTGATTTTTTTTGGGCATGGGGAAAGAGCTGAGTGTGTGTGGTGAGAGAGGCTGGACAGTCCTTGATAGGAGATGTCAGCACTCCCATAGGAGTCAACATCCTTCTGCTAATATAACATTTTCCTCCCCTGTGATAGACACTGGTACCCACTTATCCATAGATTTTCATTTTGCAAAGGTTAATGGCCATTTGGTTAAGCCTAAAAGGGTTTCTGCCCCACTCTTGGCAGGAGGGCAAGACCAGGAAAGATGAGGAAAATCATCTGTGTCAGTACACTAGACTGGAAATCAGCTTCTTCTAGCTGCACTTTCACAGCCTGAGTGACCTGGCCTTACGAGTCAAGGAGCAGACAAAATTCAACATCACCTGCTATTAGTTAGTCAATACCTAACCAAAAAATTGGGGTCAGCAGCCTCAATGAGCTACAGCTGGAGCTGGAGATAGTATTTGGCTTTGAGAGGCACCCAGTACCTGAATCAACCCAGGGGATGTCATAACCCCACTGGGGATATTTAGGATGCACTGAGCTGATCCCCCTGGCTCTGCTTTATGCAAATATCCAGTGGCCTTGGGATGTTGATGCATCTCCCTCCAGCTGGTCCCAGTTTGGGTGCCCAGTTTCTAGCCCATATAGCTGCAAAACAGCTGGGTGCTTTGCCACGTGCTGCAAGAATCTCACCCTGCCTGCCAAAAGCTTCTAGCAGCTGCACAGGCTGATTTTACAAGTCAGGTGTTTGCCTTTGACAGGCAACTTTTCATATCTTTATGACTAGACATTATTATATTGTTCTTTCATTTGATAACTGCTCCAGTAATGGCTTCCATTTGCAGTAAATCTCGTGTGCTGTCTTTTTCCCCACTATTAAACATAAGATGATAACCTTTGTGGCAGGCTGTGCACAGAAATTCAGCGAAGCTTTAAGAGGCTGGGGAGGAGGGGAGATGTGGAGGGGAAACGTGGTCAGCGTTAGCAAAGTGTCTGGTAGGAAGATGCTTTTGGAGGAACTAATTATGCCCTAGAGCACTTGGAAGAACCTACCCAGCATGCAAGTTCAACCGGAAAATGAATATTTAAACGGCTTTTCAAGTTAGCAAGTCTTTGGAAAGCAGTGCTCAATACCTGGAAAATAGACCCGTGGCACAAGAACAGATGAGTCTGAATGTGACTCAGTGCAAATACTTGGCTTTTCTTACCACCACCACGGAGCAGAACTTATCCCAGTTAAATGGCTCTAGAAACACCAGCTAAAACCCTTTAATCAGCTCTCCCCAACACGCAGCTGGTTGAGTTTTACCGGCCCTTGGTTTGCCATAGGCAATGCTGGATCTCGTCCAGAAACTTGGGCTGGGGCAAGGCAAGACCCCAAAGGTCTTTCCTGCTCCTGGGCTATGGCTCACCTTCCTCAGGAGCTGTTTTATACAGGTTCTATAAATGCATTCTATATATACAGTCACCCTGGAGGGTGAGAGCACAAGCAGAGATCAAACACTCAGCAGCACCATGAGCTTGGCACTTTAAGTCCTCTGTTGGAAGATGGGTTTGGTGTCCTGGTGCTGCAGCTCTGGCCAGGTCTGCCTTATCTGGTGGCTCATTTGCTCTGGAGTTGAGCTGAAACTTGTCAGCAGACCTGGAACTAAAGACATCCCTGAGGTGTGTTTAACCCAGACAGGGTGGTGGTGATGGTAATTCCATGTTGATACTGGTATTAAACCGAGGCCTGGGGCTCTTTGGGGGAAGATAGGTAGTCATGGTCCAAACCACTGGGCACGGCCAGAAAAACTGGGCTGGAAGCGCAGGAGGAGCCAATAAAAAAAAATATTATTGAGTGGAGCCCCCAGTTTGGGACCCCCTGACTGCCTCTCAGTCAGAAGTGTATGTGCAGAAAAATCATAGAACCACAGAAAGGCTTGAGTTGGAAAGGACCTTAAAGATGATCTGGTTCCAGAACTTCACCTTTTAACTCCTGGTGTATGCTGGAATTAAATACAGAATATGTTTTCCTCTACAGGATTTCAAATTCAGGCTGCAGAATAACCTCCTCTCACCTGGAAGAAAAGGCTTCTCCCCACAACTTGCCCATCTAAATTATCCCCATTGCAAAAGGGCTTTTTAGCTTCAGTCTGCAAAAAGGATGGAAAATTGCAGTGTTTTCCTCCAGCGTGTTTAAGTTTACTTCAGACAACGATTATTTTGTTGGCTTCCCAAGTCCCAATTAAATGATCATTTACACACTGTAATTTAAAGTGTGTTCTTTGCTGGTAAAATCCATAACAGCTATAAAGTGAGTATATGTGTGTGTGTGTGTAGCCATTATTGTTGCTCTTTGGTTTCTTCTCAGTTTTAATAGCTAAAATATTAAAATGGGAAAAGCAAAGTGCTGATTAGCCACAGATAAGCCTAATTTCACATTGTGAAGGTATCTGCTAGAATAATGTGTATATAATATAGGCAATGATTGTTCACGGGAGACTAAAGCTGGAACACAGCACCAATTCCAGAAATAATTGTTTCTTCAGAGAGAAAATAGTACAAAAAAACCCCAAACCCAAACTTGCCCTAGAGCTTCAAGCAAAGCCTTTTGCTATGCTTTTAAAAATAAATGCTAGCAATGCATTTTAATTTCCCACGTGGCTACATGCACTAGCATTATGAGAAATACTTTATTTATGAAGCTCCTGGATAATCCTGGGTGCTGGTCCTGAAAATGCTCCATCCCTCTTGATTATTTTTTCAGCAGCTCAAAAAAAAAAAAATTTGGTGTTTGGGGTTGGGTTTTTGGTTGTATTTTTGTGTTTTGTTTTTTTTAACCTGGCCACCCTATAATCAGCAGGATGGGAACAGCTTCTGCAAGGAAGGACGTATGGCACTAACCTCTTTTCGTGAGATTATTTGGGGAAAAAACAAATAAACGTGAGGGGGAAGGGTGGATGTTTCTTCCCTCCGGCTGCCTGAGGAGTTTCTCCTGTAAGCTGTTGGGTTTGGGAGTTGTTTGGGTTTTGTTTTGTTTGTTTGGGGGGTTTTGGTGGGGTTTTTTGGGTTTTTTTTGTTTTGTTTTGTTTTGCTTGGAGGTTGTGAATAACAGTGAATGAACAAACCTAAAGATTTCAGCTACCAATTATTTTTCCTTGTAACTTTTAATCTAACAAAGCTGCTCTCTAAAGGGAAAGGTGAGCTCTCTTCTTCAGAGATGTTGATGCATGTACACAAACACATCACTTTTCTTGTTAGAGGGCAAATCCTCAAACAGGTTGGCTGTGATAAGCCATAAATATGCTTGAACTTTAATGCGATTCCCAATTAAAAAAAAAAAATTATTTTGTTCTTTAAAGAATGTTGTTAGTATTGTTCATTTTTGTGCTGGGCACTGCTTTGCCTATTAAATAAACAAGTTTTTTCCACTTCTCTCTGAAAAAAATATTTCCCCGAACCAGTTGAGAGAAGGACTGCTCAAATCTGTTTCCAAGAGGGACCCAATTCAGAAATTTCCTCCCAAATTTTCCCTAAACCAGGACAGTTATCTCCCAGCTTACTTCATCTCATATATGCGGCGTGAATATGCTTCACTTCAGGCACTAACAGAATTTTTAATTAAAAAAAAAAAGCGGATTTAGACTTTTTTTTTTTAAGGTGTAACTAGGTTGTCTCCCAACTTAGCTCGGAGGTGAAATCATAAATCTGTGCTGTATGAATATGCTACAACTTGGGGCAGCAATGTGACTTCTAACAGGGCGCAAAACAAAATAAAAAGATAAAAAAATAACAATAATTTTCAAAAAAGGTGTCGTTGGTTTCCCAACTCAGTTGGGAATCCTGTGGTGGGGTGTGGGGAGCGACTCCAGCGCCCTGCGCACGTCGGGGCCGCATTTTTGGGGATGAACCCGAATCCCGGCGGGCCGGCGCGCGGCAGGGGCGGGGCCGGGAGGAAGAAGGGGCGTGGCCTGGGCGGGAGGGGGCGGGGCCAGGGAGGGGCGGGGCCGCGCCGCGCGCGCGCGCGCCCTTCTGCGGGGCGGGGCCGCGCGCGCGCGCCGGCGCGAGGAGGGGCCGCGCGCGCCGCCCCGGGAGCGCCCTCAGGTCAGTGCGGGGCGGGGGGCGCGCGGGGCCGCCCCGTGAGGGGGGACACCCGTGAGGGGAGACACCCGTGAGGGGACACCCGTGAGGGGAGACACCCGCGAGGGGACACCTGCGCCTCTCCGGGATGTGGCGGCGGATCCCGCTCCCCTCCCGGGCTGCGGCGCTGCCGGCTGGGAATGGGCTCCCCGCGCCCCGCGGAGGCGCCGCCGTGAGGGGCGGGAGCGGGGCGGAGCGGCCGCACCTGAGCGCCGGCGGTCCGTGAGGGAGGGGAGCGGAGCGGAGCCCCCCGGGCACGGCCCTTGCCCGGTCGGAGTGGCGGTGCGTGTCCGCAGGCGGGTGTCGGTGTCCCCTCGGTCGCCCTTTGTGCAGCAGCAGCAGCAGCACAGGGGTGGTGGGTTGGCGGCCGTGCCGGTAGTGACCCCATGGAGCTGTGCCCCGGCCGGAGCCTCCACCGGCAGGCAACCCGAAAGTTGGGCTTTGCGGCTTTTCTCCTGCTTGAAGTAAAGCTTCTTTTGTAAAAGAAGTACTTCAGGCATTAATTCGGCAGAGTTCCCGGAGGCACAATTAGTAGTTTCACCTGATTTGGCATAAAATCTTCCTCCCTTGCCCACACTGTTGGCCGAACTTCCTGATGTACCTGTCTCTGAAGGTTCTCTGGTTTCACCTCAACGCCCACACCTTCACAATTCTCCATTTTCCTGTTTGTTTGGAGAAATCCACCTGTGAACTTGCAGGTTTATAAATTCAATTCGTTGTGGTGCTCCCTGAGTGTTGAAGCATTTTAAAACAGGAGGGAGTAGTGTGTTGTTGTGAGTTTGAGGAAAAGTTTGAAGTTTAGATGCTTGAGTGTTCCTAAGCTGTGGTTACTAACATGCCTAATTCAACAGGCTGTCTCATCTGAGAAGTGCTGGTGCAGGTTTTTTGCCTTGTAGTTAGTCCTCACTGTACTTTGTTTTCAGCATATGATGTGTGTGTTACATTTTAATCCGCCCTGGGTTTTTTGATTTTTTTTTTTTTTTTTTTTTTTGGTAGAGATGTGGTGCTGGGTTATAGGTATACAGCACTTTATTTGGCATTGCTTAAACTTTTATGCCAGAGTTGGGCTCAAAATAGCTTTTATTTTAGTGGGAGAGAATTGGTCTCACCATTTCCTACAGAATGCATGTGCAGGATGTCACAGTGCATAGTGTCTGGGGTTTACTGGGTAATTTAGCTTTGCAAACCAAATCTCTTGGGGCCTTCGTTTGAAGTAAGTTCTGCAGGATTGCCAAAGTTGAATGTCGACTGCAGTACTTTTTTTTTTTTCTTTTTTTTCTTTCCCCTTTTAAATCCTTCCAGTAAGTACACTGCAGCTAACTGCACAATAACTTCCCTTGTGTTTCCCTGCCAGTGATCCTCAGCTCTGCCCCAGAGGAAACACCTTCCAGAAGCAACATGGGATTCATTTAGCTTGTCCTTTAAGGCCGGGGGAAAACAATGCAAGTTGCAACAGAAACTTTTGTGTTTTGGCCACTTGCTTGTTAGAGCTTGTGAGCAAATTTATTATTTTTCTAAATTTACCAAACGGTTACAATGAAAGCGGCAGTGTTAGAGTAGGCTCACTTAGAGGTCTGATGATGGTAGGCCGTGTGTTATGTTGTCAGAAGAGACTTAGATCACCTGTTGTAGAAACTTGTGCAAGTAGGTTTTGCAGCAGAATATTGTTTATGCCCAGCATTAGCTTTCTCTGATAATTCAAAATGATCCTGCCCCGATACTGTCTCTGGTAACTCCTCAGGCTTGGCTGGCTGCTCTGTTTTACAAAAGTTCAGGTGCCTGAGCTGGTGTGGAAGTTCTGTTTTGTGAGGCACTTAAATGAGTGGTAAAGCAGCAGTTTCTATCTCAAAGGACTGATAGATGAGGTAAAAGAGGGAAGTAAGATATGGGAATCTCAGAAGAAAAGGATTACAAGAATTTTGTGGGGGAAGTTGTCATTGGTGGTGTTTTCTGCCGTGAAGTTGAATTCCAACTCCCTGCCTTGGTTACAAAAACACTTTTTATGTGTGTGTCAGGAAACTGGGGGGGGAAGTTTAAGTAAGACATCACTTCGTACAAATTTGCAAACTTCCCACTTTTGTGGCCTGGCTCATCTGTTCTGTGATCCTGCTGTCCTTTCTGAGTTTGGTATCCCAGCAAGCTGCTGTGAAAACCAAGTGAGTGCCACGTCTGGGAAGTGTTTGCATTTTAAAGCACCGGGGAGCTGGTTGGCAGCCTGTGAGTATCTGCTCTCTGTCCTGGCTGTGTGGGGTGAAGACTGGCAACAAACAGATTTGGAAGGTCTCTTGAGACATCACCTTGTCCAGCCCTGTCACCTGTACCCGAAGATTACCTGATATCCTGAATAAATATTTCACTAGAGGATCATGTGCCACTTCAATACCGGGCTGTTGATAACATCCTTTTGTGACAGGATATTTATGTACTGGGTTACACTCCGTAACCACCCCAGCTACGCTTTCTCCTCTTCACATCCTAAGCAATGTAAAGCAGCAATTTTCTTTCAAAACTACATTCTCTGGAAGTAGAGCTGTCCTGTGTCTCTGTTCAGTTGCAAGGGTTTTCTGAGAGTATGAAAAGAAAGCAGCTCTTCAGGCAGGTGGCACGTTTGCTTGTCTGAGAGATGTGAGGATTCCTTAGAGCTCTTTGCCTTTTCCCTTTACATTTCTACGAGACCAAAGTGATACTACCCCATGTATGCCAAGAAAAAGTAAAGGTTTTCTCATCCTATATAAAAGTTCATAATACATAAAACTAATGAGTTTATGCTTATCTTGTACAGTTCCTTAATGATGCTGTTCTGTTTGATTACTTGGCCCTTCCTTAGTTTCTTTCTCTGCTGCAGTTACGATGTGTCACAAAGTTACTGTGAGGAAGAACATTTAGAAGATCCTAGCACTGATAGACAAATACATCTTAAGGCACAAAAATACATTCTGAAACCAGAATTTGAGCAGTATGTATGTGTTTTTCTTGAAAATTCATGGTGGTGCAGTAGCTGCAATTCACTTGCAAAGAAGAGGAGAAGCTGATGGAAATACCGCTAAGGAAGGCAAGTGTGGCTGAACTATTTTCAGCAACAGAAAATAAATCTGATTTTCTAAAGCAGTGGATAGAAAAATTTGGTGGCATCTTTATGTCCATGTGGATTCAAAGAGGCTGTGTGTGCTGGAAGAGCCTGGAATCAGTTAAGGACAAGTAACCAGATCCATGCTTCTAATGTGTGGCAAAGAGAGAATCATTCAGGACAGTGCAGTTTAATGGATGTCGTGCCTGGTTCCAGTCCTTGAGCTATTTGGTTTAAGCTCAGGTTAGCAGCAATCGGTCTCATATCTAAAAGCTGGGGTTAGTAGACAGTTGTAAAATCACTGCAAGAGTTTGTTATTCATTGGTTTTAATTCTCACAAGTGAGAACCTTCCTCTCTGAGGAAGGTCCTGTTTACATTTTTCAGACATGCTGTGTAGGGGAACAAAGACATTTGGGACCTGCTGATGTGAAGGAGGAGGACCAGGCAGCTTACAGCCTGCCCTTCAGAGAGCCCCTATTAATTTAACTATTCAGTTTGAAAATAATGGTTTGTGAGCCAAGTTAAAATTAGTAAAAGGTTTGTCTACAGAGGCGAGATCTGTCTGCGAGATTGGAAGTTCTGTCTGTAGTCATCTGATCTGACCTCTCCCTTGATGCAGGCAGCATGTGAGTGCTGATTGTAGTGGTGGTTTTTCTGAAGTGCACTAAGATCACTAGCTTCTTTCTCACAGGGCACTGAAGGATCATTAAATGCTAATGACTTTTGATTACTGTTGACCTTGGTCAATTTAGAATTAGTGACCTAGAGACGAAAACCACTGTATCTCATTACCAATTTCCTGAGCTATCTGATCTTTCATTTGTAAGTCAGTTTTGGTAAGAGGCAGAGTAGAATTAAAGTTGACCTTTGCCTGAGAAAAAGGGTTGAGTGCTTTCAGGTTTGCGATACCATGTTTATAAATAAATTAATAAATAAGTAGCAGCCACTAAGAAAGAACTTATTTTTTGACCCCAAAGACTGTCAAGAGTAAAGCTCCTAGTGAAATGAAATGGACAAGCTCGAGTAGCTACGATGAGGAACAAATGCATAATTTGTCTCTTTTAAATTAGTAGCAAAACAGTTTATCTCTTGTAACCTTGAACTGAATTATCATTTCTGTGAGGTTTTCGCTTCACAGAATTCATTTACAATTCTTGGTTTTACTTTGAACTATCAAGAAAAAACTTAATGCCCATAGAATGCATTGCAAATTTTGCTCTGTAATATTTTCTTCCTGCAACTCCCAAACGATGATACTGGGGAATATGTCTTAGCAGGTTTATAAAATCATATATTTTATGTTGTAATTTGACATTATTTTGTACCATATGCCCAGGAGAGAATGTCTGCGAGGTAATTCTCTGTAATGGGATCAAGTATATTGTTCACTGCAGGTTGTTTAAATGTAGGCCTTCCTTGCTCCAGTTGTGGTTTATATGGACTGTCATTCCTGCAGCAGGCATGGTCTTCAAATCAGAATGAAAATACAAGCAAATTTTGAGCAATTTTTTTTTTCTCTGATAGATTAGATGTATTTATTTTGGTCCGTCAAGGAACAAAACCTTTGAAAGAAAAAACCCAGCACAGCAAAGTGTTTGATGCATAAGTATTAGAGTTACTCAGCCTCTCACTGAAGTTAAATTGCAGGCTTTAAGCAGCTGAGCAAGAAAAGTAACAGGAAAAAATGAATATAGGCAGTGTTGCAGCTCATGTAGGAACAGGTTCATGGAGTGACTTGAAATCCATACAAAGAAAGTGGACATTTATTTGCAAGTGAACAGGAATAGATATTAATCTTAAGTGTTTGATTGCTTTGTCTCAAAATGGATATTGCTTTTAAAAACATATATATTTTGCAGTTTAATGACATTATAAAGATTTAATAGAAAGGCTGCTTTGGTAGAGATATTAAAAACAAACGACGTATAGCCTGTGTGCTAGCAAATACTACAGGAGCAAAAAATAGTTGTGAATACTCATTCTTTAGGTTTCTATTTTATGTAAGTTGGTGTTTACATTTTGATTAGGCTGCTCTGGACTTTCTACTTTTGTTTTCTTTAAAGCATTAAGGGCATTTAGGAAAAAAAGTAATAGCTATCTTAGTGGATAATATGCAAAGTGTTTAAATGTTCATAAACACTAAGCAGTTAATATTTAGTAACAAGTATGTTGCTAGTGTAGCATGAGTTCTATGGAAAAATACAATTTAACTATTTTGGACTTTGTTTTGAAGCTTCTAGTCTTGGTTCAAGATGTAAATCTACTCTAATACTATTCTACTCTTTCACAGCTCTTGGCTATTCTGGAATGTAAATGCTATTTCTTTAGCATCTATTTTGGCTTCTTTGAGGGTCTTTACAATTTTGCCTACCGTTCTTCCTGCTTTTGGTTGTCTTTATTTTTTTTTTCCTCACAGAGTAAGACTTCATTGCCTGCTTTTCCATGCAGCAGGCAGAAGTAGATGCCATGTTGGTTTCTTCCTGTGCTGCCAATAAGAAACTTAGGAGAGAGGAGATTGGAAGTTTTTGTCCACTGCAAAGCATTTTTTCTCTTGAGGAAATGAAGGGTAGAGCTAGCAGTCCCTTTTTCAAATTTGTTTTTACAAACAGAAGGGTTGGAATGGTGACTGGGAAGGACTCTTCCAAGTGACTAAATAATTCATAGATAGGTAAACACAACAAGGCACTGCAGCTGTGTGGGTTGGGTTTATTGAGGTTTTCTGTTTGTTTAGTTACTTTTTGAACATGTGTATTCCATTTTTAAATGTGTGCTTAAAGTTAACTCAAATTCAATGAAAGCTAGTAGTGAACAGACAGGTAGATTTGTTAAACAGTAACATTGTGTATTTATTTTGCTTAATCAAGATGTGTCATCTGAAATTTGTTTCTTTGTAAGGGGAAAATCAGAATTTAAATAATGTTAATATTGCATAGGCATAGTAACTGCCAAAGAAGATGTTTGGCAACTTTACAGAAAAAGAAATGTATGCATTTCCTCATTGCTTGCTGAGAATTCTTTCCTGTATTCATGATGTGGTTGTAACAATTGGGAATTTTGGTAAAAGCTTGGTTTTTTAATAGAATTGTCTAGCTCACGTTACTACATGAGGAACAGGCCTGTAAATGAGAGATGTACAAAACATCCTAGACCTTTTAACTTGAAATATTTCTGGTCTGACTACTTTGCTTGTAAAATAAAAATTAATGTGCCTTTGAAGAACTGTATTTCCCTTTTTCTCAGTTGTATGTATCAAGTTTGGTTCTGTTAGTATGTAATTAATGAAGACAAATGAGACTTGCTGAAGAAGATTAGGAGCACGTTGTAATAAGATTTCAGACGTGGATAGATCTATGGGTGAGAGAAGGCAATTGCCTTGATCCTCTTGTTGGGGACAGACTGATCTAAATTGGAGATTTTGACTGGTCTTTCAACAGGCAGCAGTTCATGGATTGTTTTTACTGACTGTCTGTGTATTGATTTCTAAATTCATTAACAGTGTTTGTATAGTAAAAGAACGAAAGACTCTTATATGAAAATAAATGGAAGCTGCTGCCAAAACAGAAAGAATAGAGAGTGAGACTAGCACTAATTCTTTAGGGGTTGTTTTTCCCATTTCACATCCATCTAATGAGTAGTTTATGAGACTTAGTTCCTGAGGTGATGAGGTGCAGTGAAAGGTGGTGTGAACCTGTAAGAGCTTTGTAGTTTTTCATAGGAATTCTATGAAAATCTAAATCTGTTTGAATTCGGTGGTATTTTCCAATTGGAGCAGACTGAGTTTTGGTGGGTGGCTTAAGAGCAGGCAAAGATGGCAGTTTGGCTTTTTATTTACTGGGCCAGATTTTTATCCTATCATGCAGATACTTCTCATCTACTGGGGTCTGTCTGACTTCTGAGCTTGGGCAGAACATGCTTCAGCTGCAGCTTCTCTCTCCTTTCCCAGAAAGCACAACGTGCTGTGCATGTGTGGTGTGTTCCAGAACTCAAAGGTTGGTGGATTCCTGTGGATTCACATTCATGATCTGTCTTTCAAACATTGACTTAACCGGTCAGTCTGTCCCTCGTTGTCTTCATCTCCTGTAGCCTCCCAGTGACCTTATCTGGTCTGTATGTAGAATCTTTGGATTTGTTCTGGTCATTGGTTCGAAGAAATGTGCAGAGACCTTGATTTTTATATACTTGGGGAGTCTGTAAAATGGATTTGTGGAGCAACAATCAAATCTCCCAACCCCTGCTGTCTTTTTCCTTCTGCCAACTGCAATGCTGAGAACCAGATTTACTGGAGTCTGTGGTTTTCTGTATCTTTAAGAGGTTTTTTTAAGATTTCTTTGTTTTGAAATGTTTGTCCTGTGCAGTGCAAAAGGATTATTTTTGTAACTGGAAGGGCTGGAAATTTACATAAGGAGAAGAAAAAAAACCTTACACAAACTCAACAAAGTCAAATTCTATGCTGGGAATACCTGCTGTGTTCCTGTTATAAACTCAGCTGTGAGCAGTTATAAGATCCCATCTGTGGGATGAGTTTCTTCCCTTTTACCTCTTCTTTTCCCTCTCTACAGTTCAATATGGTTTAGGTTTTTAGTTTCCCTTTCTAATCAATCTGTTGCAGATAAAAAAGAAAAGCGGGGAGGAGAAAGAAAAGGTTGCTAGAAATAATTTCTTTGGAAATTACATAACCTCCCTTCACTGTATTTAGGAACGTGTCTCTGCCTTTCAGGCATAACCCACCACCTTCCTTTAAAGCAGCAGTCAAAGAGATGTTGCATTGAGATGTTGGATTGTGACATGTAGCAGCTGAGGCATGGACACGTCTCCCTCTGTTTCCCCCTTCCACGAGCAGTGCCTGCAGCCAGAGAGGACGGATGTGTCTGGGAATGGCATCATCCCCAAGCACTGCAGCAAAGCTCCAGATGGCCGGGGCGTGCAGTGAGTGCTTCGTGTGGAGCATCTCCCAAGGAGACCTGGTAATCTCTGAGATACCTGCACACTCTCAGCTTCAAGACATTCTGAGTGTGTGTTACCCAAGCAGTTGGGATGGAGGTGGAATAAATAGCCTGAGTAATATTTCTCTTTGAGTCAGTGGCAGATTTCTTCCAGGGGCTTCAACAAGATTTCTTCACCAACCTTTTATCACTTTAATTTCCCTGCTGTACTCTCGTCCAGCAAAACTAATTAAGGCAAAATGTGGCTAAATTAGCTTTGAAAGCAGAGGGTTTTTTTTTCTGTAAAACTGAAAGTAATTATGAAATCATATTTTAATTATCTGCTCCCCAGTATTTTAAGGTGTGATATGTTGACACCTCATACCAAGTGTTTTTTATTTCCCTGCTTTTGTTTTTAAGTGGCTATGCTTATTTGGTGGTTTTTCTATACGCTTGACCTGTTGTTAAAGAAATTTGATCTAAATTTAAGTTCTGAGTAAACTAATGGCTAAAAATTAGGCTTCTTTCCTATTTAAATAGTTTGGTTGGCGTAGCTTATATCCTGCTTATTTTAGAAAGTATTTGTGAATAAAATCGGACTGTATTTGCATCTCAGGGAGTGATTTTTGCCCAAGACACTCTAAATCATTCAGACCTTTCCATTTAATGCTTTGAAATATTGATTAAATACATTCATTCCTGTTTGCTTTAATATGATTGCGCATCTAGAAGTTTTCTTCTGATGTGGTGCAGCCATGTCTGGTGTAAGCTGGCTTAATTAGCACTGCTTAGTGATTGGAACCCCTGTCAAAGGCTGTTATGTTGTCTGGAAGCAGAAGGAGTTAAAGCTGAAGCTGTGACCTCATCCCTGTTCGTGTTACACGGGAGTAGGAGCTGCGCTGAAGGGGATTGTTTGGCTGCGTCGCTGTCTGTGCTGCTGCTGCTGCTTGATGGCTTTAATTCGGTTCTGCTCTCTGTCGCACACTCGCTGAACAACTCCTACAGTAGGGATTTGTGGGAATGCTAGAGGCAGAGGAAGCTGTGCTAATATCGAATGCCCGTGGAAACGGCTCCCACGGCAATAGACTCAGATAGATCTTTGTACCCGATTTCAACTTCTTGCCGCTTCGCCTGTGAAAATCGAAGCGGCACCGAGGAGAGCTCACACACGCACACACACAGCACGCACGGAGGAGCACGCACGCACTCCCGGCCAGCCGCGTGTGCCGTGTATTCCCGAATTGCCGCCGGCTGCGTGGGAGCTGCGGGAGCGCTGCTGCGGCTTTAACGTGGGAGCGGCGCAGGCTACAATAGGTGTCACTGTGTGCGAGCCCAATCGCGCTCGGGGGCTGCAGCCATTGGCTCCGGCCGCACGGCTGCCAGTCCCGCTCCGCTCCCATCCCTTCCCTTCCTTTCCCGCACAACTTCGGCTCGCCGGCAGCCTGGCACTGCCACCGTGCGCTCCTCCTGCCCTCTGCCCGCGTGTAGCGCTGCCGGGCGGTTCCTGATCGGGAAAGCTGGAAAGAAAGCAAGCTGGCAGGAATGATGGGGATGTATTTAACGATTCAAGTACTGGATCAAACTTAAAGTCAGTTTCTTACTCGGTGCGCTGGAAAGGTCACCTTGTCTTGCTGGAGAAGGAGCAAACTCTCAGCACTGCTGCTTCCACCTACATTCCTAAATGTTCCTAGCTAGTTAGGCTGTCGGGCTTTACACACGGGTATACTCATGGTAGATGAGAAAGGAAAGAACATGAAATGTCTCACCTTCTTCTTGATGCTTCCAGAGACGGTCAAGAACAGGTCTAAGAAGAGCTCTAAGAAAGGAAATAGCAGCAGCGGTAGCAACAGCAAATTGCCTCCAGTTTGCTATGAAATTATTACCTTGAAGACCAAAAAGAAGAAGAAGATGGCTGCTGATATTTTTCCCCGAAAGAAACCAGCTAACACTAATACCACTGCTGTCCAGCAGTACCATCAGCAAAATCTCAATAACAACAACACTATTCCTGCACCTAATTGGCAAGGACTTTATCCAACCATCAGAGAGAGGTAAGTTCAGGGCAGTTCTTTTGGTGTTTGAATGGAGAGGTGAAAAGTAGCAAAATGTCCAGAATGCATTTATTTGCTGAAGAAAACACAGTTATATTTTATTTGTTTGGGCTTTTTTCCTCCCTCTATGTGTGTGTGAAATAAGAATTTTGGTCATGGAAAAGTATTTTAATATCTCTTTTCCAGTCAGTGCATCTGTTTGAGTTAATAAAAATGTTACTGAAAGCTGCAGCATACCCATAAAGATTTCCTTTTAGGCCTCAGTGGGGATTTTTCAGTGATACATGCTCTGGACTTTGATTTCCACTTCTTGGAAAGTTCTCAGAAGTTTGGGGGTTTATTTTATTGCACACACACTTTTTCCTCCTCAGTATTTTCTCTGGGATATTTGTGCAGTGATGTGTAAAGTAGCTCGAAGCAAAGCGTGACCTGCTTCTCTTTGCTAACAAGCAGCTTGACATTGTTAAAAAATCAAATTTCTTGGGTCTGGGGCATGCAGAGAGAGTTCCTGAGTGCCACAAATTAACATGCACTACCTCTGTTTGTAGAAATGCAGTGATGTTCAACAATGACTTGATGGCAGATGTTCATTTTGTGGTCGGGCCACCAGGTGGGACCCAGCGGCTGCCAGGACACAAAGTAAGCAACAGCTGCACGATCCGCTGGGGTGGGGAGAGCTGGGGAGAGCTCCCACGGTTACAGCGGGACAGAGCGTGGGAGGCTCAGCTCTTCTGGGACAGGCAGCAGCCTGTGCTTGAAAAGGCCACATGCAGTGGGATAATCTGCCCCTGGCTCTTCTTCGTGTTTCTGGTTAAGCAGCACATTTGTTGGGCTATGGCAGTAAAGTTAGGAATACTGCTTTGTGCTGCTGATTAATACTGCTCTTGAGATTCCCTAGAAATAGTTAACTTCTGTGGTGGACATGAGCGTTTTCCAGTAGCTAATGCATCTATGCCCAGGAGAGTAGAATACAAGGAAAACGTGTAATTTGTTCTTAACTTGGACTTCATTTCTTACTGAAGTGTGTCTGTAGAGCCTGTCAGTGCAGCCCAGTATGCTCAGAGTGGCTCTCCCACATTGTTTGTGTTGGCAGTGTTTTCAGTTCAAAGCATGAAATAAGATTTCCCTTTCTCAACAGTATGTCCTGGCTGTTGGGAGCTCTGTATTCCATGCGATGTTTTACGGAGAGCTGGCTGAGGACAAAGATGAAATCCGTATACCAGATGTTGAGCCTGCTGCTTTTCTTGCAATGCTGAAGTAAGCATCGTTCATCTGCTGGATATTTGTTCCTGTCTGATGTATACATATGCTGCCAATGTCACAGCTGAAGTATTAGACTTGCATGTAAACAGAAAGAAAGCAGTCACTTGAAGTATTCCTCTTTTTGTGTTTTAAACTTTCCCCTCATTTTGCTCTCCCCCCTACTTCCAGGCACACACGTATGAAACTAATGTAGGCAGTTGTAAATAATGACTTTGACAGGGGATCTTTGGGCACATTGTGTACTGTAATGCCTATCGATCTGATTTGTCACTACACGTTACACAAAGGAGTGGAGTTACTAAAAAGATTTGTCAGCTGTAACAAAAAACCCCAAACCAACTGTTCTACTTTGCAAGCATAGAGAAAAGTTAAATATGCATGCACAAAGCCCCCCCCCAGACCCAGTAATTTGCTGGGTTTGTAAATAGACATCGTTCCAGCTCTTTTATAAACCTGAAGTATGCAGGTTTTGTCTTAGAAAAATGACCTTAAGTTATTTAGTATAGCCTCTGAAAAATAAATTTCTCGTCATGTATCATATTGATGTGTTTGGAAAGTAATAAAATGGCTGTTTACGTGAATAGGGGGCTTTATCTAACAAGAAAAACTAGTCAGTTTACATGATCATTATTTTTCTTCCTGCAAACTGCATAAGAAATACTCTGTTTTCCTAAATGGGCATAATGAAGCAGCTTCCCTGCTGAATTGTCCTTGAATGTATCTATAAACTCTGATTGTCAAAGAGAAATGCCCTGTCACAGAAATGCTATAACTTTGAGTTTTTGGGTTTTTTTCCTTCAGCTTAAATAAATGCCATTGCTTTCCTATTCAGAAAATACAGCAGTATCTGATAGTGAACCCTTTAATATGCTGCAGGTTTTCTTGCATGTAATGATATAATCACTAGCTAGCAATTTATTGTATTTCATAGGCTGTTTCGATTAGCTTGTGATTACAGAACAGTTTCTCTTTCATTTTTAACATTTCACTGGCACCATAGATGAACATTCAAAGTTGCATATAGAGTTTTTATAGGTTATCATCAGCATCAGGAATGTTCTGTGCCAATATCAGTAACTGCCAGGAGAGCTCCACAGATGTTCTGTAGACTTGGAATATAAAGTTAAGATATGACATTATGTAGGGAGGTGTGTTGTGGATCTTTGCTTTGGGGCTTTTTGATTTTGTGGCAGAGCTCAGACTTGTGCTTTAGTTCTATGCTGAATTTTGCAAATCACAAATACAAAATACTTGGATTTTTCCAGCCCCCCTTTCTTTTTGAACAGCAAATCTCTTCCACTGTGGCTAAACATGATGTGCCATATAGAAACTGAATGCTTTCTGAATTTATCATTAAGAAATGTGTGCAGAAAGCAAGCCTTAGAAAACTGAGTATCAATGCTGACATCTAGGTCTTGTCATTATTTAGCCCATGGCAATTTAGGAAACTGTCTACGAGAGCATGGCCAGAACCATGGGAATCTTCACCTTCTCAGCTTTTATTGAAAAAACCCAAAAGACCAGAAAAAGTTTTTGATCTGTGTGGCTGTTGAGGTCACCTTGCCAGTGCTGCGTTCCCTGATGCAGCGTGCCTGAGGCTGCGGACACCGGGATGGTGCAGGGAAGGCACAGGGATTGTGCTCAGCAGTGCAGCATCCCCTAATCACAGGATCCACTGCATGGGGAGCTCAGGGGGAGCCACCGTCCCCTTCACTCCTCTCACTCTGGGAAACCATCCCTGTGAGTGCTTCCTGCAACTGCTGTGAGCTATGCATGGATGGCACAAGGCTCGGCTGCTACAGAGGGAAAGACTTCAGCTATGCCAAAGCAGCCTCTCCTTCATACACTGCTTTCTGCGTCATAAATTTTGTCAGAAAATACATTTAGCTTGGGTTTTTTTGGTTTTTGACATCTTGCTGGTTTTATCTCTTTCCCCTGGGCCAATGAATTCTGATGGCATAAATATTTTTTTGTGTTTTATTACACAGCAGGCATTCTGACAACAAACAAGGTATTGCCAGGTGTAACATAGGAAATACCACGACTGGTAGATATTAGTTATTCTTCCAGTAAAACTGCTTTGACTGTTCTGTACAGTTTTAAAAACAGGGTTAAACTCATAGTCTGGCTGCCAAACTGAATTGGTGCATTAATGTATTATATCTTATCTCAGTCTCAACTGTTCAAGTTAGAACTGTGATCTCATCTCATCCCAGGCTGAATGTGTTACTAAACCATCAAACCCTGTGGTCTGGCAGAATCCTGTGTTTGAGAACAGAGTGAAACTGGAATATCAATACTTGCAGACCAGAGCTGAGGTGCATTGGCAGAGTGAGAGGTGTGGAGTATTGCTGACAGCCGATCTGTGCTGTGTCTGCTGTACATCAATTATATTAGTTCTGTATTTTCAGGAATATTAAAATAGCAACTTTTGTACTATTTCGATTTAAAACAGATGTCATCATTCTCTGCTGTACCAGCAGGCAAAGAGAAGTAATAGAGGGGAGGAAAGAGTTGGAGAGCAACAAGAAGAATCATAAAAACAAATTAATTGAAAATGGAATTTTTTGGGCAGTAAGGGAGCTAAGCTTGTTACCATTGATATACAGATGGGTTCTTTGGTTTCACAAATAAGCTGAAACCAAGTAGTAAAGTTAAAATAGCCTTGGCTCTATGTAAGTTTTCTTTCTCTCTGTAACCTCTTAGATTTTATATTGCTGGAGCAGTATGTCCTCTGTGCATGTTTTCCAAGTGTTGCATGGAGGATGCTATTTTACAGCTGCAAAAATACAAATAGTTATTTACAACTATAATCAGATCAGTGTAGATACTAGTTCCTCTTTATAGGCACATCTGTTCTGCAGAAAACTCATTGTGTAGGGAAACCTGCTAACTTGAAAATTTTAATTAGTACAGGGTTGCATACAACTTTAGCTTTTCTGGAGGAAGACACTTTTATCAGCCATAACCATCAAGACTTGCTTATCCCTGTGAAGAGTGAAATTGCATTTGGCATGGTTTTAGCACATTGCATTCACCAGCTGCAAATGGGGCCCTGAAGCATGAGATATTGAAAAGAACAAACTGTACAATGCTTCATTTCTCTGAGCAATGAATCCCAGCAGTTTAGTCACATAAATAGAATTTCACCTTCATCTCTTTCACCACACTACCATAGCAGTAAAGCTTTTTTCATCCTTATGCAGTGAGACTGAGTGAAAATGCTGTGCTATTTGAGTTAGGATGTTTTGAGCATTAAAAACCTGAAAATCTTCCATTTCTGATATGCTTTGTCACCCTTTGAAAAAACCAACCAAGAACATGAGCCCAAGCGAAAAAGCCACCTCCAAAAAAACCCCAACCCAGTAGTTAGAGAAGTGGATAGCAGCTGATATAGTTGAATAGCATTTCTCCTCTTAGATTGCCTAGTTACTCTCTACAAACTTGTTGCCATTCCTGTGTTTGTGCATCCACCTCAGTAAGCTGTGGTTCATCATCAGGGGACAGGCAGTCCAGGGACTCTCGATAACACATGGTCCAGACTCCTGTGGTAGCTGAGTGAGGCAGCCCTGCAGGAGCTCCTGCCTGGCAGCCAAGGCCTGGGTGGAAGGAGCACAGAGCTGCAGGGGCCACAGTTTTTAAACTTTTTTAATTGTCTCATAGCATGCATTCCAAATGGAAAGTTGAATTCACCTTAAATTTAAACTCGTTCTCTTCCCTGGTCTTAACATAAGTGCTGAATTATTTTTGTACTTTCTTTCTGGGCTTAATCAATACTCCCCAAAGCGCTGCTTGGTTCCAATGTGGAGCCATTTAAATATTCTTTGCTTATGATTTTGGATGACTTTGTTGTTGCATTAAATAGCAGCGTTACCCCCGTGTGCTTTGTTTCAGGTACATCTATTGTGACGAGATCGATCTGGCTGCGGACACCGTCCTGGCCACTCTTTATGCTGCCAAGAAGTACATTGTCCCTCACCTGGCCCGCGCCTGCGTCAACTTCCTCGAGACAAGCCTGAGTGCAAAGAATGCCTGCGTGCTGCTCTCCCAGAGCTGCTTGTTCGAGGAACCTGACCTGACCCAGCGCTGCTGGGAAGTGATTGATGCCCAAGCCGAGCTCGCTTTGAAGTCTGAGGGCTTCTGTGACATTGATTTTCAGACGCTTGAAAGCATTCTCCGAAGGGAGACTCTGAATGCCAAAGAAATTGTTGTTTTTGAGGCAGCTCTGAACTGGGCTGAAGTGGAGTGCCAGCGACAGGAGCTGACGGCCACCATAGAGAACAAGCGCAAGGTGCTGGGCAAGGCTCTCTACCTGATCCGCATCCCCACCATGGCCCTTGACGACTTCGCCAACGGCGCCGCCCAGTCCGGGATCCTGACCCTCAACGAAACCAACGACATTTTCCTGTGGTACACGGCCGCCAAAAAGCCGGAGCTGCAGTTTGTCAGCAAGCCCCGGAAGGGCCTGGTCCCTCAGCGCTGCCACCGCTTCCAGTCGTGCGCCTACCGCAGCAACCAGTGGCGCTACCGGGGCCGCTGCGACAGCATCCAGTTCGCTGTCGACAAGAGAGTGTTCATTGCTGGCTTTGGCCTCTACGGCTCCAGCTGCGGCTCGGCAGAGTACAGCGCCAAGATTGAACTGAAGAGACAAGGAGTTATCCTGGGCCAGAACTTGAGTAAATACTTCTCGGATGGGTCTAGTAACACTTTCCCCGTGTGGTTTGAATACCCGGTGCAGATCGAGCCTGACACCTTTTACACAGCGAGCGTGATCCTGGATGGCAACGAACTCAGCTATTTTGGACAAGAAGGAATGACAGAAGTTCAGTGTGGGAAGGTGACTGTGCAGTTTCAGTGCTCCTCGGACAGTACAAATGGCACAGGGGTACAGGGAGGACAAATTCCTGAACTCATATTTTACGCTTGAATGGGAGTGTGTGGATACATTTTGCTCTGAAGAGCCTGTCTGGCTCAGGCCTACTGACACTTAGCTTTTTATCTGCAGATATGTGATCAGTACAGGGAATATGTAACTAAACTCCATGGGCGAGTTCCTCGCTTGCTGTACTTGTAGCATCGTTGGTGATTAAGTGTAATATTTAAACTGGAAGCTCTTAGAAACAAGTGAGTTTTAAAGGCTTTGTAAGAGGGGTGCCTGTTTGCTGGTGATGCTGACCCTTTCTTTGATGCACTTGTGAATCACCAGAGGACGTCTCCCTCTTGTATCTCACTAAACACTGTCTTCGTTGATCCATTTTCTCTTTCTCCATTTTCTGCTTTCTGCTTGTATTGGGGAGGTAGGGATAGAAAATGAAGAGCCTTGTTTTATAGCTCTGTCTGCTGTCTGCTCTGCAAACTTTAGAGATTCCAGTAAACCAAGCTGCTTTTGACTGTGGGGACTGAAACAAGTCCTTCAGTTATAAGCAGAAAAAGCTCAAGTTTAACCCTTCATCCTGTGAGATTCTCCTGCAGCCAGCTGTTTGGGATGGCTCCAGGGGAAGATGGGGAGAAGGAAGCATCTTTCAGGAAGCTCCACGGCATACAGACCACATCCCTAGTGCATGGATGTGTTCACAGTGAGGAAGGGATGTGGGCTTGGCAAATTAACCTTGGAGTTCATTTTCTAGGAATCTCACCTTGAAGGCAAGGAAGTACTTGCACGTGTTCAAATTGTGTATGCAGCTCTTGAAACTCTACTTCTGTGGCCCAGGTTTTGCCACATTAGAGTTGATCTGCTCTTTAAATGCTATTTCTTTGAACCCGTGCTAAATAAATGGGAGTCATCTGATGCAGGATAAATTTTTGTTTGTTTTGGGTAGGTTTTTTTCTTCTTCCTAAACGTGGTAGAGGCAGATTTTAATGGAACAAAAGAATGTATCAATCTTGAGTTGGGTTTTTTTCTTTTATACAAGTTTTTTTTTCCTTTTTATTACCAGTTGAAATTTAGACAAAGACAGACGATTGCCAGCTGGGATCATATTACACTTAGTGTATACCATCAGATAGCAGTGAAGGGGAGGAGGTCTCCTCTGATGGGTTATTGTTGGAGCTCTTGCAACTGCTTATGGCTACACATCAGTCAGAGGATGATGTGGTAAAGAACCCTTTCCTTGCCTGAGTTTTTTTTCTCCCAAACTTCCTATTGCATGTCTGTATCATTGTTGCAAAAGTATGAGGGATACTCCTTGTATCAGGGAAGGAAACCAGTGTAAGTGAGAAGTACAGGTACTATTGAAACGTGAGAAAATCCTTCATGACTGCACTGGGACAATTGTTCCTCAAAGGTTGCACTGCCCATTGTAGAGCATCTCATTCTTGCTTCACCTCCGAAGTGGGTTCTGTTTGTTGCATACCTTTTAACAAAATGAGAGGACCAAATGATTCTTTAGACTGGCTGAAGATTAATGTTACAGTGTATCAACACATTAGTGTAGCATAACCCTAAATTCACTTGTCACTTCTGTAATAAATATGTTTCTCTCATATGATTTCTTACCAGTTTAATACTGTTACTCTAAGTGATGCTTGATGGTTGGAATCCTGGCCCCTGGCCATCGGAAATTGCCAAAATACATCTTTGCAGTGTCCGAAATACCACCTGAAGTAAGGAAAACTGGAGTGTAGTCATCAAACAATTCATGGCCAAAGCCCAAATCTTCTCTCTAGGTAATAAAAAGAGAGCCAGGTAGTAAAGTACCCTGCAGGATTTATGCCTTTTATCCATCTTAGCGTTTAATGTTTTGTATACATGCATACATGTGTGTGTAAGCAGCACTCTTTCTGAAATGTAAATACCCTCAAAATACATAGAAAAATGTTTTGTTTTTTGTAACAGATGTACATAATCCAGACTGTTCGTGAAATCTAAACAGAATGCTCCATGGAAAACTCCCAGGGAGAGATTTAAAAAAACCTGCAGTTATTTATATTTGGATCTGCAGCTGAAAATAGACAAGAGTATAAATGGAGTGGAGAAAGAGTTGCTGAAGAGATCATAAAAAGGAATATGAGATTGTGATGAGGTAACGGTCACTTACTTATAGACAACATCTAAGCAGCAGTTCCATTTATTTAGATACATTTCAAAGCAGAGAAAGATGCTAATCAGCTGATTAAGTTTTCATACAGCAAGTGGCTGATGCAGATGTAATTACTCCAAGTGATGAGCAGATTGACAGGTTGTTTGTGGCAGCGAGCTGCATTCTGATTTGTTTGGTAAAAAAAACATGTGCCACAGCTGGTGGGACAAGTCAGAGTACTGCACTGGTTTAGCCAGTCTGGGGCTCTCACTTTTAATTTTTTTTATTTTTTTTTTTACTTACCTGCAAATAAAGGTGATGTATCTGCTGCGTTCACTGGCTGGAAGAGAAGTTCAGAGATCAGAACACTGTAGCTGTAATATGTAGAAAATGAGCTGTTATTAGTTATTGTTCTTATTTGATTCTTTTGTGAAGTCTTTGACGAAGTAGGATGAAAGCAACCTCTAGCTTAATTCCTCTGAGTCCATTCCAGGTTTTAGGAGCTGGTGCAGGGAAAGGTTTCCAGTGTGGGTGATCAAACAGAGGCACCCAAAACACCTTTTGATGCTCACAGCACAACTTCGTGATGCTAACGAGTACCAGGATGTAAGAACGTGACCAGTGCCACTCACCTTGGGACATCAGGGCACTTCAGTAGATGTCTGAATGTGGATTTGGTTGGTTTAGCAGCAGCACCCAAACCTGAATACATTGATTGACGTTTTGCAAGCATCAGCCATTTCAGCCTGGAATGTAAACGTAATGTCGATAGAGATCACCTCGCAGATTCTGTCTAAACTGTTCCTGGCTGTCTCTGCTACTTGTACCTTTGATTTGCTGGTGAGAGGAATCTGTGATAAGAGAGTATAATGTAATATACTTTCTGCATATCTAAAATAGTATTTAAGTAAACGTTTTAATTTCTACACACTTATTGCACTGAACTGTTTTGGGTTTTGGTTTTTTGGGTTTTTTTTTGTTGTGATAAACTCGGCTCACTTCAGGTCCCAGCACCCATTTGTGCTGAAGCAGTGTTTGACCTTAGCAGGCTTACAGCATTATTTATAAAGGACAGATATATATAAATATATGAAGTACCTCATGTTGAATGTTATTGTACTGTATCTTTAATGTCACAGTGCAGATCTTGTTGGACTCATGAATGTGTATAATCACGTTAAAAATAAAAATGATTCTTAAATGGTTGTTTCCTGCAGCATCTTTGAAGCATGAGCTGTGAAAGCCCTTACTTAGTTATCTCTTTTAACAGTTCCTATTGTTGTACAGTTGTGCAGGGATATTTGTTGAGCTTATGCATTCAGAGATCTTTTGATCCCCAAAGAAGCAAAAGTCTAAGGAAAAAACAAGGAAGAACAATGAAAATGTTAATCAGTTACATTGTAAAAAGGTTGACGATTAAGCTAATGAGCTAGAGTGAATGAATTCATTTATGTGCTTTATGAAAGACCTTGTCTACTAGCATTAATATTTTCATGTTCTATTAATATTATTAAGCATGTGGAGATGAAGGGGGAGGGTCTCTTGTTTATTCTAAAAGACAGTTGGCACAGGAAAGGCCATGCTTTTCAGTCTCTGATGTATCAGAAAGGACATGGTTAGTGCCAAGAGGCTGTTCTCTGCTGAAAAGTTAATTATATAATATTATTCAGAATTCTGAGTATTAACAATTTTCTTCCAGGAGATTTAAGACTTCATTTTAAATGACTTCACTGACTTTTAAGGTCAGTCAAGCTGAAGCCTCACTTCCATGATGTCCACCTCCAAGATCTTTCATATATTACTGGCTAATAATAAAAAATACACTCTGATAGAGATATGGAAATTTGAGGTAGTTTCCCCCAGAAAAAAATCAATACCTTCCGAGTTCATCCAAAATTCTGATTGAAGCATGTTTACAGGCATCAAATTTGCCTCTTTGGGTAAAGTTGTCTTTCTAGAATTCTTACTTCAGTACTTGGCACCACGCTGCTCCATTCTTGATCCAAGTTCTCTTACGTGCCCGGCACTTCTCATGTGGAGCTGGCTTCAAGCAGGAGCTGTCCTATGCCCTGTGCTGTAGTAGTGACACCAGCTCTTAAAGGTGTGGTAGATATCAGTTGATACCACACTGGCAGTAGCAGCCTGCTTTGGTGCATCAGAGGAGATTGGTGCTGCTGGCAGCCTCAGATGCTTTGGTAAACAGCCCAGAACTAAGTGGACAAGATGAATAAAGGATGGACTATCTCATCCAAAGGACATTCTCCTTTGCTTCTACCTGAGATATGACAGGAATGATAGGACACTTGTTTTGGAAATTGATTTTAGGGAGAGCAGTGTCAGTCTACTGCACTGTGTTTGGTGAGGCAGAGACTCACGTGTGTATCTGTGCCAGCAAAAAAAAAAAAAAAAGAAGTTTGAAGAGGAAGGAAAAAGTGCTAGGATGTTTCTGGGCTTGGGAGGAATTACACCCTAAGAGGTGCACTCAGTTGTTTGTGTTGCAGGTAATATCCTGCTTGGTGGAGAAACTCCTCAGGAGCACATGGCTGCTGCTTCTCACGGGGCAAGATCGTGTCTAAAACAGGCTCTGAATACTCAGCTTTCAAGTGCAGGAACCTAGTATTTCCTGGCCTAGCAAGAGTAGCTATCCTACAGCCCAGGACAAGCTTAAGGAAGCTGAGAGAGCCTTTGGGACCTCCCAAGCCCAGCACTTCCCAGTGGAAGCTGAGATCCTGGCCCAGGGTGAGACAGGATGGGCAGCTGAGCCCAGCAGCACAATTTGGCCACGGTAAAAAGCAGGGAATTTGAAAGCCAGCCTGTCCTTGCAAGCTTGCAAGGAATCAATGGCAGCAGGAGCAGTACCTGCTCATCTCCTCAAAACAATGGAATGAGCTGCTTTCTCAGATGGCAGTGTGACCATGTTCAAAATAAAATTAAGAAAAGGCTTTTTGGCATACTACTCTGTTTCTAGAAGTCTGGATTTATTTTTTTCCCCAAGACTTCCTCATAAAATGAGGCCCTGGCCCAATTGAAATCAGTAGGAGTTGCCCTAGTGACCTCAATAAACCCAGGATTTTCATTTGTAGTGTTCATTTTGTATGATTATTCCTAAAACACAACATAAAACTGCCAAAGAAAGGGAAATTAATTTTGAAATCCGACTGTAATCTGATTATCTAAAATAAAGGTAGAAATGTTTCTATTAAATTTTACAGAACTCCTGCTCATCAGATTTTGTGTGCCTACCTCCAAGCTTTTCTGCTAGAATGCTTTATGTTCAGCCATGAATCTATAGACAAAACAGTAAATTTGTACAAGGCTTTATGTATATTTTTACAATCCATGTATAGAATTCATAGCACATAAGATGCATAGCACAGATAAAGTACTTTTAAGATTAGAAAGTGTGTGTAAATTGCCCATAGTCCATCCACCATGAAGAAAAAACCAGCTTTTTTGCTTGAAGGCACTGGTATTTTGAAAGAGCTTCTTGAAGTCTGTGTGCTTGTTGATAGCATCAGAAATGCATTTATATTAAGCCTTTAATTGTAGCATTTAAAGATCAGCTTTCTAATTGTTTTCTATAGACAAAGATAACATAGTTGGCCTTCAGGGATCTTTCACCCTGGTCCAGTGGGGTTTACACTCGAACAGATAGTAGCAAGTGCAATTTTCTAGATCTCATTTTAAAGCTTCACAGGGATGTCAAGTGCTGCTTGGGGAACACCAGCGTTTCAAAAACAGCCTTGGTTGGTTTTAGCCTGACAACAACCAGGGCCTTGCATGGAGAGGAAACTGAGTGGGGCTGCTGTGGTTGTGTAGAGAGGAAGGATTTCCACTTCCCTGAGGGCAAAACAGTTGCTGGCAGCAACCACGTGCTGAGCATGGTGTCAAATATTTGACAGCTGTGAGGGATTGGAAGCATCATGTGCCCTGGGGACCCCCTGAGTGAAAGCAGTGGTGAAAGCTCCCAGACACGGGGCTGTGGTGAGCGAGGTGATTTTGTGAGCCAAAGAGCTGGGATCCTGTATCACAACATCCTCGCTGATGGAGGGTTATGGCTAGGCTGATGAATGGCATGTGGTTGTAATTTTTCACAGCTGAGAAGCCCATTTTGTTTTCTTGTTGTTCTGGGAGATTCTCCAGCTTTTCTCTCCCCTGAGCTGCCTATTCCCACTCTGTGCCAGAGGCTTCCATGTGCTCAAAGCCCAGAGATTCTCTTTTTGCTGAGACTGGGGGCACTGAAAACACCTGGTGGAAAAAGACTGGCTGAGGGAGGGTAGGACACCGCAGTGTTTTGGTGCATTGCTTGCAAGCTGCCCTGGATGTGCTGAATGCTGGCCTGGCATGGCAGGAGAGGTGGGATAATTCTTCTGTATTTCAGTTTTCTCCAGACAATTGCTGGTTGTGCTTAAAAGGGAAAATGAACACGAATTCACTTTTTTGGTAGGGTAGAAGGGTTGTGATTCTGCAAAGGCTAATTTATGCCTCTGCCTTTCCAGAGTCAATAGTCCCAGTGGGCTCAGGGCAGGTGTTGGGAGACAAGGCTCACATCTACCTTAAAAACATACATGGAACCATCTCTTTCTATAATGCTCCGTTTGTAGCCAGTTGTGATGCTATAAAATAAATTCACAGAGAGCTGGAGCCTGGCATATCTGGCTTGTTTTTGTAGTGGCATTTTTTATGAATAAAAAATGACAGAAATGTATTTAGCTTAGAAATACTAAATCCTGCAGAACTTCCAGAGTACAGGAGTAGCACAACAGAAAGGCACTTCCAGATGTGAGGTTATGGTCCCTTGGTTGCAGCCTTAGGCTAAGGTGTGACATGTTCTTACCTTTGTTCTTACCCACCAGGGCGTGCTAGGAGTGATACTCATCAGACACCACGAGTGCTGAGGGAGAAATGTGCTGAGGTTGAGAAATGAAGGGCAGAGATCTGGAATACAGAGGGAAAGTATCTAATCAGAAATAACAGCTGTCATCAGGCACAGACAATAGAGAGTAAACTGGCTTCAGGAGAGCTATTCAGGCATCGTGGAAGCCAAATCAACAGACAGAAGGTAAGAATACAGTCATGACAACTATTTAAATGATTTTCAAAAGTTGATTATGTTCAAGATTTCCCCAGACCCTACAAAGGGGGAATTTGTTTTGCTGCCTTAGAATACAGTCCATGCATGTTTTCACCTTTGGTCCTCCATGCTTCATTCAGTAGTTCCTTTACAATATATGCTACATAACATGTTTTTCCTCCTCAGTGCCTGGGGATGAGCAGGTTGGTTGACCCTGCTTAGGTAAATAATTTCCAAGTGTAGTGTGTAATTGTCCTATTGAGCACTCTCCTTCACCCCTCTACACAGGATCTTTGTTGGCTCATAATAAGATGGCAAAGGGCAGGAATCCTGAGACACAGCTGGGAGGGGAAGCCTTTCCAGTGGAAGTGTTTCCAGGATGGCAGCAGCAGGGTGCTGTGCTCCCTTATCAAACACTTGTCCTGACTTGGTGTGGGGTCACCATGCTGCCTTTGTGGCAAATTAGTTGGGACACACAGGATGGCCTCTGCAAGCACTGGGATTTCTGTGTCACCCTTCTGCCAGCTGCAGGGGGATGGATGATCCCAGATCTGGCACAATGCCTGCCGAGGGTTTGGACAAATGTGAACTGACAGAGGGAGTTCATACCAGGTCAGCATTTCACGGCATTTCTCAGAGGGTATTAGGAGCTTTAAAAATCACTGAAGTGCAACATGAGACATTTAGAAGTTGGGGTTCCTACCAGCTCATTTTTCACCCCATTTTACAGGCAGAACTGTCCAGCAGAGCTGTCACTGTGATCACAGGTATCATTGGCTCTGCAGCCCTGGGAAAAGGCAGAGGCTCACAAAACTGGAGCTCCAGAAGCAGGTTGTGGAATGGTCAGGAATATCAGCTAGGAGCTACTGTGTTGTTCTGATTTTCCAGTAGCACGGTCTGTGCTGGCAGATTTGTTGCCACTGGTTGAAGGTGCATTTTTGTGTAATGAAATACATCTCCTGACATTAGCAGGACTGGAGCAAACACCTACCATTTCCTATCTAGGAAATCTGGCATTCTGCACTCCGTGTCTGCCTTTGAAAGAAAAATGAGAGTTTATTTTCAGCACTGCCAAAAAAGTGATATTAATTAAAATAAAGCTTGGAATGAAATGTGAATGTGACTTGATCTAGGAGCAGCCTTACAGAATGAGATTTAAAAATATGCAGCACAGGAAGAAACTCATGCATTGAGTCACAGGAGGACTGATGAATTAGTAAGGATAGTCTATCCATAATTTCAATGAGCTGGGACAGACAGGAGAGGAAGCAGCACACAGAAAAAGCAATACCAGCATTTCAGGCTGAGATCAGGAGCCTTCAAAGGCAAAAAATTCAACCAAGTTAAGGGAAATCTCTTACCCTTGGTTTCTGCCATTTGCCATGCATCTCGAGTGATTGTGTAGATGACATGAATTTGCTGAGCTCCTGTTAGGACACCATAGTTAGAGAAATTACTTACACCAGAAGGCCAGAATGAGGTCTTTCAAAGGTCATTATCAGAACCGGTTTCTCATCAATACACTACTTGATTGGAGAAAAAGACTCAAAATTGCAGGGCTTTGATTGCTGGGAGGGAGGCTTTTAACTGCTTCCTGCTGTTCTGTCATTTTATGCTAACCCCAAATGGCCCCTTTAAATTGATGTCCTGTTTCCCATTCACTGCCCACAAATCACTCTTCTCCTGTTAATATAGGAAACATTTGCACATGATAGGAATTGGAGTGGCGAAACAGTAAACCTTAAAGCCAGTAAAGAACTCAAAAGTATTTATCCAGTGACCAAAGTATTGATTTCCCCCGCCACTTCATAATATTCAGTTGTGAACTTTATTAAAAAATACAGAATCTCGTGTCTACCTTAAGAGAATCTCTGCACAAATATCATTCCCAAGCCGTGGGTTGTGAGTCAGTGTGATTTCTGTGTGACAGCTAATTTCTTGCAGCTAATCAGAGGCTAAAACAAAGGCTGGGAGAGATGCAGCTGCTCAGGCAGTGGGGTGTCCCCGCTGACGCCGTGTGACACCAGGCACAATGAAAACACCACAGCGCCTCTGTTTTCCCGGGACAGCAACGCTCTGAGTGCCTGGGAGCTCTTTGGACTCCAGAGGAGCTGAGCCCCACAAAGGTTTTCCTTGACTTTGATGGATATCTGAGCTTACACGGCCTCACGGATTGGCACGTGCATCCACTCTCCCATCCACAGCTCACTCGTGCCTCAGGTCCTTCCACTGACAGCCCCTGACTGAAGCCCACTTCTCCTGTCAGGTTAAACTAGAATGCTGACAGTGCACGGGGGTGGAACGTGGTCCCTTCTACACCTGCCCTGCTGCACAGCAGAGGGCAGCTGGGTAATGAATCCTAAAACAAGACTTGGTATCACAGGAATACCCCAATAATGGTCTCAAAGCACTTTGACATAACTGGAGAGGACAGCATGAGTGAGCACCTGTGGTGCTCATTGTGAGCAAACAAAAAAAAAAATTACCTTTCTTCTGCTGTTCCCTTCACTCTTCCAAATCCCTATTTCCCCCGCTGCAAAAAGGGGAGGATGAAATCCCACCCCTCAGCAGTGCTTTGGTACCTGCTGATCAAACCTGCTCCAAAGGCAGCAGGAGTCAGGATGGGTGCAGCAAAGCCCTTCTCTCCTCAGGAGCCAAGGATTCTCAATATCCTTAAATGTCACTAAATGGGGAAAAGTAACGCTGCTGAAACCCACAATCAAAGGGGCCTCAGATGTAAATCCTTTCTAGAATCTTTATAATCTTCAGCTGCTTTAGTTCCAACAGATCTTCCCATATAATGAGCCACCAGCCAAAAGGTAAATATAAATGCAAAATATTCCCTAAGCAAACATGTTATTGGCTTTTAAAACAAGTCAATTTAAATAATGTGAAAATTTATTAAAGAAACAGAATCTATTCTGCTTTATGTTTAAACATGAATTAATGCAAATATCACAGGTTTATCCTGCATTATTCCCTCGGGAGGAGTCACTGGGGAAGCAATTTGTTTCTCGTTAGCTAAGGCAGGGAGCTTTGAAGTTACTGAGTTGTCTGTCTCTGCAAGTAGCCCATTTAATCTTGAGGAAAAGTGTCAAATTCAAGTTGGAGTCAGTAGTGTGCATTGTTTAAAGCCTTGGCAGGAAGAGGTTTGCAGCGTGCCACCAACCAGCAGTATGAGGGGCAGTGGAAGTGGCACAAAGAATTCCTGGAAGAAAATTTTTATTGGCTGTTAATAATGGAAATGGAGCCCTGGACAGTGAGTGTCAGGGAGCTTCTACTTGCCTTTTTTTTTTTTTCCTTTTCTTTGCAATTTACTTATAGTCTAAGGGCTCTCATCATTTGCTTTTTGGTAGTGTGATTTCTGTGAGGACTCATTGCCACCAGAAGTAGGTTTGTTTTCCCAGACAATCCTCAGTTTTAGGGATGTTCACACACTCCTGTTCCTTTGACTGAGCTCATGAAATTGTCTCTGGAGCCGTGCTGTGACTGGATTAGGTAAATTAGCTAGAAATAATTTCTTTTAAATTCAGCCTGGAATATTGTGCTCTGTTTGTTGATACAACTGTGTGGGCAATGGGTTGTGAGTGGTTAGATGGTGGAAGCACACACTCTGACAGGCTGCTTCCCTGCACAGAAAAAATTTAAAAGCTGTTGTCTGAAACTCCAGAGCCATCGAGTTCATAACAGACTCCACCTTCGTCTCAGAATTGTTTTTCAGAAGTCAATTTTTTTGCTCTTTAATTACAAATCAGACCCTCAGCTATCACCCAGCACAGCTCCAGTGAGCTGGTACACATGAGCTCCCGTGTCAATTCTTAGCCTGAAGGTTCCAGCCTTGGGTTATCAGCTGCAAAGAAAATCTCTGCGATGTTAACAGCCTATAAAGCAATTTAGGAAGGTCAGTATGCATCTGAAGACAGCTCAAAACAATAGCCAGAGGGGGAATATAAAATGTTTGCTACAACTGGATTGGCACTGAAATCTTCTGATGCAAAATTCATAGCCAACATGAATTAATTTGCTCCTGATCACTTCTTAGAAAAACTCTGGCTTCTCCCATCTTCCCCTAATGACTTCTATTCGACAGCTGTGGGTTTGCAAAGCAAACTGCAGCAGCAGAATAGACGTTAATGTTCTGAAACAGCACTAAAATCTGTGAATGGAATTGTCTTTGAAACTTAAGGTGGTTGCCAGCTTATACTGAATCAGGCTTGTCATGTTTTTATGGACTATACTTAATCTGTGAGCATCTTTCATCTCCCTATTACCTGTGTGTGAGGGAAGTATTATAGATGAAGAAATGAGGCACAGGACACCTGAGAGAGGCATGGAAATTGCTCTGCTCTCAAGAAGGCACCATCTCACCTTTTCATGTTAGTTGGATCAGCTGCAAGATCTCCGATTGGTTTTCCTGATATGCCACAGAATCACAGAACCGTGGAATGCATTGGGTTGGAAGGGACCTCAAAGACCATCCAGTTCCAATCCCCCAAAGGTGGGTAGGGACATCTTCCCCTATCCCAGGTTGCTCAGAGCCCCATCCAGCCTGACCTTGAACACTTCCAGGGATGGGGCAGCCACAGCTTCTCTGGGCAACCTGTGCCAGTGCCTAACTACTCTCATAGGGAAGAACTCATTCCCAATATCCAATAGAAACCTGTTCTATGTCAGTTTAAAGCCATTCCCCCTTGTCCTGTCACTCCATGCTCCAGTGATCAGTCCCTCTCCATCTTCCCTGTAGGTTCCCTTCAGGTACTGGAAGGTCACAATCAGGTCACCCCTGAGCCTTTACTTTTCCAATCTGAAAAACCCCAAATCTCTCAGCCTTTCCCCATAGCAGAGCTGCTCCATCCCTCTGATCATCCTGGTGGCTTCCTCTGGCCTCACTCCAACAGCTCCATGTCCTTCCTGTGCTGGGGACACCAGATCTGGACACAGCACTGCAGGTGGGGTCACACTTGAGTGGGGCAGAGGGGCAGAATCCCCTCCCTCACCTGCTGCCCACAGAATTCAGCCCGTGCTCCCTCTGGGGCCCAGGCAGTGAGTGGGATGTGCAGTGTTTCTCCTGGCTTGGACCAGCACCTCTGCAGGAGGGGGGAGCAGGGCTGTCCCTGCTCCAAATGGTGAGCAGAGGTCTGCAAGTTGTAGTTGTAGCTAACTAAATGTTCTGTAAAGCCATTTTATGTAATGGCCTGGAATTTATATCTTTGCTTATGAAACAGGAGCTGGTGGCTGTTTTACCAGCATGCAGTGTAAATGCTACACTGAGCTGAATCCTTTCCTCAGATAGTCTGTGCAGGCTGGTGAAGTCAAGGAGAGCTGGGCTGGTATCCAAGGACAGACGCTGGTTGCTTGTCTACTTAGGATACATCGAAAGCATTAGTAATGAGATGTGAGAAGAATAAATAAGCCTGTTTGCCACGTGGAACAGAGCTGCCTTACAGAGGGTGAGCTGAAAAATGACTAGTTAAGGGCTGCAGCCAATCGCCCCTCCCAAAAACTGCAGGCTCTCCTGGCATCTCTTCCCACATCAACCCAGGAAATGCCCTGGGAAAAAGCCCTAGGAAATGCCTTGAAAGGACAGCTCTGCAGTAAGAAGGTCTTGTCCAATGCACTCTGCTGGAAAGGTCCCTTTTGTCTGAGAAGCCAATGGCATGAATGGTGATATTTTCCAGGGAATTTCAGAGATTCCATGCTGATGTGCAGGACAGGAGCAAAAGGAAGACGTTTTCAGGCTAATTGTGATCAATCAATGCAGAGGATGATCACCTGCCAACAGGATTAGGATAGGATAGATTATATCATACAGAATCTTGTACTCCAGAAATCAGATGTGAAGCAAGTTTCAGGTCTTGTTCAGGGCTGAGAATGGTCAGCAAAGCCTTGGATCGTGGAATTTAATATGAATTGTCACAAGCAAGAGAAGGCTAATTCAGGTTTAGGACTACGTGCAGCATGGATTTTGTAGCTGCAGTTTTACCCTTTAATAGTTAGAGAGCTGTTATATAAATAGTATAAACCAGGCACTGTGCAGACGGGGTGGGAAAAGAGAGTTTATTTCTGTAGTCTAAAAGAGATTCCTTAAAAAGGGGGATCATGGGAAGAGAAGGGAAGGAAAGAGCACGGTCCAGGGCCACAGATGGGTGGAAGGCCTTGTTAGCCAAAGCAGCATCTTTCCCAAGTAAGGATTTCACAGCAGAATTAAAAATACATCAGGTCTAAGATCTTAATAAGGGGTTTCTAAAGAAGATATGTGGGAAATGGAGCACAACAAAGCAGGCAGATCCTGCTGGCCCAGGTGGCTGCAAGCCAGGAGCAGGGGGAGTGTGGGTCTGTACTTGTGCTGGAGAATTACAAATAAAGGAACAATTGAGAAGGGCAAGGTGTAATTCATGAAGCAGCCAGCATTTGTTTAATGTTTCTCAGGATTTAAAGCTAATCACAAGCTAAGTTTACCCTTCTGATTCCTCCTCCCACCCTGCACCTCCAGGATCTTCTAATTTATAGACTTCCGGATTTCTGCACTTTTCCTGAGTGTGATGTACAGGAATGGATCAGTCTCATATCTCAGTGGCTGCAGAAGCCTGACAGTGTTTTCACACTGCTTCTCCCTCCAATAAATCAAAGCACTGAGAACTGAGGGCTGCATTTCCAATAGAAGTCCATCCTATGGTAGGGATGGATGGCTGCTTCTGGATTTGTACAGCTGTGAATCCTCTGGATGGCATTCCTGCTGACTGGAGTGCCTTGCAGCAGTTATATAATTGCAAGTCAAAATTTCCCTGCTTTGCCAAATTGCTGAACCAGAAGGGTTTGCTTACTGAAGGGCTGGAGGGAAGGAACTGGAAGGGAGACAGAGGCGAGAGGCTGCATAAACTGTTGGGCTGTGATCAGCATTTTGATCATTTTAGGAATTTGTCAGAGGGAGGAGGGAAAGTTGTGTGGTGAGAGATGGGTGAATAATTAATCACATAATTTAGTCAATGAATTTTGCTGATGGAGGATTATCTACAAATGGATTCGTGTGTATGTCAAATGTTATTCAACAGCTCTTTTCAGTGAATAATTTTTGAGTTGTAACTGTATCCTGAGGAGTTCATTGAGGTATTTGATAATCAAATACCGAGAAATAAGTGAGAGTACTCGCACACCAAAAACTAATCACTGAAATGTGCTTGTATAGTCTCATTGAATTCTTAAGGTGTAAGGGAAAGTTTGTTTGATTTGAACTTTCATCACTGCCTAGTCTCTGAAGAGGTCACTTTAAATCTTGTAAGCCATGAAATCTGAGGCATTTGGAGTGAATTACCCGGTTCTGAGGATCTCAATACCTCTCTGCCTGTACATGATTGTACTCAGGAAACACTCATCTACAAATCTCGTACAAACAACTAAGCCTATTTCTTTGACTTATTACTCCCCTTCTTCCTTCTCATCCCTTCATTAAACTGCTGTGCTCTTCCCACAGTGCATTAGAGATTACTGAAACAGGGCAGTTTCCTGTAAAATATTTGCAATAGAGCCTAAGTATCATTCTAAAATTCAAATACCTCAGTAGTGATCTGTAGTATTTATTTCTGAGGAAGATGCTGATATTTAACCTCCACTCCTTGAATAACCTTGGGCAGATCAATTACTTGGAGAAGTTTTGTTATCCTCATTTTACAGCTAAAGCCTGTTTAGATGATAAAAATCTCTTGCAGTCATGAAGGAAAGATCTGAGAGCTGCATCCCCAAAACTGTAGTAGGAGAATGCTCCAAGGGACTACAGAATCCAGTGTCATAACAAGATACAGAATATAGTAAACTGTAGATGCTGTTGATGAAGTGAAACTGCAAGTCAAAAAAGCAAAAAAACACAACTAAGAGTACACATTGTTTAGTTGAAACACTTTAATGGATAAGACGTGGATTTTTAAGCATCAATTCTTGTGGTGAGAGAACAGTTGCATTTTCACCTGTTTAATTTAAATGGATGTCCACAAGAAAACTCAGGACAGCCCAAAGGAACTCAAGCCAGGACAAAAAAATTGTCCTGCATTCCTAATTAGGAAAATAGCACATAATTTGGGAAGGCAGTAGTTTCAAATAAAATAGAACTTTATATTCTAATTCTATATTGCCACATGGTTTTATCCAGCAGAGTCACCCTCCAAGCAGCACAGCTGTCCTTTCAGAGAGACATGTGCTGTGCATGTGTTTGCAGCTCACAAGGAGATTGCTAATGTGCGTTTTTCTGTTTGTTTCAGTGCTTTCTCTTAGGAGGTGGTGCTCCTGACAGTTTGATTACTTGGAATCTGAGGTGAAAATGCCCAACCAAAGAGATCAGTTGAGAGAGAAAAAACAGCAGCACATTAGAATAAGAAAATCAGGATTTTTGTGAAGGACACAATTGCGTGTTCGCGTGTTGCTGAAACCCAGAGGTACTTCTAATAACCCTTTAAACCTCATCTTTTTCTAATAATCTTCATAATCCTCACCTAGGATTGCCAGGGAGTAATTTGTGACTGCAGTCTGTATGACAGGGAGCAAAGCAAAGCTGCTTGACAGAACATCAAAGGTTTGTGCCACTGAAGTTTTATGCAGCCATTGCTAAATCCTTCATGCTTGAAACAATGATGAAAAATGATTGCCAGCTATGAAACCAAAATTATATCAATCTGCTTCAGGGTTGTGGGGCGTTTTTTCTTCATTTGAAAACATGACCCAGCCCAGCACAGTTCACTTACCAACCTAGAGTGTTCTGTCATTGTAAAAGAATAGAACTGAGTCAGGAGGGGTGAACTTATTTCATGCTTCACAAATGTATGTTGGGGGGTGGGAAGGAGAAAATGCTGAAAATAAAATCAAGCAGGTCAGTGCTCAAATACCTCATTCTGATTGTCTTTATATAACACATGTAACAAACAGTGTAGTTGCCCTCTGAATTTCCAAGGGGAATATTCAATACAGAGTAGCTGAAATGGAAACTCAATATTACTGGAGGCTCTAGTTTCCCAGCAGTATCACTGCAGGTAATTTTTCTGGCTGTAAATCAAGTGATCCTTAAAGCTGAATGCTGAGAAGCAGAAGTTTGGGAGTGATTTGGCTTGTCATCTCTATCCAAACCTGGTCTTAATGAGGATCTTTTTAGCTACTTCTACACCTGCTTTTCCCTGTGCAGAGGCCTCCATGATGCACCAACACCAGGGCACCAAGTTGAGAGCAGGAGGAGATGAGAGGTTTAAAGCATCATTGGCATCCCCTCTGTTGGGAATGCCCACAGAGCCAGGAGTGCCTGCACTCCATCTGTGCCCTGCTGCCCCTGGCACCACTTCTGGGGCTGCTGGAGCAGCCCTGTGGCACACCCTGTGGATCTACAGGGAGACAGGGCAGCTTGATGCCAGCCTGGCAGGACCGATGCACATTGTGCTGCTGTGGCTGTGCAGGAGAGCTGAATCACTCAGCACCCTGCTGCTCTGTGAGGCTACTCACAGAAGAAAAAATTATTCCTTTCACCAGTCATGGCGAGGGGGCTTCGTCTGGATGACATCCACTCTGCATTGCAGGTGATTATTTTGGGGTTATTTTTGGAGGGAAACAGGAGAGACACAGCCTGGCTGCTGCTGTTCTCAGTCATGAGGGAGAGATGCCATCGGTGTGGTCCCTCTGCTCGGGTTCTGTCACTGATCAGCCAGAAGCTGATGGGAGTCAGATTCTCCCCTCCAAAGTTTTGTTTTCTTCTCACGGGTGAGTATTTGCTGATCTTCTCAGCCACTTGCTTTGCAAAGTTGTGTTCTAATATCCTGATTATAATTTGAAGCTGATTAGCAAACGTGCACAGAGTCAGCCTTGAACATATGGGAACTTTTCTGAGATTGTTAGCTCTGAAGAGATGCTGCTCAGTGATTAGTCACAAAGACTGAGATATAAATTGATACTTCTCTCTGCCTCTGCTCTTGCTGCATATTCTCTGTACCACCTCTGACAGAGGAGTTGGAGGTCAGACAAAGAAAGAAATGAAATACAGTCTAGCAAAAAAAAAAAAAAAAAAAGATCATAAAGATAAATGGTACCATTCAAATGTGATGCACTTGAAAGCGTGCTGCATGGCATGAAGTGCTGCATGCTGATGAGCTGTGTCACCTCACTTGTCTGCAATGCTTCTCATTCTTCTTCCATTGCTTTGCTGTGGAGCCAGTCACAAAGATGACACTAAGCCATTGCATCCTGAAAACCCAAATGCTTGATTTAGCCAAGGCTTTTTCCTCTCTTTGGGAAGTGCTGTGCCAGAGCCTTGCAGTCCTTTGAGAAAGAGAATCAAAAGAATAATTTCAAGCAGTTAGATAGGTGGGTAGCTGTCCTCTCAGTATTAACTTACCTATTCCCCACTCCCCCCAAAATATTCTCTACATTGTCAGGTGAGCACTTTGCTCAGGAGGTTCCTCCAGTGGGATCTGGGCCTGAGCAAGCCCCGTGTCTCTCCAGCTCCCTCAGGAACTCTGCATTTTGGATGTTAGGCAGGAAAACTCCACTTCTCCTGCAGCTGAGCCTCCTTCAAAGGCAGTCCCCAGGTGATGGGGGAGTGTGTATGGCACAGGGAGAGGGAAAGGGAGAGAGCAGCCCAGCAGCAGCAGAAGCCAGCAGCTGGTAGTGCTGTACTTGTGCATCTGCATGATAAGGTTTTATATGATTAAATTGTTCCACAAGGTAGCTCTAATGAAGTTATAAAAAGTCTCTTCAGCTTTCCAGCTGGTGGGTAGCAGAATGTGAAATGAAACTGATGGTCAAATGTACACGCTCATCAGTCATGAAACATTTTATTTAATTAACTTTGCTTTACTTGAGAGATACTTTAAAGTTTTGATCAAAACACTCTCTAATTTTGGGACTTCTTTTGGCCCAGTTTCTCAAATTTGATTGCTCATGAGCTTCACATTTGACCTTTCAAGCCAGAACACGGCTAGTCCTCGTGGCTTAAACCTCTAATTAGACAAATGAACTAATAAAATCATTTCTTCTACAGTGACACTCCTTTTACCTCAATAGCTTTCCTTGGAAAACAACTACTTTAACTAAGGGGGGGCCTAATTATAAGCTTGGGGTTTTTTAAGTCTCAGAGGGTTTTTTTCTTTAGTAATCCTTTATTGGTGATGTGACTCAGATGGTTTTTTTCCATCTTCCTTAAGAAAGGCTTATTTTTAGAGACGTCCTACTTCTGTGTCACCAAGGTTGGTGCTTGGGACAGCACAGCCTGCCTGAATTTACTCTTAGTGAGAAATAGGTGTCCCCAGTTAGCACCATCTCATGCATGTTTGCATGTGCTCCCAAAACGGGGTGCCATGTTTCAGTGAATAACTGGAGTGTGTCATTAAAAACTCCCATTGATTTATTCTTTTATTTTTCCTTCCTTGATAACGTGTTTTATTTATGGAAAGACTACATTTTTAAAAAGTGTTCAAGATTACACAGAAAATCAAAGCTATTTTAGGGTGTTTCTTCCATTTATTTTCAGCACTATCATGCAAAGAAGTACTCAATTTTCTGCCCTAACAAAAACATAAAAGCAGAAAAACATAGTAGAGTATGTGCAGGATGCAATATCTGCTAACCATTCATAGTCATTAGGATGGACAGATACTTTTCCATGTTTAAAAGTGTAGTTTCTCTGTTACTTTCACAGGAAGAAACTTCCAGCTCTCAAGTCTTCTCATACTCTGGAGAAGACACCATGCCTGATGTGATTATGAAGAACAGCTCAAACAAACAAAAAAAACAAGGTAATCTGTCTTCATCAAACCTTGTCCACAATGCATTTGTAAATCCTTACATGAAACAAGTTTTCTTTCCTTTCCATTATACTTCTTTTTATCATTACTTATTGTAATTAAATGTTGTTACTTCTATAAAATCAAGTTCTCCTTCGAAACTAGCTGAATCTGGTCACAATTCCATTGCAGCATTGAGTTCCATTTACAGTTTCTCCCACTAGGTTTTTCTAAACACCAAAGTTATATTTCCTTTAAAAAAAAGGGAAAAATAGTATTTTGAAACATCTCTTTTTATTTAGGAAAAATAAATTGAAAAATCCTTGTTGGCCACTTTCTGTCCTCTCTTTTCAAATAGAATCCCATTCAGGAAAAGCCTTAGTTTGGAAATTGTCATAGAAAAAAAATGAAAGCTTTGAGAAGCTGTGGAAGTTTCTGATAGAAACTGGTTGCTATACTTAGAAAACCAAACAAAAAGGAATCATCAAAGACAGGACTTTCTTGTTGGAGACCTCATCATCTAAGCTGTAAAGCTGAGGCAGGTAGAAGAAGTTTTGCCCCATCACTGTTGCATCAAATTCAAGGTTAATATTCTGCAGAGGATTTACAGTAACAAGGAAAACTATCTCGAAACAAGGAAATTAGGCAGCAAAGGACACAGAAAGACCTGAAGCTCCATATCCCACAGACATATGGATTTTATCATGTAGCATCTTCTCTTTTAGCAGGGCTCATTCCAACCGGGGTCAGGAAATGGATCAAGAAACTTCACAGCAGGGCAATTTATAGAAAAATGTGTCAGCCCAGAGTTCCTGGTCCTTGCTGTGCAGATCTTGCTTTCTGCTGCTCCCCCTGTGCTGTTGAGTACAAATATGTACAAACCCCTCCAGGTGCTTTGGTTTGCAGTGCACTGCATTTATATCACACACTTTTTGGAAGCCAGCTAAACAGCTGACCTGTTTGATTACTCTGTGCCATAAAATCCTCCTGCCAAAAAATTCTCCTTCAGTCATCTCTGAGTCATTCACCCTTCATTTTATTGTGCTCCTTCTAGTCAGCATAGTGGAGGATGACTAGACAGGCTGAAGGGACCTTCTGGAAATTTTCATATATGCTTCTTTTTCCAGACCACATTAAGGAGTCTATACTCACTTATCAGTTTCTCACTTTAAATTTTTCCATCTTCTCATACTTCAGTAACTGATTGAAATTTTATTGAGAGTCAGAGAGGGAAGAAAACAAAACTAATTTAATCATAGCAGGGGGAAGCAAGTTCATTTTCTCAACCCGGAGAAGTGTCTTCAAGCTCACCCCTGGTGGAAGGTCCCTGGGTTTTAGCACTGCAGGTGAGTAATCCTGGGCCAGAATGCTTTCATCTCTCTGACAAAGGTAGTTAAGTGTTTGACAATTTTGTCTAAACTGCCAGGTTTTCCCAGAAAGAGTGTTCCAGGTTTTCATGAGCCTGGAGAGGTTTTTGTCATTGCAGCATCATTTAGCTTATTACACCCTGCCAGCCATGTCCAGACAAAGTGCAATGGAGGCTGCTGCCTCTGTTACAAACCCACATCTTGTCTAGCAACAAACCTTCAGGAACATGACCATTAGAAAAGCCCTAACATTTGATCTGCCACTGATGATAGGCACGCTCCAATTTGTGGTTGCTAGCCTGCAAAAATGATCTACACAAATGGCAGGTTGCAGGATGTAATTTCGTATCCTGCAGGATGGTGCTGAAGTCCTCCTGCTTCACTTCAATGTGAAGGTCATTCCTCCAAACCTGAAATTACACTTGCTCAAAGTGGCATGGGGAACTATACCACAAGCTTAATTTAGAATAAAAACACGGGATAGTAATGTTTCATGGCGATTTGTTTTCTGTGGTTTAACAAAAATGTTAATTTCTCACTGAGCTGCAGAAAAGACTAGTCCCTAAGAGAACTGTGTATTTGGGAGTATGTTTCTCTGTTGTTTAAATTGGTGGATCAGTCCTCAAATGATTATTTGGTTTTATTAGGGAATATTCTCTCAGTTTTCCCGTTACTTTTTTAAAAGCAGCAAAGTGCTTACGAACCACTTTTTACAGCTTTGCTTTTCACCAAGCTTTCCTGAGACTGTAAATATTCAATATCACAAATCCATGCTTCCTAGTATTGATGAATCTGGCTCTTGGAAAGCCTGAGTTGCAGTGATTAACTATCTGATTAAACCAAGAAAAAGAGCTGCCTTGAGGGTTTGAAAGACGTGCCCTTCAGAAGATTTAATTTCATGATCTCCCTAATCAGTGTTTTGTAAGTTCAGTGTACATCCTATGCACATCTCTTAAATGAGGACAGATTGCATATTGGTTTATAGCGTTATCACAAATTAGCAGTACAATATCAGTTTCTCTGATGCAGGGAACTCTGAACAGGAATCGTTTGCATTTCTATGTGAGCATCCTGGAGACAAAGAGAATGAAATGAATAGCCTTTTAATTTAATTGGCTTCCAAGGCGAGCCTGAGAATAGAAAGCACAATGCATTGCACAGTTACTGTAGAAACGGTGGAGGTCAAAAGCTCAGCATGCAGGCCCTACATCAGTCACCACTGCTCCTGTGCAGTAATTTTTTTAATTCTCGCTGCATCTCCATCAGACCCCAGGAAGCCAGATAATTCAGCGTTAGTATTCTAAGTGGAAGTGCTGGGTCATTTGTCACTGCTTGGATCATGCTATGGAATTTGTTTAAAAAAAAGCTGCCAAAATGAAAAACTACATTCAATCGGTGCTCTTATATATCAGCCACGAGAATTAGATCAGGACAAAAAGAAAGAAAAAGGAGAGGAAAAATCTTTCTTTCTTATAGAAGAATAAAAAAGTCAGAACAAGGAAAGAAAAAGTGGTACAAAATGGATAATAGTCTGGCAAGGAACCCCTTTGCAAAATAATCTTTCTATAACAGGCAGTTAAGATTTATGTGTTTTTTAGTGGAGCCAGCCCTGCTGAATGCAGTGAAAGTAAAAAAAGCGAGATAATATCGTGCTAATATTCAAAACTCCTGCACTCTTTTGACTGTAGAAATAAAGAGCTATAGCTCTTGTAAAACTTGAGCTGGCCTAAAAGCTCATCAATGAACACAGAGACCCATCCACAGAGTGCTAAATGTAGAAAAGGGATTTCTTTACTATTTTTGGACTGGCTAGTACAAGATCCATGCTGCTACTTCAGCTTGAATTCATTCATGTGTCTGCAGAAAAGTTCAGAACTCCTCCTCTGTGTCTGATTCCATATGCTTGTGCCAGGCACAAAAACCTGACACAAAGCACTTCCATATGTAGCAGACTCAGCTGCACACATTAACCTCCCATTTCATTTTCAGATTGTTGATTTTTTCTTTAAAAGCACAAAGGTTCCTTTGAGGAGGTTGTGAACAGTTGTTGGCATTTTTATTGTTTCCTATTAGAACACTAAATTATTCCATGTAGCTGTATTTTTATCTGCTGAAGGAGAAGGTAGTGCTTTCCAACTAAAAATAGCCTAGTGGTCAGTGTTCTTTCCACGGAAGTCTAGGGTTTTTATGCAGCTTTTATAAGCTTAGCAAATTAGCAGATTTGACAAAAATCACCAATTAGACACATAGGAGGTGAGGTCATTTTCTCTCTCTAAATCCTCCCCCCTCAGATGGAAACTGAACTTGTTGATGAAAATGTGTCTCAAAGAGCTGTTTTTGACCTTGGTTCCCAGAAAGAACCAAGATAGGATAGGGACTTTGGAATGTGTTTTGTCTTTCTGCCTATCAGGGCAGGGAAAAATACTGGGAAAACTAGCTGTGAATGCAATAATAGGCTAGAAAGCTACAAAAACATGTGTGAAGAATACAGAGAAGATATAAAAGGAAAAAAAAAAGACAAAAATCAACTGGAATCGCTATCATGGGGAGGTTGTCCTGAGCAAACAAGGGATTTCAGGATTTGTGGGGGTTTGACAGGTAATGGACCCAGACAAATTGGATGCATCCTGCACACACAGCCTACACAGGATCATAGAAGGTTTGGGTTGGAAGGGACCTTAAAGATCATTTCATTCCAATCCCCTTCCACTAGACCAGGCTGCTCAGAGCTCCATCCAACCTGCCCCAGGGATGGGGCATCCACAGCTTCTCTGGGCAACCTGTGCCAGTGCCTCAGCACCCTCAGAGTAAATAATTTCTTTCTAATATCTAATCTGAACCTGCTCTCTGTCAGTTTTAAGCCCTCCTCCCTTGTCCTGTCATTACCTGCTCTTGTACATTGTCCACTGTGGAAACAAACTCTGCTTAATTGTGGCCATGAACAGGTGTCCATAAGATGGACTCATGCAGTTTGACTCCTCTGCTCTGAATTTAAACCCTTCACTAGCTAGAACTGATGTCTCTCAAGTACCCTCATGCAGACAATGCAAAATTTAAATGGATTAACCCCCAGTTTCAGTCTACTGAAAAAATCATCTGGGGGTAAAAAATCAAAGGAAGACATGTAAAAGAGGTTTTTAGGTGAAAGCTTCAATGCCTTCATGAAAAACAAATGTTATATAAGGTGAATTTGACACAGGCACTGTGCCTGCATGGAAATATTTCTAAGCAACCTTCAACTTTCAAATGGTTTTTACATCTGCTATATTCCACCAAGTAAAAAAAAGTAAGTATACAGCACTTTAAACATATTATCACTCCAGGTAAAATTGTGTACTCTACCTCTTTGATAGCTGATATTCCTCAGGTAATGTTGGAACTAGAAGCAAAGCTTTTCCTTTTCTCAATATTCAGGTCTAACTATTGAGAAATTCTCATCTTCTGTTAGGGAGCCAAGCTTCACGCAGGATTGTTTTCCTTACTCTAGCTCCTTGCTTCTAGGAACTCTTCTTTCCAGAGGAAATCCTGGTGAAGTGACCTTTGAATATTTACTAAGTGGCATAAGGTAACTGAGGGCTGTAGCCTAGCAGTAGAGAAAAGCTCTCTGTAGAAGCAGATTTGATAATTATGGAGAAAAGAGGCCTCATTTCCCTGCAGTGTAAAATGATCCACACCTGGCCTATCCTCACTCCATAGTATGCTAAACAGCACATGCATTTTCTAAAGGATTTTCAAACACTGGTGTCAAAAAAATGAAACTCAGAGAGGAGCTCATATAATGCATCAATGTGGAAAAAAAAATCAGTAGGTATAAATGGAGAAAAAGGCTGTGTCAGCCTTCATGGAAATAACACATTTTCTTCCTAATCTCCTGATACACAGAACAGGCAGTTACTGGCTGGGAAATAAAAGGAGTCTGGAAAACAGGAGAGCGTGCTGGCTGTAATCTGCACAATACCTGAGCACTAGGAGTTTGTTTCAAAATGTAAAATGCAGCAGCATGTGCTTGTTGGGGGGGAAAGTGGTCAGAGAGGAGAGGAGAGGTGGCACCAAGCTGGGCTGGCACTACAAAAGGATTAAGAGCCAAGTGGGGCATTTCTACCAGGAGCTGCAGCAGATTAATGGGTAATTGGCACAGGTGCAAATCTCCCTTCACCACCACCTGTGTGATTAAAGGAGCCTTCCCTACCCCCTCTTTCACTCATGGTGACTTTTTGTCTTGTGATTTCAGACTCCTAAAGCCAGTCAAAATACCTGTGTGGGAGGAAAAAAAAAAAATAAAAGTATGAGAAGAGAAATATCTGTTCTTTAAAAATCAGCTTGAAGCTGAAAGACTGCACAACTACTGGATTATGGTAAGTCTCAAGGCAAAGGGTGGCTTGGTAAGAATTACAGTAAGATCTCTTTCAGACAGTGTGATGTGTACATCCAAAACCTTTGTTTTGCATGTCCGTGTTTGTTTTTCTCCTTAGCATTCCCCTTGGTAAGTGCCTTGTTCTTGCAGCTTTTCAGAGCATTTCAGAACGCCTACAGAGCTTCATGGGCCATTTCCCAGGTAGAAGTGGTTTCTCCAGGGATGCTCTTGTTACTGCAGCAAGTTTCATATGGGCTGCCTGGCCCTGTGGGAATTGAGGCAGCAGGAGATAACAGAAGTAGGGCTGAAGGGTGAGTGATGTGGAGAATACCTGCAAACAGGGCCAAGCATTGGTGTCTTTGTCAAGAGCAGCTGTTGGTAGGAGTTTGGATCAATGGATGTGCTCAAAAACTCTATGAATCTTTTATGAGTGACTCCTTCCAACTACTAAATAAGTTAGTAGGCTACTGTTTCCCTTTTCCAGAGATCTAAGTTGTCCTGCCAGGTATGTCCCTTTCCCAGGGTAGTTTTCTTGCATGGAGCTGTAAAACAATAATTATTACCAGCTCACCTGATAAGAAGTTTTGGGATGTGCTCTGTCTCACAGCAGGAAGATGAAAGGAAGGACAATCATAAGAGGAGCATCTCAGCCTCCCGGCACTGTAACACTGAGGCTGCCTCTCACAATTCCAACGTAATTATTTGCTAAAAAGGACAAATTCCACATTCCTGGGTTTGGTACCGTTCCTGGGAACAGCTGCTGCTCTCCATTGAATGAATGCCTGTGTTCAAATTTGCAGAGTATCCCATGCCCTGTATGGAACGTGTGCATTTTCCAGGCTTTATCCTGGAGGGGAGGTGAAAAATGTAACAGGTCCAGTCCGGAATATAATCAAAGATTTATAAGTAGCCATGAATTTTTTATGCATATGAAGTAATAAGAGCTGTAGAGTAAAATCAGAAATGTGACATGTAATGGTTGCTCTTGCCAGTTTTCCACGAGATAGGATCAAAGCACCATTCCAGCAGCAGGGCTGCAAGATTGTACTCTCTAATAGGAAGACAATGATTTGATCAGGCTCCAGTTAAGGCCAAGAGCATCCTCTGCTTCTTTTGCATAACATTAAAAGAAGCTCAGCTGGTCAGACCAAATAGCTGATCAAGAGATGTTTTGTAATGCATCCTTTCATTTCATTCCCATAACCCACCACTTCAAAGCCAGGGTTTAAAATAAATTTAAAAAATAAAGGTGGTTGTGAACAAATTGGAAAGGAAATGTTAACACAGGATGGATCTGTAACCCTTGGCTTGACAGAGAAGAAATTTTCTGCTCCTTCTCTTCCTATATATCTTCCAGTGTATAATTCTCTTTTAGTTTTCTTTTTCCTGAGCATCCCACTTTCTCTTTTTGTAGTTAGCTGCCAGAGAGATGTATTTTTTTCCTACTGACTGTGTCAGAATTTCCTAAGGTTATGGGAACTGGTGCTTCTGGGGAATTATTGAATTCAAGTTATTTGGTGATACTTCTTCCTGTTCTTGCAAGCCCTGCAGGACAGCCAAGGCATATATAATTTCATTTTCTGGAACATTTACATCACTGATTTGTCTGCTAGCCTTGCAGTGTTTTATTTTCACATTGTATATGAACAAGTGTAAAGTTTTGTGAGTATAATAAAGTCAGTGTGAAAAGAGACTAAGGTTCATCACAGGATTTCTTGCAAGTTAATTGTTGGAAGCACTGGCGTGCAATCTGGCTTGCTTATCAAATCGATTTAGATGGTCAGAGTGAGAGAAAGTATTGTATATATCTTGGTCAGATTTGTCTTAAGAAAACTTTGTTTTAGAAATGGTACCAAAAAAAAAAAAAAAAAGTAAATGCAAGCAGCTGGTGCCTTGCTGTTTTGTGACCTGCTTTAAATGCTGTGTGGAGAATCCTGTTGATGGCAAAGCTCTGGCATGTGCTGCATTGCTGAATGCTGCTTGATGCATCTCTCGTGGTGCCTTCTGTGCCCTACAGGAAGTTTTGGTTCATCAGTTACAATTTGGGGGACAAATATTGATTATTTGATGCCCCAAACACGCCAAGTACTTCCTAACTTTTCACTAAATTCTACTGTTCTATTCTTTGCCTCTGTGTATTCGGTGATATGTGTTTTGGAGTAGCTGCAGTATCAAAATTGTTAATTTTCTGCCACTCAGCACGTGTGCTGCTATGCCCTCCAGCTTTTCCTCTTTGAAGCCCTGGCATCCTGCTTCCCTCAAGTGTTTCCTGTGAGACAACTGAGCCTGCCTGCGTGGTCCTGGCATGTTTCTATTTGGCCTGAGAAGCTGATCTTCACAATTATTGTCACCAATTCAAGCCCATCCAAGTATCTGGCTTTGAGAATATTTGAAATACTGCTGCCACTGTTTCAGAGACCCAGATGTACTAGCTTGAAGCATTTATGCTATTAAAAGGGCTGTGAGAAATTTTGGATGAGGCTCATGTTGACTTTGCAGCCAAGATTTCACCCTTTCGTTATAAAACTAACTTTCAAACTTTTGATCTAACCACGGACTAACAGATTTATCTCCTCCATCCCCCCCAAAATCTAATTTGCAAATATAATCTTCAACTTGAGACTTAGGCTGCAATTGCTACTGATTGGAATAGTGTGAGGGAAATCAGGCTGAATGAGGCTGTATAATTCTTTATTTGATATCGGTAATGAAATGCCAGCATTAGTTAAAATATCCACCAAATGCCACAGGTTTACACCTTAAGTGCATTATTCACTCCTTGTTCTTTGGTATTTCCCTGAGGGTGGAAAGGGCTGTAGTTTGAGGAGAAGAAACAATGGTCTGATCAATCACAGACCTCTTGAATTGCAAATAAGAATCAGCAACCAGCTCGAAATCCTCCGTGCTGGTCTGTTGAGCTTTCTGCAACCCCCTCATGTCATTCTCCTAGGACTCTTTACATAATGCACACGCTGAAATCTTTCTCACTGTTTTTAGTTTTGGGGAGTTTTTCCTATTGCCAGCAATGTGCTTTTAGGCTTGCAGAGCCACTCTAGCCTCCTGTGTGCACATGGTGTGGGAGCCAGGGTGACAGAGCACACAGCAGCACCCTAAGAGAGCTCCTCTATTGTACCCGAGTGCAAGCAGTTATTATCTCTCATATTATGTGAAGAAACGAGTAATGATCTGAGAAACTGCTGGTGTAGTCAAGTGCCTCATGATTTTACAACTGTCTCGTAAAAATGTGAATATTTCCTCTCATCTTCTGCAAACACCAGTGTGGCTCCACTGGGATCTCAATGCTTTGGAGCCACGGAGGCCTCTGTGACACAGCTGCCAGAAAGGACTGCTGGGAACATCTGCAGCTCCCCGTGGTCTCCCCTTCCATCACAGGGAATTCTCGGGTGTTCCAGGCACAGAATAACAAATAATGCCTCGATCCCCCAGGGTTTTCTCTTTGCCGTGCATTTAGAGCAGGAGCTTGCAGGGACTCGTGTGAATGTCCCCCCTCCTTTGCCTTGCTCTCACGATCAGATTGAAACTGAATGCCTGCTTTGAAATATGCTCCAGAGAAACCAAAGCCGTTAAAGTCCTACCCGAATTCCTAGTGGAGATGTAAAGGACTGGGAGAGTTGCAAAGGGACAGGATAACCTGAGCATTTTCTTCTGTCTGTGAGCTGAAAAACTTGATGAAACATTGTGTGAGCTCCTGAGCAAGGCAAGCTTTGTTCAGTGGTGCTCTTTAGTTAGAGATGTGCTGATGATGGTTTCGATGTGGTTGACATCTGGTTGCTGGAAAGGGCTAAAATGTTTTATTACCCTGGTCTCGGACAAGGGCATGTCTAAATAGAAAGTCATTTGAAAAAGAACTCTTCCCCGGCCTTTATATTTGGCTTAAAATGTTTGACAAAATTGGATTTTATTCTTGACTCAGAAATAGATAAAGAATATAATGAGAAAGCAGCAAGGTGTGTGTAAAGCAAGTGGAGCTGCCTTGCCTTAAGACTGTTTTCATTCAGGTGTCTTATAATAATTCAGTGTACACTGTGCTTTCCTATCAGATTTTCCTAGAGATTTCTGCTGTGTGCAAACATAAAGGAGCTTGGAAGCTGCTAAGCTTTCTAAAATGTTAATGTAAACATGTTGCATATGTAGGACTAGTGAGCATTTTCTAGGCCAAACATATATCAGACTGTGATTAACTGATTCATTAGCTAATAATCGATTGCTATTGGTTTTGGGCAAGCCTGTGCCACGTGGGTTTGGTTTGCAGGGGTGGTTCAGCATGGTACCTCTACCCAGTGCACAGAGGTATCTCCATCTGAACCAGGAGCTGTTGGGCAATGAACACTTCTAAGGAACAGTTTCCCTTGCTGATTAATTGGCAATTACTGTAGGAAGTAGCCATGATCTAGTGGCACCTATCCCTCCATAATGCCATCCCAGACTTCAAAGCCTGTGTGGATGAATTCTGCCTCTGACATCTGGTGAGGGTGCAGGAATACAAGCAGAGGCAGAATGTACCCACTGGTGATATGAACATTAGGACCCCTTCTCTCCTGCTTGGCCTGGGTGAATAATCTGAGACTGAATTTTAAATGCATGAATCTTTTGCCCAGTAGCACAGCAGATTGTGCCCAGAGAAGACTTCCACAGGAGCTGGGTTCCCAAGGAGCATGGGCTTTAGGTGAAACAGCACTTTTGGTGGTGCTAAGAGGCTTGTTTCAGGCTGGGCTAACTTGCTTTTCCCTCTAGTTCATTCGTTGCTGAGTCCAGAAACAGGAATATCTGGGATGGGTTTGGGTAATCTCAGGTTTGTCCCTCTTACCCATTTAGCTCGAATGTTGAACTGTGCAGAAGTTCTTTGTTAGCAGGAGGAAATCATCTGGTCATCCAGCAATCTTTTCACACTTAGCTCCTTGCCAAGGAACATCATCAGTCATCACAAGAAATCTGCACTGGCATGTACTCACTCCCTCAGTTTACTTCAGTGTTGGGCTGAAGAAAACAAATTGTAATACGTTATTAGAGAAATTTTGTAACCTGACAGTTAGTAGTATTGATCAATTAGACTATCTCATGATTTCGGTTATATGGATATCCAGATTTTTACTTTGAGTTTTATTTTAATGTTTCTTAACCCTCCTGTGTAAATACAGCTCTTAACTGATCAGAATAAGATCCTACCAAAATATGACTGAAATTTCCTCATTGGTATCCAATTTTGGTACAATACAGTGGGGTGTTAATGTCACTTTTGGTCATGTACCATTGTCAGGGCCCTGACATAGCTGGACACAACAGCGTGACTTTTATAACCTTGTTATAAAAAGCAATTAGGGGCAACATCCAGCTCTGCAGTTACACATCACGTGGAGATGTAAGGAGCTTCCAGCAGTGAATTTAATTAGCAGGAAACACAGAGTACTCTGTGACCTGCAGTGCAGATAACACAGTTCCTGTCCAGCAATGTTGGTCCCTTGCTCTGAAAGGGCACCTGAACTGCTCTGGTGCTACACCCATGCATAACTTACAGGCTTCCAAGGGACTGGAGCTGGAATCTTTCAACTAGGAAGGCTGAATCAGGAAATGAAATGCTGGTAAATCCAATCTTGTACCAAGCAACAGCATGGGCAGCTTTAAAATGCTGAGAAATAATCCAGGAGGAACTATGTGCTAATGCCAGTAGTAACTGGACATGTCTCAAGGATGTGTATAACTGATTTTTGTAATCAAAGCTGCACTACACAGAATAATAAAATGAGTGGCTGCTTCATATAGAGCCTAGGGTTGAGGAGAGTTGTGATGCACAGCTTTGTATGAAAAGGAGTCTTCAGGACTTGAGTTGGCCACGATGCAGGAATTCCTTATTTGATATTGAGGGGATGTGCCCCGTGATATCTCCCTGCAGACCTTGATGGAGTTTGCCCTGCTCTGCAAGGGGCTGGGCAGCCACCCAGAGCACCCAGCCACCCTCCAGAGGAGGCCATGAAGATATTCAGAGGGCTGGAGCACCTCTCCTACAAAGGCAGGCTGAGAGAGCAGGGGTTCAGCCCAGAGAAAAGAAGGCTCCAGAGACACTCCACTGTGGTCTTCCAGTACCTGAAAGGAGGGAGAGGATAAGGAACAATGTCTGTAAGCAGACAGAGGGCAGGTTTAGATTATCTATTAGGAAGAAATTCTTCACTCAGAGGGAGATGAACCACTGGCACAGGTTACCCAGAGAAGCTGTGGCTGCCCCATCCCTGGAAGTGTTCAAGGCAAGGTTGGGCTTGGAGCAACCTGGTCTGGTGGAAGGTTGGCATGGCTGGGGAGTTGCAATGAGATGATCTTTAAGGTCCTTTCCAACCCAAACCAGTCCATGATTCCTGTGGAAAAGCAATACCTAGCATGAGAAGGGCTGCTCTCATTTTTCTGCTTTTCCCCCTACTCTGTGCTATGTGTACTGAATACTTGCTGGGTTTCACACTGCTGATGCAGCCAGGTTTACTGCCTCCAAATCTGATTATATCCATTCTCCAACCTGTCTGTGCCTACTGCCAGGCCTAAAGAGCCATTGCTGCTATGATATCCTGTCGAGACACTCACAGGGGGTTACTTGCAGGAGGCTAACTTGAATTTGACCTAGAGCAAGAGCAGAGGTTTTGAAGAGCGTTCTTGAGTGTAATCTAAAATCTTCAAGCTAGAAGTGCAGAAGACAAAACTGATATGTGCCCAGAAACAAAAAGAACAGGATTTAAAATAGTTTATTAATAAATTATTATTATTTAATGAACAAGTAAGAAGTGGGTTCCCAAATTTTCATCTAAGCTGACTTTCATCAACTACCAAGAATAACTACCTCTCTAAAACATAAATATTCTCAATCACATCAGGATTTTCATCTTTTTAGGGCTTGGTCCAGCAGCCTAAAAGCAGAGAAGGTATGTTTGAGGCTGTTTTAGAGCACTTCTATCTGTCTACTTCCATTCTTTTTGTGCCACCTCAGGAGTACAGAACAATTAAAATCTTCTCAGTGTAGTGTTTAGCTCTGCACTGGAGCCAGCAAGTGCAAGGTGTGAGAGCCTTGCAGGCTGTTCCCATGTCTGAACTTGAAGCTTGGGAATGATAGATAAATAGAAGGAGAAGGGTACCAGCAGGGCTATGCAAGGTTTCCTTGTCCTGGTGTAGTGGTGTTGAGTCAGTAACTTCATTTTTTTTTTGGCTTCACATCCACCTGTAAAGAGCCTGGGGTGACTATTGCCATTTTAAGACTCGGGGAGGACACGAGGGGGCCTGGCACAGGAGAAATGGGCAGCAAGGCTTTTGTTGTTTGGTTTTAGCAGCTCTTGGCTGGACTTCCCTATCTCCCAGCGGCAGGAGGTGTTTGCAAACACATATGTGTGTGAGTGCTGGGGTGAGGTGTGTCCTGCAGCATATGGCATGTGCAGATGCACGGTGGCAGGTGTGAACTCTGTAACTATATTTGTGTGCTCTGAGCCCGGTTTGGGGAGAAGAAAGAGGCTGCTGAGAACTCTGGCTAGGTACTCACTTTTCTTGTAATATATTAGTTTAATTTAAATTCACTTTACAGTCAGTGCACATGAGAATTATTTTGAAGGTTTAATTTGCTAGCTGCTGAAAGCAATAAGGTGGCTATCAACAGAGAAGAAATAGCTTGGCTGTTTGTTAATGCTCTTGGGCTGTAGTGTAAGTACTCCAGGCAGCTGTAATGCAGAGAGGCAAAGAAACCACTGTTGCTTTTAGAATCACTTCTTTTATTGTATCGATAGTTTTCTGTTTCTAGATATTTACCTGTGAGGTACTTCCTGGGGCAGATAGCTGGGAGAATCCATGTAGATTCTCAGAAACATTCAGAGGGAAAAGCTGTTTAACCACCTAGAAAACATAATGCTTGGTCTCTCATTAGTGGCAAAAACTTCATTAAATTTATTATGTTTCGATTGGTGCTAATTTTTCTGGCCAGTTTGGTCAGCAGAAGCTGTGCTGAATTGCCTGTATTTGTACTGGGAATTTTATTTCTTATGATGGCAGGATTTGATTTTATCTGCAACCATCTGGAGTAAGTTTATTTGTGTTACGTGGCTTGCATGTATTTATACTTCAGACTGAGATCCCTTAAATTGAATTCTCTGAGTTTTTACATATCATATAAATGACATTTGCTTGCAACACAGTGGACTGATTACAGTGAATACTAAAATGGCAACATTCTGCAGTAAAAGAATTACAGGGTAAAATGAACATTCATTTACAACAGAGTGTAAATTTATACTCTTTAATGAAATGCATTCACTGTGCAGTAAAATACTTCTTGTGCCTATTGAAATACAATTACAAAGCACTGAAACTTATAATATTTGAGACATTCTGTTTCACAGTAAAAATTGTGTCATGTTTGTTAAAATTATATTTGATAGAGTGAAATAAACATGGGCTGTGCATATGTTTATCTCTCTATATTGATAAAATGAAATAAATGCAATCATGACATCAATCTGCTGTAGACCAGAAGTCCTGTACCTGGGCTCATCCAGTAGCAGTTGTGTTCCACCACAGTTTCCTTGCAGTCGAGAAGGTGCCATCCTCAGGAGAAGTATGAGGGAATATGGCTTGACAGGGAAATTGGCAATTGGAAATTTCTGAAGCATGTTTCACCTGACAGATGGGGCCAGGAGACATCGATGCATCTCTCAGAGGGAGAAGAGAGACTGACCAAGAGGTGACTTTCGGAGCCAAGTGGACCCCGTGAGAACAGCCAAGCTGTGACAGACATCTCTGCACAGACATTTTGCCAGGATCTGGATAGAACATATTTGTGGTGCTTGGCAGTCAAACCCTCTTGCCCACAGCCTGGACTTGTTTCAGGGAGGGGCTCTCAAAGAAATGAGAAAATGAAAATGCTCTGCAGCAAGGAATGGTTGTGGTGACATTACAGCCAAGAGCTCTGCTATCCACAGAGGTGCTGGAGATGATGGAAGCATAGAAAGAAAATTTAATTGTCTCAAGCCCATCCAGTGCCAGGAGGGAAGCCTGATGACACAAATGCTTTTGTTCTCTGGCAGCTCTGGTCTCTGCAGGCACTAACTGAGGAAATGTGTCTATTTTCCGATAGATACAAAAATGTTTCTGATAGTGTGTGCCTGATAATTGCCCTGATTTATTAGGCCATAACAGTGCTAGGGAGATGCAGGGTTTCTGGATAGGCCTTTCTGGGGTTGTTCTGGACAGCCACCAGCCATGGCACTGAGAGCAGCTTTTCCTTTGTTTGCATGCATTCTCCCTTTGACAGACCTCAGCTGTCCTGGAAGGGAAAATCCTCCTGGGTAGAGCCAGCCACAGGGCTCTGCTGGCACCACAGATCCCACATCCATCCTCTCCTGGGCTGGCTCTGAGACCTCCTGGCACGACCTACCCCATTCTGGGGCTTCCTGGGGGAGGCACAAATCACTGCAACCCTCAGGGCACTCCAAGGGACTGCCAAACCTGCTCATTGACCCTCTGGGAGCACTGGAGGGGGATTTATCATCATCTGGCCGTGGTAGGACACTCATGTTTCTGGGGTGAGGATCTGCCCTCTGGAATCTCTAGTGCCAAGTTAAGGTGGTTCTTGCTGTACCAGTGTGACAATCCTCACTTCTCCTCAGACTCCAAAGAACAAGCAGGCTCTGGCTCCAAGAGAAAAGATTAAAATGCCCCAAATCGCAGTGCTGGACATCAAATAGCACAAGACGCCTTTTATCAGTGCAGATCCTGGCTTGCTTTCTCTTTGTAGCTGGTGTTAAATTGCTCACTGAAGATAACCACTTATCATGGTTTACATGCCCATCTCTATTCCAGAAATGAAAGGAGACTCAACTGTTCTGAGCTAATAATGCTCTGTCCATTTCTGTCTTCAGCTCAGCTGAGGAAGCTGTTACATAAAATAAATGCTGTAAAGATGAAGTTGGCCATTCCTTCTCTTCTTTGTAAAGGTCATCAGCTCATTATGTTACCAAAGGAAATGTTAAGACTTGATATCCTGAGATAACAAAATCTGATTTCCACTTGCCCTTTTTATTTCAAAAGAGGAAGACATGCTATTTATTCCAACCAAAATATTGGTTCAAATTGAATGGGCAAGAGGTTCAAGAAGCACCTGGGTTAACTTGAGGATTTGCTGCTATGGATTTTCTCCAAGCTGGCTATCTATGGCACAGCTTTCCAAGCCTCCCCCCCACCCCCATGTAGTTTTTTGGCCCAGATGCACAAAGATATTTGCTCTCCATTTTTAGTTAATTTTCCATTTCACCTCAGTCTCCAGGTTTTTTCCTGAGTGGTTCTTGCATGTCTTTTCATTTTCATTTTCATATTCTCAATAATCCTGAGGTCTTAAGCCTCATCCTTGGCTGTGTCCTTGTGTATGTATTGTAGCAAGGGAGAAGTGGGGGGCTCTGGGGAGGCAACTGGGATAGAACTGGTGGAACTGGGAAAGGAAGAATCTGGGAGAAAGTGTCAGAAAGTAGGGGAGCAAAGGAGTTGTGCCCAAGAAGGAGCAGGGCAAGGGAAGGGAAAGGATGGGCTAGGAAGAGGATGTAGGGGACCAAAGGAGAGTGGGAGACCCTGAAAGGGCATGGGATATCCAGGGAATTGAGAGCTGGAAAGGAAAAATTTAAATTATGAAACCCTGAAACAGTAAATTTGAAGAAAGGCAAATTTGTGAGGAAAGGAGGAAGATAAAGAGATGGAGAGGCTTTGCATGGAGGTGGCATTTCCACCCTGACTGCAGTTGGCAGAAACAAGGCTGCAGGAGGGAAGGGACATGAGGAGACCTGCTCACAGAACACCACAAGAAAAGCAGCACCATTGCAGAGCCCCTCTCTGCTCTCCCTCTGGCTCTGCCATCCCCTCCCTGCCCCCACTCCACCTCCCAGATAAATTTATTCTGCTCCTAGCACTGTTTCTGTGCTGAGCAAACCAACTCTGTACAAATTAGGAGGACAAGATGTTCAGAAGTGGTAAATTCACACTTTTTTTTTTTGTTTTCCCAGCACATAAAAGCGAATTTAGATTGGTGGTGGGGAGGGCAACCAAACTCAGGGGGTGGGGAAAACCACACAAAAAAGCATTTCATTGCTCAAAGAGATGAGTGCAACATATCAAAGCAGCTTCCAAATGAATCTTTGCATTACCAAGGTGGATTGCAGCAGTGAGTTTCTTCCCACAAAGGCCTGAGCAAACACACACTTTGTCTTGGTGCTTTTTGTATTAAGTTTCCAATTTCTGTAAGCACAGGCAACAATTTCCTAGCAGCATTTGACCACTGTGGCCTCGGTTCCTCTGGGTCAGGTGGAATTTTGCATCCTCTGCACCCCCCTATTGGTTTGGCTCTCACTTAAAGAGATCCCTGTGGTGTTAAAGCTGCCAAGGAAGAGCAGCACAGAGGAAGAAGGAAGGAAGAGGGAAGGAGGCAGCAACTCAGGGCTGCTCCTGGAGCACTGAGCCACTCAGTGCAGCAAGGAGCTGCTGCTCCTTACATGAAGAGCAGGAGGAAATGTGTTCTCCAAGCTGTCCCCAGAGAGATGCCAAGGAGGACACATCTGGCCACCTTCCACGAGGTGCTCGCAGAGCCCAGATTTGCAAAGTTGTGCACCAGCCCAGAAATCCAGACTGGAAAATCCACTCAAGGTTGAAGTACTTGCTTTCCTAATTCCTCGAGCCAGAGGGACTCCTGCACCTAACTGCTTCTGTAAATTCTGACTTTAAGAGCAGATTACTGCAGCCGTGGAGAGGTCTGCTGCCCTGCTTCCCTGCTCTGTGGCTCAGGAAGGATTACATTTTTTTAATGCAAAGATTAGCAATTCAAACAGAGGGAAAAGAAGCCTGAATATGCTACTGCCAATTGCTTGGCTTAATAAGAAAAAATTCTTTCACCATATTTTTTTCAAGGAAAAGTGGCTTTTCTAGAGGAAATGCTTGAGGTCTTTTAAGGGGTAGAAAAGGAAGAGAAAGCCAAACCTATTTATCATGTCAAATCCAGTAAGGTTCATTGAAGAAGGGCAAAAAAATCTGCAAGTTTCACATAAAGACTTGGAATTCAGCTTTGTTTAAACTAGAAGCACTGCCTTTTTTTCCCCATTCCAACTATGTGCAAGAGCTGACCTTGCCTGCTGGGATGTTGTACTCTTGACTTTCTTGGTGCTCTCCAGAGACAACTTCACTTTTATCAAAACAGGAGCTGAGAAGAAAGGGGGCTTGCTAGAAATCTGTAATTAGAATTTAAAGTCCCCTCCCCTTCAGGTTTTTTTTTCCTTGCAAGTGCTAGAGTTTCTCCAAGGGAAGTGGTGTGCATTGATACTCTCCCTATGATTAACAAAAGCTCTCCTGTCAATGCAGTAAGTGCAGAGATGCAATAGGTTGTCACAAATCCAGCCCAATACCTTCTTGCAAATAATTACACTTCAAGAGAATTTTAATCTCATGTTAACAAGACCCCCTACAATCCTTGTGCTCTCAGTCATATTAGAAACTGATTTATAATTAATGACAACCGCAATGCCGCCACCTTTCCATGAGAGGGATCTTTAGCTACCTCCTCAGAAGGGGTTGAAAAAAAAAAAAAAGAAAAATATGAGAGAAAGGTTTAATGGCTGCTTTGCCATGTTAATAGTAAGTGGCTCTCACTCAGAAGTACCTGGAAGCATAGAATATATGAGCAAGAAAATAATCTTTGTACATTGAGCATTTAAATTACAGTAGAAAAAAAATCTCTTTTGAGTAAAACCAAGAATGTATTCAATGTGGCATAATATCCAATAACTGTATTTTGCCTCTAGAGAGGTACTGAAGTCAATACTCTGGCCAGGATTTGACAGTTTGCAGCCTTCAGACTCAGGACAGGGTGTTTGTGGGATGGACGTTCTTAAGAAGCCAGTTAGATATGAGTTTGTTTAAACACAGAATTTTTTTTGTTGCTATTCCTGTTGACTTCTGCTCCTTTGATTTTTCCCTCCAAGATTTACTCAATAAATAGGTCCCTAATGTATCTACATTCTTCAAAAGCATTAAAAAATCTGGGTCTGATTAATTAAAATCTCATTATCCATCATAATTGCAGTAGGTATGCAAAAATACAAGATTTATTATTCAAGGAATTAATGCATTTCTAGAACTCTTTGGGGTTCATATGAGAGTTGGAAATGAGCACTGTATAATAATTTGTTTCAGGAGAGCTAATTAAGTCAGTTCATTTATTCAGTTATCTAAGCCTGGTCTAATCCTGTACACCACTAAAACCTTTTGATGCTCCCAACTTCATTACTGATTTGAATTAATATGAGGACACAAACAGAAAATGTTCCTTCCACTTAGTAATGCTTGGGAAGTGCCACTCCTGAGATCCACAGGGTAAATCTGCGCCCTGCCCTTGTCTTCCAACCAAAGACATGGATTCCTTTTCACAGCAAGTACCTTTAGTCCTGCTGGAGTCTCTCTGGACAAGAGCAGCTGAAAGTGCCTCTCTTGTAGCTGGATTTGGACCCCGAGGGTCTAGGGGGGCAGGAGGGGGTTCACAAGATTACAACTGCTGCTACAGCTGGCATTTATTCTGCTCGAAGGGTCTGTGCTCAGGGAAAAGAAGAGAACGGTCCTTGTGGTCATCCTATCCTTTTCTGCTGCTCTGCCTCGTACACACAGACAAAAGAGAGTCCACTTGTCTGTAAACAAAGGGTATTTGTTTAAGATGAGGATTAATTCTGAGTTCTGACAGCTCTCTGTTTGAGGATGCTTACTGTGAGGATGGGGAAAAGGCCGTGAGACCTGTTGTCTGCTGTCTCCTGAGGAAAAGCTTATTGGTTGCTTTTAAAGCAAAATATTTTTTTGAAAAATACTGAAACTATTTATTCTTATTCTCATGTACATGAGTTTATTCCTTCCATTATAGACCCATTCTATTTTCATGGAAAACAGGAAACCAGTCTTGGTATGCACTGCTTGGAGTTGATACCATTGGGGTATAAGAGTTGAATTTTCTCAAGGAAGCCTCTGGAGATTTCAGTCCTTGTGTAAACTGGCCCCACCATACATACATTTAATTTCTTTTCATAAAACCTTGCTATAAAACTAATTCTTGGGTCTGAAGCTTCTGGAGTATGCTGTGTCCTTAAGGATATCAAAGGGAGAACCAAGTAGCAGTTCTGGAAAATTTGCATGAATATCCTGCAAGAGGTGAAAGGGTTCTACAGGAAACTTCTGGTTTGCCAAGAAGGTCTGAAGAAGCGTTTCAGACCCTGCACTGCTGCAGTAAAGGAATCATTTATTAGCCAGATGATCACTGGGTGTTCTGGTGACAATTTGCTGGTTTGGATGAGAGTTTGCAGACCTGCTTTCTGGAGAACTGAAGGCAGAGCTCCATCAGAGAGATGAAGCGATGATGGCCTCTTAAAATTCTCAGCAATTTTTTTTTTTTGGCTGTGCACAAATACTTGATAAATTTTACATCCAGCTCATTTTTTGCAACCCCACATGTCGTAGCTTTCAATTAAGTAGGGTTTGGATTTTCTCTTCCATTTTTGTAAAGAATCTCCATTATTAGATGTTGACACCAATTGATTATCCCTCTTTATTGCATTTTCTAAGAACACAGAGCCAATTAAACTCCTCTGCCTTCCTAAGGGTGAGCCAGTCCTGTAGACTCCTAATAGTCCCGCCACAGCATGTTGTTCCTTTGTTACTAAGGCAGCAATTAACAAGTTTTTAATGGAACAAAAGCTCCCAGACAGGCACGGCATGATAATAGGAAGGTGTCTCCTTTTTGTCTTCTCAACATGGCACGATCTTGTACAACCCTTCCTCCTTTGGGTTGAACAGCCCTGTCAAGGTGCTCAGTGTGGGATTTTTATTCCCTCGCTCCCTGCCGCAGTGCCTCTAAAAATAATGATATTTACACATGTTCCATTATTAGAGGGTTCTAAAACCTAAATCTGAAATACAGTCCTCTTTAAAGCAAGAGGTTTTAAATTTACTTTTAATGTCAGTAAAAGGGAAAGACTCTCTTTTCTTACTGAGATGATCTCTGTGGTGCCATTGAGTTCTGCACTGTCAGGTTTTGTTGATGGAGTAATTGTTTTTTAAAGCGATTCTTTCAGGTTTTAATGTCATGTTTATGCAAATTAAAACACAGCAGCCGACAAGAAGACTTGTCATCTTTCCAAAATAATCCTTAAGACTATTTTTTTACACAAAAGTCTCAATTGGGAAATAATTGCTTCTGTGCATGAGATTAATAATAACTAAGTAATTTGCTATTGTTTTTCATTAGGAGAATTGGCTTTTAGCTGAGCTATTTAAAAATCCAAAAAGATGCCTCCTGAAATTCTGGTGATTTTTAAGGTAGATGAGATCTATGTTTTTGGATATGGTATGGAATGCAAAACACATCTTTCCCCCCAGTGAACTTCAGCCTGTCTGGGTTTTATTTTGTGCTCTGGTGCGTGCTAGGTAATTTTAGATTGGAAGGAAACAACACTCTTGCATCTGCATTACTGAGGAGCCTTAGTGTCCCCATCTACTCCTAAATGTCCCTTCTCCATGAGGAAAGGATGGGCTGGGAGAAAGGCTGGAGCAGGGTTCATTCTCCAAAGTGAAGGAGAAGCCCCAGGCTGGATCATTAAACTCTTTTTAAATCCATGACAGATAATACTGTTGTTCTTTGTCAGTCCCCTTTGAAAATGAGAACTTTGGAGGATTCAATCTGCTTCCCACTCTGGCTGAGCAGTGCTGCCATGGTCTCTGGAAGCAGGAGTAAGAAGGAGGGGAACTTGTCCACTTGGAGAAAATGGACATATTGATTTACTTCTCCAGTGGAAAGTAATGTTTCTGCCTAGAGGAGTGTTGGGTTTTCACTTTTAAGGATCAGGCGTCACAGGAGGTGCTCGTGGGTGTTTGTGGTACAGCCCAGAATCTGCATTCTTTGGAAAAGCCTGTCACTGTGAGAGACCTGCACTAAAACTGGAAACCACGTCGAGAGTGACTAATTTAGCCTCTGCTGTGAACTTGGATCATCTTGGGAAGTTGTAAAGAGAATCTGCCCTGAGCTTTGAGAAAAGATTTCAAATCATAGGTTTGTGTCCATGTGTGCTGAATTCATCAGCCTCTGCTTATACATGGATCTGGAAAGGTGCTGCTTTTGTTGTGTGATTTATTTCTTATGGAAATCCTTTATGGAGTTGGTGCATTTCCTCACTGGGCTCCTGCATTTCATATATAAATATATATATGTAAAGCTAGAAATTAGTAATTGGCTCTAAAGAATTTGGCAAAAGCTCTGGCCTGGAAACTTTGGCAAAATGTAGATTCACTATGGAAGCTTGTGACTTGAAACTCATTTTTTACAGTTCATTAAAAATGTAATGGGTGAGCTGGAATCTGTCAATGCAATTAGTCCAGGCTAGGGAGAAATCAGGAGCACATTTCTTTTGGACAGTAGCATTTTATGTGATGCACCCTTGTCTCTGTAAGCAAGTGTTTTATCAGTATGAAGCAAAAAATCCAATATGTAGGTCCTGCACTTCAGTGCTGTCACTTCAGAGTGATGCTTGAAATGCTTTAGCAATCATGTAGCTGCAGCAAACAAAATGTTAGTACAGTGAGAGAATAGAAGAAAACACCAGCTATAATCACACCCTCGTAAAATAACTGGTGATATGTCTTCATTGGGAACCCAAGCTCTATTATCTCCAAAACAGGACGAGAGAGGATCTGGAGATGTGAATTTTAAATGGAAATTTTCTGCTTGTCTTTAGCCTTAGTGATGGAAAAGTCACTTCTAAGCTGGAGCTGTGTGCTGGAATATGAGTAACAGAGAGGGTGCACTTCTGGCTGCCCTTGCTCATAAGGTATTAAGAGGGAGTCAATTATACCAGGGGACAACAAATTGAAATTGAGAGGAACTGTCTGCACCATTAACCAATGTGACTCTCCAGGACTGCATATGGAAGTGCAGAGGAACTCTGCAGAGGAATAACCTCTTCCCTAGGTGAGCAGATTTATCTGGCAGCTTTGGTCCCTGGTTCTACAGGACTGCAGATAGCGACTCAGGCACTTGGTGACAAGGCACAGGAGAAAACTCCTGTACAAACTGATTAGTCTGGGGTTCTGTACACCCACGTGTCTCACCCCAAAGGGCTCTGTGTCCCTGAGGAGCGGCCTCATTGTTCCTGCATTGGTTTGCAGTGTGCAGTAGCAGTATAACTTCAGACCACCACAGTGACAGTGCAGTGAGAGCCTGTGATCTCTGCAGCTTGTGTGGGATGTGTGGAAGTCAAGAAAGCTGATCTGCTAGGAAAGACATGTGCAAATGTGTTCTGCAGCATCCCAACATGGGTTCTCCTAGTCTCCTGTGCAAGGGGAATTGAACGGGGTCTCATACTCTCACAACCCAACAGACCCGCTCCTGCCCACTGAGCACATGCAGGTTAATTTTTATCAGATGCCCGTGGTTAATTTCTATCAGATACTTCCTTTGCAGTGAGAGTATTTGAGGTCATTTCCATAACTTGATACACCCATGCTTTTCCTAACAGGCTGTTAAACCGTTTCAAACTGTCCAAACCTCCCTGTGTACAATAGGATACACAAAATCATGGTAATGCCATTGCTGAGAGGAACAAACTGCTGTCAGATTCCCCTCCATATTCTCAAAGAGCGAGTGTACAATCACAAATCCATTGAGCTGCACTCCATTATCTCTTATTAATGGGAAATTGTCCATAAATTGCTGAGGCGTGACTGTGGGTTTTTTTCCCCAACACAGCTGCAGTCTCTTTATCCTGTGATATTCCAGCCTCTCGAAAATAAAGGGAGAAAGTGGTGAGAGGGGGTGGGGAGAGATGAGAGGAGGGGGGCTTGAGACCCCTCGTGCAGCATCTTCCAGCAGCCCCTGGCAAGAGGAGCTTCTTCCCTGCTGGCTGCCCAGCAAAGGGGTGGCAAAGGGAGATGAGCAGCTAACAAGGACATGCAAGAGTAGGAGCAGGAAGAAGCAAAGGATTTACTGTGTCATGGGGAATGCGAGGTTTTACAGAGAGAAAGAGCTCTGTTTACAGCATTAGTGTGGAGCACAAACACGTTGGTGGGAGGCCTTTTCCATAACACCAGCTTCCCCTCCTCCTCCTTCCAACAGATCTTCTCTGAAGAGGAGTGAGGGGTGTGGAGGAGCTCAGAGAGTGGCCCAGCACCCACCAAGGGCTGTGGAAACTTCCCTTTTACCTTATATATCAGATCTTGTAACAGCTGGGAATGAGAAAACATTGGGATGGTTGGATTTTCAATAGGACTCAGTGCTCTTTGGGACAGAACAAAGATCAGCCACAAACATCCCAGATGGAGACACTGAAAACTGAAACCTGGCCCAGGGCTGTTATTGATGGCTCAAGTGGTGCTTGAAGGGGGAAGGTCTTGGAAGGTACATAAAAGGGAGGCTGGGCTCTTATACCAGGATGATGGCACCAAGTTGTGTCGAAGTTGGGTCTTGCAGTGGCCAGCTTTGCAATCCTAGATCCTCCTTTTCATTTCAGAGCCCCATGAGTTATCTGCCTGGACTTTGGGCATCTCTACAAGCAACACAAATACTCCTGAATAGCAGGAGCCGTGGGGCAGAGCAGAGGTCCAGGTCCATACACATGATCCCATTCCTCCTGTCATGTTAGGATGAGGAAATGAGCTACTTTGTGGGGCAAGTAACAAAAGGCCATGCCGTTTTCCCTGTGTTAATTGTACTATGGACTGTTTAATTCTGTAAATGAGCTGCTTGGCAGGGTTTCAGTACAATTACACAACTCCCTCTCCTGCTCTCCCTGCAACAGCTCAAGAGCAGCTCAGCTGTGAAGCTGATGTGCCACCTCAAGGTGCACATCTGGTGAGAGCCTCTGTCCTGCCAGCCTGCAAAGCTGGCACCCCACGAGCTTCTGTGCCAGGTTTGAAGGACTGAAACCTGAAGAGGGGAGGGAAGCTGTGCAGTGGAAGCCACAGTCAAGTTAAGGAAGGAATAAGATGTGATTAATGGGATCCACAGGCTAGAAATTTTTAAGGCAAGATGCTTGAGGCATGGTCACCAAAGCCTTTGGAGAAAGTCTGTCATTATTGGGGCAGATTTCTGAGTTGGAGGGACTTGAGTTCTGCCTGTCCCTTAGTCATCAGTACACGGCACAGTTTGGGCAGGCAACTGCTTCTGGCTCAGCCTCTTCATCTGTGGAAGGGAAATAATGATCCCAGGCTCCTGCTTTGGGAGAGTGCTTTGGCATCAGCTGGGGAAAGACCAGCAGGTATGGTTAACATGAGAAGAGAAGAGAAGAGAAGAGAAGAGAAGAGAAGAGAAGAGAAGAGAAGAGAAGAGAAGAGAAGAGAAGAGAAGAGAAGAGAAGAGAAGAGAAGAGAAGAGAAGAGAAGAGAAGAGAAGAGAAGAGAAGAGAAGAGAAGAGAAGAGAAGAGAAGAGAAGAGAAGAGAAGAGAAGAGAAGAGAAGAGCAGCCTCTGGGTGTGACATGTGAGGGACCTCAGGTCTTCACCAGGCTTGATAGGGAATGGCCTCTCCTAAATAAAAAGTCTGTGCTGTAGAAGGGTCTGGCCAATACAGCAAATTAGCATTTGTGTAATTGCACAGTGAAGTGTGAGCAGCACAATTCTCCTCGGGCTCCCAGGACCACTTTGCACTACAATAAATGTTACAGAACACAACCTACCTGTAAGCTCAAGGTTGCTCACCTGCTAATTACTGTGCTCTGAACGTCTTGCCCCAGGTCTGCAAGGTAAAACATCCCAGAAAAAATGCCTTTAATTCTCTTTTTAAGTGGCAAATGTGACTGTGTACACTGAGCACTAGCTCTGATTTCTGCCAGCAATGCAATTTTCAAGCAAGCAAAATAGAATCATCCAAAGCACAGTTGAAAATACTAGTCTTTTATGAGGATGCTCAATAACAATGAAAGGATTCTAGAATTTGTTGAAGAAAATTATGGCCTTGAAGGGAGTAGTGGCTTTTAGTCCTTTGATACATAAGGATTTATAATGCAATCTAATAGAGGCTTTTTTCCCCAAAGGATATATGAATTCCATTACATCCCATTACTTGCCATAAATTTAATATTAAAAGTTTTTTATTTAAGATGACATGTAGAGACGGATATGTATGAACCAGAGTCTTGACTGGTTAATATTAAATTTATGTTATATTAGTGTTATTTATATTTATATTGCTTTATGTCAATATTCCATCAGTTTAAAGTTTGGCCCTTAAGTGCTATTTATTGATTTAGGGGTTTTTTTTTATTATTCCCCCCTTATTGTGTGTTTTATTTGGGCAGAGGGGGAGTTCATGTTGCACATGGACTTCCCGTGTACTTCAAGCCTGGCTGGAAACTGATTTTGGGGCCATATGAAATAATTTAGTGCCTGTGATTCCAGAAATCAGGGCTTGGGCTGAGCCCAACCTTTCGAAGACGACTGTCACTTCCCGCTTATGTTTTGTGACATATTATAGGAACGCTGCTTCTCTTTGCAGCAATTTTGTCATTATACAAGATAGAAAGAAAAATGGGAAATCCATTACAAGCCAGACTTTGTTATGACACAAGAGAAGAATCCCCTGGGAAGTTAGATTAAATTCTCTTTGAAAATAAAATAAAAATGCCACCATGCTTGACAACATTAGATTTATTATATATTTATCTCAGAAGCTCTAGGTATGCTGCTGTCAAAGCTTCTTTAGATGCTGAGATATGTGAGACAAAGCAAATCATTCCTCGAGTCATTGAAAGGGAAGTTTATTACAGAATTGGAATTAAAAGATTTGAATAAGAACAGAAATCGGCAGTTCCACCACGAGCTGGAGGCTGATTGCTTGCTGCCTGTGTGAGCCACTTAAACCAGCTCAGCTGTGAAGTTTATATATGCAGGGAGAGGTGAGTGCTATGAACTTTGTGATTGGCAGTGGTTTAAGCCAAGTTGTTTTATTCCACCACGGAGTGAAGTCAGCTGGCAGACAGGGCTCGTCTAACACACTGTGACTGGTGGTTTCCCCTGCCTCAAAACAGAAAAATGCCATTTTGTGTGATTAAATCCCAGGGATGTTGTGCATGTTCAGAGGTTTTTCTACAGCCAGCCCCACTCCTTCAAGGAGCTGGGCATGCTCATATCTGATTAATTCATGTCATACTATGACACTCCAGGCCTGAGAAATTGAAATTATTGGAAAGATTGTTCTGTCTACAACTGTGCATCATCCTAGACAGTGCATCTGAGGAGTACTGGCTGATTCATCCTCCGTGGTCTGCTCCCAGAGGTTAGGGCTGTGCATATGAGGGAGCTGGGGCTGTTGCCATCACGACTGAATTTTCTGCAGGAAAACTTGCAGAAGAAATGGGGAATGAATTCCAAATAGGATCAGGTTAAAAACAGGAAGCAAGACCTTCAAGAGGAGGATGCACTGCCTGGAACAGATGAATCCATGTTGATACCTGGGTTTTCCCAAGGTCCCAGGCGTGGTGGGGATGGATGTGGAGGAAGCAGCTCTCTGTGTAAAATTGACACAAAAAGTGAGGTTGTAACAAATAAATGCTGGGTGCCAGGAGAGCCTTTGCAGCCAGCAGTATTAGAGCAGCTCATGTCTTCAGATCTGTGGGAAGGCTTTGTGAGATTGACTTGCTCCAGGGTAGTAGCTAGTCGTGAGCCTCAGAAAGCAGGGAAGCAAGGAGGATTTCCTTGCCTTTATGGCATTTCCACTGCTCAGGAGCAATAATGCCAGAAAATGAGACCATCTTATTTTATGGTTCCCAGGTGTTTCAATAAAAGGCCTATGGGGGGGAAACAGTGCATAAAAATACAGAAGCAGAAAGCTCCAGGAGGCAATTCTGAACTAGGTGGAGAAGAAAACTTTGTATTTGTTGTGGAAACAGGTGTATTGTCCAGAAGGGAAGAGGAGTGGGGGAAAAGGACAAGAGTAAGGAGGTTGAAGAGACACTTGAAGATGAGGAAAACTGAGGAGAGATGAAAGAGTATAAATCAAAAGAGAAATGAGGCTTAAGGCTCGTTAAATACAAGACTTCTATTTCCAAAGTTTTCCTTCTGTACACTAAAAAGCTTATGAAAGATTCTGCTTCTGACTGTGAATTTAGCTTGAAGTTCCCAACTCCAGCACTTTGAGAGAGCATTAGGATTCATTTAAAACCCTTTATTCCTTTTGATGCAATAAAACTTATATAGTACTTTCCTAAATGAGTGCCCATTAAGCGGACAAAGCTTTGAAAGAGTCATTTTCCCACAAAATATGAAATCCAATAAGGTTTATTACCTCACATTTAGTGAATGGCAGAAGCCTGTGAAGTATATGAACAAGTTTCCAATCATCCATCCATTTGTCTCCTGGAAGATGTACAGCATGCAGTGTTCCCTTCCCCCATAGGTCAAACTCAGCATCAGATTTGTTTATGCACCATTTAACTTTCTTATCTCTTATGCCACGTTTTAACTTTGTCTTTTATCTTCTCACCAATGCTGAAAGGATAAATTCCAAACACAGCTCGACCCTGCAGTGCACTTGACAGCCAAGTCTCCCTGCACTCTCTCTGGCTCCATGAGCACTCCAGGGAGGCAGCAAGGTGTTTTTCCTCCACTGTTTTCCTCTAGTTAGCACCAGAAGCTGTATTTCTGGAAAGCAATCCCACTTTTTAGCTGCTTTTATGGTATGGGAAGGGGCAAGTAGTGTAGGATTGATTCTTTCCATCACCTTGGAAAATGAGATTAAGTGAAATTATTTCACTGCTTTCTTTAGGCTAAAATTCGTCCATATCCTTTCAGGTCTCTCAAGTAGTAGCAGAGGAAAAATATAAAACATGAAAAAGAATATATATCCTTTTTTTTTCTTTTTTTTTTTTTTAGAAGTCAGGGGACCTCTAGAGTTGGTGTTTCATCTAGTATTTAAGTGATGGGGTTTAAAGTTGACAGGCATTCTTTGCTCCTATAAAGATTTCTGGCTAAAAGAGGGGGGAAAGACCACAACCAGCCTTTATCTCTGAAGCTATCTGGTGTTGGCTGATTCTGATTTAAGTGCAGAATTTGGAAGAAATCTGTTTCATGAAAGTTTGTGCTGGAGGAAAGTATTTGCAATTTTTCATCCAGAAATCACATTCTTGAGGAAATTGCACCTTCTTTGAAGAAGAATGAATAGAGTTTTGTAATATTTTTCTAGCATATTCCACTCACAAGCTGCAACTCTGCCCTGCTGCCCAGATGTGGGCAGGTGGGCACTTTCTGAGAGCTGCAGGGCATAGAAAAGTGTGTGTGTGTTTGTGGTGGTTGTCTCACTAATCCTGGAGGATGTCAAAGAGTAAGAGAGTGTGTAACACTGTACCTTTCCTCTTTGGAACTGCCTTGAGTACTGGGTTGTTTGGGGTTTGGGTTTTGTTGTTTTTTATTTTTTAATCTCTTTTATTCCTGGCTTTCTTCTTTGATCTCTCCATGAAAAAAAAAATACATATATGGAGCAGTTCAGCACTCAGTCTCTGAACAGGGGAGAAGGGTGGGCAGTCTATTCTCACCTTGACAAGCCCCTGTAGAGAAACTCCTACTACTGTTAATGGGAGCTGCTGGCACGCATGAAAGAGAGAATTTATCCCCAGGTTGTTAAGGTTTTTTATATTTTTGTTAAATTTTTTTTTTAATTTGAATTGCTGTTGTCAGACAATGCAATAAGAGGATTTGCATGGTAATATGATGGCTGATGGATTTCTCGCAATAAAATCCAACAAGCTGGTTTATGAGGTATTTTATATATTTCTTATTTGTGTTATAGGAGCAGCGAGGAGCCCGGGGATATGTCTCTGCTGCGTGAAACTCTTTGCATATATGTTACAAATAGTCATGCTCTGTGTGTTTTCTGTCTGTTTGGGTTGGTTTTCTCTCTTTTCTCGCTTACTGTGAAGTAAGCACATATAAAGGCAACACATTTGTATGGATGTTATTCATCACAGGTTTGTCCTGTGATAATTTGACAAATAAACCCATATTGAAGATACACGTGAGCACGTTTCCCTCCTGACAGGAGAGACTCACAAAAATGGATGTCATAAATTGATGTGAGAAAGGAATCCGATCTGAATAATAAAATACATTCTTTTCCCCCCCCCTCAAAGCACACTAGTTTTCACACTAATGAGAGTAAGCCACATGTGCAAGCCTTCAGCCCTCATTCTTCTTGCCAGTACCAGGGAAGGTGTGATAATTTTGTCATCTGTGCTGCTTGGTTTTCCTGGGCGTTAGCTTCACTTCCAAATTAGACTCCACGCTATTAATGGCTCAAAAAATAATGTGCTAAGTCAGTCAGCTCACAATTTTCAGAGAAAGAAAAACAAGGAAAAAAACCCAACTGATTTAAAGCTCTGAAGACAATAGGTCTGTTCTGATTTACATCAGCTCAAGATCTGGCTCTGCCTAATTCACATTTTGCCATAAAACAACGTCTACTTCATTTTGCTTAGAAATGTCAGGCCTGTTGAATTAAATGAATGTATTTGGTTACAGGAAGAAGGGGAAATCTCAGTAAGGAGAGGGAAATGTGGATTTTGTGGCATGATCTGCTTTCTCCTGCTTTCCTGCCCCAAATATGTAACTTTTTGTGTATAATTACCTGGAAGGAAAGAATAACAACAGGTGTGGGAAAAAAAAAAAAAAGGCTACAGAAGACTGATTATCCCAGTAGGAAACAAATCAAATTTATGCACACAGAACTACATTTAGGAAAGTAAATTTTAGGGAATTATGAAATTGAGTGGGCCAGGTCCACTGGGAGGAAGCAGTGAAAATGAAAGGGGTTAGTAGAAGGCTGGAGGATGCTAACTGGAGCAGTAATTAAAGCAAAATAAGTCCTATTTCCTTTTGGAAGAATAGAAATTAGAAAGAGGAGGGGAAAAAAAAAGAAAAGAAACCCTGAAGAAGAAGGAGAAAATCCACAGGGGAGGAGAGTGGCATTTCACAGGGGAGCACACAAGAGTTGAAAAGAGAGAACAAGTGCTGGAAGCTGAGGAAGGTTGGCAGGGAAATAGGGGAAGCAAGGAAATAGAAAACTTGAGAAGTCAAAGTGCAGAGTGAAACAATGCTGAGCAAAACAGGGAATTACATCATGGTTCTCTGAGTGGCCTTTGGAGCTGCCAGGATGTGCCTCAAACATCCAATCCTGTACAGACCTTCTGTGCCCATTCAGAAAAAATTCCAAAAATCTGATTTTGTTCTTTCTCTTTACTGGGCTGGGGATTATGATTCATCTGCTGTTGTTCATGGTTTGTGCAGGGAAGGGAGGGGGTGTGACTGTGAAGGGGTAACTGGGGACCAAACCAACACGAAGTGAACTCCAATGGGCAAGGAGGACTTCAGAAAAATGAAGTGTTGAGACTGCAGTGTCCCTCCTGGGGCTCCTTCTGAGGGCTTCAATTGGAAAAGCTTGGGAAATATTGTGGTTAAATCAAGGGAACCTTTCCTGAGGGATTCCCCAGCAAAGGAGTGTGCTGTTTCTTTTTGGGATGGAGAGTTGTGCTGGACTGAGAAGTGGGGCAGGAATAGGCTTTAGTAGCCTTTAGTCCACTTTTTTTCCCTTCTTTTTATTTTTTTTAATGAAAAACCTTCATTAATGAGGCAAAAATTTCATAAAAACCAAGTTGATATGAATGTTGAATAACACAAATCAGGATGTACTAAAAAAACCACAGAAGGAACAGAGAATATATACAAATTACTAAGAAACTTAACCTGGAAAATGGGAAGGGATTAATGTTTTAAGGGAGATTTAGTGCTAAAAAGGCACCTAGAGTGACACGTCCTTTCCCTGTAGCCTAAGCCTGAATCTGCAATGCAGGAAAATTCTGGGTGTTAAAGGATGAGTATCCCCAGGGCTGGACAAATCCCACGTGAATCCAACAGGCCACCAAGGGCTCAAGTGGCACATGTTAAATGGTGGGGTACAGAGGTGCTTGTCCTGGAATGGTGCTTGTCCTGGAGTGCCTCCCTTGCCTGGAATGCAGCAAGAGAGCTTTGGGGGAAAGTAGGGAAGGGTGACAGCAGGAATAGTCTGCACTGGGAAGGGTGACAGCAGGAATAGTCTGCACTGTTGGAGACAGATCAGACCAGCAGCCACGTTTTCCTGTGGTGGTGTTTTTGGTGTGGCTTGAGGACAAGGATGGGATGTTCTGACTCACGAGCTCTGGCAGGTGAAGCTGGGAGAATTAGAGATCTCCATCTCAAGCTGTCATGACTTTTCTGTCATGTTGACTCCTCTGTGAGCCAGCAGGGCTCACCTGTGCCTCTACACCCACCTGAGGATTCAGCTGCAGATGTTGCAGCTCCTACTGGCAGTGAGGAGCAACCTCCTCCTCCTCCTTGCAATCTTTGGGCAGAACACAGCATTAATGCTCTTTCTCCTCAGCCCTGGGGAACACCTCACCCCCACACTGAGTGCTCAGATGCCTGCTCTTTGTTGTGAAACACCTACCCACAACATCCCTGCGTCCTGGGAAAGCCTCAGGGATTTTTGTTTTGCCAAGATCTTTGCCTGCTTCTGTTGACCTCCGACTACGTGGTGTGAAAGGCCAGGCTGGACAGGGCTCTGGGCAGCCTGACCTAGCAGGAGGTGTCCCTGCCCACCTGTTATCTTCGAGGTCTCTCCTGACACAAACCAGCCTTGGATTCCAAATTGTTGGGCAATGGGATCGGATGCCACAGAGGCACCACCTGACTCCTGTTCTTATCCAAGGGGCCCTTTGTTTTGGTGGAAATGTTGCTGTGCCCATCTGTACATAGCAGGTATCTGTACATGGAGATAAATGACCCTCGTTAGGTCAAGACTTCAGAAGCCCTCAATATTTCCTATGAGTAGTAGCACTTACTGATAAAATCTTTCAAAATAAGAACTGGAAAGGAAAATGTAGATCAGAGCTTAGGTTCTGAGTGTGCTTCAGCTCTGTAAGATGCATCTGGGTAAAAAGTATTTCTTTGGGAAAGAGGAAAAGAGCTTGATATGTATATATTGTTTTAAAAAATACATAGAGGTAGAAACATATACAAAAGTCAGTTTAAAGCTTTCCTATTAATCAGCTAAAGCCCTAATAAAACAACTGTGCAAGTAATTGTTCTTCTGCACATCCAACAGTGTTGAGCTTCTTTTGATGTTTACCTCAATTTCTTCTTCACCTTTTATTTCAGTCTGCAATTAACACTTGTAATGAAAAAGGAGATGACCTGCTGCTGAGAAATTCTGGTGTTAATTAAAATTATTAACAATTGGAGAAAAATAAGCACGGAAAATAAGGTAATAAATAGAAAGGTTTGCATATTTTTTTTTATAATTAAGGTGGAGTAAAGCACAGAGACTGTGTTTCTAAAGAGCTCCCTTGAAAATGAATTATGAAACTTGGCCAAAAGAAGTTATAGTGAAACTCTCTCTTTTTAGAAGGATTGTCATGCCCCATGCTCTTTTCAACAGCATTTAGTTTTGCCAAGGCCACTGTCTAGTGCTGAATTTCATTTCTGAATGAATTACCCTAATCTACAGAAGAACAATAGGGAAAATGACTTCTGGCAACAATAGAGAAGGAATGGGAGTGTGATTCATCTTTGCAGAGCGAGAATTTGGGATTGGGTGGAAGTCTTATTTGGAGAGGGAATACTGGAAAAGAGTGCAGGGTTTCCCATGGGAAAGAAACCCACCCAGATGTGTCCCTGTGCTCGCTGAGAACTCCACAGTGACAGTGGGCCCACATCTGGCAACCTCTGGAGCCTTGGGAGCACCTGGGGCCATCGCTGCTCTCAAGGCTTCAGGCACTGAGATCCTCCCACCAGATGGGTGTGTGGCACCCAAACATGCCCTTGGACTGAAAACTGCCCAAATCTGTTTGGAAGTTTAGTGCTGGCCTCCCAGCATCACGGAGGTACTTCCAGGAAATTTCACCCTCACTGGGTAAAATTAATTTTGGAGGCGCTTTCCAGGAATGTGCTGGGAAAAGATGTTGTGAATGATGCTGGAGAAGGGAGGAGCAGCAGGGACATGGGTGCACAGAGAAAGTGGCCAGCTCTGCCAGGTCCCTCTGTGTCCCACAGAGCACTCTCAGCCATACAGGTGAGTAGCTGCTGCCTGCTAGGTGATATTTGCAGGTGGTTCATCCTTTACACACGGGCTAAAAAGCTAAGAAACACCCAGATCCAGGCCAGTACCTTGGGGTATTACAAGGAGCTGCTCTGGAGCAGTATTTCTATAGTGAATTTCTTATCAAAGTTATTACATTTGCAATATTAGAGAGTATGACTAATTACTTCCCCTCCAGAGAAGCTATTACTCGAGAAGGACCATTAGTTTCCTGCTCAGTGCAGAGGCTCAATCATGGAATGGGAGAAAGATATTTTGTGGTTTCAAATTTCCTCCATGGCTTTCAGGATGTTACCTGCAATTAGACTTTCCATGGGAAATTCCATTAAAAAAAAAAAAATCCCATAAAGAAAGTGTCCTCAAGCTGAACAATGTTGTCAAGAACTCCTGGAGATGTTCTGGGTCTCTGGTTTTAAACTCTGCAGACTGGAACCAGTCCCACTGGTGATGGAAACCATGGTGCCTTCCCAAGGAGGGCTCTCCTGGCTGTGCTAAAGCCTCTCAAGGGCTGGAGATTGTTACCCAGCCTTAAAACTCTCAGGGATCAAGAGAAACAAGCCTGATGCAAGCCATCTGACCCAAAATTAAATTGAGAATCTAGCAGAGAAATGAATCCCACAGATCTGTGACCTTTTTTCCCCTTTTCTCAGCTGCTGTGTTGGTTTCTACTTTATGTGTCTACTTTATTTTTCTTTTATGTTGGCCCTTTAACCACCTTTTTTTAGCTGTTCTTTATGACAGATTTTAAGCTTGTTTTCCATCTAAGTAACCAATTTCATTCTTGTGGTGTCATAGCATCTTTCACTGAGGAATTGGATGTGACTGTTGAGAATTAAAACTCTAAATATCCTTCCCTTGAGACCTATAACTTGGAATGGAGTGAATCGTTACTCAGTTGAAAAATTTCTCTTCAGGGAGAGTTCAGGTAAGGACAAGAAAAATCCTCTGAACTCGAACATTTCTCACATCAGCAACTAAATTAATCACCTAATCTTGCCAGATCTTGCTGATGAAGGAAGACATTACTGAAGAACTGAGAAACTCATAATCCATGGTATCTTAATCCTCACAGTCTGTAAGAGAACTAGAAAGTTACTGGCTTTTCCTTTTAACTTCCCAGAGCCTGAGTGATGTGGTTTGGGCCTCTTGGAGATCTGGCATTTAAATTAAGGATCATTTAAGCTTAAGGTCAAGGTCAGTCCCACTGCTCCATTCTTCTTTATGAGATAAGACATTTGAAGCTGAAGTATTACCTAGTAAGTATAGCTATGGAAAAAAGAAAAAAGGGAGAAAAAAAAAGTTGTTTCCATGACATTTTAGAGTTGAGTAATTACAGAGGAGGAGAGAAGAAACCAGGAAAATGCAGACTTTATTGCTGGATTTTTGTCCCTAGTCTCAAGGGCCAGCAGCCCCTTCTGGACCTCCTGGTTCTGGTGAGCAACGTGTTGATTAGCAGAAGGTTCCAGCCTCGTTGTTTTGGGGCAGGAAGCAGGATAGGATGACTCCCCAGCCTGCCCCAGTGCAAATGTAAGCCCAGGCTGGCTCTGCTGGGGCCTCCCTGGGTCACTCTGGGTGTGAAATGCAGCATTTTGCATCTGTAGCTGCTTGCAAGTCCTTGATGTGCTTCGTGTACACACTGATTGAACCCAACACAAACACAGAGTGATGTGGGAGGGAGCTGGCAGCTGCAAAGGAAGGGGGGATTCAGGGGGCAGGTGGCACTGGCAACAGCCAAGCTAAAGAGCAAATCTGCATTTTCCCCCTGCCCTGACATACAGCCCTTTCTGAACCCTGCCTCCAGGGGACGATTTTTGCTTCATCACAGGCAGAAGCAAGAAGGCTTCAGCCAGAAAAAAAATGAAAAGGGGAAATGTCTGTCAAGCTTCTGCATTATTAGGGATGAACTAGAAGATGCTCTATAGGAAAACCACCTCAGATAATAGAATTTTGGGTGGGTTCAGCTAAGGGTATGGGGAAGTGTGGAAGCCCAGACAGACTGAGTAAAACATAATAATAATGTTTTATTAGTGTTTAGTATATTAGTATTATTTATCCCCTAGTAATTAGGGATGTTTTGTAAAACAGGAGGTTTATCTACCTAATACAACAGTCAAAGAATTTCAAGTTCACATTGCTGAAGACACCAATCAATTGCATTCATCCAAACAACTTACAGAAATTTATTTATGGGATTTGGTCCTGGGCTGGCATCCTTCCAGGGAAGCTGCTTTCAGTTGCCAAGGAGCTGCAGCCTGGTCCTGTGGCAACACTAACGTGCCAAAAGTGCCCCTGGGTGGGCTCTGGGAAGCACATCCTCCCTCTTGGGGCCCAGCAGGGTTTGTCACAGCAGCAAACTCTCTCCCAGGAGGTCCCAAGTCGTAGTCCCAAAATGGGAGAAGGAGTCCAGCAGGGAAGGGAAGACCTTAATCCTGCAGGTTAGCCAGTGTCACCCCAGGGTGCAGAGAGAGACAGGGTCACCCAGTGGGATTTGGGGTCCCCTAAACAGAAGCGTCTTTATGGCAGGTCAGTGTGCTGGAAGAAGCATCCCCTGGCCTGTGGCACACAGTCCCCAAGGAATCTGATGGCAGGAGCAATGGCTGAACAAGCCCTGGGTTAGGAATTGCAGGTGCACAGACTGCAGTGAGTTCAGACTCTGAGAAGCAGCCACTGCACCCTCAACAGATTTTATATCTACTCATATTCAAGGCCCTGGTTAGGTCATCCTTGATCAGTTTTGATTGAAGTATCATTCAAGTAAAAATTGCTTTTCATGGGTCAGGAGATATTCTTCAGAGTCTGACTCCCTGCTTGAAATGTGAATGTCTGATTTATTTATAAGTGTCCTGGAAACTCAAGAGGTTGTGACAGAGCTAAGGGGAGAGCCCCTCAGCTGACCTCTGCCATCATAGACAAAATTGATATTGGCTCAAGGGAGCTGTACATTAGTGAAATGTAACATCATGCCATAAAAAAATCATTAAGTTACTTATAAAAAAAAAAAAAATTAAAAAAGTGGTAGCAGAAAGCAATTCAGACACAAGCCATCTGGAAGGGAGAGAACATAACACAGGTACTGGTTGCTTTAAATCTCCAGAACAGCTTCACTTTTCTATTTCTGCAATTGTTGTCTCTGCACTTTGCTCTTTTTGGAATAGCAATTACAGCATGTCTGGTAAGAATTCATGACAGCTTAGGACCTCGCTTTAAAGGTAGTTGGGCTTTTTTTTTTTTTTTTATTGAAGAGGCAAGAAAAAGACATTAATAGAACTTTAGATCTCTGCCAACTCCCAGAAGAGATCCAAGCTATTAATACAGACACGTGTGGAAGGCACGATACACTGGTCTGAATCTGTTGTTATCAGAAGGGCTCGCAGTGACGCCTGTAGCTGTCTAACACTCTCCATCCCTCGGCATTTATCTCGTAACAAGTCGACTGTTCCAGCAGAAATTTCAATCCCAAACGGCTGCTTCAGGCTGTGGGGTCATTTTGGAGGAGGAAGGAGGTGGAGAAGGGCTCACAAAAACCAAGATATCCCCACGAGTGAGGGTGCACTGCAGTCAGAGACCCGGTGCTGGTGGGCAGCGTCGGTGTTTCTGCAGGGTGAGGCATCCAGAGGCAGCCCTGTGTCATCCCCCAGCCCCACACACACACCTCTGAGACAGATGTTGGACACGAGCATCAGCTGGCACACACCTGGGCACCACTCTGAGCTTGCTTTTGGGTGCAGGCTCTGTGCACAGATGCGATGCAATCCCTGACATGAATGTTTTGTTTCCTATCTGGAGCCCAGAAGTTGAGTATTCTGTTGAAAAATTTAATGCCTGGGGGTCAGAAGGGCAGACAAAGCTGGGGAGCAGGGGAGGGAGGGTAAGGTTTGCATCTTACCACAGGAATATTGCATTATTTGCTCGTCTCAGATCTGTGGTTGCTTTGTGCTGCTCACTTGATGGAACTTCTGAGTAGGAAAATACAGAAATTTACAATGAAGCTAGAGGGGGTTTAATTATTTTTTGTTTCTCCTTCTTTATGTAATTTCAAGGCTGGACTGTTTTAAAAAGCCCTGGAAGCTCTGAGCCCTTACTCTCAGCTTTATTTTTACAATTTGAAGTCACACCCGTGAAAAGTCGGATGCCTTTTATGTATTGAGATGGAACTATAATTCCCAGGAAGAGACTAGTGGTGCCCCAAACAGAAGTTTTTGGGATTCTGAACAGACTGTAACCCTACAGATGGGGCCAGGCTAGTTTTAGTTATTGGTACAGGGGTTTCTTCCATCAGAGGAGCTGAAAGTTGTTGAACTGTGAGCTGGCTGAGTGTACCCTGTGACTTGAAGGTTGAGATGTAATTTCACACAGCCCGTGAAATGTGGTGCCTGCAGAGCACAGAGCAGCACTGCAGGAGGACTTGTGGTACAGAACAAGCAAAGACTATGTTCATATTCCCTGGAAAAATCCAGGTGAATCTGCAGGAACAGAACCGGCACAATAAATCCCTTTTCTGGCTCCATCTCAGCAGAATTACATCAACATTTCATAAATTGACAGAATTCCTATTTGACCAGGGCACTGAGATCTCACTGCTTGCTGTATCTTGCTGCTAATTGAGCAATCCCTACTCCAGGCCAACATTGCAGAGCCTGGAAAGTCTTGGGAGCCTCTGAGAATAGCCTCAACAATTAGGAAAGTAGCAATGCTTAATTAAATTGCCTGTGTGTTTAAAAATGGTGGGGAACCAAAGCCAAGATAATCCCCTTCCCCAGAAAAGCAGCTTTGGGTGGGATTCCTCATTCTAAGAGCCAACTTAATTTTCACATTCCCCACAACAGATTGTTTTATGAAAGGAGGCTTCCCCTACCATTTATCCATCTTTCTCATCACTCTATTTTCTCACTGTCCCAACATTCCTGACTTTGTCTCCTCTAGCTTCCATGGGGGAGTTTTCCCACCCCATTTTCTGGCAGTGGAGCTGATTTCTGATAATACCTACTGTCTCCATAACCTCAGACAGCAAATTTCTTGGGATATGTCTCCCCATCCTTTTGAGAAGCTGCTCATGCAATTACAGACAGCAGAGTGGTTATCCCAATGTGTGCCCCACCAGCCCCCCCTTAGCTGCAGCCTCACCCACAGCTCAGCAGGATTATCTGCAATACCTAAAAACATAGCTTTGCCAAGCCCAATTTTCCAGCTGTCCTGGAATGTAGGACTCCCGGGAGCCTTCCTTTGAGAGGTGGGTGCCTTCTTTGCAGATAACAGAATTTCCAGAGCAGAAACTTATTGAGACAACTTTGACCCGAAAATGTCAGTGAAAGATCCAGTGTAACTTCTATTGGATATGTTATCAGGAACAGCAGTAATTTATTAAGGCAAGAGCCTACATTCCACATGAAGGGAAGAGAAAATTACCTATATCTCTGTGTGATAAAAATCCACTCTTGTCTTCCAAGAAGGCAGGTGCAGTGACTCCATGGGGGATCACTTTCTGCCTTCCCAAGCCTCTGCAGGTCCCCAGCTAGTGAGCCACGAGCAAACTTACAGGAAAACGGGGGGTAAGAGGGGAAATATTGTCCTTTCTTGTAATTACCATCTGCAGTTGGGCCATTTTACTATTATCCTGGGTGTTATCTCACAGAGCATAGCAGGGCTTTTATTTTTTTATTTGTTTGTTTTCTTTTTCTCCAATCTTCTAAAGATGCTGGTGGCAAGGGTATGGGGGAAAGGGTACCTGGACAGGCTCATACTTTCTGACCCCACTGGTGCATTTCAGCACAGAAATGGCTGCAAGGACTGCTGATTTTCCACACGTTTTTATTTGGAGAGGATGTGGATTTCTCAGTGTATTTTCCTCTGGCTGCCATGTCTGACATTGGGGTATCACCTGTGATCTCTGTGTCTCTCCATCACATGGTGTCTCTGTTACTTGATCTCCACGTGTCTTGTGAATATTTTAGGCAGTTGAGAGCAGGGAAGCTTTGTAAAATTCCCAGGTACCTCCCAAGAACAAAACTTTCCTCTTTCCCATGTGCTTCTGGAGTGGATCTTTGCCCCTGCCTGGAGGAGTGCTGGATGTGCACTTGCCCTTTCTCAACAGGCTGAGAGCTCTCAAGTGGCAGGTGGCTAAACAAGCACATTTCTCTTATCTGTATCTCAGCCAGGCTGCTTGTCACCACAGCCCAGGATCCTCATGCACCCCAGGCAGCTACAAATCCCTCTTTTGATCATCAGGCAGACACAGCAAAGCTCTCCTGTGAGATGGTTCGAGAGTCAGCCCTGTCCTTCACCTCCAACAATCAACAAACAGCTGGAAAATAAAGGAACTGCTGCTGCAGTGACAGGGGGACTCCCAGCCCTACCTGCCTGCACCCAGGGCTGTGCTGCTTTCCCACACGGAGCAGCCAGCAGTGACATGATCCATGCAAAACCAGCAGTGAAGGAGGGCTGGAGGTGGCTCACCCAGGCACGTCAGCACAGCTTCACTGCATCACAAGAGGCTCACAGCTCCCGCCCTTCAAAGGCAGGAATTCATCCAATCTCATCGTTCCATTTAAAGGGAGAGAACTGTGCAAACAAGAGGCAGGGTGCCCCTGTTATTTCCCCTTCCATCGCTGAAGTAGCAATTACTGTTCTCTTCAAACTGCCAAGAGCCTGCACTGAGAGGAGCCCAGACATAAACAGTGCTGTGCAGAGGGGGAAACAACGAGAAAGGGAAGGATCTACAGGTCATGTTTGCCTCCAGATGGGAGCAGCTCTAGTGCCTGTTGACTCTGCCAGATGTGATGGATGTGAGCACAGTGCCATTTTGGAGTAATATTTGTTCCTGCACGAAAGCATCTGTATGTTGGTGGACTCCTTTGGAAAGTTTATTTCAGTGGATACACCAGCAACGTGTTTCAAACACATCTCCTCCTCTGTTAACCAAAGGATAAACATTTCACCCCCTTTTAAGGGAACATGACCGGTTTCTTGATCTTTTTTTTTTCATGGGAATTGCTATTTCCCACACATGGGAGCTACTTTGCAGTCATGTAGAAACTCATTTCCTTTCTATTTTGAGAACTTGATGAGGTGCAGGAAGGGGAATTCTTTGCCCTAACTGAAAAGATACTCATCAGAATCCATGAGTGGCACTAAGCATCGTGCAAGACAACTGAGGGATTCAAAGGGAAGGGCAATATAGATAGTAAAATGCCTGTGTGCAATGAGGACAAAACTTAGGAATGTAATTATATATTAGTGGTTAGGGTTTTGTTTTGTTTTGATTTAGAGTTAGGACTGAAATATGAGAGATAGGATTTTTGTGTTTGGATTGGGTTGTTCATTAATTTTTATTTAAAGTATAGTATTTTTAGTTAATAAGTTAAAAGTGAGAAAATGGAGGTATATTTAGTTAGTTATAATGTTTTTTAAAGTTTAACTATTTCATTAGAAACTAATAATTATATTATTTATATTTTTGACCTAATGACCAAATACTTGTGACCTGCACTGCAGTGGTTTTTAACTAACCAAAAACTACTACTCCAAACCACACACCCGTGATTTTAACTCTATTACTCAAATTTGGAAGCCTTTTCCGAGCCCTCAAGTCAAAAGCAGTGTTCTTTTGAGGGTCAGTGCTAGAAAGCACAGAAAGTTCAAAACTCCCAGGCTTCAGGGTTCCAACAGTAAGAATTAGGGATGATGAGGACAAAACTGAGGGATGTAAGACACAAAGCCCATCTTACATGCAGAAGACCAGGAGTCCTGCACACAGGGAATACAGCAGCAGCTCGGTGCTATCATCTGCTTAACACCGTTTTACTTGACAAAAAGCTGGGATTTTGTGAACAAAATGCTGCATGTGCTCTTTGCTGTTGAATGTGTCACCACACTGCACATTCCCCGTGGCAGATGACAGACCCTTCTGGGGTTGCTGGAGTTTGTTGATTTGCCTCCTAAAATGCCCTGGAAACAAAATCCAGCAGCTCACCATCAGGATTCACAGGACCTTCAAAGTTTTGGTCTATAAACTACAAATAAGTGTTCAAGGTCTGCTGGATTTGATTTATGGCTTATAAATGTGATTCTGCTGACCTAAATACTACTTATTTGTAGCCTGCCTTCTATGAGAATGGTTAGAAATAGGAAACCAAGTTTGCTCCGGCTTTTTTGAGAGTCAGCTAAAAGGGACACACACTGTTCCCTAGTTAAGAGAAGCCCTTTTCCTCCTGCCTCCCTAATGCTTGGAGAAAAGGCAGGGAAAGCCAGTGTCCCAGGAGAATCACCCATTGCTCAACCCCTTCCTGCCTCAGGGGTAGGAGAGAGAGCAGGGCAGCTGCAGACTGGTCCCCCTGTGGGACCCTGACTGTGGCTGACCCCCAAAAGCTGTGCCCCACTTTTAACCACAGCCTGCTGGCCCCCAGCCACACTAAATAAATATATAAATAGCTCTGTCCTGCACAACTGTAGTCAAATCCTGAGACTGATTTGGGTAAACCAGTGGGAATTGAGATTTCTGTTAAAAGAAGGCTGCTTATCTGTTCTCAGAGCTTCTCAAGTGCTGCTGTCTGAAAGGTCTGAGGAGGATTTTGTATTTATTGCTTTATTGCTGAATCAGGCTGTAGGAAATTACCCTCCCACCTGCAGAGCTGTGGCTTTCACAGGCTCCTAAGTAAGCTGGATTCCTCTGCACAGTGAAAGTGCAGCCCTTCCCTATCCACAACTTTTATTGAGCTCAAATTCATTTCAGGAAGGTCTGAATCAATTATCATTACTCCAGAAGAAATAAGCACAGGCTTATTTCAAAAGAGTTTTAACTTTTTTAAAAGCCAACATAGCAAAGAAGTGGTTTGCTGGTTAATCTGTCTGTGTGAGCTGGGGGTTGTGCCTAAGAGCCTCATTACAATTTTCCCTGCTATCTGTTTAAATTTGCAGGGAGAATCCTGTTTACCACCATCCAAATGGCTGGATAGGGATTGTGAAATGTCAAGGCTGCACAGGAAAACCACCAACACACTGAGGTGCACAAGGTGGGCAGTGCCAGACCAGGCAGGTAAAATGCAGCACGTCTGTACAGGTGATACAGAGGGGAAAGTGATCTAGGAAGAAGGTCTGTATATAAAAATTGCTGATGCATAGCTAATGCTTTGTTTGGGGAAATGTGGGGCTGGCAGGCTCTGCTCTGCTCTCCTCGGGTGATCTGCCTGCAGGCAGTGAAGCAGAAATGTATTTGGCCAGGAACAGAAGGCTGTGTACGCAGGCAAAACCACCGGGTGTCCGAAAAAATGCTTCATGTAATAGGGTCTGCTGGTTGGATACAAAGTCAGGTATTGTTAAAAAGCAAAATTACTAAAGCGGAGAACTGAATACACCCTTTTTTTTTTTTTTTTTTTTCTGGGTGCAGCACAATGAGTGAAAATATAGCTGATGAGTGCATTCTCTGTCATTATTGGTGCTGTTCTTCCTTTTATCTGTGGATGAGATCTCTGTATTTCACCCTAACAACTCTCCAGGGCATTGATCTGCTGCTCTTAAGCCAGTTCTTACTACAATTAAGTCTACATAGTGAATCTGTGTGGCTGCAAGTATCAAACACTGAGGAGCTTTTAGCTGACCCAGCCTATCAAACTGTAATATTCACCTATTTGAGAAGAGAGAATCGGGAAATGGCAAAGAAAAAGGTGTCTGTAAGCAGAAGAGAAATAGCAAAAAAAGGAAGAATTATGTAATGGCCATAATGGGGCAGCTACACCCTTACCCAGGTCGTTGTTTGCCAACAATTCCCCCATCAGCTGTACTCACCAGGCTCCTCTGTTAATAGGTTCTGATTTCTCAGGAGCCACAGCCACCTCATTACATCCAGGAATGGGATTTAGGTGCCACTCTTCTCATCAGTGTTTCTTACTGAGTAGCTGCCATTGCTGCTGCCTTCTGTGGTTTCCCTGTGTGTTCAATAAAGAGCTCCAACACTTTCATCAGGGCTATGAAAATTAGCAGGCACTGGAAATTAGGGATTTCAGCAGCTTGTAGATCCACTCCTAAATGTATCCATGGACAATCTTTCATATTAAACATAGGAAGCCTTAGCCAAACAGAGCCTTCAGCCTAATGCAAGGGAAACTGAAGGAGTGATTTCATGAGGAAAAGAAAGAAGAAAAGGCAAAGCAAGGTCCCCTTGAGCAACACTATCAATGATATTTATACTGACCAATATCCAATGTGACTTGTCAGCAGCAGAAATCTGTCCTCAGTCAGGGCTCTGGTGGTTTGTGGGCAAATCTTTCCTGGCTCTGCTTTCTTTCCTGGGTCATCACTACTGGAAGGAAAGCACATGCCAGTTGCAAGCATATGGGAAAACATAATACACAGATAGAAATACAGCAGCCTTTTGGTTAGAAGCTCAAGTTGCTCTGTCACCTAAAATTACAATAATATAAAATTTATGTCAAAAAAATGTCACACTGTCAAAATAAAAACCTAAAGGGTTTATTGTTTCTGTTGAAATTTCACTTTGAGGAGATGGGAGAAGAAAAGGAATTATTTTTTTCTTGTCACCATCACAATGTGTTATTTCTGCTGAGAACAAAGATTCTGGATATTTTTAACATTTTTCTGATAGAAAATTTCAGTTGGGCCGTGCTGTGGCAACGTCCCAGTGGTGTGTGTGGAAATGTTGGAGGTGGTCCTACCCTGGGGCACATCTACAAAGAGAACAACTGTGTCAGTGAAGCAGCCTTTCCTTCACACCTGCATTTAGTATTTATCACAGTGAAGGTCATGGCAGTGCTGGCCCATTTTGAGTGATTATTTTGTTACTATCTGGGTTAAACTGAAATAGGACGCAGCTCATTCTGAGGAAACCTCCCTATGGAGATACCTACGGCAGTAATGAGATGAAAACTCAAGATAATTGTGTTATTTTACTTCCAGAACATGTGTAGGCAGGTCTCATTCTTAGGAAGTACTCCTACACGTTAAAAAAAGCAAACAAAATTTAGGGATTGATCCTTCTTCCATAGAAACTAGGGTCTGTTTTGTAATATGTTTAAATTTAGAAAGACTTACGAGTTGAACTGATTTTTGCTGGTTTTAGAGAGGATATAGAGGACCTAAGAGGATCTTTAAGTCTCTGATTTTTATGTACAGATATTGCCTCTGTCTGTATCTCTTCTGTTGTGAGTTGCAGCTGTTTCTGTAATATCTTTCCATAAGCTTATAAGAACATGCTCTATTTGCAGTGGTAATGAACTAATTAAGAAACTAAAAGCAGCCAGCTTTCTTTTAAAAGAAATCAATTTAATTTAAATTTTTAAAGTATACTACTACTCTCCAGATATTGAAATTGCACTCTTTTGTGTTCTTAATATGTTTCAACAAGATCAAGTAGCAGCAACAAAATATTCCATTTCCATGGAAATCAGTGTAGTTTTCTTTGCCTCTAATCAGACCACTTTGCTGAAAGCTAAACTGTTTATTTTTAACCTCTCAGAAGATGAAAGCTTGGCATGCCTTTTATGTCAGGAGTGTAGCTGTTCTTCTCTGCTTCATTAGGTCTTTTGGCTTCAGCCTCACATGCAGCTGAGAGCTGGGCAGGGGGACAGATGTGCAGAAGATGCTGATGCCTCTGCCCTCCCTCCTTTGCTCTCTGCTGGAAGTTTCCATCCCAGTGCAGTGGGAAGCAGCATAAAAAGGAAGGGACACCTGGCACAGGACTGCCTCCTGTCTGGCTGCAGGCTGGCTCAGGGAGAAGCATCAGGATCTGGAGAGGGAAGTGCAGGGGATGCTCAAAGAGCTGGGATATCTCATGAGCATGAAACAAAGTTGGTTTAATTGATTAATTATCATAAGCCCCAAAAGCAAAGGATGGGGTCACATCACATAACCCATCTGACACTTTCCAATCCAGAGGCTGCAGCAGTTCCTCCAGCAGCTCCCACAGATGCACAGCTCAGTGTGAAAGTTTTGTAAAATTGCCACTGCACACACAGCAGAAACAGAGGAACACGTGGTGGGAGCCTGGAGCCAAACCTGCTGTCCAACAGTCTTGGTCTGAGCCAAGCCATGGTTCTTGTCCACTGTGCTTGGTGAGGAAGGTTCAGAGGCTCTGCAACCTCCTGTGCAGGTGCCACCCACTTCTGGCCACACAACCAGCTCTGATCAGAGAGATTCCTGGGTGTCCTCCCTGGCTCTGGGAGAAAAATGGCATCAGCAGGAAAGCACATTTCAAGAATGCACACTCCAGCATGGTGAAAGCTTTCATTGTACCATACTTGTAGGTAGGTCACTTATTTTTATTTTTTCCAAAAAAAAAACCAAGCTGCTGACTTGGAGTTCTGTACTAAACCAGAAGCTATTACAGTAAATTGCCTTGGGTGGGTTTGTTGATTTTTTGGAGAAGCCAAGTTGCTGTAACCAGGCTGGTATTTATTGCACTGATTGAAGAGCACAGGGCAGCAGATGCCATCAGTGCATGTGTGTGGTGAGTGGTCCAGCTCCGTATTTGGATGTAAAGATGCTCTTTCAGTCTAGAGATATTTATATTTAGGGTTGCCATCTCCTCTGTGCAGACTCAGCACTGCACCAAGGCACTTTTGTGTTGACTAATGTAGGAAGGAGCTAATGCAGGAAACAGAATTCAGGTGGGGAAAGGAGTCCTCAGGTGAGAGGAACAGCCAGAGGGCAGGTGATGGCATAAATAGGGTGTAGGACAAGGGGGCCAGAGAGTAGGAAAGTGTGCAGGAATTTCCAGTGTCTATCCTGTTCCTGCCTATGCTTCCTCACCAAGGTCTCCTCCTTGTTACAAGTGTGATATCCTGGTGCCTGTGAGCAGGGCAGCAGTGTCTGGCTGCCATGTGTTGGGGAAGTAGTTCTTCTGTTTCAGGTTTCTTGGTAGGACTCTGAAGCTGGTGGTGTTTTCCACCTTCTCCAGGCTGAGCCTGTGATCTTCCCTGCCAACAAAACCTGCCCCATTGATCTCACCAAGATCATGTGTACAGGTCTGATAAGACTGATTTATTGATTTGGGTTATTTTTCTTCTTCTTTCTTGACCTCAATAGAGTTTAACTTATTGATGTATCTGTTTGGCCTTGATTTTGTTGAAGGTTGTGTACCTGAGCCCAATTTAAAATCAGTTGCAGTGCTTTTGCTTTCCTTGTCTCAAGTTCTCGTTGGCCTGACAGTGCCAAAGCCATCACAGGGATTGGGGACAACACGGGGCCTGAACCTTCAAGGGCAGGAGCAGATAATCAGCTCATCAACATAAAGGCTTCTGCAGATCCCCCTAATTACTCCCTGGCTTGCACAGCAGAGATGCAGAGACGTTATTTACCTCTGCTGATGACACACAGGAGGGAACAATCTCCTGCTCCCTCTTTAACAGCTCTGGTGCTGCTGCACAGACAGCAACAACCAGCAGTAAAATTGTCTCCTTGCCAGTGAGGTCAGTAGCTGCAGCTCTCAATTCACAGGGGGAAGTGTGCAGGAAAATACCATTTCTGTGAGGTCACTCTTCACCCTGAAAGTGGCATTGAACTGCCTGCGTGGGGTCTCTGCCAAGTGGGGATGGAGAGAGGCTCTCTCATGATGCCAAAAATGTACCCCAGCCTTTTCATCAAGTATTTGAGTAACACCAGGGTTGAACTGGGGAGACAGCAGGAGGATAATCAGAATGACCTGATATGAAATAATCTCCTTTTTTTAACCTGGTGTTTTTTGTTAGTGTTCAGATAAGACTTTAATTAGGGTTTTCATTTGTTACCTATTGATCTTTGATATTTACCCATGGTCCTTTTTTTTGATTGATTTGATCTTGCTAGATAGGAATTAAATACACAATTAGTCTTAAGTTGGCTGAAACTGAATAGTTCAGTTAATGAATGATTTGCTGACAATACTAATTGCTCAGGTTGCTGATAGACTCCAGGAACCACGGCGAGGCAAACTGATATATTATAACAGGTGTCTGAAACTGGCAGATGGTAAGGGAGAAGAAGCAGATAAGCAGGTTCAGGGAATTCCAGAAAAAGTTAACCTTTTTCCTTTCTGGGCCACGCAGGCCTCGCCTGAGGCATCATTGCTGGAAAAATGAGGCCATTGTAAGATATTTTGGGCTCAGTGCAGCATTGTTTAGTGCCAGCCACAAAAGATAGGTGTGTGAGCATGTGCAGCCTGCAGTGTTTAATTGCCTCTGAGCCAGGGCTCTGGCGCCCATGTGGGGAAGCACTTCCCCAGATGTGTTCAGGGGTGTCCTTCCTGATGTACAACACAGGGAGGATGGAGCAGCACTGCAGCACAAAACATCTCCTGGGATCATCAGCATCATTTCTGGTGACTCCATCCTGTGCAGCAACAGCAAAACAAGCACCTACGTGCCTGCCAGAAGGTGCAAGCCAGCCAGGACCAGGAAGAAAAAAGGGGTGAGGGGATGTGTGTGTGTGAGAAGGAGACAAAAGTTTCAGTGGTTTCAATCCCAGGTGATGTCTCTTTAAAAAAAAAAAAAAAAAATCACAACTTCTCTTTTTCCTGCCTATTTTCCCTAGAGAGAGTTATCTTTTCTTTACCAGTTTTCCTCCTTTACAGGCCCACATTTTTTTTCCTTTTTGGCACTGCAAGAAGATGAAGAAAAGAAAGTATGCCAGAGGAAATGGATAAGCACAACTTGAAAAAGCATTTAATTTCTTTATCACTACCTAAAAAGCAGAAAGTGGTTTTAAAATAACTTTTATGATTTAGAAGTCATTCAAAGTAATTTTTTAAAAAAATGCCTACCAGGTCAAGCATTTGTTTTTCTTTCTGTCATGCAAGTGAATGAGTAACAATGAGATGGTAAAAACTGGCTGACTTCATAATTTAAAAAGAAAAAATTTCTGTCACATCGCTTTTTGCTTTTGTACAGCTTCTTGCTTTCTCACTATGGTGCTGAGCACCAGATTTATTGCTGCCTTGTGCACTTTGGGTTTAGAAGTGTGTTGCTAGATTAGAGAGGATTGGATTGGCTGGAGCTCTGAGCAACCTGCTCTGGTGGAAGGTGTCCCTGCCCCTGGCAGGCAGGTTGGAACAAGATGAGCTTTAAGCTCCCTTCCAACCTAACAAATTCTGTCATTGTATGATTGAAGCACTTGGCCCTGAACACTGAGCCAGGGAGCAGCAGGGGCTGCCTAACCCCACGAGGATGCAGCACCTGTAGATGGAGGCAGCCAAACCATCACCCAGCATCCTTGCCCTACAAGGGAAAAAACAGAAAAAGGCGGGATTTTACGTAGTTCGAGGGGGGTTTTTGTTTTTTGGTTTTGTTGGTTTTTTTTTTCCTCCACAAGACTGGTAAAGATGGAGGAAGGGAGCAGGTGGAGATGCCGGGGTGAGCTTCATCTGCCACAGGAGGGAGAAGCTGGGACCATGCCCAAAGGGAAAGGGAAGCTCAGCCAGGAGGGCTTCTGAGGATACTTTTCTCTAAATGGGAAGGCACAGAATTCCAGTAGTGAGAAAAGATCTGGTTTAAGGGCTAAAAGGAAAAGCTGTGTGTTGCTGAAAATGCAGAGTCTCAATTTTCCCGTGACATGCGGGATTCATTTCTGGCCCCTGCAGTTCATGAGATAATGGACTGTGTAACTGCTCCTCATGGCTGTGACTAACGGCCCCTTTTTGGCACACGTCCTGGAACTCAAAGCACTGCAATTTTTATTTCTGGATATCACAACTAATTATTCTATTACAACTAGCTGTAATGTTACAACTAACATTATTCATCTGGGCCCTGGTTATGCTTTCCCTTTTATAAATCCTACTCCTGCACAGATTAAATTTTGAGGCTATTAACACTTTGATTACGGTCTAGTCATATTAAATTATCCCTTGGTAGTAAGGTTGTCCTGTCAACCACTATGATACCCACAATTAATTGAAAAGATAACTGGTGGTTTGATGCAAAGGCTGAGCTGGAGTAGGGTACCAGCCCCCAGGGAGTCTGGTACAGGCTCAGGTGGGCCCTCCCTCCTTCAGTGCAATGAGGCTGGAGACAAAATAGAGTTGGGCTAAAAATGGGAACGGGATTTAGGCTCGTAACAAAGGTGGGTGGCTGCATGCTGAAGCATAATTAGTTTTTTAAGTCCTCCTGGGTGACACAGGAAAGAGAGAAATATGAAAAATAGGGAATTCTGCTTAAAACTAGGTCTCCACCCCTACATGTTCAAAGGGCCTTGGGGAAACATGACAGCTCTAGGGGGCAAAAATCATGGTGTTTGAGACTTTGGCCCCGGTGTACAATCCCACTGCCCACCCATGTGTGGGCCCTTTCTGGTTGCTATTTACCAGGGTATTTCAGGGCCCCTGAGGCGGGGTGTGTGCCACAGAGACTCCTATTACCAGCAGAAGGGCTTTGGGGTAGTTTCCAAACACACATCATCCCCGGATTGAACAGCCCCAGGGGAGCAGCTCCATGGATAATTGCCTTTTTGGCAGCTGCTGCCTATGGCTGGGAGCTGCCTGGAAGGGCTGCTGCCCCAGGCCTGCCTTGTTTATCTCCCCACACTGGGATAGACAATGAGCCACGATTTTCCTTTCCATAATTATTGATAGAGTGGCTGGTAAATGCTTCCTTGCCTTCTCACCAGACTCAAAGGTTAGCTTGTTAACGAGGAGGTTTTCAGATCCCGGCCACCCGTGCTCCCTTCGGGGGAGAGCGGGGTGTCTTTTAATGGCTGTTTGATGCTGCTCACATGGGCAGGCAGCACGATAACAAGGCAAATGATTGTCTGCTTTGCTGATCAGAGCCTCTAATAACTGCTTGCTTGGTGCTGCACATCCAATTCCTGACAAACCAAAAGGCACTTACCATTTGGGCTGAGGCTATTTTTACCCCTGACACACACCAGTTGGGCATGGGGTTGTTGTGTCTAATTGCAAATGATCTTTGATGATTTTTTTTTTTTCCCCCTGTTATCTCCAGAGGCGTAACTTTTGGAGTGCCAGCAGCAGGCAATACGATTTCAAAACATTTGGGAATGCCAATTAGGGCTTATTTATGTGATGATTGAGCTGTCTGAGAGCTCGGTGCCCACCAGAATGCACTGTGGCCTTAGACAAAGGGAATTTTCTTGCCTGCCTGCATCTGATGAAGAGGGCTACTTGCGTGATGATGGCTCCTTTTCTCTGTAGTTGAACACCTCAGTTCCATGGCTTGCACCTGCAAAAAGTAGTGTGTCCATCCTTGCATGGAGGCTGGTGCACCATCACGTGGGTTTTGTCTATCCTAATTTGTGTTACTGCACATAGAATACAAAAAGAAATTACAAGTAGCTCTAAAAGAAGAAACCTTTTTTTCCCCACTAATCTCTAATAGTAAACTTAAGTTTATCATAGATGTAGTAAATATAGGTTTATGGGTAAAATAGTAATCTCAAATTTCTGTTGAATTATTGGTTGGTTCCACTAAACCCACTGGGCAAAAGTGTTCTGTGATGAGGGTGTGGTTTTCATTTGGTGTTTGTTCCATTTTTACTATTTGAGAACAGGTGGAACTTTATTTGATGTAGGACTTAAGGCTGTGTTTACAACACTAAATATCCTGTATTTTGGAGATAGGCTCTGCTATTCTGCCCTGGCATCTCCCAGCCCTTGAGCAAGGCAGGAATGCATCGCAGACCTTTCCAAATTATCCAGTCCTTGCAGGTGGCTGGAGGATGATTTCTGCAGCAGACACGGTGAGATTCTCCTGCTCCCCTTCCTACATGGTGGGCCTGGAGCTCATCAGCTTCTTCCCTCCTCTTCTTGTTAGCTGTTAGTGTTCCCAGAAATATTCCTGGATTGGGGTTAACTGGGAGCTGTTGCCCTCTCCTGTGTAGCCTTTGCTCCCAGAAGCATTGGCCACACTGCGCAGGACCGAGCGCCACTTCGGTCCCCAGGGACTCAGCCTGGCTGGTGTATGTGAGGCTCACCCGTGCTATAAATAAGCAGAGTGCATATGTCAGGCCACAGAAGTAGGAGGACAGTGTCACAAGACATTTACTGCTTGCTTGGGGAGCAGTCAGTTGAGATGAAAGCTTTGTGACCAGGCTTTCCCAAAGAGCTCGCTTGCATGATTGAGGTCTGCTCTCATTTAGCCACTAAAATTAGCAGTGGGGCTTCTAGTCCAGCTAACCCTTTAGGGTGCTAAACAGCTTTGACAGCCTGGCCAGAGACATCCCAGAAAGTGCTGCTGACTGCTTAAAAAAAAAAAAAAAATCGATTAAAAATCCACTGGTTATGGAGTTTCTCTAAATGGAGTGCACCTCCTCTGGAAACCCATCCCTCACACTGCCTGCTACGGTTTTGAAAATCTACTTCTGCTTTGCACACAGGTAGGAGACACTTGGAGATATGGAGAGGTACAAATCTGTAATGCACACCCACAGCTCTAGGGCTGCTTGAGCTGTGCTCAAGGTGCTGAGCACTCAAGTGATGTAAGATTGGATGAAAGTAGTCAAAAAACAGTCCCCAGCCATAAAACACGCACTGTTCTCTGCTTCTCCCCAGGAATGACAGGGATGGTGTTTAAAAAACAAACAAAAAACCCCACAATAAACCCAAACAAGCATTAAAAAACAGAATAGCAATCTTTTTCCTTCTTGCTCCTGTTTTTGGTGTTGTCTTTCGTCTTCTGGTTTTACCTTTAAAAGCTTGAAGTTTCCCCCACTGTGAATTGGTGCGATGTATTTTTAGAAAACAATAAGGATCTCCTGAGGCTAGAGCTGGGTCTAATAAAGAAAAGACTAATTGGGGAAGGGCAAGAACCAAATGATAATGTTTCACTTATTATTATGAAAATTACCCATGAATAGGAAGAGGAAACAGCTGGAATTAATATTGTCTCACTTGCATTTTGATTTTTTTGAAGTCAAACAGATCAAGAAATATTTGCTAAGAAATGAGAAATTGAAACACTATTTTTTGAGTTTTTATGCAAAACTCTAATATATTATGGGAAATATCCTTAAAATGTTTTTCCATATGTCCTGCTGAAAGCTGGTCCTTTAGAAAATACTTAAATTCTTTTTCTGTATCTGTGCCAGCTACTTTAGGCTTAATGTAGAAATCACAACATTTGTTAATAAAAGGGCAGCAAATGAAGCAGGACTTTGGGTAGGAAGGCCCCTGGAAGACTATTGACTAAATCTGCAGGTTCATTAATCACCTATGGATAGGAGTTTTCCTTTTTTTTTTTTCCTCCCATGAGCCAGAGGATATATTTTTAATTAAGACAAATGAAGAAAGGGTGGTTCTACAACTCATTTTATGACAGTAATGGAAAGTCAGGACTTTATTTCAAGTGTATACCCACCATCTGTGGGGAGGTGGAGCAGAACTGAGTGATAAGGCCATGGCCTTTGATCATCTCTCAAAATGAAACCTCATTGAACAACATCTCTGGGTGAAATTCAGCCCTTGGATACGAAGGCATTTCTTATTAAAGACATGCATCTGAGAGCTAAACACAGCTACAGGAGTCCAAGCCAAACAAATCTGATCAGGGTATGGAAGTGAATTTTCACTGGTTATATGTAGGGAGTGGTATTGGATCAGTAAATGAAGTCCTACAGAGCTCTGATAAAAATTATCTTTATGGAAACTATTAAATTGGGTTTGGCCATCTTGGGTCATTTTATTGTTATTATATCTTTGTCGGCGATCACCCAGAACAAAGTTTTCAGACTTTCCAGGAAATTAACTGAAGATCAGTTACTGTGCTGTCCTCCAAATTTATGGCTCTGCAGCTGACTACAGACCCAGGCATACAGCCATAAATAATCTCTCATCTTCCAGCCCACCAAATTGAAATCTGCTTCCATGGGAGGAGGCAAAATGAAATTGGTGCATTACAAACAAATTTATTAAGCTGTATGTTCAGTCTTTCATGAAGCATGAGGAATCATCAGCGCTTAGTAGGGAATGAGGGTTTTTTTCCTTTTTATTTTATGAGTATGAATGTGTCTGAGAAACTCAATAAGAGAAGCAGCATGGGAAAGTTTACCTTCTGAAAGTCAAAAGCAAAGGCCAGACCTGGAGCTGATTAATGGCTGCATAATCTATCAGTTCAGAATCAAGGAGCTGTGGGTAGAGGATAAGTTATTTGTAAGGTAATTTAGCTTTACCTTAATGAAGGCTAAGTTCCCACAGACCATGGCAAAGTCTATCAATCTCTCTGGCTCTGGAAGCACTTGGGGAGTTTTCTTACTGTATCATCATCATAAGTGCATGTGTTGTTCATGAAATATTACAGCAGAGAAGATTTTTTAAAAATTCTTTTTAAAAGGTAAGACTATAGCAGTGGTGCTGGTGCTTCTAGGATAATAAATTATTATTAGAAGGGGGAAAACTCCAACAACAGGATACATTGGTGAATTCCCTAGATGTAGAAAAACCTTTCACCCTCTTTAGTCTGCAGTAGGAATGATTGAGTTCCTCCCTTGGCACAAACCTTTTTTTTTTAGCAGGTTAACAAGGTGTCCTTGTGCTGCAGGTAAGGGCAGGTGCAGTGGTGGGGTGGGAGAAAGCTGCTGCTGGCTGTGGACAAAAGGAAGGGGCACACACTTAGACCAAAGTGGGGGTGTTTTGATGACTGAGTAGCACATTTCCAGCCTTCACCAGCACAGCTTGATACCTCCAGCTGCCCAAAGTCTAGAATTTGATCAGCTGTCCCTGACCCTCCTGCAGCTCCAGCCAAGGAACTCCTCTGTGGGGTGCCTGCTCTGTAGGGATGTGTGCTGGAGAGGCAATGAAAGCAAAGTGCCTCCCCTGACACCTCAGTGCTGCAGAGATCCAGACACCTGGACTTCTCCAAGGTTTTCCATCTTTGCAACAAGTCTTGGATAAGCATTGGGTTCCAACTCTCAGTTTCCTGACTACAAAGTAGGTTTGGGCCAGGTTTCTTCATACAAATAAACCTGGTGATTTGCTAGGCATGAATGAGGCATCTTAATTCTACATCATGGATTATTTTTGCATTGTTGAAGATAACATAAGAGCAGCCCATGGCTGTTTGCACACCTGGTTCATCCCACAGATTATTTGCTCAAGAAGGGCTGAGGGTCTGGTACAGTGTCTGTTTAAGACACTGCAAAAGCTTCCAGTGGTTTCAGTGACTTCTAGTTGAAATTTCTTTGTCAATAGTCTTTGCTACTTTCCTCCAGCAAAAATGTTGTCTTTTTTAATAAGGAGAATTATCTGTGTCCTATCACTGTAGTTCTGCCTGTTTACCCTGTTGCTTTACTTTTACTGTTTTCTTAGCAATATTTAATTTGTTCGTATTTCCATTAAATTCCTCCAGGAATGGTCTTTTGGGGCTAGTTTTCAGTTTGCTGTTATATTCCTTTCTCACCTAGCAAATCCAGCTGCTGTGGGTTTTTTTTCTCAGTGCATTATTCAGCCTTGTGCTCTTTCCCCGGTTTTCTTCCTCTTTCTTCCTCTTCCTCCTCCTTCCACACAGAGGAGTGTTCTGTGCCTTTTTTTCATTCTCCCTTTCTGCTTTCCTCATTTCCTCGTGGTATCTCTCTGGAAAGAAAATAAGCAGAGAAGGAGCCACGGAAGGAGGCAGCACAGCCATACTTACAAAAACAGGAAAGCAAAGATATGGACTGATGGATGGTAGTTCCACATAATGTCTGAGCTCTCCTCACCTGTTTTTTTGCTTTATGCTAACCAGGACTGCCACACTTTCTTGATTTTAAAGACTGATTAAAGGGTTCAAACAGCAAAAACAGCCAGTTCCATCTTTTATGTTTGCAATGCAAGGCTTCAAAATGTAGCTCAAAGCTGTCTCTGGATGGTGCAGGTTAATGTAGCAGCAGTGGCAAACTCCTGGGCTTTCCCACAAGGGTACCAGAGGAATTTTGGGGCTCCTGTCCCAGAAACAGCTGGCAGATAAACAAGACTCAGTGTCAGGATTTGTATTCACTTATTTACTTCAGTGAGTTTTAATCGTGTTACAAGGTTTTATGTTTTCTAATGATGTTGTTTTGAATATTCTATTAATAGTAGTGTCATTACTTACCCTGGAAGTATATTTCAGTTGTTTAGACGCCTCAGTATTCCAGGGAGATCTCTCTTTTCAGAAGGAGATCAATTCAGTGCTTAACTCATAGGGGTATCTTCTGCAACCTGTTTTTAATGGGCAAAGCAAAGATAAATTTAATAAAGTGCAAATCATAAGAATAATGTTCAGTGTCTTCCTTCCTCCTTTCTTGGGGCAGACCTGCCAGACAGCATTACAGAGAGCTCTCTGGTGGGAAAAGGAGATGCAGAAAGTGCTGCCATCAGTCTTTGCCTGCACTTAGCTAAACCCACTGACATTCACGGACTGTAATGGCAGGAAAGCTTTCCAAAGCCATTTGACTGGAGAAATTTGAGTTATCATCATTGTCGTATCTCAGCCTGACAGGGAAAATGATTTGTCGGTCAAAACGTCTCATAAACACAGACATTCGATTCAATTTGAGCAGAGGCAGCTCGTCCCCAAGGGAAGGGGAAGAGCAGGGAATTCTCTGACTTCTGCACCACCATCCAGGTGGCTCTGGGTCAGCAGGGAGGGAAGGGGGAATGGAAGAGCAGGGAATTCTCTGACTTCTGCACCACCAGCCAGACAGCTCTGGGTCAGCAGGGAGTGCTCCATGAAATGCTGACTGCTTGGGGAGAGGGAGGCTCTCCCAGGCTTTTGGGAGCAGCTCCCCATTCTGGTTCAGCACACCCATCCAGGCTGAGCTGGGACTGAGCTTTGTGTGCTGGGGTCAGCCAGGGACCTGCTGGGAAGAGGGAAATTCCAAGTATCCCTTTATGCCTGAATGACAGCAGTGAGGGATGGGGCTGGCCCAGTGCCAGCTGCCTGCACCCAGGATCTCCTCCTGAGCAAAGCTCCTTGTGCTAATGGCCTTATTAAGATCAAGCCTGTGTGCATTGCAAATCTACACAAAGAGAAATTGGAGCCCAGATTAGATTAGGGGCTGAAGGCTGGGAGCATCCAGCTGTTTGCCAAATTGCACGCTGAATTTCATTTTTGCATAGACTTTTACTGATAGCAATTTGAAGGCAGTCATTAGAGCCATCAGCCTTTGAATGAGAAATTTCAAGGGACACTTCAGCATAAATCTGCTCCTCTGCTATAAGAAATTATTCCTGATGTGCTTTGGGCTATGGAAACCAATTACATGAATTTTGCACAATAACCTGTTTCTCCCAAACAAGGGTAGCACTCCTGGCCATAAACAGACATCTTTTTACTTCCAATTAACTGTGTGGGTGTGTAAACATAAGGAAAGCTGCCTTTTCAACTTGAATTTAATAACCAGAAAACAATGGGGGAAAGGAATAATCACTTACAGTTAGAATAGGAGACTCTGGCCATCCTTATTCCCTTCCTCAGCAAGCCAGCTGAATTTGTGAAGACAGACAAACCCTCTCCCATTAATTCATAAATACTGCAGGTTTTATTCCTTACTGACTCCTAGGCTCCAAGATTTAGGAAAGGGTAGGATATTAATTTCCAGAGCTAAACTCGACATAAGTCACAGTGCTCCAGTTGTCATTTAAACTTCAGGAGTGTTTTTCTTCTATTCCAGATACTCCAGAGCTGCCTTGTAATCCCTGAATCCTGCTGAACTCACACCCTGGTGATATATCAGTGTCAAAGGGATGCAGCTGGTAATTCTGCCTGGCTGTTAAACTGCCTCGTGTCACCCTATTTGCAATGGCTGCTGACAAGGTATGTGTTTTACCTGCTTCCAAGAGCTTTAATCTTATTATTAGTAGAAAAATAAGCCATTATTAATGCTTAAAGCCATTGTTATCTTCTCTCCCTGCCAGCCTGTTCTATATTAATATTGGTATTTCTAAGCTGAAGCTTTGTACGTGTGACTCAGGCCTCCCATGTCATTAGTCTGAAAACCCTGAGAGCATTTTCTTACACAAAAATTGCACAGGGAAGGAAGAAGGTCTTTTTATTTACCTTCAGATTCCTATCCTTGAGGATTTTCTTGCTGGGTGTTCTCAGGGTGCAGCTGCAATTAGAAGATTAATTGGTTTTATATGAACCCTGGGATTCCTTCATTCCCCAGGAGCTGCAGGTTTCATTAAAAACACCACCCAATATCATGAGACACGCAATTAAATCTCGAGCTGCCAACACAGTTGCAAAAATGGTTTATAAAGCCTCAAGGGATAAATATGTTGGGAGAGGCTCTGGGGTGGTGTGAGCTGCTCCAGCTCCTGCTCTGGCAGAGCTCTGGATGTCAAAGCAGATCCAGCCAAGCCTTTAGCCAAGCAGGGGCCAGGAGAGCTGCAGCCACAGCTCCTGCACATCTCCTGTGTGAAGGCAAGGCCCTCTAATTGCTGCTGGACTTGTGTCAATCCACGTCTGTAAAGGCCTGGCTAGGAGATGGAAGGATGGACCACAAAAGCTTCAGTTGCATCTTCTGGGCCTCTTGTGAAGGTTGAGCTTATTGCAAAGCTTTTCTTCCCAAGCAGTATGAAGAATTTTTTCACTGGGAAGGCAGAAATAAACACTCATAATATGTTTCCACTCTCCAAACTCAGCTGAGTGGAAAAGGAGTGCATTATGCCAATTCTTCTTCCAGTTGCTTGGCTTAGTGCAGTGATGGCAGCACAACATGGGGGAAGTTGTGCCTGCCAGGATGAGATGTGGACTCCTATCCAACCAGCAGGAAAGAGCTGAGGATTTGGTTGGGAGGGGAGAGAGATTTTCCTTTGTTAACTGCTTTTGCATCTGGCACTGAGGATCAAAGGTTAGAACGAGCAGCCCAGCAGAACAGTGCTGGATCTGTGATCCATGTGTCCAGGTGTACCTTCCCTTAATGTGCTCCTGAAGGCTCAAAGCACAATCAGAAGTTCATTTGAAATTGTGAAAGTCGTAAATGAGGAGCATTGGTAGGTTAGAAGGAAGAGATATCAAGAATTAAACTTGCTATTTTGGTCTGTTTTTTCCCCCAGTACCTTTGGAGGAAAAGAGAGTGCATTGTAGAACCAAAACCTCATCTAGCCACCACAATATTCCTTTCCCTTCACAATTAGGAAAAAAAAAAGTCCTTCCAGGTATTGAAGAAGAGGATGTGTGCAGGGTTCTGTGGTCCCCTCCCATTAGCCCAGGCTGTCTGCTGTCCTTTCCTTCAGCTGCAGTCTGCTGAGCTCCTGTCTTCTCATGGGAGGTGGAAAATAAGTGAAAAATAGGAAAGTAGGTGTCTGTCACTCAGGTAGCTGCTATTTTATTCACCCTTTGAGGCACTGGAGAGAGGTCACCTTTTTAAAATAACATTTGGAATAATTTGTGACTTCAATTGTAAACAGGCTTGGTGTGATTATGTAGCAGCAGATGCTGGGAAACATGAAGTATTTTATCTGGCAGGTCCAATCTCTCTCTAGGTCCAGCAGGCCAAGAAACTGAGTTTTCCTAGGAAGACCCACCAACAGGAACAGCATCCAGCTTTTTTCCTTTTCCCTTTTTTTTTCCCCCCGGGCAGCCGTGCTACTTTCCTAACTTAAAAGCAAAACCAGTTCCTTTTCTCCTCATTGTGCAGAGGGAGACGGGCAGAGGCTGGGAGCACTTTGATCCTGCCGGGGCTGTGTGTGTGTGAGAGCATCCCGAGCATCCCGGGGGATCCCTCCCTGGGAAGCGCCGCGGTGCCGATAAGGAGATGAAACAATGGCTGTGACACCCAGAGCCTCCACACCATCCCTGGGGGAGGATGCTGGGGAGGCAAGAGCTGCACGGAGCAGATCTGCTCATTCCTGAGCGCTTAACTCCTTCCCTTCCTTTTTATTGTCTTATTTCATGCCCGGCTTGTAAGAGCATCCAAATTTGTGAACGCTGAGGAAATGGCACTTGTGTTTCCTGTTGCTTGCAAGGAAACGTGCAAAATGTTCCTTACATTTCCTTTCTTCCAGAGCCACTGTGAGACCTGTAAACCACTGCAGTGCAGCCCATGTCCTGAGCCTGTGTGAAGATTTAGGCATGCCCAAGGGATTTAGGGATGCCCAAGCTTGGCAGACGTGGGAAACCTGGGATGTCCTTGCTTGAGGTCCTCGAGTGGAGCTAAGGAACCAAATTTCTTATATTATTGATGCCTCATTAATGCCACAAAGATTTATGTGAAGGGACTGGCAGAGTGGTAATGGAATTACCCACCTAAATCTCCCCCACGCCAATGGCAGTGAACGCTCTGGTTCCTTGCCCTCACATTAGTGCCGGGTGAGTAATTGAATTATTTGTTAGCTAGCAAAACTAAAAGTCCTTGATTTTTGTTGGTAGTGTTGAGGACTTTTCAATACATGTGGGTTTTTTTAATACCTTTACTTAGGCTTGAGTTATAATTTGAAATACCAAATGAAAACATTTTGATACTTTTTCCCACTCCAGTGCCAGTGAGGGTCAGTGGTTTCAGTCAGTAAACTCTTGTTTTGGGGGGGTTTTATTAACAGAATGCCATCCTGCAGCATTCCACTCACCTCTGTTTAGTGTACCCACTCCTGTCAGGACTTTAATGTTGCTTCAAATCTGGTGCTGATTTTGCTGAAAAATCCTTCACCATAGCATCACGGCTGCCAGTTAATTTCCTAAAATCCCTTTGCATTTAATATCTGTGCCAGGGCACAGAACTGCACTGGCTGAGCTTTGGGAGGATGAAAAGAGCAGCACAATCATTTGTGCAGAGCAGGACCAACCTCTGGGCTGGTGAAAATGACTGAAAGAGTAGGAATAATTCTGGAAATCACTCTGATATCAAGATGGGAGTGTACAGCTGGGGCTGGGCAGCCACTTGTGTGAACCCATTTCTGTGAACCTTGTTCAAGTGCGTGCACAGACACTTGGGAATGATTTATTCCTTGTCATGGGCCATCCTGTGGAGCTGTGAGTGTTGTCAGGAAAGGTGACCAGGCCAGCTGCTCTATGCAGGATGAGGACAGCTCGTGCCTATAAGAGAAACACAAATTCAGGATGCTGGAAGTGTAAGAGTCTGAAGATTAATGACAGAAAACTCTCATGTGCTTGAGGAAAGGAAAGTAAGCAGGAAAAAGGGGCCTAAATTAGTCTGCAGCTCCCTGGGCAGAACAGTGTGGTTATAAATATTCTGGCAGCATTTAGAGCAGGGCTGGCTGTGCAGGTTTTGCTCTTTGCTGTCCTTGTGTGTATCCATGCTCCTGTTGAGCTGTTCTGACAGAGCCACCCCAGTGTCTCCGAGGTGTGGGAGGAGGCAGAGCACGGCTTTGGCAGCAGGGCTGACTCCTGGCTCTGTGGGACACGAGCATCTCATTGTGAGCATTTCATTGCTCAGCTGGTGCCAGGGATGCTGGGTTCAAAGAGCATCTTCTCAAAGGAGCCAAACCTTTCCGTGCCTGAGTCACTGAGTCACCCTGATCTTTGTGATCAAGCTGGCACAAGGGCTTGAAAAGCATCATCACCATCCTCTCCAGCCCCAAAGCTGATGGGCAAGGCAAAGTGAGGCATGAAGAGGCAAATGTGGGGTGCTGATGTCCCAGCTGCCTGGGAGCAAAGCAGCAAAACGCTTCTCATTGTCAGGTTTAAGTCACAGCAGATTTCAGCCTCCAAAACCCCCCAGTGATTGTTTTGGAGGAGTAAAACAGTAATTACTGTGAGGAGCTAGCACCTGCACTGAGCTCCACCTCTCCCTCCCTCTGTCGTGGCCTTTTCTGGGGGGACCAAGGTGTGAGGGAAGTCAGCAGCACCCACAGAGTGTGCTAAACAAGATCAGGCACTGGTCAGTGTTTGCTGGGCTAAAATGTATGGGATCACTGGGAATTGCTGCACTGCTGAGTGCAGGCAATCCACTTACCAGCACAGCACTGCTCCTGAAGGATCCCTGCCAGCTGCTCCTGTCTGCCTTGGTGCATGGAAATGACAAAAGTGCAGTCCAGCCTCTGGTTCCAATGAAAATTCTCTCTAATCTGGAATAGCTCTACTCTGGGAAGTGCCTTTAATATGATAGTAGGTCTGCTATGTCAGGACAAATGCTTTTTTATTTGTAAAAAACAAACAAACCAACCAAAACAAACTTTATTCCCATCATAAAAAAGTTTAGTGCAGAGAGTTAACCGAGGTAATGTTTTTAGAAGCTGAAAATATCAGGAACTCAAATAAAAGGCAACAGTGATTTCTTTTTGTTTGGTTGGGTTTTTTTTAGATTTATCTTTCTCCTCCTTTAAAGCTCCTGAGAGTTCATTTCCTGGTGTCATTGTCATAACTCCAGATCTGAGTAATTCATTTGTATTTGTGTCAGTCCCACGTTTGCTTCTGTCAGTACTGCAGTTCAGACTAAAGGAACAGCTGAACTAAAAGCTGGTACTGAGCAAATCAGGCTGCAAACTGTGTGCACAGGCAGGAATAGAACCCTTTGCAAGAGCTCCACTGTGCCATCAGGTGTTCTCTGCTGGATGCAGTGTTTTTCTTGGATCATTTATACAAAAAGGCCACTTGGATTTTTGTTTCCATATCAGATCCATTATGAGACCAGTGCTGATATCCTGACTATGTCAGTTTCCTTGATTTTAAGGAAATTTTCTGGGCCCCTCTGTCTGCTCATTCCTGGTTGTGCTGATGTGAATAAAATCACTACTGAGCAGGTAACCTTCATGTCATTCTGAACTAAGCCTTCATGTTAAACTCTAGCTTTAGGCTTAATAACTCAAGAGCCTCTGAACCAACACCACTGTTTAGCCAACCAGGACTTTAAACCAGGCTATTTCTGTTAAGGAGCCAGTGGCTTTTGGACACACCTCTTTGCAAGATGATACAGAAGTTATTCTATGGTTATGGTTGAGTTATGGTTATTTCTAGGGTTAGGATTCATGCAGGGAGAACAAGGAAGGGGGTAAAGCATGGTGGAGTGGGGCTGTGAAGGGATTCCCAAGGGAGGTGTGGGCTGCCAAGGGACCTGGCTTGTCAGAAACTTTGTGGTCAGTGTGTTATAGCTGGGGGAAAAAAAACCCAAAAGGATGCACTGCTTGTCTCTCACTCCTTCACAATCACAGTTGCTTTTGGGGCCACATGCATCCCTTTCCTGGAGCATAATTTCCAGCTCCAAGGAAACCATTAGCCATTTTCCTTAGAATATACTTTGAAATATATCATCTATTCATTACTATCCTATTTTGAAGGAAATGAAAAATTCATTATTTTGAAATCACAAACTTTAGTGATTCCTCTCTCCATGAGAATTCATTAGGCTTTATTTCCTCAACTACCTGATGCACACTGTGTTGTATAACAGGAAAAACAGACTCTGTGGACATGAGGAAAAAAACACCCCGGATAGCAGTCTAGTCTGCAAAATCAAAAATCAGATACCCGTAGTTTAGGTAAATTGAAGCTGAAAGAAAACCAAATCACTTTGCAGCCCCAGGATGAATGAAAAGCCAATCTGAATATCAAATTGACCTTGCTCCAGGGGAGAATAATTTGGAATGATGTATATGCTGTCTCTGAATGTGTTGCTTACAGACAAACTAAGTGATTTTCCTGAAAAAAGAAGAAAAGGAGGTGAACATAAACTCATGAAGAAATAAGGGTCTTATTCCCAAATCAACCCTGAGATCATTTTGGAACCAATACACTTCTAAGAGAAAGCAGCACTGCTTTAAGAGAAAGATGCAAGATTTTTCTTGGTAGGAGGGTTCCTTTATGCAAAAATCCTACAGTTATTGTCACCAGCTTTAGCACAGCAGCTCAGGGACAGCATTAATGAACACAGGACAAGTAGGAATGAGTGCATGAGAAATGGAGAAAGAGCATGCTGTAGAGGGACTGGGGGAGTAGGTATTGAGAAGCATATCCTGTCCTCAGTGAAGGTACTGGAAACTTTTTTATGAATGTCCAAAAAAATGAGTGTTTTGTTGTTTATTTTGTTGTTGTTGTTGGTTTTTAATAGTGGTTCTGTTGTAGAGCTCCTGTAGCCAAGCAGCCCTCCTGAAATGCTTGGAGTGGCTTGGTGTGCCACTAAACCCACCACCCTGAGAGCAGGAACAGGAGTGGTTTCACTCCTGCAGCCTCGCTGTCAGGTCTCATTAGGGAACTAAGTGTTCTCTTTCCTCCTAATTACCCTGTGCAGACACCCCTGGTGCTGCTCAGCTTCAGTTTATGGCCCCTTCAAGTAAAGTGCAGCTCCATAAAAAGGCAGCCTGAGATGTGCAGGGTAAGAAGACACAGACCTGCTGGGTGGGTGCAGAGCATAAATACCAGGGCCAAGTGAGAAGGTGGGCTGGCAGGAACAAGAGTGGGCAGATTGTGCCTGTTAGTTACTGCTGGGTCTCAGGGGAGTTTTGCCACCAAATGCTATTAAAATGAGAGTTTCAGCCTTTAAAAGCATCATTCAGGGGCTTGTTTTGTTAAATAAGCTAGCAAAGATTGTATTTTAGTCTCTGACAGGGCTACATTTGGGTGAAAACCGTGCTGAATTATTTATTTTGTCATTAATGTCACACAAGCCGCAATAAGGAGAATTATATGGGCTGCAAAAGCGAGTGGCTCTAAGTCAGGTTCAAACAAATGGAATTGTTATTCTTCAACACCAGTGGCAGGCTGCAGCTGCCTAATGCATCCAGGAGAGGATGAGAAGTGAATGGTAAATCAATGGAAAGGTTCACACCTGACTGACAGCCTTTAAATAATGTAAAGGGTCCCTGGGCACACGGCAGAGTTACACAATACATTAGCATTTAAGACCAGGGGAAAGACATGCAAGGAAACGTTTGGGAAGTTTTGGTCTTGTAGCTGCAAAGTTTAAAGATCTGGAGAGGAGAGTACATGGAAGATGGGGTGGAAAGCTCAAAGTGTGCTTGGACAAGGAGAAAACAAAAACATTTTAATTTGGCCAGGCTGAATTTGGTTGGTGTTGGCCTTTGGTAAGGCCAGAAAGGGCCTTGTGATGTGCAGGGCAGGGAATGGTGCTCCCTGGAATAGCTGGGGCAAGGAGATGAACTCCAGGCCACTTTGGGAGTGCAGGCTCAGCCCCTTCTTGTGCCATGCAAGTGACATCTCTAAGCCACCCCATCCTAGTTTCCACAACTCTGGTGCTCTGCCCACCTCTTGCCAGCTGTGAAAAGACCATTCAGGGCCTCCTGGAGGGTTTCAGCTGTGTTCTGTCTCCCACAAAACAGCTTCTGTTTCCCTGAACAAACATCACAAGCAGTGGGATGAACACAATTGGAAGTTGTTTCTAGCAGATACTGAGGTTACAGTCTGGTTCTGGGAGTCTGTGCATCATTGCAAATCCTCTCTGGACATGTGTACATGCTGGCTTGTACATGTGTGTGCTCTCTCTCTCTCTCTCTGAACCATGAAAGATCTGAACTTTGCATTCCTGACCCCAGAAATGGGTCATAAAAGGACCTTTGATTTGTGGCTGTTTGGTGTGCTCAGAAAAGGGAAAGAGGATGAATGTCTGTGATCAGTCAGATGGACATTACCTTCATGTTATGATTAGTTTATGGCCATAAAATAAGCCACAAGAGGTTTCACTCAGCATGAAGGAGAGCTTATTTATGTTGAGGGTGGCAGAGCACTGGAAAAGCTGCCAAGAAAGGTCATGGAGTCTCCCTCTCTGGAAACATCCCAAACCCACCTGGATGTGCTCCTGTGTAACCTGCTCCAGGTAATCCTGACTTGGCAGGAGGTTGGACTGGGTGATCTCCAGAGGTCCCTCCCAAACCTAATGATTCTGTCATTCTGTGTTTTCCACTACACATTAGGATGGGAGAGAGTGAGGCTTGGCAGGGCTGGTGCTTGATTTGTGATTCAGCAGCAGACTTTTGGTGGGACATTAAAGTGTACAGTGATTTGCATGAGCTATGCAGCTTTCTGCTTTGTCATCTATGAAATTGGGAGAAGTAGCCTGAAAATTATGTAGTGATGAGAAATGTCTTAGCAGCTCTGTGGTGCTGAGGAACAACTGTAATGAGGTAACAAGGCTGTGAAACTTTGGTTTATTAAATTCTTTCTGATGTTAATGGTTAAAGTTTATGGGAACGGTAGCAGAAACACATCTGGGTTTTTAAGAAGCTGAGGCATCATTTATTTTGCAGTGAGAAATGACAGCCACTAGGAAGAAAAAAATTAACTTTTCATGTAACTATAGTGAGGATGAGCCTGTCAATTAATGAAGGTTGAGAGTTTGTTTTAGCATGTCCAATAGTCCACAGCAGACTGGGAGGTTTTTATGGAAGATTTCATGGAATAAACTCTGTATTGTAATGTTTGGATGCAGCCTTTAAACAGGCACAGCCATTAGAAGGAACTTCTGACAGCCAGGAATGGGCTAATGAAATTAATTGCAAACATTTTCTCAGCAGTAGAAGAATTTTAAAGTAATCATACTTTTAATTTGATGATGTGAAAAATTCTGCTTGGTTTTGTTTATGAACACAAATTTTTTAAAAACCCTAATCTAGTAACACCATTTGGTTCAGTGTCCTTAGACATTCTTCTGACCTTCTGACGGAGCTATGAAAAGTCTCTCCTGTCTTCCTGGGATTTCTCCTCTTTTATCTACCACCCACCATTCTCCTCACTTGATCTCCTTTGCCTGCTGGCTGCCCTGAAGTTCTCCCTTGGTTTTGGTGCCTCCAGGCCATGGGGCAGGAGTTAAGCACAGCACAGCAGTGGACACTGAGCCCCTCTTTGGCAAGGAGAAGCAGCAGGGTCTGTTCTCATCCGCCTGGCTGGAAATCCTCAGTAGCTCCCTTTGCCCATTAATGCAATGGAGCAACTTAAAAGGTGTCTCCACTAGCAGCTGCCTTTCTCTGTTTTTACTTGGCTGGGCATTGTTGTTGTTTATTGTCCTACTAATTCCTGTGTCACTGCATGTGTGTGTGTCATATATCATGTGTGACACATCACTAGTGGTTACTTGGATCTGTCCTTTTTCCTCCCTAAATCATGGACAGAGATCCTGAGCAGCATATGCAGCCCTCAGGGACCTGTCAGAAATAGTCTCTTAGATGAGCATTTCGCCAGCCACCATTTAGTTATTTTGGCTGTGAAGTGCAGCACACTGACTTTATTCTGCCCTGTGAACCCACAGGCAGAGCATTTGCATGGCATACAGTTACTCAGGTGAGAAAAGGTGTAATGAAGAAAAGCCCTCCCAAATAATGAGCAGAAAACTGATTCTGCCCAAATGCTGTTAGAAGTCACCTATTCCAATACAAATTTCAGAAAGGGCATCTAAGAGGTCAGCTGGAAAGTTGAGTGTCTTGAAAATTCTGGAGTGGCTTTATTGCAGTGGGGTAAAAAGATTATTTGGTCAAAGACCTTTTAAGAAGTGTAAGGTACATGTGTGGGTGTGGTAAGTTGCAGTGAGTCAGTGTGAGATGGCAGCTGTGGTGGTGTGAACAGAATGATTATAGTCCAGGTTAAGGCAGTCAGGATAATGTCACTGATTCATAGACTCATAGAATGGCCTGGGCTGGAAGGGACATTAAAGCTCATCTGGTTCCAATCTCCCAAAGGTGGGCAGGAACACCTTCCCCTATACCTGGTTGCTCAGAGCCCCAACCAGCCAGAACTAGCCTTGAACACTTCCAGGGGTCCAGGGGCATCCACAGCTTCTCTGGACAACCTGTGCCAGTGCCTAACTACTCTCATAGGGAAGAATTCATTCCCAATATCCAATATAAACCTGTTCTATGTCAGTTCGGGTCCATTGCCCCTTGTCCTGTCACTCCATGCTCTAGTGATCAGTCCCTCTCCATCTTCCCTGTAGGCTCCCTTCAGGTACTGGAAGGTCACAATCAGGTCACCCCTGAGCCTTCTCCAGGCTGAACAACCCCAAATCTCTCAGCCTTTCCCCATAGCAGAGCTGCTCCATCCCTCTGATCATCCTGGTGGCTTCCTCTGGCCTCACTCCAACAGCTCCATGTCCTTCCTGTGCTGGGGACACCAGATCTGGACTCAGCACTGCAGGTGGGGTCACACTTGAGTGGGGCAGAGGGGCAGAATCCCCTCCCTTGACCTGCACTCTAGTGTGAGTAAAAGTACAATTTGCATTTTAACCTGTAAGAGTAGCTCCTGGAAGAAGCACTAAATTTGAAAGTGCTGCAGTCACAGATCTCCATTAACTGTAGAAAGGGGGGTTGGCTGCATTTCACTGGGTAAAGCTACTTCAGGTTTTCACCTTGCTCTAGCACTGTTAGTCCTCTGAGGAATTACTCAGTGTTTATACAGCACTTTCCTTTCCTGCCTGATAGAACAGCTTGTTTTCCACAGCAGCCCCAGTGGTGACTCAGCTGCCAGGGCACAGGAGAGGTTCACATGAATTTTGGCAATTATTGGTGTTTTAAAGCCAATGGGATCTGATGTAGTAATGAGATGCTAAGCCAAGGAAGTAAAGTATGCTACAAGCTCATTAACCAAGATTCCCGTGTAATCATCTTCAGTAATGCTCTTTTTTCATCTGTTGATTTTGCTTTCCTATGTCTATGCATGCATTTAGGGGAAAAAAAAAACAAAACAACCTTGAGAAATAGAAGAATACAGTTGCAGGTGCTGAAAGATATTTTTAGCTTAGTGTTTGACAAAGACATTGCTAAGGCTGCCAAAAATAACCAAAGGTGAGAGGGGATCCATTTTTCCTCCAAGGGAGGCTGCTCCAGACCTGAAAGCTCCTGGATGCTTGTCTGGGCTCATGCTGCTGCACCACTCGCTTTCCTTATGGGAAGAGTAACATTTTGTGACTAAGACAGAGCTTCATAAGAGCAGCAACAGCCAAATTACAAATTACTCTCCTTTCTGACTAGTCCTTCAAAGGAAAATCTCTCGGATCTGACTCCCAGGGGGCTGAAATCAGTGTGGGTGTTAAGCAACGTGGCTCGGCTATTTGGGTAAAATGGTCTAGTTTTGATTAGATAGGGAATTGGAGGATAAAAGGATTTCTTTTTCTCAGAATTGGACATAGAATAGCAATGTAAAAACCTGGATCAAGTAGCTGAAGCCAATATCTTCCCCCTGAGGCTTTCTTTTGGTTCCTTTGTAGCACATCAACTTAAAAGAGCCTTAAACTCCAGTTTCTGAAGGTTGCCAAGTGGGAGGGCAAAAAATAAAAAGGGTGTTTGGAGTTCAAGGATGCAGAGTTCTCTCAGGAAATTGTGGTAACAACCTGTCATCCTTGGAGTCATGGCTGATAACTCTTACGTGCCTCTTGGTTTTTATCTAAATTATCTGCTGGCACATCTGCAATTTAATGATGCCATGTCACACTTGGTACAATACAGTGTCTTCAACGTGTTCCCACTCTCCTGGTACTTAGGAAGGCAGCACGGACAGCAGTGAAAAAAAAGCTTTTTTGCTGCATTTTGCCCTGGATGTGTTAATCCTCTCCAGCCTGCTGAGCTGTCAGCTGCCTTTGGGCACTGCTGACCGAGAAGCTGATGCAGACACTTCCACCCACCTGCAGATATCCTGTCCTCCATGTGTATTCCTGAACTATATTTGGAGTCAAAAGGAGAGAAGAGATACACAAGTGCTTCTTTTAACAGCTCTCACTTTAGGGAGCTGCTCCTCTGAGTGGGCTTGGGGATATGTGCTGCTTCTTGCTCCAAACAGAGCTCAGAGACCCTGGGTGGGTGGGCAGAGCTCCTGGTGGCACAGGGGATGATGAACCTGCCCCCAGGTCAAGTAGGAGACCAGCAAAGACCTGACCCTGCAGCCACAGAGCTGCTTCCAAGCACCAGCTCCGACTCCAGCCTCTGTCCCAAATTTTACTGGATCTGCAGTTACCTGTTCTAGCCTTTCATGTTGCCTGCCTGGATCTTAATTTGCTTTGCAGTACATCTGCTGCCAGGTTGCCTGAAATATATTGAAGGAAGCAACACAAATGGCCTCCCAGATGTGACAACAAAAGAATAGAAAATAAAACAATTCCCTTAAAGGAGAAAAAACGGGGTGGAGGAAGGGGGAGAAACAAGGAAAGAAGAAAGACTTGGATATTTTGTCAGATATATTTGGTTAGGATTTTTTTTCAAAGAGCTTTTTGTTGTAATAGTCTTTGGTTAAAAGGAAAAACTGTTTTATTAAGAATACTGCTTCTACTTCTTTTCTGTAAAATTAATATTTGCACAGAAAAAAGAAATATAGCTTCTCCTTTGCATGCTAATTTTGACTGCTTGTCTTTACTCCCTTTAATTTTTTTAAATTAAATTACACCTGATCCCTGTAATCCTAAATACAACATGAAGAAGGAACCTGAATGCTACTGTAGATCTGCCTGCTGATTTCCAAAACATCTTATACAATTTCCAAAATATCTTATGCAATATCTTATGCAACCTAGAGAGAAAGCACATTTCCTTCATGAAAGAAAAAGGAAGAAAGGACGAGTTTCTCTGCCTCCCTTCTCCCAGAAAAAAAGATGGAACATTCAAAATTTAAAGGCATCGGTAAGAGAAGGTACATAATAAGCAAATTTTAAAAAATCTTATTGTATCTAAGTAACATCCTGGGCTTTGGCGACTTGTTTCACAACACGTTGAGTTTTGTTGCTTTGGCACGGAATGGTTTCTATTCTGGAATTGCACTTTTGCTGTGGGAAATGTTGCTACAACAGCAACGGGATTTCAGGGTGGTGTAGGCCCTCTCCTGTGGGAATATCTTCCCGCAGCTCATGCCATTGTCGTAGGGAATTGTTGGGGTGCCTGCTCTGGTCATGACCCTGGTGTCCCAGGCACCATTCCAGGATATTCCCATCACAGGCTGGACATGGCTCCACGTTTGCCAAGGAGTTTGTTGTGTTGTGTTTTTTTTCTAGTGGGGCACTGTGCAAGAGGCACCAGGCAACCACTGCCCAACTCCCAGGGTGGCAATTCCCTCCCTGGGGACATAACAGCTCCAACTGGGAGGAGCAGCTGGATGCACATCAGTTGTGACACAGTTCTTGAATCAAAATTTGAGACCAGAAGTATGAATCAGTTTCTGTCCCTGCTTTCCTTTCCCTCGTTGAACTGCCCCACACCTTTGCAGACCTGTTCTGGCCAGCAGGCTACAGCTTTCTCATTAGCATGATGCATTTTTAATGAGCTGTGCTACAACGAGCACAAGGAAGCTCTGAAGCCTTAACCAGAGGCCATGAAATTTTGTGCTGTATCAGTTTTTTTTCAACTACTGCATAGAGAGAAATGCATGAAAACTCTGAGGGACAGAATGATCCTGGGTGAACAGGCTGAATCAATGGGTAAGCAGTTCTTTAAGATTAAAAAAGGTGTTAAAATAGTAAAGCTTTGTGCTGCTTTGAAGCTCACAGGCATGACATTTTTGGTGGTTTTATTACATTTTTTTTGTGTGTTTGAGTCAAGTAGATAGTGTCAAATTCTGATAAAACAAATTCCAACATCCTAAAGTCAAATGATGATATAATACAACATGTACAAACTGTGAGCTGGATTTTTTTCTTTTTCGTTCACTCAGGGTATTTTTAATACATCTGAGAATTTAACCATGTGTGTCACTGCAATTTAGAAACAAGCTGAGGTAGGTAGGTAGGTATTAACTCAAAATTATTGGAAAAGATGAAGACCACTTGTAATTTCCAAAGATCTGTATTATGCTGGACAGCCTGTATCTCCATCTGAAGGCATTTTGCTGTAGTGTTCTTCATCTTTTTCTGCACTTTGAAGAAAAAAATCAAATTATTTTGCTGCTCTGTTTGTGGTGAAGAATTGCCTTTTCAGGTAGTGCTATTTCAGCATAATTGCAAAGTGTAATATTCTATCATTGTCTTGGTTAGGGAAATCTATTCCTGCCTAAATTAGTTCTGTGACACATCATCTGGAAGTATTTCAAAACACAAAGCTCATCTTGAAGTGTTTGGCTTCTGCACCGGAGCTTTCTGAGCTCTCACCACAACAGGATCTGAACCCCTTCCAGCAGCACATTAAACACCATGACAAACATCTGCCATGTTTTGTTTTGTTTTTGCATCCTCCCCTCTGGGGAAAAGGCAAGTGCAGTGGCATGGCCAATTTTGGTCAGGTTTCTCTGTATGAGATTGGTTTGAGTTTTTTAAGCAAGATGCATTCTTCTGAATTCCAGTGAGAAAAGGCAAGGTGGAAGAAATGCACAGAGTTCTTGGAGTGGCAGGCAGAAATATTTGTGAAGTGTGGGTGGGTGATGCTCACCTTCCTCAGACTGAGCTGCAGGAATTGCTGATCATACTGGGATTTCTTTGGTGCGAGAGAGAAGCAGAGCTGGACTTTGCTGAGAGCCAAGGGCAGGTGTGCTCATTGCTAGATGGCAGGAAGTGGAGTGGCAGCTGGCTGGATTCCAGCCAGGAGGGGATGAGCAGAAGAGTCACTTCTGTGACTGCTGTGTCAAAGCTTTGGGCTTGGAGTCATTCACAGGTTGTCCAAAGTGAGATTTTTCTGGCTGAGAGGTGGCAAACAGGACTCTATTCTGGGACTGCTGGTCCTTGTGCAAGAAGGACTTCAGCTTTGAGAGAGCCTGGAAACCCAATTCAGGTGTGCGACCCTTGTTCTGGCTCAGGTCTCAGGAGCTGGAGCTTCATCTGCATTGCTAATTGTGCTGATCTCATTAGAGGATCTGTGTATCTATTACCAGAGCTGCTGTTCCAAAACAGACTCATTTTGAGTTGGAATTTAACAGCACCAAACAGACCAGATGGAGGCACAAATAGTTAAATTGTCCTGAAAATCTACTCAATTTGCCAGAAGACAGAGGAGTTTTGATAATTGATATTCAACCACTGTTGGGTATTTTCTTTTGCTCTCCTGGAGAGGTGCCCAGGCCTCCAATGGCTGGCAATGGGAAGCCCTGGAAGCCTGGCTATTGTCACCTCCACCAGCATCACTGCTGTCTGGCACAGGAATCAGGGCTCCAGCCCCCAGAGGTGTCAGTCAGCCACTGGCTTTGCTGTCCTGTAAAATGGCATAGTGCACAAACTGATCCAAAACCTCACACACAGCTGCTGGTACTCACTAGTCCTGGAATAAATACTCCAGGCTTCAGCATTTTCTGATCATTTCTACAAAAAAAAAAAAAAAAAAAAAAAAAACAAAAAAGGCAGTGTACTATGTAAACCAGCTCTTTAGTTCCTAAAACTGGGAGATCCCAGCTTCTTAAATTCTCTGTACAATATCCAAAGCAAATATTGTCTCTGGATCATAAGTTTTATTAACATCTTGAATTTGCTTTATTTTTATTTCTCAAAAAGCATGCATTGACTGGCAAGCTGGGGATGATGGGATAAGAGACTCAATCAGCAACATTTTGAGGAAGAATGCAAATACTTTTGGATAGAGAAAGGAGGAAGAGACTCCCAAGGACAGGCAACCTTCAAAGACAGGGAGGAGAGAGAGGGGTGAATAAAAGTCTGTGCAGGCAGAAGCAAAATTTTAAATCAAACTTAGCATAAGATTAGCAAAAATCTCTGCATTTACATCACCTGGAATGAACAGGTCATGCATGGCAGCTGGCAGCCCTCTCCATGGGGAGCAGGAAAGGTGCCCTCCTGTTTTCTGTCTTCCAGCTTAGGGCTCCATGTTTCCAGGGATGCTTTATGATTTCCAGATGAAGGGCACATGCTGAGCTTTAACTGACTCCTGTGGAGTGACTCCTGCTGCTTCTCCTAAATGCTTTAGTGCCTATTGCAGAGCTTCCCAGGCTGCACTATAAACAATAAATGGTTAAAAGCCAGCGAGGAAGGAGATGGCTGGTTAACTAATCCTAGTGAAAATTGGCCCTTGATGAAGTGCAGACTCTGGGCTACCTGTGATGGGCACCAAGTTTTCTTTCAAACCATGTGTTTTTTATTTCTGCTGGTGCATTGGCTACTGCAGAGTCTGATTCTGCAGGTCAGGGGCTGTTTGTCACCAACTGCTGCATGGACAGACTCGGCCTTCAAAAGGTGGTGGTTTATGTTGCTTCTTTCTTTCTTTTCTTTTTTTAATCCTTACTGGTGGAAAAAGAAGCTAAACTTGCAAAATGAAAACGGTGAGAACGTGTCTGTTGATCATGATTATGCTACGAGAAGCACACTGGCATAATGAAGGGAGAATTGCTAACGATGCTGTTGTCTGTTTTCACATGTTTATGACAATTAGGTATGGAAGTGGGCAGATTGTCACTGATTTTAGGCAAAGCCCTTGAGCAGGCACGAAGGAGCTTAAATGCTGACAGGGAACAGTTCATCCTTTGCAGCCCACCTCTGCATTTCCTGCAGAATTAAATTCACCCATCGCGAGCAAATGCACAGTGTGGAGCTGCACGAGCAGTGCCCAGTCATTGTAATTTTTCATGGAAGCAAAGGAGGGAAGGCACTGAACTCCCAAGAGCCTCAAACCCAGTAGGTAGGATATCAGAAAGCTTTGCATCAGCTTAGCAACCCTTCTGCATGTGCACAGAGTGTGAAGCCTTTCACCCAAATTTAGCTTGTCTTTGCTTTGGTTCAATGGTCCCAGGCAGATCTGTAGTTCTTCATTACAAAACCTCCAGTCTGTGGTCTGCTGGCAGGGCAACTTTGAGGGACAGCACTGGGCAGCCATCCCTCCATGGGATAAGAGTTCCAGCTCTTTGATGTGATACTGAAAGGCAAATCCTTGTGCTGCCACTGAACCAACTGGAAGGCTGAGGACCTCGAGCCTGCAGCTCCCTGCACAACCAGAGCCTGATTTCTCACATGTGTCAGTCCTGGACAGCCTCCCTGCACTCAGCTTGAAATGCATGTTTTCTCCCTAAAACACCATCTAGGCCGCCTCTTTTCAGTGACTCAAGCATGATCAGTCTTATGGATTTGCTCCAGGTTTTGTTGTGCTAATTGCCATCCCAGGTGGCTATGAGTTAATTAGTAAGCTGCATGTTTCAGGGTGCACCACAGCCATGTATAAACAAATCATTACTGGATAAAGAATGCACAGATAGGATGTATCTGATGATGTGGCAAATATACTTTGGTTTGACCAGGACAACTGAAATACAAGTATTATTAGTGACCATATGCAGTTCTTTACATTAATTGCCTTCATCTGGATTTGGTTTTTGGAGATTTGGGAATAAAGAGTTGTCTCGGGATGAGATATTAGGAAGAAATTCACTGTGAGGGCCATGAGGCACTGGCACAGGTTGCCCAGAGAAGTTGTGAATGCCCCATTTGTGGAAGTGTCCATGACCAGGTTGGATGGAGCTCTGAGCAACCTGTTTTAGTGGAATGTGTCCTTGTCCAGAGCAGAGGGCTGGAATGAGAGAATCTTTAAGATCCCTTCTAACCCAGGCCATTCTATGATTCCATTATTTTAATTTCCTTTGTTTTCAGACCAGCCTGTGCTTTCTGAGTTTTGATGACCTTCCCTCAGATGCTAAAAGGAGTCCTGTCTGTATTTGGACACGTGGGGAAGATGATACAAAGACAGCAAGATCTCCTGTTGGTAAGGCACCACCAGTATCTTCTGGTCTTGAGCAGCAGTCCAGTGTCTCTCAAGTGTTTTCTCCTCGTGTGTCACTCTCAAAGTTTGCCTTAGCACACAGAAGGATGGAAGAAGGCAGCCAGAGCTCAGGTGGCAGCCAGCCCTGGTGGTGGGGGACAGATTGAGGGCTCTGTGTCACCACTAAGCAGGAAGCCAAGCATGTGCTCTCCTCTGCCACCACCAAAACCTGCAAGTCCCTTCACTCTGGGCTGCCTGACCCCTACACGGGTATGTCCAGGCCTGAATCTATTGGTTTTCCTTTCCTCTGCTCTTTCCCCACTAAGTCACTTTGCCAGGTTGCATCCTTCCCTTGCAGGGCAGTGCTGCCACCAGGCAAAAAGAGTGGGATGGGGGAGGCAGAGAGGATCAGCAGGACGTGGCTCTTGGAGAGTTTGGCATCTCACCACCCATGGATACCCACCTCAGTGGGGTCAGGAGATCCCTGTGGATGGGCAGCTGCATTCCACAGCAATTGCATCCATCCCATCCCTGCAGGGGATGTGGGTCCCTGTGACCATAACCTCACATTTCATTTCCAAAGAACTACAGAGGATTTTCTGGTGTTGAATTCTGTCTTGCTGATGTGTTTGTTGAGTCAGTGCTCCACTCAGCATCAGCCTGAAACACAGCCTGGGACTATTAGCACAGTTCCTAATTTGAGCTGTGCTTATGAGCCTTCAGCTTGAGTTTGTTCTCTCACTGGAGTCATCGTTTACTTCAGCATAATTTTTTTTTAATTCATGCCCCTCCTCTCATCACACACAGACCTCACAGAGATTTTCATGCATTTAAATGAAAAAGCCAAACATTTCCCTTTCCTCGTTCACATTATGCAGCATTGCCCTTCTCTGTACTTTGCCCTATTTCAGAGCTGTCATGCAAATAAACCCAACTTTAAAAAAAAACATTAAAAAGTTTGCATCCTATCAGACTTTTTTCTCCTTCTCATGCTGTATCTCCAAGAAAAAATCCCTTCTTCTTGTCTTCCTGTTTCAGGTGTTTCCACTTCTTTCCTAACTGTGATCCAGTGTCTTTATGGTTCCCCAATTGCCCAGGAAACAAACCCTGACTCCCTTTTCCCCGACGTGTAGTATTCACTATTCCATGAAGCTACTGTTTCCTGAAGAGTTTTATTATGGGTTTTTTTCCCTAAACTACTCCAGAAGTGGGAATTCTCCTTTTCTATCCCTGTACTGGGGAACCCCCTTTGCTTTACCCAGCTGAGTGTATCTGGATGAAGCAGCCATTTCATTTTCTACCTCCATCACTGCAGCATCTGACTGAATTTAGCATTATTTCTTTTGATCACATGAATGTACTGAACACTCATCCTTCTGCAAGGAATTCTGCATGGTTGCCCATGGGATTGCCATGCTGGCCACAGAACTGAGATCCTCTTTGGCAGACACTAAAGGTGGAGAAAGCAGATCTGGCTCCAGGACTCGTGGTGGGCAGTCACTGGAGGCAGGGTGTGTCATCAGGAAGGGCCATTTGTCCTTGGCACCAGTGCATGGCACTTGTCATTGGCTCTCCTGGGCAACAACCCTTAACCCAACTGAGACACAGCTGAAAAAAAACTCCCCAAAAGGAGAAAACCACCATAAAATGAGAAAAAACAAAACAGCCCCCAATAAAAATCACCCCAGGATGTATGATGGGTAGGGATTTAAAGAGCAAAATGCAGGTTGTTCCTGTGCAAAGAGGATCTTGCTGCAGCTGGAGCTCTTTGTGAGGCCATGTGGATGCTGCTGAGGCTGTGGTGGGGAGTTTGCACAAATCACAGGTGGAGTGAGCAAGAGGCACTGGAGCAGGTTTGGAAGAACAACTCAAGGCTTTTGCCTGTGATCCTCTCATCTCTGATATTCTCTACAGAGACCACTGATGGCCTAGAGACTAAATTTTCCAAAATGGAATATACCCTGGAGTAAGATTTCCAGTTTGTGGTAAAAATAACTATTGCTTACTTCACAGGCCCATGGAAAAGCATCTGCCTGGGCAGCAGGAGAGCAGCAAACCACAGATACAAAAAAGAGATGTGCCAACTTCTGTGCAGAACATCCATTGGTGAGTTAAGCTGCCCCATCTTCCCATTTCCCTTGTAAACTTTATATTATCTTGATTTTTTTAGTGACTCATGGAAAGTGAAATGGTCTAAATCTTAATTATCCATGGGATGGGGACTCTTTGCCTGCTTCAATAAATCCGTTAGCCTCTTTGTCAGCGAGGAGGGAAGAGCTGTTTTGAATTCAGGGTATGTTTTTAAAGTTTCTTTCAAAGAGTACTTCTTTTTTTTTTTTTCTCTCCTGTCATGTTTCTCAGAAGAAACCAGCCTGCCAAACTGCTCCAGGAAGCTCTTCTGAGACAGAGACATCCATCTCTGTGTACGGCCTGTACTTGTGAAGCAGAGCACAAAGCCCTTTTTCCATTTAATCCATATTAATTATCTCTCTGCATCTCCTCTCTAGTTTCCAGTCATCCCAGGCACCACAAACTTGTGTGGCTGCATCTTGAACAAACCAGGGCCTTCCACTCCCCACCTGGTAAGTCAACACTCCGAAAATAAAAATAAATAGAAAGGTTTACTGCTGAAGGATTGAAGCTTTCCATGCTTGAAAACTGAATGCCGTGGGACTGTGGACTAAGGCAGATATTTTTAGTGCCATCAATATCTCCTGGAGTTGATATCTCCCAAGACAGATGGTTGTTTCCCACAGAACGTTGTCAAATGTTTGCTCAGCCAAGATCAATTTTGTTCCAAGTCCTTTCCCACCTTCTGGTGAAATATATTTCACTTGCCAGACAAAAAATTAAAGAAACAGCATGAAACCTTGCCACCATAGAGGGTTCTCATTCCTGTGGCTCTCCTGTGTCCTTTGGCCGTGTGACTGACATCTCTGAGGAAGATAAAAAGATGAGGAAGCTGGGGAAGAATAAAAGATGCGCTTTTGATGTGTGAGCACATCAGGGCTCAGGTCAGATTTCCTGAGAGACCTGCACTCACTTCTCAGCCCGTCAAAGGCTCTGGCTGCCACATTCTGCCCTTAGAGCTCCTAAACCTCTTAACCTGCACACCCCTTCCAAACTGATCTTGTGAGGAAATGAGGTGCAAGGGGGAAGGAGGAGCAGAAGGGGCACAGAGAGGCTGAGTCGTGTGCATTTGGGTTGTCCTGAGTCGTGCAGCATTTCTTTTCATCACAAGCCCCTGTGAGCCTGGGGGCACGGAGGCTCCTTGTGGTGTCTGGCAGCGTGAATGGCTCTGTGGGCATCTTCAGCTGAAATCAGTGGGGAGAAAAGCACTTTCCAAAGGGTGGCATGCATTCCTTTTCTTTTCCTTGCTGGTTGCTATTTTTAGCTGAGCCTGACTTGTCACAGACAGAGAGAGAGAAGAGCTGGTTCTTTCCAAAAGTACAAGTTCCCTTATAATGCCTGATTGTTACAAGTGAGAAATTACCGCAGCCAGTGCCAGCAGCAGTTTCTGAAATGTTATGATGATTCCTTTCTGCTACACTTATCTTGTTGTGGCTCTGTATTTGAAAATTGTTAATACATGGTAGTTTTCTAGCGAGGACTTTGGCAGTCCAGGCTTAGTAGGGTATCTCTCATTTTTATCGTTTCATACACAAAAATAATTCTGATTTAGTTTTGTAATTCTAGATCCTTTCAAAAATGCTACAAAATCAAATTCATTCTTCTGCACACTGAAAGGTACCTTGGATCATCTGGAATATTCTTTCCATGCTGATCCATAATCTTTACTATTAGAGATTCAGAGGCAGGTGAGGCTCTCATTGGAAGCAAAATCAATGCTATGATGCCCAAAAATATTTTTCATCCTTAATTTAGTTGTCAGAGTGATCTATTCACATCCCTCTGACATCTTAAACAACCCCTATATCCTCCCACTGATTTTGCAGAACATGATTATGGTTGGAAGAAATGTGCTTGCCTTGGTATTTTGCAGCTTGTTTGGGATTTGCCTGGGATTTATTGATATTTTACTCCTGCATTTTCCTTAGGATTACAGATTCTTGATCCTTAACTCATGTAAGAGGCATTTTCATCCTCCTCCTGCCAAATGAGCATTTTCACTGTGACCAAAGTACTATGGATGCATAGCTGTGTATTAGATACATGTATGCCCAATTTATCACTAAACTGTTAACCTGCAGAAATCACTTTCTGTTACCTGGCAAAGTCAAGTGGAAGCCTCACTTTAAGGCCTTTTCTTATATGGACTCTAATTGCCTATATGTTTTGGGTTTTTTTATGGCAACCTGTCAAGGGAAGCAAGGTTTGCAGTGTCATGGAAGCTCCTGGGAGAGAGTAAACGTGAGGGTCGTTGATGATTTGGCTGAAAATGGGTTTGGGACAACCCAGTCCCTGCCCTCTTGTACAAAGCCTTCTTGTGCAAAGAGAAATAAGTGGAATGCAACAATTTCAAGTATAAAAATCTGAGAAAGGAAAACCTAAAACATACAAAAAACTATGTGTGTGTGTGCATGTAAAACGATGGTTTTTATCAGGTCTTATTTTATCTATGTCGTAGAATCATGGAATGGTTTGGGCTGGAATGGACCTGAAGGACCATCCAGTTCCAACCCCCTGTCCTAAGCAGGGACACCTTTCACTAAACCAGGGTGTTCCAAGCCCCATCCAGCCTGGCCATGAACACTTCCAGGGATGGGCAGCCACAGCTTCTCTGGGAAACCTGTGCCAGGGCCTCCCCACCCTCAGAGGAAAGAATTCCCTCCTAATATTTAATCTGACCCTCCCCTGTGACAGTTGAAGCCATTCCCTTTTGTCCTGTCACTACACACCCTGTTTAGCAGTTGGCTTCCCTCCTGCTCTTTTGGGGAGCTTTCTGATCTACTTTTTAAACTGTAAGGAGAAAAAAAACCTCTTCCTTTCTCCTTAAGAATATTCATGTGCAAAGGCCAAGCTCCTGCTCTTACATCTTTGCTCTGGAGTTCATCTCCCAGATCCATTAATTTGTGGAACGTTGCCATTGTTAAGATCCAAATTAAGCTGCCTATCCTGTAAAGGATCCCCCCTGCCTGAAGCAAAACAGAACAGTTAATGCATTTTTAATAAACAATGCCATTAAGGATGCATGAAAGACATGTTGTAAATATTAAAGTGGGACTATCACTTTTTTTTCCTTACTCCATTAAGCGTAGGAGAAAAATCTACAGGTCAAGTTCTTTCTCATGCAAATTAAGCCAGATTCTTTGATTTCAAGTGTTTTGTCCATTTCTTTTACTATGGTGCTGCAGTTTCTACTCGATCTCTGAAGCAGCCCTGCTAGGATGTTTGAAAATGTGGCAAGTTCAGTTATGGAACTATGCAATAGTACAGCTATGAAAACACTTGAATGTGAACAGAGCAGTAACACAGGACATATATGAATATTTCAAGGCATGTTGAGGTCTCCTAGACCTGCTCCCTGGCCAAGGCAGGTTTGACACACAGCACAGGGTTTTATTTGTGGGACCACGTTGCCTGCTAGGTTGTTATCCCACCTAGTGGCTGCTCTCCCGTCCCACAAGGTGATTTTTTTCCAGGATATTGGTGAAGCAAGCCAAGGATTGATGTATTACTTCAGTTAGCAGTGAATGTGCTTCCACTTTGCTCAGTCAGGTGGTCAAGGTGTGCCCTTGCCTTGTCACACCAGGGACAGTTTTCGTGTTCACATCATTTGGATTTATGCATCAGATATAGATGCCTGTCTAGTACAGCCAGCTTTCCAGAGTGAGTGCTCTGCATCACTCTTCTTCTACAATTACAGAGTCGTTTGGGTTGGAAAACTAAAATCTTCCAGCCCAACCACTACCCAGCAGCACTGCCAGGCTCACCACTAACTCATGTCCCCGGGCACAACATTTACATGACCTTTAAGTAGCTCCAGGGCTGGTGACTCCACCCCTTCTCTGGCCATCCTGTTCCAAGCTTAACAACCACTTCAGTGAAGAAATTTTTCCTAACATCCAATCTAAAGATCCTCTGGTGCAACTTGAAGCCATTTCCTCTGGTCCTGTCACTTGTTACTTGGGAGAAGAAACCAACAACCACTCTGTGACTGCCTCTTAATTTGGGCACTGAGATAATGAAGAAGTCCCTCCCTGTCCCTGCTTGTGGGACCATCTCAAGTTTCCCTACGTCCCTAATGGCAGCTACAGGAGCGATTTTTATCTTCTCTGCTGTCTATACACAGTGTGCACAGTGCCCTTACTCACTGTCCATCCATTTAGCCATCAGCCCAGCACTGGCCTGACTGAAGGCAAAAACCAAAACTGATTGCCTTACAAAAATGCAGGGCTCAAGCCAAACTTTTAAGTTGGAATCACATTAAAAAAAAATCATATTTTGATGACAACAAGAAAAAAATATGATTTTCCAAAGCACTGCAAGAAATTTCCCCCAACTGGACAGGGAAAATATTTACAGTGAGCCTTTGAGAAGGAGTCCACTGTGAAATCCTCTGCTGCTTCCTCCCAACCCTGCCCTTTGCTCCTCTATTTCTCTGCCACATTTTGCTCTCTTATAACTTTCCAAATGTTGTCTTATTGTGAAAATAAGTGGGATCTGTCCCCATTTAATTCTTTAAGTCACTGCAGTTGTTAAATGCATGACTCACACTAACTGGAGGGTCCACTTTTTAAAGTGATTTCTGTACCCAGAAGAACCTCTTCATTCCTTTCATGATCTTTTTTTCCCTGGTTTTGATGTCAGTCTTGCTTTTTGGGACTGAAATACTCAAGAGTAAAGGCAGCTGAAGTTACCAGCAGTGTCCAGTGCTCTCTGCAGAGCAGAGATTTAATAGTGAAGGTCACCCCAGAAATTTAATGGTTAATCTTTATCTTTTTCTACAGAATAAACAACTCTTTTTCAGGATGTAGAACTATAAGAATTGTTTTCATGTGTATTGGAAAAAAATCATATTGTTATGAAACAAAACCATTGTCCTGGCCATCATTTTTATTAAATAAGTCTCAGTATTTAATTTCTTTTTTGTTGATAAAAAACGTAAGAAAATTAATTGCTTCAGCCTACTGGCAATTATTTAGGTGAAAACATTCCCACCTGTGCTGTATCTCCCAATGTACTGGAAGAAAATTTTCCCTAGAAAATTGAAAAAAAGCCCAGAAAGCTTGACACGTACTTCATTTTTCTTTTTCTCTGTTGTACTTTTTTATAGATATATAATTTGGTGATGAACTGCATTTACCATCAGTACCATACTCAATTTAACAGTCAGCTTTTTCTTGCAGAAAACCTGTAGCTCCTTTCTCCCTGAGCTGCTTGCTGCCTGCAGCTGGGAAAGCTTTTCCCATGGCTCCCAATTAGCTGCATACCCAAGCTGTCTTTTCCAACCGGATTAGATATCCAAGATTCCTTTCATATGTCTCCCTGCTGCCTGCTACACTTTCATTTGCATTTCCAGCAATATCCTTTACAAGTGGTTATGCCACAGGAAGGTTTGCTGGATCTGCATGCCCATTGCAGGGTGCAGGGGTGTGTTGGTTTTGCACAGAATGATTTTTGGAAGCTGGGGAGCCACAGAGGAGGCTGCTGTGAGCTCTGCTGGAAGCTTCCACCATGTCTGGCAGAGCCAATCCCTGATGGCTCTATAGATGGACATGCTGCTGGCTAACCCTGGGCCAGTTACATGTGTTGGTAATGCCTCTGTGATAACATATTTAAGAAGAAAATCAAAACAAAGTCATGGGGGTTTTGCTTCTGGTCAGAGAAGAGGAGGAGGTGAGAACATGTGAGGGGAAAAAAATGAAGACACCAAGGTCAGTGGAGAAGGAGGAGGAGGAGAAGCTCCAGGTGCTGGAGCTGACATTCCTTTGCAGGCTGTGGTGAGACCATGGTGAAGCAGCTGTGACCCTGCAGCCCGTGGGGATCCACGGGGGATGCAGAGATCCCCCCACAGCCCATGGGGATCCACGGGGGATGCAGAGATCCACTCCCAGCCCATGGAGATCCATGGGGGATGCAGAGATCCACCCACAGCCCGTGGGGATCCATGGGGATGCAGAGATCCACTCCCAGCCCATGGGGATCCATGGGGGATGCAGAGATCCACCCACAGCCCGTGGGGATCCATGGGGGATGCAGAGATCCACCAGGGCAGAGGGATGCTCGTGCAGTCTGTGGATTCCCTATGACATCCCAGAGGGATTTCCCATGGCACAGTGGTACCTGGTTGCAGTGGTGGGGCCAGGCAGAGCTGAGTGTGGTGTTGTCTTCTTCACTGGGATGCAGGTCCGTGTCAGGGTACACTGGAGGAAAAAAAAATGAAAGGAAAAAGTTTCTCAAATTTCTACCACTATGTTTCATAGCTTTTTGTTATTTAATTCTTGTGGGCAGGCACTCACTATCGAAAACTTATTTCTAGACAAAATCTGGTAATGAGCTCCCACTTAGCTGATGATCATTTTCTAAAAATAATTGCTCTGAAATTAATGATGCATGGTGGGGTTTTTTTGTTTAATCATGCTATCTTTATACCAAGGTACACCAGAATTATCAGATCAACTCTAACAGGATCATTTGCTGTAGTCTGAGATTGTAATTCTCAGAATAAACTGAAAGCATTTCCTTTTAACCTGCAGCAAAGGGCAGCTTCATGTTTGTTGCCCTTGATACTCCCTGTGTAACAGCATTTTTGAGCCTGCATTTTGAAACGTGTGAGCTTTTAAATGTACCTGAAATGCAAAGAAAAAGACCTAAGGAGGAAAATGAGCTTTGCACTGGGTGATTCTGCTGCATGTTTTAAATATTTCCATGGAATCTGGATTGTAAATAAGACAAAGGGGTGGGAAACAACTGCGTGTCTCCAGCTCCTGCAGAATCCAGAACCAAGTGTGAAGTGAGTGCCTGCTCTAGAAGACAGAGGGGGATTTTTCTTTGCACTCAGGAATGTCCCCTGTTATAAAGGCTTCATTGGTCTAGTTTCTCTTTAATGTGACTGGTATATAAAAAGGTGCTTTTAGTGTTTTTTCTTAAGGAGAAGGAATTTTCAAGCTCATCCACTTTCGAAGTTCAGGCCACTGCAGCGTCCAGGTATCAACCTGTAAGTGTTCATTAAGCCAAGGAAAACCATTAGGTTCCGATGCACTCTGCTTTTGTCTTTTGCAGAGATCACTTAGCTGCAGATAACTAGGGAGATGCCTGAGAAAAGGAGCAATTACAGGTAATCAATAATCCTCAAATGGTAGCAATTAAAAGTCTGAAAAAAAAATATTAGAAAGAAAGCAGGCAAGGTAATAGCAAGTCATCCATCAGCCATTCAGAGAGGTTTAGCAGATCTCGACTTGAAGAAAGGAGGAGTTTTTAATTAAATCATCATCTGAGAACGCCATTGATCCTTCATGTGCGACAATTTAGAGTGCAAGAAACGGCTTTGAATGGCCATAATCATAAAAGATGTGTTTGTTTTCCCCAAATATGAGCCCCTTGCCTGGCTGTGTAAAAGAGATGATTGTGCTGAAACAATACTGGAGAGCTCTCTGCTTTTAAATGATCTAATTTCCATCTCCTTTTGCTGAGACAATTCAGTGCAGTAACATATGCATTTGTTTCCAAACAGAGATGTCTGTAGACAACGTTTTCAGTACAACTTTGTCTCCTGCCCCAAGAAGATAAAACCAGAGGATTATGAATCAGCAGGGCTTGTGTTTCCACGATATAATGAACTCGAGCAGCTTGACTTAGGAGCTGCTTTTCCTCAGCTCTAGCTAGGGCAGAAATTCCATTTTTAGTAACTCTTTTGGAAGCTCAGCCTCTGTGTCTTGAAGGGGCAGCACAGGAGGGTGTCCTTACAGAGGTCACCTGCTGCTTTCAGAAGCAATGGCTGGTTTGGGGCAATACCTCTCAAGGCTGCACGAGTGTCTGCTCCCCCTCACTGATGATGAGGAGGAGAATGAAGAAAAGGAGGGGTTCCTAAATCACTCAGTAGCTGGCCCAGGCTGGGGGGAACTGGAGGTGGGGATGAATTTAGGGTTGCCCAATCTGCAGTGGCCTCAGGTTTGGGGTACCTGTGAGTTTTTCCCTGGGTGGGAGGCACATAACATCTCTGCAGAGCCTGGAAATTCACCCATGTTGCAAGGAGCAAGTCTGAAAGGGTAGGGGTTTTTTCGGCTCTTTTTTGCTTTTTTATTGTGTGAAATTGTTTTGAGGGGGTATTTTTAGAGTTTTCCCCTTTGTGGTGGTAGAATTGATGGTTTATTGAACTGGAGAACATTAACTGCTGTGTCTGGGGCTTGGGAGAATAGGAGTGCTTTGCCGGGAAATGTGATTGCAACCTTCTGTGTGTGAAAAGCAGAAACACTCAGCTCTGCCCGGGCTTTGTGTAACTAAAATATCGTGGTGGTGATGTTCAGGTTGGTGCTGGAGTTGTGCTGCAGGTGGGGGTGGCTCAGGTGGAGGATTGTGCTCTCTGCCTCCCACCCCCAAGCCCCCTCGGAGGCAAGCAGTGGGTTAAAGACCTTTTCTCTTCTCGATTAAATATCTACAGCTGTATTGAAGCTGGTGAGACTGCTCACAGGAGAGAGATTAAGTATTCATGCAAGCATTTGCAAGGTGAGCCGTTCGACCTTGCTCAGCCCGATTTCCCTGCCCAGCTGTACAGCAGAGCTCTGAACATGACCCACCTGTGTCACAAAGGAAGGATATTTGCAGTCTCTGTCTCTTGCCAGCTCGAGGTATCAAAAATGGGTGCCTTTTGGGACAAGGAGGTCTCTTTTTTCTTGTAACCTGCACCTGAATTAGGTGCCTGGGGCAGCCTGAAGGAGACATTATGAGTTTTTTTGCCATGTCTGTGCCCTTTCTCTGACCTAAACTCACAGCTCCCAAGCTTTGCCCAGCAAGCAGGTCCTGCTGTCAAAGGGCAGGCAGGGGGTACAAACCAAGTACCTGCTATTTCTTTCTTTATCCAGCTGTTAAATAACTCCAGAAACCTTTTCTGCAAAACCCTTTGTGCTCGGGGCTTGAGCTGTGGGGCTGCCTCAAGGCACAGCCTTCACACCCAAAACCAGCACACCTGAAACACTCATTTCAATAGCCCAGAAGCTTTACATTCAATTTGTGTGCTGGGCTGGATCCAAACACTGCCCTGCTCTTCATTCTCTGCTCCTTTAAACAGAAACCTGTGGATAACTTTTCTAAAAAAGTCAAATGTGTTAATTATAATCTGGTAGAGGAGAGATAGCTACTTAAGAGCAAGTTTAAAAAAACAAGGGTTTTGGGTTTTTTTTTTGTAACAACAAATGAAACCTCGTAGCCACCTGCAATGGTGGCAAGGTAATAAGAGTTGATAAGGAGGCATCGTCTTGCCTCAGAGTGCTTGCCCTGTAATGGACACCACATCTGGCCCAGTGCTTGGTCTCTTGCAAGACATTAAGGTAAGGGAAAGTTCTGTAATAAGGCCAGGCAGGCTGCTGCCTGGGAGATGTTGGATTGGAGCATTCTCAAAGTCTAGATAATTCTCTTAAAAGAAAATCACCCTCACCCTCCCCCCAAGTACCCAGCACTGCTCACATACAAATTGCAAAACATTTGTGCTTCTCTGCTTCCTGCTTTGTTATAGGCAAGAAATGTCTTCTCTGCAGACTATGACCAGCAGTACTTAGAGGGAAAAAAAAACAAAAAACAGAAGGAAAGCAGAAGATGCTCTTTGTTTTTTTTCTATAAGGTTTCCATCAGAACCCCTGCAGTTGCCAACCACTGGACATTCCTGTGTGCTCTCTGATTTCTGTGATCCTGTATGGTTGTGAGGAGTAAAAACTGAGCCACTTAGAAACTGATAAACAGAGGGACCTCTCTGTACAGCTGTTGCCTTCATTTTCTAGGTCAGACTAGCAATTAGAGAACAACTTTCTTTGTCCTTCCTTTGACAAAAAGGTGATGCCAATGTCTGCATCCTAAAGTAACAGGAGAAGCTGGTCCTGGTTGGCTCTGAGACTTCAAACATGTAAATACATGTTTAGCCTTAAAGAAACACAATAAAATTCCTGAGATTTGGGGATTTAAACAAGTTACCTGGGTAGTTATGAATCACTAACAACAGTGAAACAGGAAGGGTTTATAAGGCCTGGCTATATCTCCTCCATGGAATTGACCTTGTGGGAAAAGCCAAGTTTGAACTAGAAACTTGGAGACTGGTGGTTGTATGGAAGGATGGATCCCAAAGAGAGGTAAACAAAGCTAAGGCAGCTCTGCTCTGTGAGTCTGGTCCAGGAGATCTCTGGTTCTAATTCTTTCTCGAGTCCTTTAAATGCCAGCCCCTTGAGCCCTGCAGAGCATCTCTGCCAGCATTCCCTTGCAGCAGGGTGAAAGCCAGCTGCTGAGGAGCTGGTCCTTCCCTCCCCTGGGGAAAAAAAAGAGGATAACTGGCTTCAAGATCATCCAGGGGCTGCAACTTGAATCTCCTGCAGCAGCTCTGGGTGTACATAAATGCCTCCCCACTTGCCCACATTGGCATTTGCTGCTCCAGCATGCTGGCCCAGCTGTCCTCTGGTTTCTCCAGAGAAGCTCAGAAAGACCCAAAAAGTATCAAAAGGATGATGAGACTTTCCAGTATGTGGGGTTTCCTTTTTTATAATCTCTGGATGAAGCCCAAGATACATTCTCAAATACACCATCAGCAATACTCTTGGACTTCTCTTAATTTCTGCTTTGGAGCAAAGGTTAAAGCAAGGGCCAGTTTTGTTTATAACAGGTTTAAAAAGGAGTAGAGCTCAAAGGAAGCCTCGTCAGCAACCTTGCTTTCCCACCCAGCAGGGATGAGCTGTGTGGCAAATTGTTTGTTAAATTGAATCTTGCGTTCTGTGCTCCAGCAGGAGCAAAACAAGAGGTGCCACAATTACAACTTCATTCCCTGATTACCTGCCTCAGCATGGCAGCAATAAGCATTCACAATTTGTTGCTGCATGGCCAATTCATCTTTAAACTGAAGCAGCATCTTAATTGTATCCACTAATAGTGAGCTTCAATCTAAAAATCACTGAGAGTCAATCCAGCTTGACTGGCTGGGGCTGCTTTTGTTGGTTAAGGGACTCAAATGAGATCATTGTGGTTTTATTCATGTATACAATCAACAAAGGGGGGAGGAGGGGGGCAGTGGCAGCCACATAAACTCTGGGGCATCTTTATCACTTGGCATTAAGCTGGGGAGACAGGACAGCTGGGATTTATGGGTTGGTACACGTGGCTCCTTTTTATGGTTTTTGCATGATTTAGGCAGAGCTGGGCTTGTGGATGGAAAAACTGATGGGAAGGGGGTCTTGGGTTTTAATTTTGCAGTTCCTATTGATGGCAATAGTAATAAATTTCAAGGTGTTTTTTGGTGAGGCTGCAGCTTTCAATTATCGGTGTAGAGATGCAAATGTCAGCAAGCAGAGCAAGAGCAAATCCTTTTCCAAATGTTTGGGTGTGAGAGTCTGCAAAAATTGCTTGATGAATTCTGAATCTCTTCCCATTTTGTGGCAGACTGAGATTAAACCTGCAGGCTCTTGGGTTCAGCAGCTGAGCACAGGGGAGAACAATCTCCCCTTCTCACGAGTCCTGAGGACTTTCCTCTCCCCTTCTTTCAAGTCCTGAGGAATTTCTTCTCCCTTTCTCACAAGTCCTGAGGACTTTCATCTCAGGTGAGTGTTCTGGCTCTCGGGGTACAGCCACCCTCTCAGGGCACCTGGAGGTGAAGTGCATGTGCAGGGCTTGAGCTGGGGATGCACAAGGGTGCCATGGAAGCAGGAAAGGGCCAGCAGAACCTATAAGGATGACATTTCCCTAACCTAGAGAGGGACCTCTGCCTGATTTTCCACCCCATTAAATCACACTGTGGATCAATGGCAGACAAATGATTCTGGTTGCCAGTGGCTAGTTTGTGAGATTTTTCTTCTTTACTGCTTCAGCTGAAGTGCTGCTGTGGAGGGAGAAGGATGCAACTAATTTAATTTGTCTCCTGGGTGATACCCAGATATGTAAACCCTGCTTGCCAGATGTGAAAAACAGGGTTTTTTGGTTAAGCTCCTCCTTATCAGAAGACTTCAGCTCCCCTTGAAAACTCCCAAGTACTGCTCAAAGGCTTCAGAATTACTGTAGCAGTGAAACAGGGTAAGGTGAAGAGAGGGTGTGCTGGAAGAGATGGGTCAGTGAGTTAGGACTCCTGGGTGGCACTGTGAGGAAATGACAAGTGCTGGGGGACCCAGGAAGCCTCAGCAGGAGGTGGACAAATCTCAGCTCACAAGTCCTGCAGAAACCTCATGTCCTTTCATGTCACAAACTAGACTTGATCACACAGCTGTGGCACCCTCTCCCTTGCTGCTCAGTTGACCTCCAGGATCAGGAAAGGAAAATGTTTCTGTAGCACCCTGGAGGCTCAGGAGACGCCTGACCTGCTGTGGGTGTGCAAACACTGATGTGCACTGCCTGGCCTCTCCCCAGCTGGGGGTTCCTGCTGGTGCTCCTGCATGGCTGGGACACCAAAAGCACTTCCACCAAATAAATAAACCTGTTCTGAGATTTCCTTCTTCCTCTGCCTGCCAGCATCTCTGAGGACAGGTGGTGTTTAATAGCTCTGTTCTCTGCTAACTTCACTGCTTCTTTTATGTGTTTTTGTTTGTTTGTTTGTTTGTTTGTTTTGTGGACTCCATTTTTGCTGTAAGAAACTTCTTTCCTTGCTCCCCTCACATCTCCACTTCCTTAGAAGTGCTTGTGTCCTCCCTCCCTGCTTTTCTTCTTTTCCCTGTGCTTCTGAATTACTTACCACAGCACCCAGCTCCCTGCCCTATGTGACCTGGCTGGCCCATAGACCTTCTCTGGTCCATATCCTGTTTTCTGCTAGATGCCCAATCCCTGGAAACACTCCAGGCCAGCCTGGACTACAGGAAGGTGTCCCTGCCTATTGGAAGGGGTTGGACTGGAGGGCCTTTGAAGGCCCCTTCCAATCCAAACCATTCTGTGATGCTATGACTGCTGGCCCAGGGGACTTTCACTTGCAATATCCACAGGTTTTCAGACTTGGGGCTAAGGTTCAACTGCTGGTGCCTTTTCAAAGCTGCCTGGATGAAGGTGTGATGCCACGCACAAGGCAGAAGAATTCCATCGCCTTATGTGCACATTTCTGATGCCAGACACACCAATAAACAGAAAAAATTGTTGGATAAAGACCAGAGGAGTTTGCAATTAACACATTAAACAGATCTAGCGACTGCAGGATCAAAAGCAGAGTAGGAAGCAAAACCCCCATGCGATGTGACCGTGGCTTTGTGTCTGTGATTTGATTTATGCCAACGGTAAAGGCCCATAGGAAGCTGATGCTGCCTTGTGAACTCCTTTTCCTTTCATGTAAACTACTTCCCACAGTCTGGCACCAAACAGATAATTTCCCTCTCCTTCTTGTCTCTTTATAACAGCATAATCTTCCTGATCTGATTCCTGCCTTTACTGTGTACTCACTCACTGCTAAACAAACTTCTGTACGTGTGCCAGGCAGTATTTTGTTGACAAAAAATCACTTTGTCACTAGAATTATATGTATGTGCCTGATGAAATGCCTTCAACTGACAGAATCCTTTTAGTCACATAAATTTACTCAACTAAATGATATTAGAAGGATTAAACCAAGAATTTCATCAAACTCCTTCCTCTAAGGAAAGAATTTCATTGATCCTCTCTGAAGTTGGGCAGACCTGTGCAGTCAAATGTATTTATTCAATGAGCAAGTCTGCCATGGCCTTAAAATTGCTGCAGCAGAACAGAGATGCAGGGATGTATTAGATGAGCAAACTGATGTGGTGGGATCAGGACTGAAGTTTCTCAGATTCTCAATCATCAGTTGAGATGTAGCACCACAGGGAACTTGGTTTTTGGATATCAGGTCTTGGTGATCATCACCACAAGAAGTGAGGCTTTGGTCCCCATATGACTCTCACAATACAAAACCTGAGATTGGCAAAAAGTTGATTTTTTCAGATGTGGGAGAAGCCAGTACTGGAAATGTATTGGTGTTTCCGCCTTCTTTTGAAGATTTTCTGCCTCATGATCAGTTCTCCTGAGTGTCTTCCTAGGGCAGGCCTGGCTGCTGCTCTGTGAGCAGCAATGCTAAAGCAGGGGAATGCTCTGCTTGTCTCTTCTACAGCACCTTTGACGTTGTGTGCTCAGTAGTGGAAGGAATTGGGTATGGAGGAAGGAAATTTAAAAACCCTGTCATTCTTTGTACCCAGAGAGGTCACAGAGACTGAAAACGCTGCTTGCTTTCCTGTATGGTGATGCCTAATGATATGCTGTCATCTCTTCTGCCATAGAAAGCCTTGATTTCCTCTCTTGGGTCCTTCTACAGCTGGATGATGGGTGAAAAGGGATCCCCAGGCATTCATCTCTGCTGGGAGCCTGCATACAGCCATAATAATTAATAGTAACGACCCAAATTATTATTCCTGGCTGTGCTCCGATGAGGCTCTGAAAGCCTTTTGCACAGAGGGATAAGAACTGATCCTCTGTTCAGCCTGAGCCTGTCTCATGCCAGTGTAAGGCAGTTTATTTGGAGCATTACTTTGATTTTTTTTTTTTTTTTTTACATAGTGCTGGGTTTAGAGAAATCAAGCCATAAGGGTTATTTATATGCCTTTTACTCCTTGTGTGGATGCAGAGCTGAGCTAAAACCACCTTCAAATTCATCTGGGCATTTACACCCCTTGTGGAAATTTCTGGCTTGTGACTCACTGCTGTTACCTCTAATGAGGTGTTCTTTTTGTAACTGTTTTTGAGTGGAATTCCACACAGATTCTCAGTGTGGCTCTTCCTAGGGGCTCTGCTTCCATGCATGTGTTCCCTCCATGTCCTTCTGTCTGGGAAACGTGCAGGGACTTTGCCCCACCTCTCTTCTCCATGGTGACCGGGCAGGGGATGCATTTCCATGGCCAAGGGCTAGCATGAAATTAACACTGCATTAGTTAGCTGCTCCTTCTCTGACCTGCAAGTCAGTATTTCTATAATTAAAACATTAAAAATGCCACAAGGTATGTCTGTGAAGTCAAAAACCCACTAATTTTAAGTCTGCTATTGAACAAGGACAAGTGTGTATATGGTGTTGGAGCTGGTGCCACTTTCTGTTCAGGCGGGGTTTCTTCCCTTTGCCAACTGATTCATCTCTAAAATAAACAACCAGTGTTGAAATTAAAGCACATTAATATAGCTGATTTGTAAATAAAAAGGAGAGTTAGCCAGACAGAGCAGAAACATAAATAGAGACCAAATGTTATAATATAATGAGAGACGATGCTCCTGTTTAGAAAAAGGCTTTCCTTCCCCTGCACGCTCGTGGTAATGGAGCAGGAGGCACATGGGCTGCTGGTATGGCAGAAATGCCATTGCCTAGTACTGCAAACGTGGGGATAAATCTGTTATTTGAATGTTCATCAACTACAAAAAAAACCTTTTTGAAGGTCCACAGCAATTATCCATTCGAGAGGTGTTCCTGGAAACTTTATTTTGGTGAATTGCATTGCAAATATCCTGGGGGAAAAGAGGGAGAGAGGAACCCAAACTTCCACTGCTTCCCTAGAAAATTACCCAAGTGCGTGGAGGTGGTTTGGGGGTTTAATAACTTGCAATAAAGAAACAGAGAGGTTATGGTCACAGCCATAATTTGGGGGGCATGGCTGAGCACTGCTGCTCTCAGGTAAGGGCAGTGGATGGATATTAAGACAGAGATTATTCCTCGAGCTGCACGGGGAAGAATTAATTGACACCTAGATGTATTGGGGGTAGGGACAGTGACAACATATGACAAATGGAACACGCAGCAGTGGGAGCAGATGCATGCTGGAAGGACAGCATGATAAATGTGCATCTTGATACTTACAGTGCCTGGGAAAACGCTCCCGATCTGATACTGCTCTGGTAGCTGCAGTCATCTTCGAGTACGGCAGGGACTTGATTGATTTAATTAGCTCTCATTAATGGCATTGAAGATAGTTCAACAACAAGCAACGGAGAGTTGTGCTGGAGTGTTGCATGTTAATTGCTCGATGATTTGTGTTGTGGGACGGCTCTTCTGCATAAGTACAAATTAGACGGTGTGTTGTTTGGAAACACTGATGCCTATCTGTGCTGGGGGCAGGGTCTGTGCTGCCTCGAGCACCTTCCCCATCCCAGCATGGGTTCCCTGTGTCCCAGGAAGGTTTATAGGTTCCAACAAGGCTCTGACCACAGCCTGCAGGGCTCCATCCCCCTCCCTGCTCACATGAATAGAATGAACCTTAAAAATCAATATTCTCATTAAAGCTTATAAATTATTCTTTTGATCTACATTGACTCTGAGGAGTGAGCAAGCTGGCCCAGAGAAAATTAAAATAGCCCCTAAGGCTATATCTACTCAAATTTATTTATTTTTTTAACCTTTCTCATAATAGCATTTTCAAATTCAATTTGGTGCTCTTAAATCAACTGCAAAATGACAACATTTGGTCAAGGAAGCACACTTCCTTCCAGTATTTACTATTTCATGTAAGAAGTAGCTAAGTTTGATATCTCCTGACTTACCTGGAGTTACCTGTCTCTGCCCTGGACTTCACTGCTCTCCATGTGTGACCTGGCATTTTCCATGCCCAAAATCCGCCTGGGGCTGAGCTTTTTGAGGATGACTTTGCTCTTTGGAGAGCTCTTTGGAGATGGCAGACAGATGCATCTCCAAAGATCGAGGTAAGGAGGAGAGGGCACCTTCTGTCTTTGTAGCAAACAGATTGTAAGAGTTATTTACTTTACTCCTGCATGGGTGAGGAAGGGAAGCAGGCTGAGAGTGAACACAGAAGATGAAAACTTGGCATGGCCCAGTACCAGAGTACTGGACATGGGGAAAGCAGGAGCTGTGTGGTATTTCCTAATCCTGCTGCACCTGGGGAGGTGAGGGGGGAAAGCTGGGGCAGAGGATGGAGGTGGTGGCATGTCCTTACTGGAGTGTCATTACTGAGGAGTGACAAAATTACACACTATTGCTTTTGAGAAGGTTAAACCCATCTGGGCCAGTCCTAGTGCTGGTGTTGCATTTGTTTTGTAGACTTTGTTTTGGTAACCTTTAACTGTTTAAAGGGGTATTGTTTGTAGATGGTGTTATTTGCTGATAAAAGAAACCACAACAGGACATCCACCCTGGCAGGGCAATTCCCAAGCAAGGTGTACATCATCAGAGAGCTGCACCTTGGAGCAAGAAATCATGGAGGTGGTGTGTTTGTCCTTTAAAAGAGGGGCAGAGCTTTATTCAGAATGGTTTAAAAGCATGGGAATTAAGAAATGTGTCATGTGTTTGCCATTTCTATGTGAAAACCAACATAACAGGTCTGTGCATGTCACCACAACTCCATTTTTTCTTCAGGAGCCATAATGTTTGATAGCATCACAGGGAGATCTAATTTGAGAAGTGAAAGGCTGCCTTTGACTCCAGTTCTGCCAGGCACAAACTACAAAACCTCTGTCTGAGGCTTTGAGTTCCTTGATCTGCCTTGCTGTGAGCCAGAGAAGAGCAGAAAGGTGTGCCTGCCTCTGCCAGCACTCCCTGACTTCAGCAGAGGCACTGTGAGATGGTCCTTTCTCAAAGGCCAGAAAGAACCCAAAAATGCATTTCATGGATAAGGATTCAATCCCAGCTGTGAGCACACGGGCAGAAATACATATCCTGGCTGCACTCCTCTGGATGAAGCCCAGAGATGTTGCATGCTGGATTTCAGTGCTGCGAGGGGACATTCCTTTTGGAAGCAGTTAAAGGCATCATCCTCCACAACTGTGGTTTCAAACACCCCAGCCTTGGGGTGTTTGGGAGCTGTTTGCAAGCTGAGTTCAGTGTCCCTTGCCCACATTGGATGTGCTGGGTGTTCTCTTTGCCTGCACTGAGTGTGCCCTTTGAGGGACAGAAGTAAATCACAGGCAGCTTCTCACCTCCAGCCACAGGGCAGCATCATGTGCATGAATGTGGGAATGGTTTGTGTAGAAGAATTAACTGTACAGCTGTCCTGGCTCATGAGAGCCACTTTAGAAACTAAAGGCAGTGTTCAGGAGCTGGCTCAGCTGTTTCCTGGTGAAGTTGTTCCCAGTGAATAGCATGTGCTGCTGGATGACTGTAGATTAAATGCAAGCTGTGCTTCCCAAAATAACTGCTTTTCCCCACCTTTGTTCTTTTTTTCCACCTTTCTTCCACACCTGATGCTGTGCTCAGAAGTGGTGTACTGATGTGTGCTCCCCATATTCTTGGCAGACCAGGACTTTCTGGACTGGAGGCTGCATCGTGGTCAAGTCTCACCTGTTTTGTGTTTTCCTACATTTATTATGGGAAGCCTTTTTCACACTGTGAGAAAGTGGCTTGGGTGGTCACCCTGAACAAGTTATTAGGGCTAAGCCATGAATTTTGGGCTGGTGCAGGCTGGTGAGGGGCATTTGGCTTATGCTTCCCCAGACCCAAAGGGACAGTGCCTCCACCTTTGCACAGGGTCTGGGAGGAGTTCTGGCTGCTGTCCCCATGGGGCTCAGGGAATGTAGCAATTTCATGGGCAAGAAGGGACACGGAACAGGATTTGTCTTGGTGGCAGAGAGGAATCAGGTTCTGCATTTATGGATGCAGTGTGGAGCAGTCACTTCATCTGTAAGTTATACCTTGTGATTAGACAGGTCACTGAACTCATTTAACCTGCAGCTTTGGCAATGTGATTGCATTAAGAGAGGACTGAGATAAGAGTTTCTCTCCTTGAAGAAATTTGTAGATGTTGACCTTCTCTTTTGCCCTGGAGGAAGGCAAAGAAAGATGAGAATGAAGATGTTTTGCAAAGGCAAAACTCACAGTGTTTTCAATTTATCGTAGCTCTTTTACTCCATCATGTTGTGATGTTAAGATTAAAGTGACTCCAATAAAATACATCCCACAATTATTCCCAAGAGGTTATTTCTGTTGAGTGCAATTTTCCAGAGGGGAAGCCCATGTGTCTGGGAAACATCCCAGTAGCTCTGGAGACTAGCAGGAGGTTGTCTGTGCTGGGAAGGACGGTGAAGCCCCAGCACTGTCCTGCAGTTCGTCAATACCCGTGGTTGCCTTTACTGCCATGCTCAGCAGCATTCCCACATAGCCATGATGTGGGATCAGCTGAATTTTGGGACAGGGAGGACAACTGATCAGCAGCAACAAGAAATCTCTCCCCTTTGAAATGGTAAAAGACTAAATGCTTGGTATTGTTAGGAGATTTCTGTATGTTTTTCCTAACGTGATCTTTTTTTTTGTGCAGAACAGCAGGATTCCTGCACAAAATCCACTCTGAAACCAACATGGAACTTTCTGAGTAACACAGCTGAGTTTCCTGAGGTGTAACCCTTTCTCAAGCAATTATTTTCCAAAGTACAGTCCCTTGGTTTATAGATTTGATGAGAAGATAACATAGTGCAGAAGGCTGCCTTACAGCCTGTGCCCTTTCTATGAATGCTGCGCTTTTCCTGAAATTGTCTCCAGCCCTGTGCAAATTCTATAGAGAACTTGTTTTAATAATAACTAGTCTAAAGAAACAAATTTCATTATCTAAGAACAAAAGGGACCCTGGCTTTTAAAATATACAACCTGCCTGTGTGACACACAGACACCCCCTTAGGGCAGGAAGGGTATGAATCCTGTACCTCCTGACTTGAAGGTGTGTGAGAAAGACCTTGGCCTTTAATCCTGTTCAAACACTTATATTAAAAGCCCTTCCTTGAAGTTCCTCAACTCAGCAAAATTCTTTGTTGCTGGAGGGAAGTGTTGCTCATCACTTTGTTAGCTGTATCTTGAGAGTTACTGGCAGTTTTCATTAAACTAGGATTTAGAATAAGCAAGTTGCAGTGGTCCAACCATAAATATCAAACAGAGGTTGTTTGAGAACTGATATCATATTTTTGGGTGGGATAGCTGAAATAAATTTGTTTCTAAAAGGAGTATTTGTAATTTTAGCTTGTGTTAATGGTGCTTTCTGACTGAATAAGTAAAATAAGTAAAACCTTTTTTCTATAGACAAAACCTTAAACAAATCCTGTTTGAGTAAAAATCTTTCATTTCCATTATTACACAGGAAAACCTCAGGGGACCAAAGGTGTTTATATCTGCCTTGGCCTGCTTTCTACTGTGAATAGGAAGGTCATATCTGCAGCATCATCTGTCCTTCAAAAGAAGTCAAACTTTTCCTTCCCCTTGGAGAAAGAAGGTAAGTGCCTTGTGAGTGAAGGTGACCTCTCCCAGGCTGTCATTCAGTGCTGAGGCTCCACAGTCTGCTTTTCTCATCTTCTTTTAAGGGATGAAGAACATACAAAATCTAAACTTTCAATAAAATAGCTCTTAGTTTGATATGTGGTGATCTGGTTACAGTGAGAACCTTGCCCTGTAGGTTTGGCTGGATTTTTTTTTTTTCCTAACACTCCTATTTGGACTTGTGTATCTCGGGTCTACCTCAAGTTTCTAGGTTTAGGTGAGAATGATGATGTGCTTTTACCATTTCCTGTGTGAATGGGTTCCTAACAGCTTTACAGGGTTCATAATAATAGCCAAACGTGGAGGCATGTGCTCAGAGCAACAGAGGGAGGCCAATTGAAGTGGGGAGAAAAGCTAAGACCTGCAATTCTACAAAATAGGGTCCCCCTTTACATTGGAGCCAATCTTCTTCTTCAGGCAAAGCCTTTTACTTGCTACAGACACAAATCTCAGCTCATTTTTACTGCTGTGCTCCCAGTTTTATTGCCTTGGTAGCACTGATGGAATTGCTCAGCAGTAGGGCATGTGGCTTCCCACCAGTCTCTCTGCCCCAGCCATCAAATATACTTTTCCCCTCCTCCTGATGAGCCTCAAGCCACATTCTAAAGTGGTCTAAAAGGAATTCATGTGGTGCTGAGCTTTAGAAGCACCAGGGCTGCTGTATTCACCCAGTCTTTCCCTTGAGCAAATGAGAGCTGATTATGATTGTGGAGCAAGGGCAATTAATTTTCATCAGCCATTCCTTTTAGCCTTTACCTCAGATTTTAGGAATAATCACAGCTCCCCAGCAAGAATCTGCTGTCTGTAGCACATTGTGTGATGCCCCCATGTCCACACAGCTTCAAGCAACTGAACCTGCCTTGGTTCATCAAGTTTGCTCCAGAGAACGTCTCAAGCTTTAATTGTGGCTCATTAATAGGTTCAGGGAATAAAATATTGCACCGAACTTACTTAACATCTGCTTTTTACTAAGCCTTATTGCAGTGCCCACTGTACACAGATCAGAGCTGCTTGCCCCTGGTTCAGTCTTGCCAGAGAAGTGTTCAATCAATGAGAAAAGTGGTTGGTGTCAGGGATGTCGACAGGTAAAGGCATCACACTGTCGTCAGATTTTTGACTGAGGAGAGACTCTTGCTAGGAGAGCTCTCTGAGAGCACTTAGGCTCTCATTGCCCACTGTCAAGAAGCCAGGTTCTGGATTAAGGAGGTGACAAAAAGCCAACTGAAAATCACCCCAGGGCTGGGCTCTGGTGCAGATGTTGGTTGGCCTTTTCTCCATGCAGAGGTGTTTCAGCAAGTGAGAAGGGAAATGGTGTCTGCTCTTGCCATCACAGTGACCTCTTTCCAAGCACACAAAAACTCAGATGTTGCAATTAATGTATTGTTAGCTTGTTGTTACTCTGGTTATGTAAATGTCAGTGCTTCTACCCTCTCTGGTCTTTTAAATTCAAAGAAGTGAAAATGAAACTTAGAGATTGCTTTAATTAAAAAACCTCACTGGGGAAGAAGTCTTTTATTTGGGTATTTGAGGTGCATGTAGAGAATGGTTGGGTTTTCTCCATAAACAAATGTATTCTCAGATCTGTTTCAAAAGAGGCAAATGGCAATGTTTCACTTTGGTCAGCACTCTGAGGAATTTCTGCCCTTTTTAAAGCTAAGGTGTCTTTGTACAGCAGGTCACAGGTTCATGTTCACAGGTCACATGGCAGAATGAGTGGTGGAAAGGAGAAAATTCCATCCCCTCCAGCAGAGAAAGCAAAGCAACTCAATGCCAGGGCATGCAGAGGGAGCCTGAGCATTTTGCACAGCCCCAAAAGCTTGGCTGTCAGGATCATGGGAGCACACTGCTTTGGCTTTGCCCATTTGCAGAGGCAGGAGCAGGAAGCATGTGAATCCTGCATGCTTCAGTGGCCAGCATAATTGAAATCTCTGATCAAATGTAAATTAGCAGGGGGTCCTTCCTGTGCCATCCTGAGGAAGCTGTTTCCATTTTATTCAAGATGACTGTGAAGAGTGCACCTGTCACAAGTTCGGGGTGAGACCCCTGTACCCTCAATAAATTGTAACCTCTGATATTATGAGGCCAGAAAATGGTTTCTGAAAATGGAAGGCGATTTTAAAAATTGATGTATGTGTGTGCATGTGTGTACATTTTCAAGAAAATGTTGATAACTGTTGTCACAGAACATACAAAATTTTCCCAACAAATGGCATAAAATATCTGCCTGCATTTGCTTGTAATTAAGGAGCCCAATGTTGTTAATTGGACAGACAAGTGGTAGGCCCTGATTAACAGGTGAATCCCAGTGCAGGAAACGTTCCCAGAAAGCCACTAAGAAGATTTTCCCTTGGCTACAGAAGGTTATACAGAAATGCTTTTCTGGAGAGAGGCCATCAGGAGTCAGGTGTAGGGACTGGCATAAGCAAAACTCTAATAGAGTAGTGAATTTTCTTTGGGTAATGTTCTTACAGAAAGGAATTCTAATTTCATTAATAATGATAAGAATGGGGAACAGGATGCTTGCAGCTGAAGGAAAGTGGTTCTGCATGTTTCTTAGCAGAGACACAGGCCCACGGTGATGGTGTAGATTTTCTGTAATTAATTTTTTGTAACTTGCTAAATGTCTTAATTTTGTGGGATAAAACTATCCAAAAAGCCAACTGCCGATGGGTTCTGTGAGAAAGGTAAGAATTAAGCTTGTTTCAGGTTATTTACTTGAACAACAGTAATTTGTATTCTCTTATTCAACCAGTTGTTGCCTTGTTATGAGGCTGAGAGAGGCTGTGAGCAGTGTTCAAGAAACAGGTTCTAAGGGGAGATGTCTCAGTTTATTGGTCCCATTTGAAAAATTACATCCTTTCATCTCCTCCAAAAAAGAGCTGTGATCTCCTCCTCCTCCCACCCATCACTTGCAATATAGCAGCTTTGTGCAGCTTGTAATCACAGTGCCAGAGCAATAATATTTCTTCCAGACCTGCAAGGGGTCTGCATCTCCCCAGAAACACAAGGGAACTGCAGGCAGGGCTTTTCTGCCTTCACCAACATGCAAATACACAACTCTGGGCCTAGGAGATCTCAGCCCATCTGTGGAAATAAAGGGACTTTGAGGATGTTTTTTTAACCCTGAAGGCTGGAAGAAATGGCATCCACATCTGGTTACCCCGTGGGCTGTGGAGAAAGCTGAGGGATAGAGATAGGAGTACGTGTCACTAAATGAATGTGCCTGCTCTGCTGTGGGACAGACACATCAGGTCACTGCTGTCACCTGGCACCACCACGGGCAATAAGCAAGGATGAGTCTGTCACGCTTCGTTTGCCAGGCTTTGATGATGGATTTGGTGAAATTCTCTTGTATAAATGTCACAGGAGCTCTTGATAGGTCTGGTGGCATCGGCATGATGGTGCAAAGGCAGATATAATGCGTGGGGGGAAGCAGAGCTGAGCAGGAAACCCAACTGTGGAAAGGGAAGGCTGTGGAAAGGATGCAAGCTGCTTGGTCCAATGGATGGGTGGGAATAAACTCCAATTACCAAAGGTCTGGTTCAATATATGCACAGGGGAGCCCTGAGTCCTAGCAGTGCATCTTGTGGGGGCTTCACATTCATATCCTAACTCATAGATTGATCTCTCTGCTTCCAGGAAAGAAGCACAGACTCTAAAATAGATATCCAGAGGTGATGTAAATAATGTGAGCTGTTGGTGTTCTGGAGAGAACCTGACAAATAGGTCCTGCAAAACCACAAAGTATGTAAAAGGGGATGAAGAAGCTGCAGGCCATCTTTTTTTATTCCTTCTGTGGAGATTTTCCATGGGTGGATTGCTGTGACAAGTCCCATACTTACTGTAATGAGAGGGCTTTCCAATCTGAAGTCAAAATTGAGCTAGTCTGCAGCCCTTGGAAACAAAGAGTGATTCACTGGGGCTGGGCTGAATGATGGGCTGGATTTTGATGCATTTGGATTCCTGGCTTCCATGGAAATCGATGTCAAATGTGCCCTTTGGCATCTGAAATGCTTTTAAAATCTGGCCCTAAATGTATTTATGCTGCAGGAAGTGTCGGAGTTGCAATCAAAATGTGGAATTTATGATAAAATCTGACCTGTGGCAACGCCTTGATGCTGCTCACCCAGAAATTAACAGTGGATGCAACACTGGTTATACTGCAGAGAGAACTGGGAAAAAATACATATTAAGCAAATTTCTTTTTTGTTCCTGAATTAATTAGCAAAGTATCCCAATCTCCATAGAAAGTCTTTCTGGACTCTCCATGTTGCCAGTAGAATTATGTGGGCTCAAATAACCAGTGATCTCTGTTTGAAGAAGCAGCACTTGCTTGGTGTCCCTTCATGGTGGGGCACAGTTACACCTGTCTGTGCACTCACCATCCTGGTTTTCACCATCTGATTTTCACCCACAGTACCACGAGACCCAAGAGCAGCTTTGCATGGTGGCCCAGGCTGGCACAGGCAGAGAGGGACTGGCTTAGCAATGTCCTGGGTGCTGTCCTGTTAAACCTCCCAGCAGCTCCCTGCTTTGGGTGTCCCTTGTCACCCTTCTTGCCCTCCCACTGGAGCCGTGCTGGCCTCTGGAGGAGCCTCCTGTGAGAATTGTTCATGTCTCCAGCCTTTCTCCATCAAGCAGTAGGATGCACTTTTTCACCTGATTTTTGGAGCAGAGCCAGCTAAAACAGGGCTATTAGAACTAATTAGATAAATATATATGTATTTAGTAATCAGGCAGTTAATTATGGCTTAGGGAGCAGATGGCAGTCCCTGGCACTTACTCATCTATTCATAGCTGGTTTAAAGTGAAGCATATATATATTGCAGCTAATTATGACTCAATATAAAATATGTAAGTAGTTGTGAACTTAGCCCTTGTCTCACTGCATATTGTTTGTCTGAAGAGCTCAAGTTGTTTTGGGAGGCCTTTAGGAAGGGCCCCCGTGGTGACACTTGTCTCTCCTGCCCATGGTTTGGATGATTGTGCCTCTGACTTGTTACTAGAGCTCTTTCATAGGGGAGCTCAGGCTCTCTTTTCTTTTTTCAGCTCCTCTTTTCTTTTTTTCTTTGAAAGGTTATAAAATGTTTAACTCGGTGTTTTTAAAATCCAGATGGGTCGTGCTGAAATAATGAGAGTCCTACCTCTGCTGGAAAAGTATGGAGATAGGGACTCATCAAAACATCAAAGAAACATTTGGTTTCTTACCAGTGTCATCTGTAAAATTATTTTGCTATCACCTGTGAAACATTATATCATCTTTTCACACACTTCCAAGCTGGAATTTCTGTTGGAAAAAAAATATTTGCAGAAATATAGATTAGGAAAAGCTTTGAAACAAATATGGAAAATGAGGAGGCTGAGTTTTGGCTTCCAACACCAGTATATCCTCCATATGCTTCTTTGAGTCTTTTCCTCAGCAGGAGAGGGACATCCTGAGCTTGGAGCATTTGTGCTGCCTTCACTTATCAGACTAGGAGGTCTGATTTAATTTGAGAGTGTGGTGATGTCACAAAAGGAGACAGGAATTAAATATCAGAGGAATATCATCCTATGTGCCTGGTGAGCTATTGGTGGCTTTTTTTTCTTAGCAGTTCCAAGGCATTTCATTTCATTCCTGCATGAGTTATGCTTCCAGAAGGGCAGAAGGAAACCCAGCATTGCATAGTGAGGAATATTGTGGCTTTTAACTTAGGTCCCTAAATTTGAAAAGACTAAATCCATAGCAAAGCTTTGGCCAGAGCATAAAGCTGCTTTTAAAGGAAAAATCAGAATCACAGAATTAACTAGGTTGGAAAAGACCTTGGAAATCATCTAGTCCAACCTAAGAAGCTAAATAGGAAGCCAGTGTTGTCTTCAGCTGGTGTGATATGACCTAAAATGATGTGAGATAATTTTTTTGTGTTTTTTTAATTGAGTTGAAGGTATGTGAGAATAAGTCCACCTGGAGATGTTGCAGGTGAAATCCCTTAAGCCTTGTAGATCCTGGCACTGAAGAGCTAAAAGAATCCATCACAGAAATAGTCCATGAAGTCCATAGTGTTGTTCTGCTGAAATTGTTCAATCTATATATTCCCAGGTCAATGTATTTCTGCCTCCTGTTGCTCACTGTTGCTCATATAGTTATGAAATGCTTTATTTATCTGAAAAACATCAGAAACTTCATAACAGCTCACAGAGAATTCTGTGAAAGGCAGGCAATGGCTCTTTCTTTTCTATTTTTATATCGTGACTGAATAAGCAGAATTTTTGGGAACATGTAGTCCTTGTACATACAGTCAATTAGGTCCATGTGAATGTATTCATATTCTGATGACAGCCTGTCATGTAGATCAGAACAAAAATGGTGTTTCATCCCATATGTGGCAAATGCTGAAATCTAAAGCAGAACATGTTTCAAAACACCAACTTGTGTTTGGTTTGCGGCTTTATCCACCAAAGAGCAGTAGTATTACATTTTAAATAAAGAACAAAACAAAACCTTTTCAAATCCAGGCTTTAGAATGAAGTATTTCATTTGGTAAAACAATAAAAATAGTAAAAATAGTAAAATAATAAAAATAATAAAAATAATCAGGGTGTTTTCCCCATAGTTTGATATTTTCTGTTGAGCTCATTAGATCTGATGGCAAATTATATTACAGAAAATTTTGTTTCCAGTAAGATGGTAAAAAATAGGAAAATCCTGGAGTCTTGCAAGAATTCCTTGTACTTTAGGAGCAACTCCTGCTGAGCAAAATAAGAAAGTGATCCCTGAAGAAGTCCACTATGCATTGTGTCAAATTATGAAAATATGTGAGTAAAGGAAGTCAGCATTGTCATTACAGGGCAAAGACTGCAAAACTAAAAGCACCTTCCTTTGGCATTGCAGTTGCCAAAATTTTAGGGAGACAGATCTTTACAGCCCCATGCCCCAGTGACCCCTGTGTGTGAGCATCCTCTGTTAACTCAAGCTTCTCCCCAGTCCTGCTGCTTTTGGAGCTCTGTCTTTCATTTTGCAGAGCTCTGTCCTTTGTAACCTTCTAGGAAGCATAAAGAAAATCAATTGAATTATACTTGTTTTGGGGGGATTGGAGAATAATGGAAGCAGCTCTTATGGATGTGGCACACAGACTGCATCCATTCATCCCCCAGGCACGATGAATGGAGGTGAGAATTGATTTTGACTGCTCTACCTCGAGAGCCAGAACTTCAGCAGGAACCTCACAAAATAAGACAAATGGCATTGTGCATTGTGTAGAATTATATCCTCCATTCTTTAAACAGCTCTTATGCTGAATAGCACCCAGGCAAGTTACATGATTAGAGAACTCCTTGGGAATCATGCTAGTTTCTGATGCCCTGGAAGGGCTTCAGGGAAACTGCAGTCTGATGCACACAGTTAAATTTGCCTGCTGGGGAGGTTTAGCAACGATTCCAACGAGGTCAGCCTTCTTAATTTGTTAACTGTGTGGTGTAATGTTTCTGTCTTTGTGAGTTATCTTTATTTCTAATTGGTTTTCTTCTTATTAGATCATAATTTAATTTTCATTTGACTGCACCAGAACACTTTAGCCATCACATACAAAAATAAAACTGAAACAAGCATCAGTGTGTACCAACACACTTGTGCTGAAGGCTAGGAGGCAATTCATCTGTACCATGATGCTCTGAATTCTCCTGCAATGATCAGTTCCTTCCTAACTTTGTGATTGACTATTGTGTATATATTGTAAATAATAGCCCAATTTGTCAGCCAAATATTGTAAATATTAGCCTAATTTGAAGTTTTTACAATTTTATAATCTATAACCTTTCTCTTTTTTCTCAGAGTTTTATAAACATCATATAGGAACATAAATATATATTGAATTGACTTTTTACAAGTATTCATTGTTCTCATTTTATTGAAGAGATTAAAAAACATCTGGGTTAAAATATCCAGGATTCCCCAGACTATAGCATACCAAAAATGAGGGAGAAAACCCAATCTAGAAAAATATTAATGAGCTCCTAGCATTGCACGGAGCTTGTAGGGAAGTAAATGTCATTTTATATTAACTTGTGTCATGAAAGAAAGACAAACTTATTTTAAAAGTAAAGATGTATTCATCCATCAATTTATTCATCCATGAATTGTTGAAGTGCAACTTTTAGGTCCTTGAAATGACACTTAAAGAATAGCAGTAAGTGCTGAAGTCTTTTATAACCACAGGCGATCAGAGCTTAGTGAGAGAGTTCACCCACAATGTGTGTGTTCTTTATATATTAAAAAAAAAAAACATTTTGAGGCAATGGAAAGAAAGAGGAGCTAAGGCCTCAGAGTCCTGTGAGCACTTCCAGCTCCTAGAAACACATGCCCATCTTGGAAGAACACAGCCTTTCCCCCCTCCAGCTGAAACTTAATCCTGCTAATCTAGCACTGGACCTCATAATTTGTTCATTCATAACTGGAAGTTAATTGCCATCACAGTACAAACACTAATAAAATTATTCTCCTGTAATAATCATGTTATAAACTCCAGGAGAAGGAAGCACTTGGGAATGGAGACCAGTGTATGACCTCACTCTAATCAAAATTGTTGTTGAATTTGGTGTATCCGTGGCATTGTTAATAATAAAAGCAAGCGATGGATCCTGCTCTGGCAGGTAATTACACTTGACCACACTGAATTGATTTGCTTTGTGTTCACTTGAGCTGAACAGACATACAAGTAAGTTTATGGCACCTGTCACTCATCCTTGAATAAATGACCTTTTCAAAGATACAGAATTAATTTTCTGAAATGCTTCTGCTATGGAAGGAAACTACATTATTCACATTAGCTTAGGAAATGCAGGATTTCTTCCCTCGATTAGAAGGCTCAAGGAATGCATAAATAATATTTAATATATACCATATACTGAATCTTTGAAAATTTGAATGAATCTTGGAGAAAGCCTGTCCTCATAATTGTGATTTGTGAGATACTTTTATTTGTTCTTATCTTTGATATTGAATTGCTCAGTACTTGAATGTTTCCCTCAAGGCTCCTTGATTTGTATCAGCTCACAAAAATTTTAAAACGCAGACTTGTCGCTATGATGTGTCTAAACATCCCTTTTATCACCCTCAGCCTCTGGCTGGGAAGGCAACTCTCCCTTTGGTGGCAATCTGCTCCTTTCATTTTCCGCCCAAGCGCAGGCACAGTTTGCTCTTGGTTTAAAGATGGCCCTTGCAAGAGTCAATCATTTGCCAATCATTTCGGGTAGCTTAAATGTATTCACCCAGGTAATTTCTATGCTCCTTGTTTAGTGAATGCTTGTAAAAGTTATGCTGTAAGGTTCCAGGGCGTTAGCTGCTCTAGAGGATGTTTTCTATCCTCACTCTGCACACGGTATATGCTCTGTGCTTTAACATTCCACTAAGAACAAAATCAATATTTGGAGTCCCATCCTGTTACAGTCTTCAAATTCACTCTGTTTAGATGTAAATTTTTTAATCTGCTCTGGTGCTAAGAGCAAAGGAAGAAACCTTAGCAATTCTGTAAATGGATTTATATCTAGAAGGATGTGACTTACAGGACAGCATATCTTGCCTCTTAGGTTTAATGCTGAAGAAATGTATACACAGTCTTTGGGATTGAAGTGACAAAGGCAGCAAGGACAGACTGTCACGAAGCCTGGTCCCATCTTTTCAGTGTGTAAGCAGACAGAGAAGGAGACAGTCCCTTTGGACTCTCTGTAACAATGCAGCTTTCTGCTGCAATGTGGTTTGCTTTCTGCACAGAAGCAATCAATAGACAGTGAGCAAGGAGAGTGGAAAATGTCTGGGTACCTTTAGTAGGCAACAATTCATTCAGCTTGTTTCATCATGGCAATCTAAAGAAAGAGTGTAAATGTTTCTAACACTTTGTTTTTGGTGCCAGAGCTCTCAGGATAGGGGGCCATCATGCCATTGCAAGGAGTGTAGCATTAATTTATTGCCTTCCTGTTTTCTTTCTTCCTTCTCCTCACACCACCGCTATGGTCCGTGTGGAGTGAGGAAACTCTATGGGCTGATAGAGTAATACTATGGCACAGCAAGGACTGCTATGACTTTTCCTCCATTACAAAAAAGAATTGAGGAAAGAAATAGTGATGCTGGAATGCTTTATTAGACCAGGATGTGGGACACAAAACTTGGAAAAGTGTGAGCAACAGGCACATCTTCTGCCTTGCAACATAGCTGTTTTGGGAGAGTGTCACTATTCTGCCAAAATGCATCCTCTCCTGACCTGGCTGTGTGAATTGAGATCTGTGATAAAGCTCCTCTCTCCTCTCTGAGTCTAGAAAAGGTGTTTAGAGCTTTGCTAGGAAAGTGCAGTGCTGCCAGGTGCCCATCCATCACTTGCTTGTTCCTGTTCCCCAACCAGAACAAGTTTTCTCCAGACACTGGCAGAAGTGTCAGTGATTTAAATAGGTTTTGCTGGTGAACCGTGCTCCTGTCAAAGCCTTGCTGCTCAGATCCTCTCCCTTAGCCCACGGTGCATCCCTTGGGAAGCCTGGGGTGCACTTGGAGGTTACTGGGGTGTATCTCTCCTGACATGGAGTGGGCAGAGGGATGTGACTCTACCCTGAACATGGTTTGAATCACGAGCTGCTTTCCCCCCTGCCACTGTTTGTTTGCAATGGGGAGATGACAATTTCTCTTTCCCCTTTCTTCAAATGCTTTTTGGAGCATGGTTTTGAAAATCCTGATGGTGTAGCTCATGAAAATATAACTTGTGTTTGTAGTTCCAAACACAATGCATTATTAAGAACAATGTAATGTACTGATTATTCCATATGTCTCCAAGCTTATGTCTTCTTCCAGTTGGTTCTTGATGCTCTAAGCTATATAATTAATAACCTATTGTCATATATTGCAGCAACTATCTGTTTTAAGGTTATCTGAAATTTTCTCAGGGAAGCTATTCAAATAATGTTGCAAAGAAATCACACTTCAGCCTCAAAAAAATTTAAATTTATATTGAATTCAAATTAAATTTGCTTATGTGATTTAACCCTTCTGGGATGGGAGGCCTGAAAAAATGTTTCACACAAAAACCTGAGTGAGGCCTGGATTACCCCAAAGTGCTGCTGTAGCTGTTCACCCTCACAATCCAAAGAGTAGAGAAAAGACAAGGCCCTGGGACAATTGTTTTTATCAGCATTAGGCTTCCAAATTGTGTGAACTAGATAATAATTGAGAGGAAAGTAATTTTGTAGCAATTTCTAGGAAGCCAGTAGTCCCCGCCTCAATGCCCATTTAACTTAACACACTAGGGAGCCTGAAAATATAGACAGTAAAATTCTCCTTTCATAATGGATGAATTAATTTAGCCAGCCTAGTTAATTCAAATGCAAATTCTGTGTTGAAAGCGTCCGTTATTTATTGCTTCATCTAAGACTGTTTCTCTGTTTCTCTCTTTAATTTCTGAAGTGCAGCAGAGAAGTGCTGAGCCACTAAATGCTCTCTCCGACACCAGCCAATTTTAGCACGCTTTCAAATGACGTTTGATTTTTATTCTCTGGTTTAAACCTAATTTTGGGATTGTTTATTTGCTTTGACTCGTTTGTGTTTTCCAGCTGTGGCGCATTTCTACTGCCAAGCGTTTCATGTTCAAGCAAGCAGTTGGATACCAGCAGGAGGAATACCTCATCCCAGCTGGATGACCACTGCCCATGGCATCCTCTGTTATCCTTCAGGTGTGTGGACACGTGTACTGGAGAATGCAGGAGTCCTCCTGAATATTTTCCTCTGGAGACCAGTATTTTGTGTTCCTCCCCCCCAGTTAATTTCACAGCATGGGAAACTTCTGTGGCTGTATTTTAAGGGATAACCATCACTTGAGATTTCTTAGCTTCACAGAAGGATGATATCCTTTGCTGGGGGCCCAGCAACTCATCAGAGGCCCAGCAGTACTGCAGTGCCACAGTGACCTCAGACCATCCCAGACCATCCAGGGTAATAAACATCTTGTATGAGAAAAACATAAGAAAATAAGAACCAACACAATAACAAAAGAAAATAATGGGATACATGGATGTTGTCTTACTGTGTTTTTTCTAGGACTTTGCTTATTAGCATACAATATCTCTTCTTGAGAATATTACACCATAATTACAGAATCATTTAGATTGGAAAATACCTCTAAGATCATTATGTCCAACCATTAACCCAGCACTGCCAAGCTTACCACAAAACCAACATGTCAGAGCCACATCCACATATCTGTTAAATACCTCCAAGATGGTGACAGCCTCTTCCCTGGGCGGCCTGTTCCAGTACTTGACAATCTTTTCAATGAAGAAATTTTTCCCAATGGCCAATCTAAACATCCTTTGGAACAACTTGAGGCCATTTCTTATTATTTGGGAGAAAATAATAACTAAATGGAGGGTGGCCCTTTTTTTACCAGTGTCCCACTGGAGCAGAGCTTCCCATTTTTGCCATAGGGAGGTCATATTGTTGGGACCATCAGTCAGCTGCTCAGGGGGAATCCATTGCAGACATCTAACAAAAAATGCTGGAGGACTCCCACCAAATATAGATGGCACCAAGTAGAAAATGGGCTAAAATCATGTAGAGAGTAGATGATGATTAAAGAGTTTAGTATTTAACACCAAGAAAAGTCCCTTTCCTTTCCCTTCCATGTAGAAGAGGGAAAATTATGTTATTTTCACCTGGTCAAATGAGTAAAGCTAAAGGGCCAGACAGCCTTTCAAGGACTGTCAAATTATTTCTTTTCATATGACAAAAACTTTTTGCTAGACATGGCTCCCCATCTGCCATTTTCCTTCAACATTCTCCAAAATCTCTGCTTTAAATGGATGAGATCATCACAGTGATCATTTCCCTCACAAAGGTGATGAATGATTCTTCATTTAAGATCCTGAATAGAACTCCCAATTTGACTTGTTTTCCTGTCTGGATTTGCCAAATGCCAAAAGACCAACCTGGAGCTATGATATTCTCTGTGAGCTCTACAAAGAGATCTGAAAAGGAGCATTTCAGTATTTCATAAACCTGAAAGAGCATTTTTTCCCCCTCACTTACATTCCTTTGAGTGGGGACAGCTTCTCCTTTCAAGCAGCACCTTTCTACCCTTTGTACATCATCCAGATTTGATGACAAGGGTCAAGCTGTGGATGCTGCATTGCTCTATGTCCTCTCTAGTCCTTGTATTGGATCTATTCCACTAGCAAGTATTAGGAAAAATTTCAGTCTTGAACATGTATCTGAGAGAGCAAGATTTGAAAGGGAGGACTAAGAATTTTGCTTTGTGCTCTTCAGATATTCTGAAATTTCCAGATGTCTTGGATGTTGTAAGCTCTTGGAATTCAACTGGAAAAACACCCTTGATGGTGGTAGAATTCTTTTTATATTAACTAGTGTTAATTTTCTACTAATTTCTTAAATTGGTTGATAATTGTATTCATACAATGCACATAAAGAAAAGCGATCCCAAATTTTCATAGTATTTTTTTCTCTATTCCAAACTTTCTTGTTTATAAAAATACTAAGAAAATGTTTTTGGTTTTTTAGAAAAAATTTAGTCCAGGTTTAAGTTCTCTTGTTTAGGCTTTGTAATAGCAGCCTTGCATAATCACTACAGGTCCATATAAATTTGATAACTACTACTTACATCAATTTAGCACATTGTTTGCAGCCATGCATCATCTGTTGCTTGCAGCCTTACCTCAGCTGATGGGGCACAAGGCAAGGAGAAGCATTCAGAAAGGATCAGCCATCCTAAATCTTGTCTGTGTGTGGGGATACTTAGCAAGAGGTACCCCTGAATCCTTCCTTATGCACAGATCTCTTGGTTCAGCATAAGGCAAAGAAGCAAATGCTCAGTTTCAGTTTGAGCCAAGTTCAGAGGAACCCTGACTACAAAATAGATATCCTAATTTAGGTAATATAGCTGCTGCAAATTAAATGTATATGCTACCTCAAACTGAATTAATTTTCAAGTGTAGACAAGCTTTAAGCACTTGGAGGCTGACTTTTAATTAGTGAAGCTCTGACAGCACTACCACAGAGCTGGTTTATCTTAATGACAGAAGATAAACTTCATTAAGTTTTCCAAGCAACATAAGAAAATGCAAATAAGGCAGAACCCCTTAAAGGGCTTGTGACTCCTTCTGTCATTTTTATTACTGCTGTGATTTTCAGTCATAATCCCACCAGCTTCCCCTCGTTATTGTCTGTGTCAGCTGTGTTCCCAGCTTGGCATGTACCCAGATATTTGGTATGGCAGTGCCTCTCCGTGAGAATGGCTGGTCTGGGGGAGGATGTACAGCCATGGCTCTGAGCAGTCCTGTATGGTTTTGCTCCGTGTCCATGTGAGATGGCAGAGTCCAGCTCTGTGAGACACGGACCCCACTGTGCAACCTTAACCAAGAAGCAGAGCAGCTGCAGCTGGCGTGGCCCCATCCTTCAGAAAACGTGTATTTCCCAAAGGTATGTGCTACCATGCAGGATTTATTTTACATTAACACACCACTCTCCCTCTTGTAGGAAGATGAGCAAAATCAGGTTGTTTTTGCTTGCAAATAGCAATGCTCTTTCAGAGACCTCTGCTCTCTGTGTTTATCAGCAGCCAGGAGCTGGTTTATTCCACAGCCCAAAAAGTGGAGTAGCTGCAGTGACCCAGGGAACGATGAGGTTGCAAAGCACTCACAGCTGCAGCAAAAGCAGGGCATCACCCCAGCCTGGAGATTAAATGCTGCAGGCAACTTTCTGCAGCTCAGAGACAGCTTTTCTTTTCAATTCCATATCTGGGTCTGGATGGAGACTTAATTCTCTTCTGCTCATAGAAAGCAGGGTTTGGGGGAAAAAAAAAAAAAGACCCCTTCAAGAAATACAGTGACAAATATGTTTTGATTTAGTGGGAAGCAGCAGATTCTTACTGACATTTCCCCACCTTCCCTGTACTCTCAGGACTGCTGTAAAAGCCGACATCAAACTTCTGGACTTGGCCCAGCTCCAAGTAAAACTGGAGCCAAAAGAAAAATCTATTTTGTGGAGTGATAAGGAAGGAGATGGAGAGAAAATAAAGTCAATTTGTTATTAGAAAAAGAAAAGGGGGAGGAGAGTAGAAGGAGATAATGTGTTTGTTTAATGATGATTTTATTACAAATGTGATGTACAGCGACAGCATGTTAAATTTCCTAGTCAACAGGGATCTATACAAAACAATTTGTGGCAAAAGGAAACAGATGCAGTTCTGTCTGCAGCCTCACACATCTGCTCTGCAAGCCACTGCTCTGCCTATAATTCCCTAGGATGGATGCAATAAAAATGATATAAAATTTTATTGTTTTAGTGGCACTAGTTATTACAGAGAGGAGCCAGAAAACTTACCCGGGGCTGAACTTTTCCCATCTTTCAGTGCAGGGTAAATGATGAGGCTGTTGCCTGGTATTGGTACCTATGTTGGTACCAGCAATACTAATGTGAAACAGGTAAAAATCCTTTTGGAGCATTGATCATGCTGGGCAGATGGAGGGGACAAAACCAGAGTGGCAAAACTTATTAGTAGAGTAATAGGGAAGGATGCATTGGGAAGCATGGAAATGAAAAGTTGAATTGGTGTATAAAATAAAATTTTACAAGAAAAGGAAAAAAAAAAAAGAAAACCCAAAATTTATAGAATAAATCTGTGGAATGTATCTGCCCTTGCTCTTTTTTTTTGTCTATCAGTTATAACTTGCCATATTTTTATTCTGCATTTCAATGGCGGTAGCTTGGGAAATGAATTAGAGTGGAATGACATAAAGTAAATAATGGTAGCTTTCATTCTGGATCAGAACATATAGAAAAGAATTGAAATACAACCCAACTGATCTCCCTTAAAATCAAAACTTTGTCTCTTTTGGATTAAATCCCATAGATTTCCCTTTGTGGGCAGGCCCAGCACAGTGTTCTGTGGTACTCTTGGACTGGAGAAGACATCCATGGAGGGACATGTTTCCTGGGATACAGCAGCTTTTTTTGTCCCAATTTTTTCTTTGTGATTGACTGAATTTCAAAGGCCCTGATCTGAGAGGGTGTTTATAAAGTAATTTCTTCAGGACATGGCTGCACTTCACTTTCAAGGTCAGAGGACTAAATCTCCTCACCCTCTTTTGCTGGCCTGGCACTCCCACCTCAGCCTGAGATGATGGCAGCCAGCCCCCATGGCTGTCCCTCAGCATGGCTGCCCTGGGCCCAGCCTGGGAAAAGGGTTTTTCCCAGTTGTCCCAGGTATTTTTCCTCCGGGCATTGCCCTTGGGCTATCGGAGCTGGCAGTGGGTGTTGGATCCCAGAAACCTGGGATTTTTGAGCTTTCTGTGCTTTCTGACACTGACCCCCAGGAGAACACTGCTTTTGACCTGAGGCATTGGAGAAATTCCAAATTTGAGTGATGGAATTACAGTCACAAGTGTGTAATTAGAAGAAAAGTGTGTAATTTCACATGGTGAAGGGTTTTAAAATTGGGGTTTTTAGAATATAGTAATAGGAATGGGACAAGATAGAGGATTTGGGGTGTTATTTCTGCCTTCTTCTTCCTTCTTCCTCATGCTTTCAGGTACTAGTTCTTGTTTGGACAGTTAGTGCTGCACTGCAGGTCACAGGAGTTTGGTTATTGGGTCAAAAGTATAAATGATATAGGTGTTAACTCTTTATTGAACCTTTAAAAGACTGTGTTACTAGCTAGATTCGGGCCTCCATTTTGCTCACTTTTAGCTGGTAGCTAGGAGTGTTGCAGAACTCTCTTTACTTTAGATAAGATTTAATAAACAACCAAGCCCGAATGTGAGAAAATTAATCTCCTTCATGCTTTTAACCCCGACTCTGGGTGAAGACAGAAGCAAATGCAGACAAGGCACAGACTAAGTGGTGCAGTTACCACCTTTAGGAGTGGGGATGCAGCAGGGGCAGCAGAGGAGGGATGAGGGAGCCGCCATGGCCTGCAAGGCCTCCACAAAATGGCCGCCTCCGCCTCCCCTCACGGAGCCTTGTGGCGCCTGGCCCTCTCCAGAGCCTTCACCACCCATCCAGCTAGTATCACCACACGCCAAAGCAGCAGGGTTTTCCATTTTTGTGTGCTGTGGCTTTTTCTAGGAAAGTCAATCCACAAAGACCAGAGGTTTATGTCCAGAAAGGAGACAGAGGAGTCCTTTTACTTTATTCAAATAAAGGGAGAGACCATGGGGCGTTCCCCTGGGATGTCTCAAATTTTTGGAGGACGCAGCCTCCATTTTATCCTCATTTCCCTCTCTCTTTCCCCATTGGCTGAGGTACTTGAGAGGCACAGACTTCCCCAACACCTGATACCTGAGATTCCCCTCTAATGTAGAACCCTCCCTTTTAATTTTTAATTCTTATGGAATTCATGGTTTTCTCCCATTGCTTCTTTCATCTTTCAATATCCAAGTTCATTTATCAGCAAACCTACAGGTTTTTTTGTAAAGGCAAATATCTTTATATTTTTTCCATTCATCCCTCAGTGGAATCCATCCCATCGTTTGTTTTATCTCTCAGTGCTAGTCTTATCTACCAGCAGATGCACAACTTGTTTGTAAAGACAAATCATTTCTCTCAATAACAATAAGAATCAATTCAATAAGAATCCCAGGCGATGGCACCAGCTTTGCTGAGGTGTTTGGGGTGGCGGTTCGGAGTGAGCGGTGTCATTCCCTCTCCCTGCTTTCCCTGGGTGTTCACAGCACTGAGGTGCTCAATAAAAACTTCTCACACAGCCTAAGCACAGGCCTGAACCGTGGCTTTGAACATGTTATTTTTATTAGCAGGGTTCGTTATCTGCCAAAAAGGAAGTTCAAAGCACTGACAGAACAATCCCTCTCGCCTCAGTGAGGGCACAGCAGGGAGAGCAGCACGTTCATCTTTCTGCTCACGTATCTTTCAAGAAATGGAAATAAATACAAGGCTGTGAAGCTTTTGCAGAATACAATGTTATTTAGAGATTGGAAGACTCTTGCCAGGTAAAACAATGGGCAGACTTTTTTTTCCCCTCTAACAACAAAACATTACCCTTCATCCCTTAAGTCTTGTTAAAGCCATGTGAATATGTATTTGAGACAGATAAATTAGCTCACTTTATGTTTAAGGTAGTTTAGTTTATTGGATTAGGATAAACATAACCAGATACTAGAAATCCTAAAGATTTAGAATTTATTTTACTGTGGAAGATTATAAAATAAATAATAATATTGAGAATAAATCCACATAAAGCATAACAAAAGTTAAAACTGGAACCAAAGTTAAAAGAAACTCTTCAAATGATAGAGTCCAAATACAATCTTTCAGTTTTTTAAGCTGAAGAGAAGTAATTCAAACTTTTTCATATAAAAATTAATTTCTGTTTGCAGAGCCACACTGAAACATTTTATCCTGGCTTATGTTACTGAATCCTTGCAGTGACCTGTGGGAAATTCCTCTGCAGGCTGAGGGATTTTGTCAGTGAGCTGCAAGTTATCACCATAACGATGCTAATATTTTGACTCTGTCTCACAAACCGAATATTGCAATACCAGTTTACTTATCCTCAGGCAAAATATTTTGATCTCACTTCCTAAATAAAATCCAAACATTTCTGAAAGAGCAGAGCTTTTCATTCCAAGAATTTCTTTTTCACCATAAGTGTATTTCAGTGGAATGATCCTGAGCCATTAGAACTTCCAACTACAATTTCAAAAAGCACAATCTTGGAATCTTGCTTGCTGGATGTGACCATACTTTTCTGTGTGTTTCTTCTGAATAAACAAACCATAATTTAGAGCTGTAATGAAGAAAACAAGACTTTTCAACACTGATCTTATACTAGCTGGTTAGAAAATGTTTGAGGAAATGTTTTGACAGGTAAATACGTTATTGATTATTTCGGAATAAAATGAACCAAGTTGATAACTAGGCAAATAAAATGGATCAATATTTAAGAACAGTTTTATGAGTTCTACACTACTGCACAGGAAAAGCCAATGGCAATGAGGTTTTGGTGACAAATATCATTAAACAAATGTGGTGTTTCCGATGACGTTCATGACTCGTTCCCTTATCTCCTTGGCATACTGAACAATAAAAGTAAGACAAACTGCTGGCATGGCCCCTGGAAAGCAGCTGTCTTGACCTGAAGAAAGTGAGAACTTACCTGAGACTCACAGAGTAAGGGGCCAAATTCCTTACTGCTTAAGGTTTTAAGACATAAAGAAACAAAAAAGGGCCATTGGAATCTTAAATTTGTAAACCTTGCACTTCAGCTCAGCATTTCAGATGTCTCGTGTGTCAGAAACACGGTGACCTGACACTGGGACTTGGCCTATGCTGACAAAGGATCTATTTGCTAATTGCTGAGAATGATCCAACTGGAGCATTTGGATGCCCCCAGCACACCAGGGTGCACAGTCTGTTCAGAAATCTGGAACAGACTTCTGGAAGGCTACAGATTCAGATAAATTCAACAGGCATAAATTTCTGGGAGCATAAACTTCTGCAACCCTACCTAAGTGAGAATAACTGAATCCACAGATTATTATGAGATGATGATTGTATGTTTTTACTTTGTGCTAAAAATTAAGCTGGAAAATCGGGTTAATAATTCTGGACTTTTTTTTCCCCTTCAGCTCCCTTTCATTCATTCCTGGCTGAGCAAATGTTTTCCTTGATTAAAGGACTGCAGACAGCATCAGAACAAAATGCGCTTTTTGCATATTTGCTTTACCTGTGATGCTTAAATCACTCTTGTGTCAGTTTTCTGGTATTTTTCATGGTTCAAAGACCTCCCCAGAAATACTTGAAAGGGGCATCTTGCAGAAATACAGTTAGCAGAAAGCAATGTAATGAACAAGCTTGTCTTGGAAACCATGAAGTGCTATCATCCGTAAGAATAATCCTGAATAAACTGTCTGATAGCCTCAAGCCCAGCCTGTTCTTTGTGGATTTGTGGGTAATTGCCACGGTGAAGAACAAGCATATATTAAATTACAGGTATGATTTAAATTTTTTTTTACTTAGTTAAATGCATTAAATTCCATGCTTACTTCACTTAATGTCAGCATAAGGCTCCAGGCATCCTTGTAATGTAATAACCAATGGAGTCATACACAGAGCCACTGTTCTGTGGCAGGTGACAGCACAGCTTTGCATTAATGTGAGGCTATTATGAATAACACTAATATATTCACTTGTAGAGATAGTGCATATTGCAAAAACGTTATTATTTTTGAATTGTTTAGTCTGACTGTTTTCTATACTTCACTGAACAATGCCACATTTGGAAACGGCCAGCCATGGTTGTGTCACCTGTAAAAACAAACACCTTGCATGACTGTATTAAGTTCAAACCTTGTTTTTCTCTGATTAGGTTCTGAGCCATGGCTGCTACCACAAGACAGATTAATACCCATAGGATTAGCAGAAAATACATCGTATGTGTGTGTGTGCTGCAGAGGACATGGTTGGTCTTTAGGAGATGACAAAATAAACTCATTTATGCTTCAAGAGAAGCAAAACAGCCTCACAGACCAGAAAAAGTTGCCATCCCATTTCACAGAACCATTCTGTAATCAGCATCTTAAACTGTATTATCTATAACATAAGGTCATAATGCAGGAGCCTGGAGCTTATGTGAACTGCAAATCACTGCCCTGGTAAAAGAGCTTTGCAAAGAGGCACCATAAAAATCACCCAAGCTGAGACAAGCAAAGGAGAAAGCTATGCTTTTAAATACAGAGCAACTCATATCACAAGCCAGCTGGCTGAGAATAAATAGTTTACAGCTGTAAATCAGTGGTAATTTCTAGGTGTTATTTCTCTTTGTATTATGCAGTCACTATGAGGCAGAAAGGATTAATTCTCAGAATATTTATACATTAATATTTTACACAAAATACACCACAGACAAGAGGAAGAGTTTTCAAAAGCAGCAGGCTGACCTTAGCCACCTCCCAATCACAAGCTTCTTAAGGAGCTTTTGAAAAATCACAGCTGAAGGGTTTGGTTTTGTTTTGCTCCAAGGCAGAAGCAGGGACCTGCTGGGGTGTGCAGAAGGTGTCTCCTGAAAACATTCCTGGAGTGAATCTCAGAGGTGGCCATGGTGGCTGCCTGGTTTTGGAAACAGGGTGTGCTGCCCTGCCAAGGGCTGCAGGTGTGTGACCTGCAGGCAGCCCCAGGCCTTCCCTGCCTGTGCCTCATCCATCTGTCTCTGGAATTGGTTCCCAGACAGTACAGTCATGCACCTTTGTGGTTATTAGTGTCCACCAGGTTGGACATGTAGGAAAACACAGAGATTGGGGGCATTTTGTGTAGCCCACTGGAGGAGGAGACACAAGTAGCTGGTGCTTCTGGGGGCATATGGCTTAGAGACACGACATTTTGTTCCTCCAAACAATTTGCCAAACATTTCTTATAAATCCACTATGTAAAAAAATAGTACAATATATCAAAGTTCCCTGGGATTTGTAACAGCCTAATAATCATAATAAATGACTGCATTAGCATGGGGTGATCAATAGATTTTTCTTGAAGTCGTAGATAAAAATGAACAGCGGAGGAAAGGAAATCCTTCACATTAACACTGTGGGAGCTCTTGTATTAATTGGCACATAATCAGGTACAGCTGCTAATAATCAGGCAGCTCTTTAAACTGACACACAGAGTACTGCCAATACAGCTTGAAGAGCTGGAGAATATGTAAATATTCTCTGAAATTCAGGTTGTTGATGAAAGTCATGGTTCCTTCCAAGCTTACAGATTGCTGGTCCTGGGTTTTGCTTACGTCAAGATGAGACACTGTCAGATTCCCTCATGTCATAAACCATCTCTTCCCCTACTTGAAGTCACTGAAATGTGTCTCTCAAAATATGCTTTTCTTTCCTGTGTCCTGTATCTTGATAACACAAGTCTTCAGAGCACTCAGTTTCCTTGATGGGACATTCTGCAGACTCTTTGTGGGATCTTCTTTTATTTCTTTCATTGTCGTCTTCTGGAGAAATTACACACCTCAGCTTGCCAGAGCTACCCCAGGGTCACACAACAGCAGGCAAGTTCAAACAAGAATGTAAACTCAAGAAAGCAAATTGATTGTGTAGCAACAAAGGATTGAGCTCTTGATTACAACCTTGGAAGTGCTCACAGGCACAGCAAAAAATCCCCCAAACATTTAGGAAACCTACATGACTAACAACAACCTCTTGTTGTAGCTGTCACTTAGGGTTTTTCCTCTCAGCTATCAAAGTCAAGGGGCCAATTCAGCCAAATTCCCTCTCCATGAGGCTGGGTTTCTGAGTAGGTTGTCATCCTGGTGTTTCCATTAACTTTACTAGGCAAGGGCTTTCTTGTTGCTACTGAATGCAAATAAAGGTTGAAGGATCTCTGTTTCTTTGCTCCTTTAGGGTCTCCTGCAGCCTTGGCGTGGGTGTTGCATGTTCACACAAGCTAATGGGATATCTTTAACATGAAGCTTGACAGCTGTGCTTTGTGAAGAAGGTTGCTGAAGGGCTGAGCTTTTCCTTTTTTTCTCTTTAGAAGGTGAGCTGAAGTGCATTTAGAAGCCTTTATGTGATGTTTTATTAATCCCATGAGTCTGTTTGCACAACATTTATGTCCTCTGGTTTCATAATACCTTTACAGTGACCACACAAATGACCACGTTGCTACACACTTGTCATTTCAAGGCTTGTTCTGCCAAACAGAGCTATCCCAAGGTTTGTGTTACATTGCTTTAAGAATGGCTTTTGGGATACATAAAACACCTTTTCTTGCAATCAGTCACAGCTGTGACAGCTTTCATGTGTGCCTTTACAAAGCTGATCAGCATCTGCATTTGTTTCTTCTCTCCAAAACACCCTTCTCCATCTTGGCCTAGGAGTTCCTTGCATGAATATTCATAAATATTATATTAATTAAGTGTGAGAGATGTGCTCTCTTCTGATATCTGAGGTTCTTTCTTCTCTTCATGTCTGCAGCATGCTGACTTTGTGATCCTCCCCCCAAAGAAGTGAAAGGAAAAAATGAGTAAATACAGATACTTGTGTAAAAGCTGGTGCCACGTGTTGCCTGGCTACTAATAGCTGTCAGAGCTAAATTATCCAACCTGCTCTGGAGACGGGTGATTAACAAATAGGGACCTCAGGAACAGGAAAAAGCACAAAGGGGAGGAGATTAACTGAGTTCACAAGAGGGAGCAAGGGTTAAACACTTAGGTGCAGGCTGAAGTCCCTGCAGTAATCATTGTTTTCATTTATTGCTGCCTCTTTTTGCTATTTATTGCTATGCTGATGAAAGAGTTTCTTTCCTTTCTGTTTTTTGTAAGTGCCCTTGTTTTCTTCCTGGTCTGACCCTATGGTTTGCTTTTTCTGATAGCACTGTGAAGGGTTTGGATGAGGGTTTTGTAATTTTGTTCCAAATGTGTTATTTTCCTGAGTAGACCTTGCTCTGTTTCACGCACTTGAAAGGCACAAGCACAAAAAAAGCGTATGCAGAGTGAAATCAAAAGTGGTGCAAAGATGGTTTTGCAGAACATCACACTGGTGCTACTCATCGGTTATGGTTGTTATTTTGTGGTTTGGTTTTGTTTTCCTTTTGTTTTACAAGCTCATCAGAGAAAATAGGTACTGGACAAATCCCTACAGCTTGAAAAATTTGCTTGGAAGCCTCTTCTGCTTTTTTCCAGAAGTGATGTATACATTTGATTTGTTTTTGCAATATATTGAGTGTGAAACTTTCTCTTTGAAACATGCAGTAGTTTCTTATCTGTCTACATAGTGATTCTACAAAATTTATTTCTTTTTTCAATTTTCAAATAAGAAAACAGGAAAGTGGCTTTTGATTGGAAGGGAGAATAAATATGAGGAAAATAATAGAAAGCTGGAGAGAATGGGAATAGAGTGTAAGAGATTTATTGAAAATTTGAAGAGAAGAGCATGTGTGAGAAACCCTCTTAAATTTGTGATTGCACTTTAAATTCTGCCTCAACAGTTCCTTGTATTTTGTGAATTGGTTTTGCCTAGATTGTATTTTAAGCTTGTAGATTTTATGTTTATTTATTGGTTTTAAGGAATGCTATGCTAAAGAAATACGAAGTACCAAAAATAGGGCACAAATCCACTCTGGAGTACTACTGGCAATCTCATTTACAGGAAAGCCTAATACTGGGTTATTTCAGATATACCCTATGTGTATCTCTATCTTTATTTAGTGTGTAGTCAGCATTAAAAATAGCACTTCACCATATGTGAAGAAAAAGAAATGATCAATACAAAGTCAGGCTACCTGCCAAGGAGGGTTTTTGTTTTAAAATTTGGTTTTGCTTGTTTGGGGTTTTTTCCCAAATATTAAAAACATAGAAACATGAAAGAATAATATTATTAGGAATGTTATTCTGTGCTGTTTGAAAAAAAAAAAATCCTTAAATACTACTTTTGTGCTATTCTGTAATTCACAAAGGTGTAAATCCTGACAGCTTTGCAGGTTTTGGATACTTCTGAAGATGTACATCAAGAGCTGTCATGCCTTTTCTGAAGGTAAGAATAGATACCATGCTTTCTTTTGGGGTAGAGGGAGAACCAGTGAGCTTTAATTTCCTTAAATCCGTGGTTTGTGTGTATCCAAGTTTTCCTATATGAAAAAGTGCTGTAATCAATCAAAATATTAGATTTTATGTTCCCTTGAAGCAAATAGGCCTTTTTTACCTCCTTGAACTGCAAGAGCAGTTTTGGAAGAATCTTAATATTGCTATGATGAAATATACTGCAATTGAAGTAGAACCATTTGGGATAAGAATGAAAGGGATTTTTCCATTAACTTAAAATATTTTTACTTGCTAAAAGTTTGTGCTGTAGTTAAGATATAGACAATGCTATGAAGGGTTGAGGAGCCTGGTGCATTTAAGATCTTCATGATTCATCTCTCTCAGGAGAGTGCTCAGAAATAGAAAGCTTACTGAAGACAATGAATTCTAGCCCTGACAGGGGATCTTGGGATGGCAATATTGAATGCTAAAGCAGCAGATATGAAATAAACCCAAAACTTCATTGGGAACCACTGAAATAAATGGGTTTGCTCATTATGTTTTTCCTGTCAGATATTAGAACAAGTCCCCTGTTGGAATGTGCATGTCTGTTGGTCAGCCCCCACACTCCCTGGTATTTCTGGTGTCCTCAGTTTCTGGGGCTTCAGTAAATTGTGCTTTATTTTTCTCGTGGAAAAATGTGTAAATTATAATAATTTTCATAAGTTATACATAATACTTCACTCTGGCTCTTTTGCAAATGTAAAAGCAAAGCTACTGTGTCTATTCATGGATAGCTTGGCTGTTTCATTCTGTCCCTTATGCCTGCAAGGGAAAATTTGAATTATAACACTAGAAATGTCCTCTGGCTGATACTGTGGGACAGTTACATTTTTCCTCTAATTTCAAGCCTCCTTATCCTATTCTTGATATGGCTTTCCATCCAAAAGGAGTCTTGAAAAGCACTTTTCTGTAAATCTTTCCATTTACTTGATCCTCAACTTGCTACTCACAAATTGTATTTCTGATAAAGTTTTGAATCATCATAAGAGAGGGATATAAATTGAATGTTTCTTATACCTGTCCATGAAAACTCAGTGTAAATCCACCTGGGAGGCAAGGGGCAGGAGAGAATAAAGTCGTGTTGCTGTTGCTAGTTCTGGCTGTGATAGCAAGCAGACAAGGTGAGCTGTTGCTTACCATCCTAGAGGTTGTCCTTGCACATGTCCTTCTCCTAAGTCAAGGTAGGGTCATGCAGAGGCATGTGAGTGCATGAAGAACTTGGAGTTCCTCAGATATCCCAGGGAAGCCTGAAGCTGGGCTGTGGGCTCACCTCAGGTGAGAAGCAGAATGAAATGTCAAACACTGTGTGACATCTGTCTAGGAATGAGGTGGTGAAGTGAGAAGAATGCTGCCTGTCACATACTGAGAGGAAAACTCTTTGCATCTGCAGCTTCAGGCTGGGAATGATGGAATGATGGTGATAAGGGTGCAGTTTGTGGGGAGGACCAAATATGAAGCAAGCTGGTCAGTTATCTATGCTATATGAAATAAGTATATATGGTTTTAGAAGAGCTTCTGAAAGATGTGCTGAACTAAGAGACGTTCATGATGATATGAAAATGGCAATGCAATTTTCTTTCCTTTGCTTCTGCCTTCTTCTTGTCTCAGTTCCACCTCATTGAACACTTCCCTTTTGTTGATCATGTGGAAAGCATCGTTTTCCTAGCACCTACCAGCATATAAGCCTGTCTCACTTTCCACCTGCTTCCTTAAAGATTAGTTTCATGTTATGATCTACCAAAGTAACCCACCTAACACGTCGCTGCAGAGATTGCAGGAGCAGTTTCACATAGCCAACAAAATCCCATCAAAGCCGGAAATTGTTTTCTTTATGTGAGTGGCAAGGCAATTACCGAGCTGAGTGACATGGGTGGAGGAGTGCATTTGCACCAGAAGCTATTGCTACAGCAGAAACTACTGGCAGGAAAGCAGTGACTGACATCCCTTGGCTTATTATTATGGGCCTTGTATAAATGGAGTAGAAGCAATGACTGTTACTGCATTTCTAATCAACGAGGTGTTATGCCAGTAATTAAGTTTCAACTGACTCGCGTCTCCTTTCTAGGCATTAATTGGAGGAAGATATGCAGATTGCTGGTTAATAATAGAACATTTATAGTTCTATAATCACTTTCTTCGTGTTTATCAATTTATTTGATTGCTTGTGTGGCAAATATTTGATCCTGTATGTGTCTATTTAGCCATCAGACTGTTTATAAACATCATTGTTTATTGTGTTAGTGACATCTTAAAGCTCTGCAACTTGCAGAGCCTAATAGCAGCAAGTGTAGAACATTATTTTGCAAAATAGAGCGAGGCCTTTCAAAAAAAACTCCAGATTGTCCAAACCACATATGGATGTCAGAGATGAGAACAGTGTGAGCTGCATGCTGAACCTATTTTAAACTCCCACTCATGATTTCCAAATGCAGTACTCTGTCAGAGAGCAGGCATAGAGAATTTTGGGTGCTACAGCACTCATGTAAATAAAGGCTCCAGAAATCTGTTTTGTCAGGAGTGTTAGTAATTATATTACAGTTTGTGGTGATGCAACTAAAACTGGAACCTAATGTATAGATGCAATTAGATTGTGACTAATTGTAGAACATATTTATGATTTTTAATGCCCAAGGAAGCCAAAAAAATTGGCAAAAGCATTTTCATTGTTTTGTAAAGGGTGATAAAGGGCTCTGTGGGAGGAGAAAATACCCATGTATCACATAGTGGAAGATGTATGCTTTATTCATTGACCCAAAATCCAAATCCAAATGCATGTTCCCATACCTTTCAGCAGGGGCTGTGTACAGGAGAGCAGCTCTGCACCAGCCCAGGTTTCAGTTTGTTCTGCACCCACTCATTTGCAACTGTCTGGAATCTACCATTGCTGCATATGAACAAGTTAACTGTATTATTGAATTGGGAGCCAAGCATCCATTCCCTCTGCCTGGGCTTTGTCAGTATATCAGCTCTCCATAGGTGTAGTCCTGTCCTCAAGAGTTCTCTAAACTGTATCCTATTCCCTCTGTTCTTGTAGACCAAAGATAAAGTATTTGTCCAAAGAGACAGCCAGCCAGTCTTCTTATACAACAAACAGTGTTGTTTGGCTTAGCTAAGCTACTTTCTTGCACCTCCTGAGGAAAGGAAAACTGCTTGGGAACAATCATAACATAGGAGTGTGAACAAAGAATTCAAAAATCCAGATGTAGGTTTTATTTATACTGAAGGGAAATAGTGTTTCTCATAACTAAAGCAGAGTTTAGGTTTATACATGAAGCCTCTAGACAGTTCTTAATTCACAAGGTGACCATCATACCCAGGAGTTAGCTGCTTTGAAGTTTTGTGCCTTTGGGATTGCACAGGATGGTTGAGTGCTGCCCTCCAGACTCTTTATCCAGCAGGAAAAAATGAACTTGCTTAATTGTGATTTTTCCCTTGTTGCATCTTTATACAAATGACTCTCCATAAACTTGCAGCTTTTTTTAATCAGTTTCTGGAAATACTGCTTTGAGAAAACCATCGAGGAGCTCTAGAGATCAAGTAAAAAGCCTTATAAGTGTCTGCTTTTTCCTACTCCCCATTCCTTTGACATTTCAGCAAAACAGATTAATTTTATATTTGAATGGCTGCTGGAATTTGCAGCATTGGGCAAAGTCTGAATATGCCACGTTAAGCAATGGCTTGGGATTGGTCAGAGCAATGCCTTGAAGACCAGCTGCTTGCCAGTAGCTCACAGTGGAATTTACAACCAACGTAAGTGCTTGTGACACCCCTTCTTCCTTTTGGAGGTGCTCAGTGTGGATGGGATGGAAAAGTCTCAGGCAGCTGCTTCTGCACTCACGTGCAACTTTCAGTCTGGGATTGCATGTGGTCACACAGACACGTGTGTTTTGTGCATATATTGCTCCAGGTAAGCACTTGATGGGGGTGGTAAAGAAAGCAGATGTATGGGGGAAATATCTGAACTACAAACAGTGGCTTAGGTTCCCACAGAGAAATGTCTAGGCAGGAAACATTGTCAATATCCTTCAAATACTTGAAAAATACTTGGGGGATGACTTTACTTTTTCAGTCTTGATTGGTTTTTTTTCTTGAACTAAGAAAAATGATGAGACTCTCCAAACTACCTTTGTAAAGGCCTCCCATTATAGCTCACTCCTCTAAATTTGGTTTGAAATTGCTTCTTGCTCTCTAGGAAAATTTGATTTCTCAGTATCCTTACTAGACACAAAGGTTTGAGCTTGTAACTATCTCTCTGATATCACATCCATGCCACAATAAAAATAGTTTCAGTAAAATACAAAAGCTAAAATAATGAAAGATCTATGCACTTTTATAGTGGTTGAATTGTGGAAGAATGAGAAAAAAGCAGAATGTGTTTCTGAATGAATTGATAGGAGGAATGTGCTCTTGGACTTTGGACAGGAATCTTCTCTGCTACAATTCAAATCTCTTTCTTCTGTGATCCCCCATTCTGGACTCCTGTCCTCTGAATGCTTTGGAAGTACAGTCATATTTTTCTTCTTGAGGGTCATCAAGTCCAGTTCTGCAGCTTGTGTTTTCTAGGTCTCTGATTATTTTCCTGACTCTCCTCTGCACTCTTTCCAGTTGAGCTATCGACATCTACACATAGGCAAACCCACAACTGGGATATTTGAAGCTGAAGCTGCTAAGATGCCTTAAGAGACTGGCTGCAAAAAATCTTTAATGAGAATTCTATCTCTGCAGAGGCTTAAGTCGCTGCAGGGGTAAAACTGATGCATTTGTCTAACAGAAGGAGCTACATTTTTCCAGGATCGTCCTACTCAAAAAGATTTCCAAATTAGCATATCTGCAATTAAGCACAGACTTTCATGTAGGTCTTAATGATACTGAATGGTCTTTATAAGGCTTGTTTCAAAATTATCAACATTCCTGTAAGACCATGGAGTCTGCATATGTTTTGGTCTCTAAAGTAATATTCTCAAGGGTAGGAAAGTACTATTATACCCTGGGAGCTGAAGCATCAGCTGCTCTTTTAACTTTAAAGATACCAGTCAGTTTCCAGAATTGTCAGGGAAGGGCACCACTACCTAAAGACAGTTTAGCCTGCTCTCTATTGCATATAAGGAGCCTCGAGGAATTACAGACATAGCTGAGGTATGCCTGTGGTTATCTTAAAGAAAAATCAAGGAAAACGAGGGCCTCAGACTCTGATTGCCTCAATCACACAGAAAATCTCTAGCCCAAGTCACTGGACTTTCTCTCTTCCACTTAATCAAAATGAATTGTGTTATAAGTACTACTACATGGTGGTGCTGCATAAAAAACTATAGAAAATGAAAGGACCATCTACTGCTGGAGGGAAATGAGTGGCTGTTCTGCTGGATATTGCTGGGCCTGTTAACCTCAGTGGAGACCAATGTTTTAGGGGAGAAGAAACTGTTAACATGCTTTCTGGCTAGAAAATTTTCATTATTGTCAAAGGAATTTTCATTATTGTCAAAGGTGCTATACTGAAAGCACTGGGGATTTAAGGCTTTTATTCACTGGACGCAGAATTGCAGCAAATTTAAAGTTAAATAAAGAAATAAACTTTGGCTGGTAAAGCTGGCCATAACTTTTTGAGCCAATAGATCTGAGCATCTTCTCTGGTTTTTCTTCATCCTTGCCATTAGTGGATAACATACAATTTATGTGTCATGGAGCCAGCCCAGCTTACCATATGCTTTAAAAAGTGATTTTTTTCCCACTCCTCTCCCTAGTGCAAGCACAAGCTGCTTGTGCCATGCTCTGGTAGAGGTAGGAAACATTCTCAGGAAATGTATGTGCAAAGACAGAACAGACTGTTGATTAAAATGCCTGTGTTGACTTCAAAATGTTGGCTTGGATATTTCTGGTATCTCCAGAATATGCCAAAACACCTGCACATCCCTCCAGATGCATATGCACTGTAAATATAACTGTGTGATTTCTTTAAAAATAACTAAAAAAAATTATCCTTCCCTTTCTCACATCTTCAAGCTTTCTACTCTCTTCCTGTTTATCTGGACTGCTTTCTTCTGTTCCCTGCCACAGTTTTTTGGTATCATGTAACTTCCTTGCAGTTCAGAAGGGAAAAAAACAAGTATAATTCAAATATTAGCACTTCTGCTGAGACCAGATAATATTTTTGTTGAAACAGCAGCATGGAAAAAATTACCTTTATGATGCAAATCTGTTTTAATACTAGTTTTTACAGAAAATAAGCTTTCTTCTACTGTGAGAAAGACATCACAGTCTCAGAACCAGGGGAGGAAAAAAACCCACCCAGACCTTTGCCCTACTTTGCCTTTTGGTGTGCTGATCTGCAGACACAAACAGATGTGTGAATATGTACCAGTCATTCTTTTTCCAAAAGAAAATCGTGTTTCAGCAGATAATTGTGGTCTTCTGTTGTGTCTCGTTTGGCATGAGCATATTTTCCTGTCACACTCCTTAGGTATCCCAGGTACAGTTTTGATGGATGATGTGTTTTTGGTCTAGACTTCCCCTTTGATTGAAATTGTAATTCTGATTTATACCAGCTGCTAAGCACCACAGAAGTGTAATTTTCTGACTTTGGGTCATCTGAGTAATTGGGAGGGTTTAGTGGTTTACAAGACTAATGCAGGGTATCTGCACAGGCATGAATAGATTTACAGGAAGTGATTTTGTAGACAAGAGTGCATGAAAAAGGTACTACTCATAGACTGGGTTATAAGGGTTTCTTACTCTTTGCCTTGTATCTGAATGTTTCTTATCTTTTTGATGTTTCATCTCTTCAGATCTCTGGACAAAGAGCTGAAATCTCTTGCCATTTCCCTGGAGACTAACTCGCTTTTCATGTACACTGAGGAGTTTCCTTAGGCTGTGGCTTGGCAGAAATCTGCTTTTCAACTTCAACACAGCTATAAATGCCAGGGACTGGGGAGAAGCAAAATATTTCTGAAAAGCAAAGGAGAAAAATTGATTTACCCATTATACTTCTGTCCTCTGGTCATTGCCTGCATGTCTGTGACTGGAAACCACAAAACTGAATCATTTTCCTGATACCAAGGGAAAATGCAGTATCAAAGAGCATTGTTTTGTGCTTTGCTATTGTTACTTTTGTTTATTCTTACACCAGATTGGGATGGAAGGTGCTCAGAAGATTCCCTGCCCATAGCTAAGAATAGAGTCTTAGTTATTGACAGACTAAATTTTGTTGATTCAGAACAGATACATTTCTGTCATTTCAAAGAAGTTTAATCCCTTCTGCAAGAGGCTCTTCCCCAGCCTACTCAGTGTCTTCAAGACCTCTGAGGATGAGGCATCCTTCTTTTTTAGGTCCCATAAGTTAATCAAGGAAACTTGCTCTAACAACTTGTTTTTGTAAAGGTTTTCATTCCTGTTGTTGTGAAATGTACTGTGGCAGTTTCCTCTTTAGTCTGTTTTTCCCTTACATCCCCGAGTTTTGCAAACTCAGTAACTTTTAGAGTATTTACTGTTCTGCCTTGAGAGAAGACACAGATTTCATTCAGCAGAAGTTTAGTGACACCACCACCAAATGACATAGCTGGCAGTTAGTCTTTGTAATACATATTTCTTTTCTCCTGTATGTAAATGCTGATATAACCTTCAGGTTTGGGATAATTTGGGTGTGGGTACTGGTGGGAGTGTGAGGAGGAAGGGGTAGTAGAATCAAAGGGAATGATGTCAGAAGGCATTACTTTCCTTAACTGTGCTTTCAGCTGAAGCTTTTGTCCCAGAGGGGTGTATGACCTTGTGTGTGCTGTTAAACAGCTGCACTGCAGTGAGAGGTGCCAGGTCTGCCTTCCCTGGGATGCACTGGTTGTGCCCTCAGTTCCAAAGTACTGACTTGTCTCTCCTTCCTGCGTGTTCATTACACTGTAACACGAAAATGCCCTCAAGGCATCCTAATCTTTGTCAATATTAAGAGAAAAGAGGAAGGAGAAATTTGGCTCCTCTAAATAGAACTAAGCAGTAAGAGATGTAGATGCTTTCACAGTTTCTGTGTTACTGTTGTCATTCTCTATGTCTAAAATATCTTCCTGTACTTTAAAGAATAGCAGCACCTGGAATATTTTTTCCAGGCAATAGACTTGTAAATCTCCTTTATAATTACTTCACTGTCTTTTCTCTCCTATTTGATTTACCCATGACTTCCTGACAATATTTTTAGCGTGTTCTCGAGCTCACATTTATATCTCTATGTGAATTAACTAATGAAAGTCTGTCATTCAGAATAAATATTTGGTTTAGGCTTACCTTTTCCCATCCTGCCAGTTTTTACAAACAAATGCAGCTTGTGTTTTGTCAGCTAAAGAACATAACTCCAAAAGAAAATACAAGAATGGAAATTAAATTATACCTCCAGGAAAGCCCAGGAACCCAGGACCTACAGATTAGCCAGCAAACACTGCTTCCACCAGCAGGGCTAGTTTTTGGTAAGTGTGCTTGTCTTTGGGAGGCACAGAGAGATGAATCACCATGGAATGGTTTGGGTTGGAAGGGACCTTAAAGATCATCTAATTCCAACCCCTCTAGGTTGGGCAGTGACACCTTCCACTAGACCAGGTGGCTCAGAGCTCCATCCAGCCTGGCCTTGAACACTTCCAGGGATGGGACAGCCACAGCTCTGGGCACTCAGTGCCAGTGCCTTATCACCCTCATAGGGAAGAATTTTTTCCTAATATCCAACCTAAACCTGCCCTCTGCCAGTTTAAAGTCATAACCCCTTGCCCTGTCACTGCAGGTCCTTTTAAATTGTCCTTCCCCATTGTTTCGTAGGCCCCCCCCACCCCTTGGTACTGGGAAGCCACAAGTGGGTCCCCCCTCAGCCTTCTCTTCTCCAGGCTGAACAATCCCAATAGCAGAGGTGCTCCATCCCTCTGGTTAACTCGGTGGCCTCCTTTGGACTCACCAAAGCAGATCCATGTCTTTTTTGTGCTGAAACTTGCTGGCAAGCTGACTTTTTTTCCCTCTGGAGTGAATCCCATGCTGCTCACTATTGCTGGGTCCTCCACATTCCCACTAGCCTTAGTGGTGTGCCCATGTTCAAGAAGAGATTCAGCTGAGTGAAAAAAAATTCTGGGGTGCACATCAACTCTAAATCTTATGCATTGAAATACCTTCTGCAGAATGAGACATAAAGGAGGGCAGATTTTCACCTCTATGATTACACTAGATGTAGTTTATAAACTGTGATGTGAACTGTAACAACAAAAAAACACTGAATGGAGCTGAAACATATGAAAGACCTTATCTTATCACATTAAGCAAATGGTGAAGTGCAAAAGCGTTATGTAGTGCCTGGTTTGTCACTAAAGGATATCCCAAGGACAAGTAATGGCTCTCCTTTGTTTTTCATTCCTTCTCTGATCCCTCATTCCCACTAGGAGTTGAAGAGTCTGAATTAACTCTTCACAAGCCTGTTGTTCTTGCCTGGATAAAAGAAAGTGGCTAGGCAGTCAGCAGTCAGGTGGGGAAGGAATGACCTCTGCTCCCCTTTGGAACAGAGATCCTTGATGATGTACATCAACTTTCAAGTCTCTTTTGAGTTTTTTTTTCCCCTGCAGGACTTTGAATAGTTTCATGTTGATGGGATTTTTTTTACCTCTCAAGTCCTTGAGCTTGCAACTCACCTATCTGAACAATCTTACTTTTGCCTACAATTTTACTTTTCTTACCTTGGACAAGTCTACTTGATTTGTTTTTCACAGCTCATTCTCACAATTTAGCAATTTTCTCAGAAGATGGAGTCAAGGTTACACTGTTGTGCTGTATCAGCTGGCCTTGGATTACACACAGTTGAACCCCTGAGATTACTGCTAGCAAAATGAAGACAAGTTAATTCAGCTTACTTCTAGTAAAAAACCCAAATGGTTTGGGATGAGGAATTAGAGTGCTTGTTTCTTCCCTAGTCATGTAGCATCAAAATTCTAGTCTGAGTAAATCTAGGTAATTTGAAGAAGCATCTTTTTACTAATTAGTCCTGAAAAGCAAAAATAGGTCTGGGGTAATTGCTGTCTGATCCTTGATCTAGTGCCTGTTGGTGATGCTTGAAAAAGATTCTTGCCTTGCTCAGAGCTGAGGGGGGTGCATGGAGTGGGACACAGAAGTGATGATCACAGAGTCACGAGGATCCCACTGCCATGCTTGTTTTCTCTAGAAACAGTATCTGTTTAAAGAAATGAAAGGGGATATGCTATTCTTTTTAATTCTCAAGCTGTTTGGTGAGTCTAGGCTAAGATACAGAGGGACCTGCAGCAATGTTTAGGCACAGACATCCTCAGATTAATTTACAGAATGTAGCTAATTACAATGACAGCTTTCTTGCTTGCTTTTTTTCCTGTAGCTTCTGTTTGCAGTTGTCTATGGCTAATAAAACTGTCAATTTTCTTTTACTTCAGTAAAAGGTCACCCCCTCACAACAGCCCTGTGCCTCCTAACAGCTACTGCCTTTATTAATATTTAAAACGTACACAGTGATATTTCCAAAAGGTCAGACTTTTAAAAGACATAAAATGTCATCCCTAATTCTTCTCCCTCCCAGCCTATTTCTCTGCCTCCTCTTCCCCATCCACCATTCACATGTTCCATTTTAGGTACAGTATTTAGCATGGCTTGTGTTAAATCACATAAACATCAAGTGTTTCCCTCTTGCAGTACAACAGAGAGGCAAAGGATAAATTTGTCACTGATTCATAGTCCAACAATTTGTGTACGTGGATTCCAATTCTGGCTGGAGCATAGATCCCCCTGAGTTGAATGAGTCATTTGTTCTGTCAGTTCCTGATTTAAGAATGCATTTGAGCCAGTACCTACCTTCAGGCAGGTAGGGTCAAGAGGGTATCAAGGCTTCAGCTGTGAATAAGAGCTTTAACTTTTTCCTCCCTGAGGCTTCTCTTCTTCCTGTCTAACAGGCAGTCTACAAAATGGAGAAAATAATACTTCCTATCCTCAGCTCTCTCTAGATGGCAATCTCTCTATCCAGGGTCAGTTTTTCCAAGTATATTTATCTAAACAGCAGCCTGCTCTGCCTGAAAGAGGATTGGGAAGGGAAAGCATGAACTTTGTCTATTGGCCAGGTCAGAAAATGGTCAATTTTCCCATAAGAAATATGATTATTAGGGCCTCAGAAGGTAATTTGTTGCATCATCTGCCCAGAGATAAGATTAAAAATGGATCTGGCAGAATCTTGATCATGCTGCTACTTTTTAAATTTCTCCAAGGGCAAAGATTGCCTGTTTTGTGGTGAATCTTGGATTCTTCACTCATATTGCCTGATAGATAAGCAATACTCAGGCTCACAGGAGCCCTGGTGACTTGAGTTACCAGATTCCTTCTGAAGTCCTTTCACAGAAGTCTGAACTGCAACTGGATGATCCTAATTAGACAGTGATCCCTATTTTTTGGTGAAGGTTCTGCTGGCACAATCTTTCATCTTCTAGACTGTGACATCCACCTGAAAGCACTTAACAAAATTCATCTTCAGAACAAGATGAAATATTGAGGAGCAAGCTCTTGTTTGGTGTTTAGTTCCTCTGCTCTTTTCCACAAGTTATGATTGCATGTGAAGATGTTTCAAGAGCTGATCCCTGACCAGTTGCATCACATTTACCTCATCTCTGTTCCTCATTCTATCACATCCACCTTTTTTGTAATGAGGTTTTTTTGTATAGCTGATTATTTTGTCATAATTAACAGTGCCCTGGATCAGACAATCCAAAAATAGAAGTGAAAGGCTGCTAATACAATCATCAGTCTCTGATAATAAATTATCCAGTCAGTGCAGGTACTGGGGAAAAATGTCCAATGAATAGAGTTCAAGCACAAGGAGTAGCAGCTGCTGTTCCTTAATGCCCATGACTGATTGATTGATTGTTATTCAAGTCCTTCTTTCAAAGAATATGGTTAATTTTTCATGACAGTATGAGAAAAGTACTTTCTATGCTAAAAAGGACTAATGGCTAGTATCCATCAGCCTAATTTTCTATAAGATAATTTTAAGTCCAGCTGAGAGTCAGAAATGAGATTTTGTAGGCCTGCAATTTGGAGTTTGTTTGTTTATTTGTTTTAAGGGATTAAGGTGATAAAGAATAAGTGCATTGGTTATGATAGAGTAGTTTAGGTAAAAAACATTATTTCCTGCTGTGCTTTGTACCTAACTTTGAAGCCTGTAAAAATGCACAGGCAGCATGGCTGGGTTAAACATACTGCATTCTAACTAGTTTGATAGCCTCAAAGTTAGTTGTTCCTCTGGAATACTGATTTCCTTAAGGAGGGGAAAAGCTGTTGAGGTGAAGGACAGGCCACCCACCTTGTGTGTAATATCAGATCAGTGCACTTGGTGATCACGAGTTAAGAGTCTTGGATCAATAACCCCTTCAGGTGAAGGAGATTCAAACTTACATCTCTTGTTTCCCAAGGGTATGTCCCACTTCAGGTCATAACCAAGTGGTCAGAGACAGATGTAGAGATGGAAGGGCTTGGAGTAAACACAGCATCGCTCTCCCAAAATCTGAGTGCAGTGCAGTAAATGCTGCTTAAAAGAGAGAAAGAGCTGGCAGGAGCCATTAAGTGCAAAAAGGATCTGTGGGCCCCTGTCCAGCACGTGTCTTCTTCAGTCTACATCTAAGGATAGCAGGCTTGGGGTGTAGGGAGAAAAATGTCATTGAATTGTACACACTCTTTTTCAGTTTATTAGATGGCTTAGGCAGCTACCAGCAAGCCCTTCTTCCTCCACTGTACTGACTTATTAATCCATTTTTAGGTGTTAAAGTCTTACTGTGATTTTTTACAGGGTCATTAGACACCTAGCTTGAATCCTGAGTTTTCCTGTGTGTCTGTCACCTGAGCCAGAGCCAAAGAACTTATGCAGTAGTTCTGGCACTTCAGCTGTGGGTAGGTGTGGTGCAGGTCTACTTTGGAAGCAATACAAAAAATTATTGATTGTGATCTAGGGTATTAGGAAGCCTAATTGCTCAATTGCTTAGCAATTGGAAGTTCTGGAGCTTTGAAAATTATTTTGTGTTATCTTCAATAATTAATTATTAACAGCATAATGGGTGAGAAGAAATGCTTTGTCTATGTGGGTTTTGGCCTAACAGTACTTGGGAGCAAGTGTTAGGGAACTGTTCTTAGTATTCCTTAGGGATGTTATAAATAGCAGTGTGAGAACTTCAGGCCCTAAAGCCTTCAAAAGAAGGAAGGGATGAATAGTGAGTAATGAGCACAGCTGGAACAGGACTGTTTGAAATCAGGAGCACAGTGATGTTTGATTGTGATTTTGGGGAATGTAATCTACTATTTGTGAGCTTAGCAATTTTAACTCCCTTGGGTTTTATAGCTCTACTGATTTATCTTTAACTACTTTGCTAGTAGTACAGTTGAAAATATATCTGTAGTGATATGTTCCTAATGAAAGCATAAATAGCTGAGTGAATGTGGCTGGCATGTTCCAGGCAGCAGGAGTTTCTGAGCCTGGTGGAAGGTGGCAGTGACTAGAACAAAGCAAATTAATGATTAGAGTTATTTTTGATCAGAACTTCTTAAAGGGCCTAATCTGGCAACAGCATTGCTTTTGACAAATGTAATTGTTATCGAACTGGTCTCTATTTTAGGGAAGAAAGCAAGGAAAGAAGAGTACATAAATAGTCTGAATAGCCTATGCTTTATATTTTGTTTCTAAATAATGCATAAGTTTATTTTATCTTTTTCAAACTAGCTTTTTCAAATACTTTCTTTAACACAGTAAGGAGTTTAGAATTGTAATGAAGTGCTCCGTTTAGAACTAATATTTATTTAAATGTAATTTTGCAAATTTTACTTTTGCTTATCACTGGAACAGTTTTTGCTTTGTGTTAGGTAAATGGGCTTTTGTCTGTCCTTCTGTGCTCAGTAAGCTGAAGTGTGTTTTGACAAATCTGTTAATTCTTCATTACAAAACTCTACCCATCAAAGCCCAGACATAGGTAGGCTTATCAATCGGTACTGCAAAACTGTTCAGGATTAACAATTAACTGATTAATTCTGTAATCACTGCACCGTGGAGGTGACAAACATATTCATGATGCATCCCAGCCTGATCCAGAGTTACAACTCAGCTTTCCTTTGTCCCAGCTAAATACCGTTTACATTAATGTAGAAGGCCTTTGAGTTTAGCCTGTCTTTCTATTTACACCATCAACTGTGCTAAAGGCTCACTGGAGCCTTAGTCAGTGACAGCTTCAGTGTAAGTTATCTCTGTGCACATGCACAGACTCGATCTTCTTAATCTTCAGGGGGTCTTTAATTCATAATGTATGGGGCAGTAGACTAATGAATACTACCAGAAAAACAGGCAACTGCTTCCTTTTCAATTCGTGGAAGAGTAGTATCTGTGTAGGCATCATTTTCTTACTCGGGTTTTTTCATCCTCATACTGCTGCTTCTAAACAAACACACAGCTCACAACAAAATTGCTCCATCTTTCAGTTAAATCTGCCAAGTAAAGATGCACCTTAAGCAATGTGATTTTCATGTGCAGAAACAAAGTTAAGTGAAAGCTAAGGCCACCTGTCTGAATAGAATACCTGAGCCCATTTTACCTGTGGAGAGGTTTGGTCCTGCCTTTACTGTAGACCTCAATAATGGATTTACTTTTCTGCCTGCAAAGTGAATTTATCTTGCAGCTACTCTCATTGTTATATAATCAAAATTAATGAAAGCAAATATAATTACTGCAGGGCTCCAACAAAGAATGGGCATACTCTTCCCCCTTTTCCACTTTACTCTTGCACTCACTCATATTTATTAAAGATAAACAGAACTCTTGTCAGCAGAAGCAGTTTTCTTATGTGATTAGGAAAAAAGAGGGATCTAAGATAAGCAGACCTGAATCAACAGAATTGGAAGGTTACTGAAAGCATATGTGCTACTGGTTTTGAAAGCTAAGTTAAATTTTATTTTTTCCAGTCCATTTCACTTGGTGTCTCTTTTCTTTGGAGATTATTACTGAAAGGAGTCACTTCACTGTCCTATGTCCTTGTTTTCTACTCAGCCATATTCCTTATAGGAAACTGAACAGCTGAGGGCAGAATGTGGGGGAGAATGATCAAACTGTGGTGTGGTGATCAAGGGCTGAGGAAACAGCACTTTGGCAAGGAAGGAAGCAAAGCCAGAGAATGCTTTTGCAGGGCTCATCCCCTCCCTGGCTTCCAAAAGTTTGCGTCATTATTGCTAACTTGTAATAACCTGACTGAAGCCAATTTGAAGATTTCTCTGGAGAAAAATTCCCTCCCTGCTCTAGTGAAACCTTCTGTGCTGTAAAGGCTGTCAGAGGAAGGAGCTTGCCCCTGTTGGATAAGTGATGTACCACAAACTCCAGTAACACTGGAAAGTTTACAAAGGGAAAACCAGAGTGAGAGGACTTTGAAGACTGCTCATCTAAACAGCAAATACTTGTGCTTTGATTCCCTTTGCATTGCTTGCTTGAAAACCACTCTAACTGAAAAATATCTAAAATAATGATCAGATATATAAGGTTTTGGGTTGTTTTTTTGGATTTTTTTTTTACATTTGGGGCTTTTTACTTTTTCCTATATTTCCAGATCTTCAAGGTGCTGCAAACTTGTGGATGATGATGAATTGTGGTTGTATTTATGTAGCTAAACTGGCAGGTCTCTAGGATTAATTCTGTTACCCTGAAATTGAGTACTTGAGCTGGTAGAGCCTCAGTGTGATCCTATAGAGCTCAAAAGATATTTGACCAAATTTATGAGATATTACTGTGGCATTTCTTCCATTTATAGTACCTTGATTTAGTTATTAACCAATGTTTCATTTTCAATGATTAAATCTAAATTTTATTGGCAAGAATTACAATGCAGTTGCTAGATTGGGCTGCACTTCATAATAAAGGTAATTACTTCCTGTTACAGTATAATTCTGATTCTCTTATATATTTTGCATTTCCTAGTACAGATATGTTTTGACTCCTATCAGCATCTTCTATCTTAATGCTGTTCTGCCTCACATTTTTTTATTTCATGTATTTGTTATGCTCAACAATTTAGTTGTGTGTCTGTAGTGTTGCCACAGGTTCCCAGATTTACTTTATTATCCCTTGATATATCAGTATACTTACTTTCCTGGAAGGAGTTCAGCTCTGCTCCCTAGTGTATAATAGAAAATCACTGTGAAAGAATGACATTTTAGTGAAACTTAGCCTGTCTGTACATACCAAAGAGGATAACAAGAATCCACCAGCTACTCTGCTCCCTTTAGCTTCAAAACCAGTTTACTTTCTTTCTCTTAAATATGATCAGCTTGCATACACGTGCTCTTGAATGATGGAATCTGGAGCACAGATCAGTCTCCCACTGTCATTTATCACAGATTCCTGTTTCGGGTCAACTAAAAATTTCTTCTAATAGCCACTAGGTAAACAGAGAGCTAGAATGAGGACAATAAATGGGATCCCAAATTGCATCTGACACTGGTCATTGCAGGCCAGAGTCTATAAAAGTGGGTTCTTGAACAATTTTCTGTCTAGAGACTGAGCTGCTCTCAGCCTATCCACTGATCCCTTGCTGATCTCTATTATTCCAGCAGCTCAGAGTTAATGTTTCAGCAGTTGTGAAGGGAACAATCTCTGTTGGTTCCATAAACAATCCAAACGAGGGAAGAAGCTCAGAACCAAATATATCCTTGGAAAGAGATATAAATAATGAACAACATTACGGGTAAACAAGTACGGATCTTTTTGCTTTTTAGGTTTGTGTTAATAATCTATAATGGCAGCAGAGCCCATATGAATAGATTATAAACTTCAGGTGAAATATCATGACATGACATTAAGGATTAATTTTTCATTCTGAAAAGATAGTAAGCTTCTAGATGCTTGATGGAATTCAGATAATGTCACTTTGAGTTCTGTCACAGCCTTAAAATGTTGCTACCTCTACTTCACACTCTTCCTTTCCTGCATTGCCCACCTGACTTCCCTAAACTTTTTGTGAAAACCTGTAGATTTTAGTTTAGTCATAGTGTTGAAAGCTGGAAGAAAAGAATTTGTTCTGTCTCAAACTTCACAGTGCTTTGCATTTTTAAGAGAACTAAAAATTAAACAGGGAAATTGCTATCTATTTGAGGGTGACTAAGCCAATTTATCTAAAAAAAGAGCTACTGAAATTTTAAATTATAAGAATTTAAATTATATATTTCAAAATGTTACAAGTCATAATACTGAAAAAGGGGGGTTTTGTTACTTTTTTTTTAACTTTCCTACTCATGTTAAGTAGAAATAGCAAGGTGCTTTAGATTCCCCAAAACTCTTTTCCCCCAATATTAAGAAACTCCAAATCATTATTCTCATTAAAAAAAAAAAAAAAAAAAAAATCCACCTTCTTATTGTTATCCAGTGCCACAATCCACCTTACATGGTTCACTCTGCTACTGGTAGGTTACAAGTAATTGAGTTTTGTGTGGTTGGGACCTTTGACAAGTGAGAGCTTGGTGGGTGTTCTTTCTCCTTTTCTTTTTATTTTCCAGTTAGGCATTTTTAATTGTTTATCCAAATGTAGTTCTCAGCAAAGTAGTGGATGCTGGAAACTGGCAAAATTGAAATGTGTTGTTTCATTATCTGTGTGTACCTCTGGTAGGGCACTCACAGGCTGACCTATGAAAACTTTTTCTTCTACCCTGACCTTTTCCAAACAGATGATGTTGGCACACATAAATAGCAAACTGTGCAGATGGGCTTGGTTTTTTCTGAATAGACTGAGAGCAACAAGTCTGGTGAGTGGTACCTTAAATTTTGATTTGAAACTGAATCCCCAGGAGTGGGAAGGTTATTTCACTGCTTCAAACCCACTGAAATGCCAGCTTCCTCAAGAAGATTAATTTGATGGAGGAAAAAAAAAAATCAAGAGTCTGCTATTATAACTTGAAGATTGAACTGAGACAGGCCTTGTCATCTGTAGCTGGCTAGGTTTCTTTCACGTTTGAATTTCACTCCTTGAAAATGCTGAATTAGCCCATCTGTTCACATTTAATTTTCCCTTTCTGCTGGGACTTGAGTTGGTCTTCTTGTGTGTCACTCAGGCACATTTCCAAAGTGCCTACATGTAAAGTACTCATTGCTTTCTCCTGAAACAGTAAAAATGATGCCTGCTCTCCTTAGCTAACAGCAGCCTCCTAGGATATTCTGTGGTACAGGGAACATCTGTCCCTGGAATGTGTGCATGCTTCATCTGTACAATGCCTTTAGTGGTGTTAAATGAACTTTTTCCCAAAGAATTTTCTGTAAACTCTTTCCTGGGCGGTGTTGCTACCCCACATTTTTTTAGTTACACTGAAAATATTCAAACTTTGTGTAATATTTCCTTCAAATGAAGAGCAATAAGGATAATCAAATGGAGCTGGTATGCACCTTAAATTAGGAGAAATTTTAAGCAGCTTACAGAGGATTGGATGAACCATGAAAAACCCAAACCAACCAAACAAAAACAAGCAAAGCAACAAAAAGCCCCCAAGCATTTTACAAGGATGATTTACATTATTTTGAATTTATACCTACAAGAATCAATATCTCACAGAGTGTTTATTTGAAATTCTCTTAATCTGCTCGCTCATTATGTGTATTTTAGGACTGAGATATTTAGCAGTCATGACCAATAATCTGAGGTTATCTCACCACATCCTGTGATTGTAGCTGTTAATTTTCCAGAAAATATGGTCTATATGAGGAATATGAAAACATATGTGATATTCATTATACTTTGTTTTTGCAGCCCCAAAATCAGGAGCTAGTTTAAACTGATTTACATGGAGAGGTAAACACTCCTAGAGAATGATGCCCTCTACCCTACTGTAGGATAAAATCCCTCCTGGAAGTGTTCACCTCTGTAAATGTAGAGAAAAGGGTCCTTAGAAGATCAGGTTGTGCTTGACCATGAGCATAATCAAATACAATAAAACTCAATCCTTTTTTCCCCTAATACTCATAATAAGCGTTCAAGTCAAGGGTTAAAACTGAGTTTTTTCATCTAGCTGCTGTCAGAGTCATTATAGGAAACAGAGGTTTTGGCCAGGATGTTTTTTATTGCAAGTTAAATACACACTGATTCTCTGCACTGCAATTAGAGCAGTTAGCTGGAGGTTGGCTTTAGCCCCTTTCTCAAGTTAAAGTCAACTTTTCTTGCCAAGAAAAAAAGTCAAGAGCTTGTCATGCATGTAAACATAAAAATGAACATTTGCAGTACCTGTAGTCTCAAAATCCTACTTATATAGCATTCCTTGTTTTTACAAGGAATAATTCAATACTTTGCAAAACAATACAAGAAACCAATAGAAACACAGAAAAATATTTCACCAAAACGGGTTCTATTAGCTTCAGCTACATGAGTAGTAACAGAGTTTAAAATCAGTATGTAAGAACTACCTCTGTTCCTGGAAGTTGTTTCAAGCTGTGGGTTAAGAAGTCACTGCTGCTGGGACATAACACTGTCAGGCACTGAACTTTTCCAGCTGCCACTTCAAAATTTCTTCTGTGAACATGATACTCTCCATAGTGATGGCCAAGAAATTTCAGCAACAACCTGTTTCACAGTTCTTGGAAAGAGCATACATTTGGTGGCAGAGAGACACAGCACAGACAGGTTCTTTAAATCATAGGCTAATACTTTATAGCATTAAAAAATAGAAATCAAATTACTTGAATAGCTCAATTACCCATGAAACTGCTGCAGACTAAATGTTGCTCTCCACTGTTTTGATGCTTCTGCTTGACAAGAGCAGTAAGTCCCCAAAGTCACATGTAGTAAAACAGGTGTCATGCAACAGGTGACACATATTCTGTATATCTTAGTGCTCTGAAAGAGGTGCATGAGCACATGGATGTGAGGGAGACCTGAGTGTTCAAATGTTATAGGTGTGCACATAGGCTGATGCACCCCTTAGCATATACTTTGCTTCCAGGAGAGAGCAATCAGAATTTGTGCACATGAAAAGCAACAGGTAAAAGTGCATAATTTATTTAGCTTCGTATGCTGATAACTTCTAATTTCTTTTATATTTTATTCTATCCTCACTGTGCTCTGCACTCCCTACAAAATTCAGCTTAATGTTCCTTCTAGCCAGAAAATGGGTATTTGGCAGAGATTGCAGGAAAGCAGTCTGGCAATTGCATAATTACTTAAATCATCAAATAGTTTCAATTCCTGTCATTATTATGGGCTCTTTCTTTCAATGGGTGGGAACATGAACCTATCCCTTCCTTGCAAGCACTGCCTCTCCTTGAGAGTAGTATTTTATTCTACAAAGCTGACATTTGGCTATGCAGCACAGTGGAAATTCATGTAACCAGAAATAAGTTATCCTTTCCACTACCTGCCTCTCTGTGCTGGTTAACTATGGTGCTGCTGGTTTTATGGAAGTGGAATTTAATGGCTTTGAAGACAGTTGCTGTGCCCAGTGCCTCTTCCCAGCTAAAGGTGGGGTGACCTGGGCTGCTTCTTAGGGTCACCCAGTCAAGCAGCACCAGCAACTGTCTGGGCTGCTTTTCCCCAAAGCTGATTCTGGCTGTGGTCTGGTTCTGGTAAACCCCCAAGCCTTTTGGAGCCCCAACTAAATTCCCAGGTCCTAACTTGGCTTCAAGGGGTGCCTCAGTTATGGAATAAGAACTACTTATGCTCTATACTTGCAGCCTATGGATTCCTCTCCTTCAGCAGTGTGTGCTCCTGGTCCCCCACCAACTGCAGTGTATCTAGCACAGCCTATTTGCAAGCAAGGACTCCTAACACTTTGGTTGGGAATTCTACCCCGCTGCTCTCTGCCTTGCTGGATTGACTCAGTGTCTTGTGTGGCAACTGCTGAACTGCTTTGCATCCCCACCTGGTATAGGGAGAGAGTGAGAAAAGCAGTGTCCAGTACCTTTGGAAGGGATCTGTGAGCTGCAGCACCTGAGCCCAGCAGCAGCAGGAGGGGGCAGGAATGAGTACCTCAGGCTTAAGATGTCTCCACTTGCAAATGACCAAGGCCAAGTGTTGTCACAGTCCTGCCTTGTCTTCCTTGGGCTGCTTCCAGCCTCCTTTCAGAACTCGATTTCACCTGACCCCTTTGGTCCTAGAGTATTTAGGCCATATGCTTCTCTAGGGATGTGTAGCTTCTCTGTGGATAACTCTGTACCCTCTGTCACCTGCATGCCTTACATCCAGTCTCTCCAGGAGCAAGTAGACAGCTTCAGTAAGCCAGAACTGACTCACATTTGAGCAGAAGTTCTTCCACACTTCAGGATAAGTGTGGATTGAGAACTCTGTGTGTGTGTATACTCTGGCACAGAGTTATTCTGCTGTCACATATGCTTCCATGACAGTGTGACAAGGCATGTATGTTGTTCACTAGGTTAACAAAATAAGCCTGGGTACTCTGTTCACTTAAATAACTGCACCTTTAACTTATCCATGAAAAGTTTCACTAGCTCATATCTTATTGCATCCTGGATATCAATATAATACCAGTTCCTGTGATGGGGAATTATCTACCTCCACACCACTTTGTTCCTGGTAATTAGAATGACCTCTTGTCAGAGAAAATGCTTTTTTTTCTGTGCTCAGGCGCATCCTCGAAGTCTGGGGACTGTCATCCAGGTTCCCAGAGCTGTGCTGTCAGGAGGCTCTGTGGTGTGCAGCCTCCTGTACAGCCTGGCTGCATGCTGGCACTGAGCCAACACCTCCCAGAACTGACAGCCATAGTAGAAGATGATGTATTATGCCTACTAATTTCTGTATTACTGCACAGCAGTTTACCTGTTTAAATTCTTCTATGGGATTGGGGATTGCCATGGATTTCAAACATCTGTTCCCAACCATTGACACTTTCAGAAGGTAATAAAGCTGGCTGCAAATTGGCCATTGAATAGCAGGAGGAAAACAAGTAGAAAATCAGCTGTCACTGTTGCACAGAAGGTAGCCCAGCATCATCTGCCTTTAGTGTGAAGTAACAGAAGTTTGGTTTCCTCCCTCTTTCTAATGAGTTTGAATTTCTAAACTCCTCATGGGAGTCATAAATTGTAAATTGAATTTGAACTTCTTAACTCCAGATCTCCAAAGTATGTGAAGCAGAGAAGAAATTTTTAGGCATATACAATTTCTCTTTCCTGGCACAAAGCACTATTGAATAAGCTATGAATAGGAAGCAGAAACATTTTGCTTTTCAAACCAGACAAGTACTTACTATCTGGGCTTTAGCTGCTTATTGCTTCCCAATTCCACTGCCGTGGACAAAATGGGTCATTAGGTTTCTTTCTGCATTTTTTCCTTCTTTCTCCTGGGAAACTTTTTATTTTTCATTCTGCCTTTTTACTCTTTTTACTTACATGACACTAAACAAAGATGTTTGTGCCTTTTCTTCTCTCTATAGCACTGAGGAGAGATGCATTTTGTGTACCTTTTTATGTATTTTGAATAGACCCTCTCCTGCTCATATAAATTGCAAAAGTGTTTTGTTGTAGCTTCTGACAACCTCATTAGTTTGGTACCAGAGGCAATTCATTACAAACCTCACAAGAAAAGCAGCCCAGATATCCCTGTGTTGGTGCACCACTGAGAGCCAAAGTAAATGGGGAGAAACTAATCTCCTTGGTTTTGGGGTTTGGTTGGGGTTTTTTTTTTAGTAAGAATTAATGAGATAATGGAAAAGGTTATATAAGGATTTGAAGAACATATGCATCTTCTGTTCATCCTAGTTCTGTATGTTAATTTTAGCTGAATCAGTGCATCCAGTCCTTGAAGACTGCAGGATCTTGTGGCCTGTGAGAACAATATTTCACTACACATGCCAGTTTTCTTTGTGAATTCTTTCTGTGAGGAAAAAAAAAAAATGAAGCAAAGGCCTGAGCTATGCCTTTTAACAGTGCTGCTGTTTCAAAAGCCAGTTCTTGAGGAAGGCTTGTTGGTAGGATGAATGGGAGTTTAGAAAACAAGCATGTGCTAATCAAATGGGAGCATGAGGTGGGTAACAGCCTATTTTTACCAGAAATTGGAAGCAAAACATCCAGTTAGGATTTACTGGAATATTTAACGAGGGATAAATTCCTTACTGCTGTGCTAACCTGTTTGTATCCCAGTACGTGGTCTGACACATTTTCTGACAATCTAGCCTAACACTTGCAGTATGTTTGCAGGGACATGAGGGAGAAGGTTACAAAGGCAAATTTTATTCTTCTAAAGGTTACGTGCCCAAGGCAGTTTCTCCATCACTGCAGAAAGAGGCTCCAAATTCTCTCAGTAAGGTTCTGTACAGAATAATGCAGGACAAGCATCTTCTTCCCTCTCTTCTCTCCCCCTTCCACCCACCCTGGCACAATAGATGAAGTTTAAAGAGATTAACCTTCTTAGTCTAAAGCAGAGCATGGCAAACAGTTCCCAGAACATTGAAGTGACAGAATTTGGAAAAAGACATTAAATCTTCATAACTAATTATGAAAAAGGTGAGCTGATAATAAAGGCTTCATGCTTGTGACTCTGAAGACTGCCTTCAACCCTAATGGGAAAGATAATATGCAGAAGCTAATTTTGTGGGTCTATTTCCAAAAAAAAACCGAAAAGAGCACTCATTAGTTTTGCTGGTAATCTGTCAAACCACAACTGGAGTGAAATCATTATTTCATGTAGGCCATCAAATAGTTTTCTCCACATTAATTCTCAGCCACCAGTGACGCTGCTTACATCTGAATCACTGACCTGGAAAAGCTCTGAAAGTTGCTGCCAATTCCCCAGAGCCATCCAGATTCCCAGTGAGAGACAATCGTATGGGAGACCAATTAAAATAGCATCTGTGAATTAAATAAATCTATAAAAAGCATCTATTTTTTTCTCTGCAATGTGCATGGAAATTAGCAGAGTATTTTTAAATAAATGCCTGATGAACAAATAAGCTTTCCTCTGGGGAGGAGGGGAGTAGATAAATTTCTTCCTGTATGAGCTTGGAATAATGAAAGAGTAAATGATTAAGTGTTGAAGGTTCCACTTGGTATATTTTGGGATTTTTATGGTTAAGATTCGTTTCAACTTTTTTCCATAGTAAAAAAATAAAAATATTCTGAATGTCTGAAGAATTGAACTGACTTTTAAAAATGGCCCCATTAAATACTTTTGGTATAATTTTTTGTGTTTTCCACTTCAATTCGGAGAATCCAAATTCTCTCTCTTTTGAGGAAAAAAATTCCTGTTTCCCCACACACAGCACTAGAGATCTTGTCATTACTTCTAGTCAAAAGAATGATGAATGGTATCATTACTCTTTGATAGTAGTTTAGGATGGATTAACCTGCAGTACTAAATCAAAATTGTTCAGACACCTTCAGATATATAGATTATTTCTTTCTTTTTCTTGTGGTGATGCCTTTTGATTGTTCCTTAGACTATGAGACCTTTCCTAGTTTTCATGTAGACTCATAAATACATGGGTTTGATAATTTAGCATAATTTTACTGCTGCTGTATTTTATCATTGCTAGCCTTGGGTTTTATAGATTTGATCAACTGCTATCCAGAGCTAGGTTTTAAGTAGTTTCCACCCAAAATTGATTGGCACAGGAAAAAAAAGGGAGCTTTGACAGAAAAACTGAGCCTGTTCATACTCAAATTTGTTTTCAAACTAAAATAGGCCTAGTTTCACATAATTAAGTTGTACAATTCGACTTTATATCTCGTAGCTCATATCAATAATCATACAGGAGCAGCAAATGCTCGGTGTATCAAAGAATAAGCTTTGAGCATTCTGATGCAGAACTGCAGGCATGGAAATGGACAGTTTGTAGTGATTGGCAAGGCAGTTGGTGACACAGGTGTTTCTGAAGCTCCTGCCTCTCTGTAGTTATTTGTCTTGCAACAGGCATTTGCCAATAAATCCATTTTGATGGTGATCCTCACGACCTCTAATTTTCTTCCCTGCTCTCTTGCCATTTGCCAAAGATGCTTGGCCACTGCTTGCCAAGAAAGAAGAACGCCCCACAGTATGGTGATGTGTGTTATGCACCTCGAGCTAAGGCCCAGGCAGGTCTGTAGCAGATTGTCCTGCTGCTTTTGGGGACCTCCAGAGCCTGCTGTGTGACAGGTTTTCTAAAAGTTTGTCAGTGAACAGATTTGCCACCCACAAAAGTACAGGCTGCTTCACGCATGTCAGGTTACTTAATGTCAGATTTTTTGCTAGACAAGATGAAGGATAAATTAATAGGTTTACCTTTAAAGCATAGCTTTGCAAATGTGGAAAACGTTATTTTTAAAACAACATGCATGTTTCTTTAATGTAAGATTGCATCTGCTCTAGACATTCTTGTGCTTTAATCAGATTATTGAACTCTACAAACTTGGAAAGTTCCAAGACGTGGCACAGGCAACCTGTCCGTAATTTCAAGATTTTCAAGCTATTCTTTAACTAACTCTTCTTCCCCCTTATTAAATACTGGTTCTTGGAGTATTGTTCTCCAGAAAATATCATTCAACCTTGTAGATAAGAACTGTACTTAGACTATCATGTGGCCATTAATCTGCTGATGCTTTTCCTTTTGGCAAAATGTAACTGTATCTCTGTTCTTTGCTGTCACATCCCAGTCTCTTTGCTTCCATCAAGCTCTTTATGGCACTCTCTAACGAGTTCTTAACTTTAACAGACACTGGGTCTTTTTCATGCATCAGAGCCCAAAAACTTGGCACCTGTTTAGGTACTGAACTGCACTCTTGGAAAGCTCTGCTCAAGTGGAGCACGCTGAGCTGCTTAGAGCCTGGCACTGCCATGGTGCTCTCGGGAGGGATGTGTTGGACTCCAAAGGTTGGCAGTGTAGACAGGGAGCTGCTCTGTTACTCTCGTGGACCTGCACGTGCAGACTTGTCACCTTCTGTGTGACAAATTGCATCTCTCTCATTCCGTCCACCTTGGATGGAGTTATCCATGAAAGGCACAAAAATTTTATGCCTTTCTGGGAGAAGATTACAGTACGCCTGATGCAGTTGGGGTTAAACATGAAAGCAAAATTGTAGTAGAAGCTCTTTGCTTTCTTGCCCTAAATCACTACAACCCTGTGTCTGCAGTGAGCTCTGGAGCAGGCTCTGTATTGTTGTCCTTTTGTATTTGTACATAGAGAATGCTAGTATCAGCTTCTTGGTTATTCTTATTTTTTTCCCACAAGTTGCAGAGAACTGGAAAAGTGCCAGTGCTTGCTACCAAACAGTAACATGTTTAACCAGTTTCTATTTGAACAGATTATATCTCTGGAGTTTATTTGCTTTTTGCAGACATATTCTCAATTCTTCCCAGGTCTTCTTAGCTACCATTTCTGAAACAGGAAAAAAAAAGAAACACATTTTGATTACAGCTATTGATCTTATGCTTTAATCTTTGCTGCTCAGATACAGGTATGCCTTACATACACCTTGACAGACACTGAAGATTTATGGAGCTTGAAAGAATTAACCCTAAATTCAAGCTCTTGGTACTTTTTTTTCCTTCTCTTGGGTTTACTTTAATGGTCAATGGATGGACTAAAACTAGTTCCCTCAAACTAGTCCTTAAGAGCACATGTACAGAAATAGACCTATCATCCTATTTATTTGGGGTGAAATCATATTAACACTTCATAAGAAAAAACATATTCTGACTATAGGTGACGTCTTAGTGCCCTGAATGTGATTTTTTTTTTTGTCTCAAGTCTCAGAGGAAATTAAAGCTTGTCCATGCTGACCGTTTTTGACTGATAGGAAGCTTATGACCTGCGACCCTCCCATGCCAATAAATAGGTATTTTTAAAGCATTTTTTAAGGAGTTTTTCATAAAGGATTATATATTCTCTAGGGGTTTACTTCTTATCCTGCAGTACTACATGTTATTCCTGACATTTGCTCTACTACATCATCTGCTTCTGCAGAGGGAAGGAGAAAACACCTTGTTTTGTGTAGAGCAGTGAGCAAGCCTTTGGCAGCCAAGAAGAGGGAAATTTCCTGAATAGACAGTTTTCATGAACCCTCCATCTACCCTTCATGTATTCATCAACCTTCATTCCTTCTGCCAGTGGACCTATTTCTCTCCTCAAGGACAGAAGTTTTGTCTGGTTCTGTTTTCAATAGATGTGATGAGCCCGTGTCACAGATGGCCACAGAGAGCAGAGGGTTTCTGGACTGGAATACTCTTTTGGCTGCTCCTTCATGATTGCTTGGGTTTAGACAAAGCAGTCTTAAAGGACACCTGATCCCAGCTGTTCCAAATCTTGACACATACTTGAACATTTCCTGGAGGCATCTGAAGGTTTCCATGTTAAAGGGAAGTTGTCATGCTCAACAAACCTCATATCTTTGTCTGTATAGCAACACTGGAAATGTTCCTTGTTGTCCATGTGCCAGCATGGTCCTGCAACAGCATTGAGATTACATGAATGAGGTGTAAATGGCAAGAATAAGATAAACCCTTGGTTACCAAGACAGAAAATACGTTAGAAGAGCCTGAATAGAATCACCAATTCTGTGACATCTTCCATTTGTGGCTTCCCCTTTTGAGTGTGCTTTGCACACCATCCATCTCTGCTCACTCACAGTATTATTTTCAGCTTACCCAGGTAAAGGTGAACTCTCTACCCTCCATCCATTCTGTGAGTCTGCAATGACACTGTGTTGCTTATGCTTTTGCACTAGATCAGTCTTGAGTGCTGTTTTTTTACCCTAAGTGTGGCGCTTTGCAGAGTTCCTCTCTACAAATCCCACTGAAAATCCTATATTCTGGAAAAGAAGGATACAATCCAAACTCTAGCCCCTGCCAGAAAAACAGTGAAACAGCCCAAAATGAATGGTGGCTACAGATAATAAATCTTTGCTGTTCCAGTCACCAGACCAGCCTTTCCAAAGTTTGCATTCCTAATCTTTGGATCTCAATCTGCAATCACCTTGGACGTGGATTTGGAGTAGACACTAATCAAGCACTATTAAGCAAAACCCACTGTAGGTGACTTACTGAGCTGGAGCTCTGTTGCTTTCCATAATAGTCAGCACTGTGCTTCCAGAAAGCAGCACCAATTATTGTCTGATAGACAGTATAATACACTTACATATTGATTTTCATAAGGCAGGAAGGATATGACTTTCATTTTGATGTATTAAGAGTGCACAGACTTAGAGAAATTCGGTGCCAAACAGAAGCCTGACTAAGCACAAAATGTGGCTTGGGCCCTTTTTACTTAAGGGACTGTCTGTTCTGAGGTGGTTTCATGGCAGCTGTTATTTATCTGTGTGGATCAGAATTAGACATCTTATACGGGAGCTATTTATTTGTAAAGCCATCAGCAAAACTTTGAGACACTTCTCGATTTATTTCCTTATTTGGACCATAAAATTTCCCTCTAGAAGGAGTGCTGCATGGACAGAGTCCTCAGATGCATGCTGTGGGGGTTTTAGAATTTATTTATGTTAGTAGTTCTTTCAGGTAGTGACCATCCTATGTAGGGGAAAATCAAGGGTGCTCCTGATGGGAATGAGAACCGTGCCTTTGAGAAAGGGCAAGGAGATTCCCAAAGAGGCTTGAGAACTTCTGCCCTGCAGTGTCACAGCAGGATTCAGGATTACTCCAATTCCCATTCAAATGGTGAGAAATGCATAAACAGAGATACTCGTGCTGGTTCTATTAAAAAGGTGATTCCCCCAAACTGGCATCAGCATTCCAGCACAACTCTCCTTGTGTTAGTTGTTTATTAGCTTTATCTACTCTTGCTTGAATAGTTCTCTTGGATATGCATTCACTCTTTCACAGCTTTCTCGGGGGCAGTTATTACAGAACCTTTTGTGTGTTTTAGGAATTTAAATAAATGGGACTGGTATGAAAGAACTTCCTGGTTTAGCAGAAGACATCTTAGCGTGGATTTTCAGTTCTCATTAGTTGATCCAGCAAGGGAGTTTGTTTCCACATGACCTCTGTTAAACACTGTAGCCCAGCCACAGCTGGAAAACTCCTTTTTATGTAGAGAAGTAGTTAAGGTATGCATGTGTTTTTAGACATCCACGGGGCTTATTTAATTAATTTCCATAGTATCTGCCATCTCTCATTCCAGAAATAAATTTTTAAACAATATCAGCTAAAGGATCCCAAAATAGCAGAAGAGATGCTGAAAAATGGAGATGAGAATCTTTCACTCACAAAAGTTGTGCTGTGTCAAGTGGACTGTTGTGAAAAATATGTGTGCCAATTAAGAATTGGTAGAATGTTATACTGCCCAAAGAGAAATGTTTTTAATTAGCATTATTCTCCAGTATTTTTTTGAAAAGGGCATACTTGAATATTCCAAAAGATTCATACAGTTAAGTGCCTGGAGCCTTGACAAGTTTAGAACTGATACTACACTCACATACAATTTAATCTCTTTCATTTCAAGTTATTGTTGAGGGATGTCATGCTTGTAAAGCCAGCAAAGTACATGTCTCCTGTGGCTTGCAGGGTGGAGAGAAAAAATGTGTGTATTTCATATATGTGTGTATGTATTTATATATCATATATGGATGTGTGTGTATCTATATATATTGTATATATTTTTATATTATATCATTATATAGAAGAAATACATAAAATATTTAGCAGGAACAATAGGAAGCTGACAGCCACCCTCACACATGTGGTGAGAATGAAAGGTACTAATATTGCTTGCCAGAGGTTGGTGTTACAACATTGGGTGCAGATATCTTAGTAGAACTTAGAAAATTCCAGATTTAATGCTATTTTTCCTGTCTAAATTGTTGGAAGATAAAGGTTTGTATGCTAATGAGATTTTTATCTTTGTCATTCTTTAATCGTTTGGAAATTCCAATCAGTGATGGCTTTTCTCAGTTTTTCAACATCTGTTTTTTTAATTAAATCTCTGCAAGATTTACAGCTCATTCCCTATCAGCTTGTCCTCCAAACTGTTGTCAAAAGCACTTAATTTGTTGTTCTGTCTAAATAACTAAAAGGGAAGGCAAAGAGACATAAAGCTTTCTTAATATTGTTTGATATGAACAGATTTTAAAACAAAACAATGCTACCAAATCTGCAAACATGGGCAGTGCTGTCTCTTTGCTTCTGATGGCTTTACATCTCAAACTCCTTATTATTCTTCTAACTTTATCATATAGGCTTAATTTCCTTGTGCAACTCGAAACATTAACCTAAAAGATATTAAAATATTTCTTGTAAAATCGTTTGAGTGATCATGTTGGTCATGAAAAACACCCAGTCTGGTTCATTCCATTTCTTCTTCTCTAAACCTTTGTGACAGGTTTGAGTAGCAAAGGGATCTTTTCCAGGACACAGCAGAGGTAGATGTCCATGCTCCAAAATCACAAAAGTTTTTGTAACAAAAGTGTGCAACTATCAAGCGTCGAATATATACAAGTATATAGAGAAATGTCTTGCTTTCAAACACAAAGGCATTTCATCTCTTTGCCTTCTTTAATAGAAATGCTGTGTCTCGGCAAGATAATTTTTCTATTTGTTTGTTTAACTTCCGCCTGTTGCCAGGGATTTTTTTCAATACCCATTATGTTTGTGTTCAGATTGTATAATATTTCTTTTTGCATTAGGCTGTTCAATTATGGCAGGCACACAACAGCAGTACAGGAAAACAATAAAGAGATTTTTACAATGTGGGCAAAATATATGAAAAGAAATACTATTTTTCTTTTCTGCAGCCTTTTATTAAGCCAGAAGTTTCCTCCAGGGGACAGACAAAAGACATCCTCACAGTCTATTGCAATGTGTATTAGCTGGTTTGGTTCATCTTTCATTTTGAACTGGCTGTGGATACAAATTGAAACCTTTCCAAACAGCCTGGAATCTTTCAAGCCTCCCAAGACCTGAGCCTCCATCTGCAGCTAATTTTGCAGATGATTCATCTCTTGTCTTCAAAGATGATATGAGTGCAAATTATAATCGTACTAAGCCATCTCAAACTTTTGAGATGTTCAGCTGAATACAAATATGCATCTGTTTTCTTTACAACAGACTGAACCAAAACTTTAACACTTAATCCCTTCAGCTCTTGGAATACTGGGTGCTCTGTAGCTGTGAAAAACATCCCAGTCATTTCTGTGCTTTTCCATGACTCTTGGTGTCCACACTGAGTGCCAAGTCCATCACAATCACAATTTGTTCAAGGGTAGAGCATTTGAATTGCATGTTATAATGCAAAAGAGCATTTCAACAGATGCCTAAATTACAGCCAGAACTGCATCACAGCCTGACTGAATAATACTGAGCCTACTCTGTGTGCTAGATGGTAAATCTTTGTCTCACACTGGGGAACAGCTGGCTGTTCCACTGGACACAGAGAAAGTTCCTTTCCTATGAGGAGGAAAAAGGTGTTTACAGCTTGGACTGCAGTACCCTGCCTTTCCTAGCCCTGCCTTTCCAGCACCTTTCCAGTTTCCCCTTTGGTATTTAGTGTACCTGCTGCCCCTGTCTCACCTGCGCTCTCAGACATTGGCTAGGCAGAAATATCAGAACATTCTTATGCAGTTTTAATGCCAAGGTTAGGGTCCATATCTGCACTTTCAAGCAGGGTGAAGCTCCACTGATTTACTTCATTGTCAACAGTACCTGATCAGACCTTTTAAAATATTATTTTAGTTTTCAGTCTTTACTTGTGTCACTTTCCTGTGTTAATATTATTACACACTACGGAAGGTCTGAACTCATACCTCTTCCTTTCATTGTCACTTCTTTCAGGTGCTTTTCTCTGCTTTGGAGCTGCTCTTTCCCACAAGCCCTGTGCCCTCCTCGAGGGTGTGTCATGGGCTGGCTCTCAGGGGATGGGCTCCCATGGGTCACCACCCCAACCTTCCCCACGACATGGCCTGGTGCATCTGACATCTCTCTCTGACCTGGCAAAGAGCAGCTGATGGTGGGTCACTTTTCATATGGCTCTGATGAGAAACTCTGAGTTTCTGTTGCAGGGTAGCTTTGACTCTTTGTGTTAGCTTTCAGAAACAGAAGGTTTTCAGCTTCCTCATGATCCTATGTAATCTTAATTTTACACACTGTTCTTCTTCGAAAATGCTGTGAATTCTTTCTCTGTCCTAAATGTCACTTCTAGTTTAGGCAGCCCTGTCTAAATCACAGTAGATGCTATCTGCTTCCTCGATATTTGGTTTTGTGTTCTAGGTACTAAATTCACAATAAGCAGTGAAGGATCCAAGCTGGGTTGGGATGTGCAGGGTGAAACAGCTGGTGCTGAGGTTGCTCTCTCTCAAAGGATGTGTTGCACTGGAGTTGAATATTGTTTTTCTGGTGGTAGCATGAGTCTGACAGCCACTGCTGTTACTTGGAGTGTATTGGACATTTTCTCAGGCATCATCTTCCAGTCCAGTACATCACAAAGGGATCCAGTTTGTGCACTTTGAGAAAATCCTGTGTTTGGGAGGGTGAATTAAAACATGTAAGGACAGTTGGGAGATTAGTTTCAAAACAGTACCCAGATCCCAACTGACAGTGTCAGAGGACACTCAGAAATCCCCAGAAATGAAGGTGTATGTAGGCTGGCATGTATCTTCTAAAAATCCACAGAAATAAGAAAGTACATATCTGCTCTGCTAACTCCTGTCCTGTGATGACCTACAAGGTGACTCTGGTCTGTGCAGGGCACTTGGCTCTTTTAAATAAAACAGTCTCTTTCTGTCCCAGGGCTAGGAACTACATGGATTTCTAGGTTGTTGGGATGTTTTTTGTTTTGTTGAGGGGTTTTTCTCCTTCCTTCTGAGCTTTTCAGCTGCTGAAGATTTCCTTCACTCCAATGCTGCAGACAGCAAGATCCCCTTTAGGAGTCATCAGAGAGTTTCTGGTCCCATTAATCAGGGATAGAGGCTCCATATCAAACTGACCTGTTGATTTTGTTAACACGTTGATAGCAAGATCTCGGGCCATTTAGCAGTCAGGTTGTTGCTGTGTGGTGTTTCAGCTGTTGAGCTGTTGCCTCCCATCTTGAGTGAGCCATTTTTATGCCAGGTTGTTCATTTACAGTAAATCATCAGAAGGTGGTTGGAACAAAACAGATCTGCATGGAAAGTACAGAATCTGGGTTTGAAATTAACCTTTTCTGTACAATCGGCCCCAAAACTGGTATGCTGGTAATACCTCACCTTTAGCACCTCTTCATCAGCTTCAAATGATCTGAAGATATTTGAGTTTCAATTGTATTTGTGTGTACTTTTGTTTTCATATATGCAGAAATATATGTGTTCTATACCTTATGCAGAAATTAGAGCAAAATTATTGTTTCTTTTAAAAGAAATCATACAGGAAGCATAGAAATATACTGATTTCACCTATCTTTGTAGTTCTGTATAAAGCTTACAGCCAGAAAGCACTAGCACGTTATAGCAAAATCAAGATGCAGAACAGCAACATTTTATAGTAACTTGAAGATTAAATCGGTTGCATAGCAAATGTATTGCTAAGGTCTACATCTATTTGTGTTTCTGCAGTACAATATAACTTCTTAATTCACTCTGCCTCTGAGGAATGCCTCGTTTTACAGGAAAAAATGGAGCACTGGGTAGTTAGTCTTGAATCTGCTGTTGAGATTATTGACTTAAGGGAGGAGGCAAAGGGAAGGAGAGGGATCAAGGTGCTTTGGGAAGGAACAGAAAGGAGAAACGGAAAGGGGGGGAAAGTTACTGGTCTACTGATCACTGCAGTTTGTCCTATATTCTCAGTTATCTCAATTTCTACTTGCTGGGTGAGGGGCTCTGTTCTGGGTGCAGCTGTGTGTGCAAGGGAGTCTCATGGACAGCACAGAACAGGGGCTCATGGGCAGGAAATGGAGCTGGACCACAGAACAGGGGCTCATGGCCAGTAAATGGAGCTGGACCACAGAACAGGGGCTCATGGCCAGGAAATGGAGCTGGACCACAGAACAGGGGCTCATGGCCACTAAATGGAGCTGGAGCACAGAACAGGGGCTCATCTGCTTGCAATGCCAGCACAAGGAGCAACTGTGTGTGCATCTGTGTATGATTGCTAGTGAGTGTAAAACTAAATTACCAGTGAGTAGTATAAGACGCCTGTGAGCTGGGTATCAAGGCAGCTTTGAGTCTGGGCCAGATATCAGTGAGACCAAGGAGTCTGCAAGTTGATTGTGGTAGGTTCCCAGAAGCCCATGACTAGGGAGACCATAAGATCCATAAGCTGGGAGCAGGGATCAGCTTAGTGGGATCTATTTGCATGTGAGAGTTTCTTTGTGAAGCAAACAGAGGTGAAAGGATCCAGGACAAGATACTGGATAGGCTGAGTGCCTGAGGCCAGCCACTGGAGGGATATCTAATGGGCATGGAAGGCCAGTTACTCACTGTGTGTAGCTATATGTGATAATATATGTGTGTGTGAATATTTTCCATGAACAGATTTTTACCCTGTTCAGCCAGAGAGGAAAACAAGAGGAAGCTGTTGCTGTTTGTGTGTGTGCTTGGTGTTTCTGTCTGCAGTGAGCTGTATAGCTGGCCATGTGTCTATACATCTATTGGTCATATACTTGTGTTTTATGGGCACCTATTAGGAATAGACACTCAGCCTCACTACTCATGGAACCTGGGAACATGGAGTGCAGCAGCCTTGCCTCTATCTAGCTACTGCATTTGACAGCTCCTGACATGTTTATCACGAACTCTATGAATGCTAAAAAGCAATAAAGTATTCAATATATACTTTTCTATTGTGACTGCTGAGAAATAACAGTAGGTCTTCATAAAAAAAAAAAATATTGCATAAATTGCTTCAGACCTCCTGCAGCAATAATTTGCTGCACTGTTTGGTGATCACTGAAAGGCTAAGCCAGAAAACAATATTCTGTTCTGTACAGACAAGAACAGACTGGATTTTTTTTTGTGTGTCATAACATCCATTCTGTAACAGGCTGGAAAAATCTGCTGGAAAAAAAAAAATTCTGATGAGGAAGAAAAGTTAGTTGGCTGAAAAAATGTTACCGAACAAGCACGCTCTCCATTTCAAAGCAAGTTCTTGTGCAGATGATATACTGCCCTCAATTGGTACACTTAACTTCTGCTGACAGAAGTCCTGCTGCAGCTTGCTTATAAAACATAGTGACAGAAGGCTCAGAACAGTTTTCCATGTTAACCCTAGTGAGTACGTGATGAAACCCCACCAAATCAGCATGATGTCATTTGTTCTGCATTCTCCATTCATCTGCACCTTGGTTCACACAGAGCTTATTTGAGGGAAACGCTTCCAAACCTTTTACAAAAATCTAGACAGCACTCTCGAAATATGGCTGTGAATGTACTTTACAGGGCTCCATTCCATTCGCTGGCTTAGTTCGTGATCTTGTTGTTTGGTTCCCTTTTGAATAAAAAGGGAAAAAAATTGATGTTCCCGAACCATTACAAGGTTTAATCACACACACAAAAAAAATTACAAGGTTGCCATCAGAAGATAAACACCTCACAGAGCTCACTTCAGGACTCATTACCTTGACATCTTCTAGACAAGAAACTGAAACCTATGAGACGAGCTGCTGTTTATGCCAGATCTGAAGCTCCTCCTCCCTGCTGTCAGTCTGATCAAGCATAAGTAATGTTGCATGGTGTCTTCTGCAGGGGGTGAGGGGTCAGTAAATTGGCTCTTCTTGCACTGGAATACATTTAGTTATAATCTGTTTCGAGCCTTACTCAGTTTTGGGAATGGGCCATGAGTAGTTGTAGGTTAAGCAATAATTTGCTGACAGACTGGCTGTCAGAATAATCCGAAATTATGTTTTTCTTGGCCTGACTCTGGTGTCTCAGCAGCTACTGTCAAGACCAGCCTTAGGTAGACAAATCACTGCTGTTGTGCCACTGAAACCATTTCAAGCAACACCACTTGAAATTACACCCACAGCCTCCAAATGATGATACTGACTGTCAGCAGGGAGGGTGGCTGAGGAGACAATTTGCATTTAGGAGCATTTGCTTGCTGCTTTTCAGGAGAGTCCATTGCTGTACAGACCCAGGCTCTTCCTGAAACCTAAATTCAGTATGTTCACATTGAAATGTTCGTTTAGGAACATTCCAATGGCCAGATAACACCAGCTGAGTTTTTCGTCCATGTTTCCAGTGTGTTCTCTCATCTGACATTTCTCATAAATCTTTTTCACTCATCCAAATCAAATCTAGAACTAAAGGCAATCCCCACCTTTCACAACCTCAAATCCCAGTGTAACCTCCTTACTCCCACTGTCTCAGAATGGGAAGAGTTACCCTATGGATATAGCAGGCCATTATTCCAGATATCCCAATCGTTCCCACTGTGAGATCTTATGGCATGAGCCCAAGAGTTTGTCATGTTGGGAACTAATTGGCTGCCTGCAATCATGCAGGGAAGTGGGTTTCAGTGGGAAGAGATCATGATTTAGTTTGATGTGAACAACTGAACTTCCAGAGGGGCAAGGAGCACTGCAGTTCCTCTGGCCCATCAGCCTTGGAGGAGATAACAAGGTTGCCCTCTTGCATAAAGCAAGATGTAAACCAATGGAGAAAAGAGCTTTGAATTACTCCCTCAAGAAAGACAGATTATGCGTCCACATTACACTCCTAATAATTTTGCTTAGTATCAGAAATTGCTTAGAAAATGGCAGATTTGTATCACTACTGTTCTTTCTTCTCTTACTGAGAAAACACCCATGTTGTGAGCAACCAGTGGTGGTTAGTTCACTGTGGAGAACTGATTTCTTAACATGTGAGCAAATTCTTGTAAAAGAAGTCTACAACTTTTTTACTTTTTTCTTTCTCTTTGCTCGATAAAAGCCTTTCAAGTAAAATCTTGTTCTGATCTGAGGACAGCAATCAGTAATGATGTATAAGCTGGTTTATACATAATCTTTCCATTTTTCAGCATAGGTCTGTTGTCTTTTCAGTTCGTCTTCTCATCTGACATTTCTTAGAAATGTTGCTTTCTCTCATCTAAATCTAGTCTGGAACTATTATATGATAGACAGATTACAGTGTTCGTGGGCTCCCATACTGAGCCAAGCTACAAATGAAAAATAAATCTTGCCTGATCTTGAGATTTGGTGGAAATGCTTTCCCACACTATTTATCTCAAAAACATAAGGAAGAAAGTGACAATAAGCATGACATTTTTATGGCACTCCAGTGGGCTGGTGCAGCTACCTGAATGAGAACTCCCAGCTGGACTCCTCAGCAATTTCCTGCTGTGATGTTCTTCACTCATATTACATTCACAAATGTCAAGTTGGACCTTGCAGTTTTCACTCTCTTCTTCTGTTGTCCAGGAGCACATGTTGTTTTAATTTTTGCAGTAGTGTTTAATAATCCCCAGCAAGGATTAGAGCTGTGGTGTTTGGCACAGCACACAATGTCTGCCCCAGAAATCCTACAGTCCAGGATAATGAACAAAGAAAAAAAAAAATATATATATATATATGTATAAGATAAGAAAAGCAGTCAAGGTGAATAAAAAATTATAAATATCTTCATTCATTATCACAGTAGAAATCAAAGGTCAATGTTTTACCTTCTCACATGCCTTCCACTGATCTTTGTCATCCAACAATAGTGGCAGAAATCAGGTTATGAAACCTAGGAACAGTTACTTAATAGTGTGACACTTACCCAAGTCTGACTGTAAGGTGATCAGATCAGTCTTGGCAGTTCTTGGATGCAGCTCTGGCCCCCAGGACCTGCCATGGGGAAACCTGCTGCCCACACCTCCCATTCCTTGGCTGGGGTGGAACTGCATCAGATGCAGTAATTACCACAATTAATGAAGCAGGCAGTGATCAAGACTCATGCTAAAGTTGCTTCGTGCCATTTCAGCATTAACACATATTTAAACCAGCTAACTCTGGGTAGAAGTCTGTAATTATCTGAGAAGCCTACTGTTAAGAGAAAGTAATTACAAATATTATTCTTCTAAAATTGAAGAAAATGGACATACTTAAATCTAGTACTTGCTAAATAATAGCTGGTCTAATAGGATAGTTTCAGCACAATACCCTGAGTGGTGTCAGCCAAGGGGAGCAGGGAAATGCATGAGCTGGGAGAAGTGCTGAGTTCCTCATTCCCAGCATGGGCCCTCCAGAAAAGCATCAGGGTGTGTTCATGGTCAGTGCAGGAAAGTTTGCTCAGATATCACTTGAGGTCCAACTGCATTGTGCCAAAGAATATTTCCCTTGCTTGAGATATCTCTTCAGACTGTGGTTTATTATTATTATTATTATTATTATTATTATTATTATTATTATTCCTGCAACAACTGCAGGCCTGGCTACTGGCTATGCTGGGAATTGTAGTAACAAGAGTGGTGGCTCTCACCCTTCTAATCTGCTGTCAGAAACAAGGTAGAGCCCACAGCCAGGAAAAACAAAAGCCTGGGGCTGAGGTGGGATAAAGAAGTAAAAATGAGGGGTTAGACTGTGCAGTACTTGGCTGTTTATTTGCTAAGCTTTAATAGTTTTAATACACATCAACATATATGTAGTGCTATGAAGGTGTAAGAAATTCACCCAATTTCTATATCTATGAATTTCTGGTAATGTTTCAGAACTGTAAGGATTTTGTAGCAACTGATCAGTATTGCCTGAATTTTTTCCACCTGTGCTGTCTCTGATAGGCATTTGCCAAATGGTTTTTATGATGACACTTGTATAATTCAGCTCAGCCATATTTTGAGGCTGCTATTAATCTGATCCTAAAAAAAAAAAAAAAAAAAAAAAAGGCAGTATTGCTCACTTCTAAAATTAATTTAAAGCTTTCTGAATACCCGGATCACAAATGTTCCATATCTAATTACCCAATGCCCTCTTTCAGTGTGTCATTGTATTACTTTTTTTCCTCTTTTTAATATTATGGGAATGTAAAATAACTTGACCTTGAATGGATACCTTGTGGGGATTCCTTTAATATATGCAGTGAATTAGATGAATGCCCGTTGATAGCTAAAAGAATTTTAGCTCTTCTATTTCATAACAGCTTTGCACTTCAGAAGCAGCAAAGTTTCTGGTGCTCATTCATTGCATTTTTATTAATTTGTAATATGTCAAATGAATAAGTGATCTCTTTTACTTCTGCTGATTAAAAAGTTCTATTAAGAACATAGATGATAAATATATATGATATGAAATGAACTGAGTTATAAATCCAAAATGTAGACATAATGTAATAAACCTACCTTTTCTTCAACATCACACTCCATTTTTCTAATGTGTAGACACCTATTGTCAGCTTAATTATTGTAAGGTAAGATCAACCTTAATTAATCAAAGAAGAGTAAGACTGTCTTTGTAATAGTTAATTTTTAAAAAGAAGGGGAATAGATGTATCTATAATTAACACAGTACACATAAATTCAGATATAAGGACACAAGAAGATATACTAATAAACTGAGTCAGAGTAACCAAGTATGTAGTTGGGGCTTATGCTTCATTAATACAAAGAGGGATAACTTGCTGTCTTCATCTCAGAAATAAATATAGTTTTGTAGGCTGCCAGATGCCCCAAGCAGAAAGCTGATTTAACGACTGGTGTGCTAGGGAGGAAGGGGAGAGGGATGCACCCTAAGATTTCAGAAAAATGGGCGGATGTCAAGCTTAGTGCAAATTTTTTGAGTTGTCTAATTTCTGTGTAAAACAACTCTAAAATCATAAGCCAAGCCCAGTCACCATGTTGATCAATTCAAGTAGGCAAGCAGCATCAGAAGAATTAGATTAGAAGAAACCCAAAGCCTGCTTTGAAACAGCTCAGGTTTTGTTTGAAGTGTGGTGTTTGCAGTATGTTTTTTTTCTTTAATGGATTCAGACTATATTGATCCAGGGTCTGTTTCCTGTGAGTGAGCACTTGTGGGAAGTCATTAATTAAGCTGAGTTCCATTCCTCCCTATACAGGCACATTGGCTGCTGCTTTGGCTTTTGTGAGATCCATTGGGATCTGTGAATTCTCCCTATGGGGAGAAGCAGGATCCACAGACTATGGCAAGCCTTGGAAAAGCAGGGCAGTGCTGACAGCACCTTCATCCAAAAGCCAAAGGAAGTCCTTTACCTGCTGGATTTGAGAGCCTGGGCAAGGGAAAAGCAAATTCTGCAAAGGGTGCCAGCAGTGACTCTGCTCCCGTGTGCGGCCCCGCCTGGGACATCAGGTAGGACTGGCCATGTCACCTTTGTGTTCCTCCCTCACTCAGGTGTAGTGTGCCATATAAAGACTTTGGAAATGACATCTCACACCTAGAAACAAATCCAGGACTGGTGGGAGAGATCTAGTTTTCCCGTTTTCAGGGTGTGTGTATGTGTATTTGGGGGAAAGGGGTAAGGAGAAGAAGTGAGTCGATTCAGACCTGAATGTGGTGGGGATTTTTGGGTTGCAGGTATTTGTATGTTGGTGGTGCAGCCTCCATTTTCTCTCACCACAAATCTGGCTGATTCTCTTTTGTTTTGAGTGGAGCTTGATTCATTTTATTTATTATTTTTTCACACAGCTTTAGTGCAGCTTTTTTGTGGCAATTATGCAAATTATATGCCACACCACCACATATTTTACACATCACTTGATTTGACCTTTAAAACTAATAAGAGAATTATCATTTTTATGGGTAATTTGTGTTTTGTGGTATGAGACAGCAGGACAGGGACTGATGGGAAGAGCATCAGAACGTGGGAGTCATGTTCCAGGATAGTACTGGAGGGCCATAAGTAGGTGTCCAGTATAACTGTGGCTGCTGTGAGCTCCTAAAGAGTAGATTAGAAGATATATTGTGGAATAAACTTCCCAGAGGGGAATTTTCTTTCCAATAACCTTCAGTGAGCTCTGGGCTAGCCACTGTTCTTTTGGCTCATAATGGTTTCTAATACATGCATTGACATCTTCTATAATCTATATATAGATGTGAATATGTATTTCAGGTAATATAATACAGGATAATATTCTTTCCATACAAATGTTGATAGGTTATATCTCAGGATACATGTGCATGTAATCACACCAAACCTCTTGCTATATTATCCTTAGTTAACCAATTGTGCTGATGAAACATACACTGTTTAATGTTTCAGTTATTTTTGATGCTGCTGTCATCAACTTTTCTATGCATCCACCTGCTAAACTACTTTTAAAGGCAAAATGCTAAGAGCAAACGTAATTATCTATATATTGTCTTCCCCAAGATGTACAGAACAAGCATGATTGCTAATAGGTTCATTAACAGCACTGTAATACTCTTCTTTCAGCCTCCTTCTCCCTCAGAAGGACCTCTGGAAAGTTCAAAGTGTCAAGAAAATTGTAGCAGAACTGTGATAAGACATGACATTCAAGCACTGAAGACTTCCATAACACTGGCTAAATGCCTTATTAATCTAACATGTGTCAGGTAAGATTTTCTGTGTATTTAGGATTATGCCTGGCAGGAGTGTAGGATCTTCTGTGTGGGCTGTGGTTTGGGGAGAGGGAGGCAGAGTATTCTTCTTACAGAAAATCAGTATTTCATATGCACTCAGCAGTAATAGGAAGTCCCTGGATACAGAGCCCTAGGATATGATGGGAGGGCTACCAAATGGACCAATGTAAACACTATTTTGACCACACTTATCACTGCCCAGCTTCCCTCATGACTTTTATATTATATTTTCTCCTCTTATTGTTGATTAGTCATCAACAGTTTTGTTGCATTTTGTTCCCTTTTTGCTCTTTCCCTGTTCTTCAGTTCCTCTCTAGACTTCTTTCTAGCAGATGTTTGCTCGTACCGCCACATTTCGGGTGGGTGGTTCTGTGCCCCACCACAGCAGAGCCATGTGGAACTTCAAGTACTTGAACATGAGGTTCTGCTCTGAGTTTATCATGCAGTGAAAACCAACCTTACAGTGTTAGCATCAGATCAGAAATCAAAGGAAAGTAAAAAAAAATCACAAGGCATTTTTGGCATCACCTGATTAATTTTGCAGTTACATAAGACCTGTGAGTATCCTGTAAATACTCGTCTCACCTTGAAAAGAAGATTGCACCTGTTCCTCCTCATCTTGCAATGCATTCGGTTCTTTTCTCACCTTCTGCTTCTTTCCTCATCTGAGCGTGCTTTTTCCTTTTCCTTGACACAGCATATCTTCAGGCTTTTCTTCACATAAGAAATGCAACAGAAAAATATGAAAACCATCTGACTTGAACATGGAGGTACCCGAAAACTTCATGCCAAATTCCAGTTTTTTCAAGACAAATTACAAAAATGCTAAAATCTTAGTAACTCTAGCAGCACAAACACCACCACTACAATATGCCGCAACAGATTGTTCATATGTCACTATTTTTCCAAAGTTCCTTGGCAAACGTTTCCATCAGTAAACAAGTCAAGTGAAAGAATTGTAAAATGGCCAGCAGTACCCCTCAGATCTTCTCTAGGTAGTGAAATGAAATTCTGCTACTTATCACTATTATTCTGTTTCTCAGCCCCTCTTCTTTCACCTGTGCTGACAGACTGCAGTTGTCTTTGTTTTTGCCTTCCCAATAAGGCTTTTTCCTGTCATGCCACCACCTTCTTTATACTGCAAGTTGATCAAAGCAATGTCATGTCTAAATGTTGGGTCACATTCTCACCTGGGGAGCAAACGTACACAGATCCATTAACTTTGACAGAAAAATGACAGATGACATGAGCTGCTGAGCTGGCAGTGCATGTTCTATGCAGCATGGCAAGCATCAATGGAACTACAAAAAAAAATTAATAGTGCCAGTTCACTAACACTTAGAATGATGATTCATATTTTTCCTAATATCTATTTTTCTTTGCTGCTTAATGTGCTGGTATCATCAAAATTTATTGTTGAATTAAGTGCTTAGGGAATAGGCTAATTTATGCTGCACCTTAATGATGGCCAAATGCTAAAGGTTTGGGAGTTCTTAATTGATTATTACTGGAATAATCTCGTGAAGCTGAAAAATATGTATTTCTACCATGCTAGTACATATGGCATCTGCAAAACTGGAATTGGAATATTGGTGAGTTTATGGAAAAAGTAATCTGATTTACCAGCATTTGAAACTGTCCATTGGGTTAGAAATGGAGGGGGTTTTGCCTGACTTTTATAACTACCTGAAATTTGAATGTTCCTTGAAGTTATATAAAATTACAGTAGATTGCAAGATTGTAACATTTGTCTCTTCATGTATTGAAATAACTTGGAAACTGTAATATTCACTGAAACCAGAAGAAGCTTTGTCATGAGCTTTGAAAAGAATGAATTTAAAACTTCCAACTCTTAATGGTTTCACTTAGCACATGAAAAGATGTTCTGGCTGTGCTTTGACTTTGGCATTGGCTGGAGTTCCAAGTGGCAGGGATGGGTGAAAAAAATAGTATAAAGAAAAGAAATATTTCATCCAACACCCAGAGATAAATGTCTAAATGTATATTTCACTAATGAAAGCAAAAGGAGATATAACTGGCCACAGATGCAAAATATTCTGAATGTATCAATAGCATGTATCTTTAATAGAGAAAAATTGTTTAAAATATCGAGATTATGGGGTTCATACAGAAGAAAGGAAGGAGGAATATTTTTCTCTGGGCATTTGAGAAAATGAGAAAAGTCCAAGATACCTAGCTATGTTTAATCAAAATGTGTAAGCAAGACTTAGGACAGGGACTGGAAGACAGCAGCCCTTGCTCCCTCTTTATGGCCTCCTCAGTCCTGAATTCCCTTTTTATGCACCTTCTTGGGATGGGGCAGGGAGTGCCTGTGGAGCTGACTGCCAGGTGAGAAAAGCTATTAGATTTGGGAGGATTGCCTCCCTTTCCCTCCCCATCCCAAAGTGGGAATTGATTTAGTTTTCCATTGCTCAGGAGGTGGTCTTTTGGATACACTGCAGTGTTAAAAAAAATGGGCAGTGTTGCTGAGAAGCAGATCTTTTTGTAAAGCCCAGCTGTAGTTTGTAAAGGGCATGGGGAACTGGACATTCTCATAAGCCATGATGTATAATAAGTTGCATCCTAAAATAAAATGTATTTTATTTTATTTCTCTTCTCTAAAAGAAATGTTCCTTACTCCAGTGTTCACTTCAGCTCTGTCCCCTGGATTAAAAGGGTGAGGGAGCTTGAGGGGGCTCTGTTGTTCCCACTTGGCTGGCCACAATGTTTTATCATAGCAGTGGTATAAGCAAAAGAAATCACGAAGTCCAAGTCCTAGTCTGTCCCCCGATCCATTTTTAGCAATTTAACACATTCATCACTTGCTTTTCTGCCACCCATCCTTGACTTAGCAAGCATGATGGACTGCACAGCCAGGCCTTTTTAACAGAGCTTTTGGAAAGCTGCATCCATACATCACCTCCCGTGTTTATTTCTCCAGTGCCCTTTGGCAGCTCGTTTCTCTCCGTGCAGCATCACAAAAGCTGTGGTAGGTGAGCTGAACTGCAGCTTGCTTAACCAGTGTCATGAGGCTCCTGCCCTCACTAGCCTGAGTTAATTATGATGACATGAGCAACAGGACTCTAACCCTAACTTTCCTTCAAGGAGCCTACAGAATTCACACATAATTCACATAATGAAATAGTGTGGAACAGCCTGGTTTGCCCTGTTTCCAGCGTTTACTCCTGTGTATCAAAGCAGTGAGCTCCCAACAGGCTTAAAAAGGCAAGAGTACAATACCAACCCATGTGTGACCTTCCTGTTGATTTATTCTCATCAGCCAACAGGTGCCTCATACAGAGTTCGAACTAATAAATGCTGAAAGACAAAACTAACAACCTTACAGTGAAACGTTGTCAGGGACAACTTCTAATTCTCTCTGTTTTTATAGCAGTGAAAAGATGAGAGGGGGAAAAAAAGGATCGAAAAAAGGGGGGACGGGAGACAAAGAAGAAAACCCTGAAAGAGTTAGTGCCCCAGAGAGCTGCATAATGATTAACGATTCATTTTTCAAATGGTAAGTGATTTCTCTTCAGTCCTGGATAACAATAGAATCATAACTTCATCAAAATTACTTTGAATAGCCTCATTAATGACACACAGTCTTGGTTTGTCCCTGCCTCAACGTCTGATAATATTTTCATACCTGCTATTGAATGTGTGTTTAGCTTTGTCCTCCTCATTTCTACAATGCATTCATACATATCAGATCATCTTCTTTTGTTCTTGGATGTTCAACAATTCAATAAGATGTTAGCAATAAAAGGGGGGTAAAAAAGGAGGAGGATAAGATGAAGGTTTCTTTTCAGTTCAAGCTAACTAAACAATGGAAAGGAAAGTGTATTATATCATCTGTAGAAAGCAGCCTAGTTCTTCCAATTCTAGCTGCAGAGAATATTTAGAAAGCACAGGCCTTAAATATGATTTATTGAAGTACAATATTGCCTTCGTTGCTTAGACTAGGGGCATTTTCTTCTAAAATAGCTGATTAACAGAAGAAGCTCCCTAAAGAGCAGCTGCACAGAGTATTCCTGTCAAGCCTCTACCTTGTATAAATATTTTTAATTAATAGATGCCTTCATCAAATACAAGAAAAAATTAAGCACTAATGCTCACCAGAGACCCTGCTATTAGAGTGATTATTTTGGATTTAGTTTCATTTGCAGATGTCATTAATTTATTTTTAATAGATCGCTAATTTAGTTTTATCTATTTCTTGCTCAGTTTTTGTAGATATTAGCAGGCTGTGCTTCCTTCAAAGCACACCAGCTTTCCCCTCCCTCTTCCTCCAGGCTCTGTACTCTCCACAGTGCATCTGTGTTTAAATTAGCTGGACCACTGCAGGCTGAGATAGCGATTAATCTGCACATCTGCCACAAGAGAGAAGTTAACAGTCTAGCTGAGGGACTCAAAGCAAAAAACAGCATTACCACTGCAAGTCATCTGTTCTGTTTGGCAAAGCAGTAGCCGTGTCACATAGGAGCAGGCTGCCCTTGAAGTATCTTCAGTTGGAGTGAGTGGCAGTGGTATTGTTGTGCAGTACATGAACCTCCTTTTGTCAGCCTGCATTAACCACCGAATTGACTTGTAAGACATTTGTACTTGGGGAGAGAGAGATGAGCGATGTCCTGCCCGTAACAAAGGAGACATCAGTGCCACAGCACAGAGCAGAGATACCAGAGCTGGTTCCTTGGAAAACTACAGCAGCCTGTTCTAAGTTCCCTGCTGTCACAGCTCAGCTGCTTCTGCTTCACAGGTGTTTAAGTAGGGGGTGTCTGTGCAAATGGGCAGGACGAGGTGACTCCCAGAGCCACGTGTCCAACAGCTGCCCTGCTCCCAGGAGCTCAAACAATCCTCTCCTGGTATCAGTCTCAGCAGTTTTCGGCTTGTTCAGTGCACACAGAGCACTTCATTGCTATGGATTGGCTGAGAAAGTTGTGTGGAGACCTCAGAGCAGCCTTTGAGTGTCTGAAGGGGGTCAAATCAGCCAGAGAGGGACTCCACAGGAACTGCAGTGATGGGACAAGGAGTAATGGGTTCAAACTGAAAGGGGAAATATAGGTTGGATATACAGAAGAAATTCTTTACTGTAAGGGTGTTGAGGTACTGGAACAGGTTTTCAGTCTCAAAGGCTGGGTTGAATAGAGTTCTGAGCCAGCTGGTCTAGTGGAGAGTGTCCCTGTTCGTGGCAAGGGATTGGAACTAGATGACCTTTAAGGTCCCTTTCAACCTAAACCATTCTATGTTTCTACAAGTATGGTGTTCAGGATATTAAGAGATGGAGATAAATCTTCTTTACCCCTTTTAGACTAAGACAAGAAGTGAAGGAATAGAAATTTTCTTTGCCCTGGTTTTGATCTGACAGCTCTGATACGGAAGGATGGCATGCCTTTTAGGTTTTTTTCACTCACACAAGAACTTTAAGAAAGAGCTATGAGATTAATCTAGACCTTCTTTGTCCTAATTCTTTGTTGTTTTATTACATATGAGTGCTATTTCCTAAAGGGCAGTGCCAGTGGCTGGTCAGCTCTGCTCTGTTGTAGTCAATATGTATTTTATCAGTGACTTTAGAACAAGCAGAGTACACAGTCAACTATAACAAAACAGGAAACTGCTGACTTTATATTGATTGAGTGAATGAGCTTCTCCAGCAGTGTCTCAGTTTCTAGTTGGGGATAGGTCTGGATTTAATTTTAGTCAGATCTCTTCTAAAAGAGACTAAAGAGTGCTGGCTGTGGTGGGGACCATGGAATTTCTATCTTCTGGAAACATTTTTGCTTTACTTCTGTGGGGATAATTTTGACTCTTACCTTTCTTAGGCTGAATATGCACCAGCACCTGTTAGATTTAAATGTTTTTCCTGGTCAGTTTGCTGTCTCAGGAAACTGAGAATGTTCATTCATAGCTTTTCCAGTAAGTGCATAATGGAGACAGATATTCATAATCATTTTTAAAGACATGCTATTAATAAGAGCACGTTATAGTAAAAGAAGAAAAATATTAATGAAAAAGAAGGAGGAAATTATTATTATCATCTCCAATCTCAAGATAATACCGGCATTTTTTCTGTCATGTGTGTGATTTATTTTTTCCTTCCATACATTTTTCTCTTTTTCTTTTAAGTGTATGAAAGGTTTGGAAGTTTTTAATATTAGTATCATTCCACAAAGTATGACTTGCTTAAAGATGTTTTTATGAACATGCTCCATTTAGAAAAACAGGATGTTTTTTCCAGCTGTGTTGTTATTTCTGTAAGTGGTTCCTCCAGATAAATATTTTCCTCTCCTGAAGAGTATGATGCAGAGATCCAGAATGGTTCCCCTGTTTAAGGAAGGATAAATGTTTTATGAGATTAACCTAACTGGGTGTAGATCTGTGTGATCTTCCTGCACCTCTAAATTATCTCTTTCCTGTGACAACTGTTACTATCTCCTTCACACAGGCCCTCTGCTACACAATTTCTGTAATAACCTATGCAATCTTCATCCATTTAGGTATTCCTGAAGACCTACTGGATTGTGGGCACCATGAGAATCTTCTATTTTTTTATCTAGGAATGAGATTCCTGTGGTTTGCCAGTAAATCTGAAATAGCCGAACATAAGTACATGTAGAGAAAAATCTGTTCGTAGCAGCCTTATCTTATCAACACTCCTAAAATGAGCGTAGGGATGAGTGTGCAGACATGAAGTCAAAGCACAATTGCCCCTTTTGTGTCTTTTAAGTCAGCTCCAGTGACACTGGGCTGTCGATGCAGCTAAATCACAATGAGGAGGTCAAGGAATGCAGTCTGTTCATCCCCTACATCAGAAACGATGAAAAATTTCCTAATAGGAAAGCTTATTCCTGGGCAGGGCTATGAGTGACTGCAGAAATTCAAGAGCTCTGGGTGTGAGGAGCACTGTCTTAAAGACTTTGCCATAGGATGAGATGTTCTGTCCACACCTAGAAATGCAGTGCTGGTCTGCTCACTTGCAGGCCAGCAGGTCTCACTAGCTTCAACTCAGAAACATAAAAGTTACCAGATTCTGAAGCAGTAGGGAATTTGGTAAAAGGGATGGAGACTCCAGGGAAAAATCACAAGTTCTAGTTAAAGTGATGTGAAAGCAAATGAAAGAAAAGGTTTGACAGCTCCATTATGAATGCATTAGCTGTAAATATGAAATGCAGCCTGCTTGGCACAAGCTGTGGATAATGTCCATCAAGACTGAAATGAACAGGAACTAATATTGATAGGGGTCTTGGTAATATTCCACAGTGCCCTTTCCAATACACTTACAGGGAAGACTTGCAGGATGTTACTTTTCCCTACTGCCAATGCCACAAGTTATTTTTGGCTGCTAAGGATTTTGAGCTTCATCTAGATGCCAAGGTAACCTTGGAGGATATTAAGGAGACCTGGCTGTGGTTGTTCCTCTGTGGGTGATAACTCAGCTTCTGAGGAGACACTGTCAATCTATCAGCCACATGTGGAGATGAGCGTGAAGAAGTTGTGCAGCTTCAGCAGAACCCAGCAATTTGGGCAATTCCCAGCATCCTGGCTATGGAAAACTCTCTTCTGTTTAAATAAATAATGTCCTATGAGAAGGAGCACGTTGTACTGTATGCAAGATAACGAGACCATGGATTTTAAGGGTTGCTGAGAGTCTGAAAAGAACTTGGTTCTCAGCAGAGATGGTGCTGGTGTTTGCCTGGTGAGTCCTCACTGTGTAAAAATTTGCCTTAGACTGCGAGCTGTGTCAAGCACTAGGCCAGGAACAATTTACCTGTGGTTGTTCACTTCACAGATATACTGCTTTTTAATACATTCTGCTGCCATGTAAATGTGGGCTACATATTTTTCTAGAAAAAAAACCCTGGTCATTGTTTTCCTTTTAATGCTACACAAACATACTTGCCCTTTGATTACTGCAGATTACAAACCTGCTGTGCAGTATGTGCTTTCAAAAATACACCACAGTAAAGACAAGATTGTGTTCATTTGCAGAAGAAATGTGAGTTTCTTATTCATTCTCCTGTGCCCAAGAGTTGTTGAGGGATGATGTGTCAGGGTGGATGGGACCCAAAAGACCCCAGGAGTGTCATGACTATAATCAGTGTCACATGCCTAGTGTTCTGCCTGTTCTTGCTCACCAACATGTAAATGTACTCATCATCAGCCTCAGTCTTTGGCAACTTTGGGAGGTTGGACTTTGGTGAGACTCCACACAAAGACATTCTACAAAATCATCATCTGTCTCTTCCTCTGATTCTGAGCTCATGCTCCTGTTTGACCTCTGCCATATCAAAAGAAGAGCCCTTCCCAAGACTGAGGGAAAAGGCAAGATGAGGATTTGATAGCATGTGAACTCTCCCCAAAGTAAGTAAATGGAGATTTTTTTTTTCTGTTAAGACAGAAAATAAGCCTTTTGCTAAACCATCATTGCTCTCTTTCCTCTGGAAGTCCAATTTTGTAAGCCTAGCAACTGAACTGGTGTGTTAAGGGAAGTAAGGAACAGCAGAAAATGTATTTGATAAGTTCAACTTTTCCTTTCTCTTTTGAAATTAGCAGTGGTGTTTTGCCAAGCCTATTTGTTTAAAATGATTACCTGGGCAACTTTGAGCTATAAATTACTTTCAACATCTGTTCTGAGGAGTTAATAATTTATTTGATGTGTTAGTCATATGACAGTATTTCTGTTCTCTTAATGGCTGAGCCATAAACATTTTTATCAAGATTCTAGATTTTATCCTAGAATAATGAATTTGAAAATATTTTTCTATGTATATTGGAAATTTCATTCTGAAAATGGTGATTTATTGTAAATCTTTAAGTCCATTATAGACTAGAAGTGTTCGAAGTTATTCTTGATGAACTACTGAACTAATTTTTTTTAAATTTTCTTCTGTTCCTGAACTGATCAGGTTTTCTATGAATGTGTTAATTGCTCAAAAATTCTAATTTTTTCCACTTAAGAAAAAAAGGAATTGTTACAAAAGCTTTTTATGAATCCCCTGCTACTATTTCTTTAAGAATCTAGTTGTTTTTTTCAGGCATTTGATTTGTCTGCTTACTCAAGTCTTCTGTTTCTACACTATGATTAGATAATTTAGTCTTAAAATGAGAAAATCACCAGAAAAGATCTCACCTATAATGACTTGCAATATTACTTTTCAACATGAATAATTATTCACTGACTATTTGTGAAGTATTTAGGATTCATAAACATCTTCAGGGCAAAAAAACATTTGTCATGCAGATACACATATGCAGTTGTTAATAATAAGCCACAAATAATAACTGAAAGAGCTGACAGTGCTTATGACAAAATTATTCACTATTTTTGTGATATTCAGCCAAGTCTGCCTAGGCTTTATAAATAACTGCTGACTTAGAGATTCTGAAGGCCAGGCAGAACTACTGGGTCATTTTTCTGATTTCCTAGGTAGTATTGGTCAGGTATTCTTCCCTCGTTGTGCTGGATGATGATTATATCCATGTGCATTTATTGTTTTAATTCTGCTGAATATAGATAGGCTGAAAAGTTGTAAATAACATTTTGAAAAAACAATCTGGCATAGTAATTGATGAGGCCTAATAAAGAAGAAGGAATGTTTAGTACAGCAGTCACATATTTCATATTTAAACAGTGCAGCGCTCAAGTCATAGCTTAAACTTCCTCCATATACAGGGTAGAATGGTTTAGAGCCTTTCTTATTCCTTCTTTTTCTGTGTAAAATCCTGATGGGAAATGGATGCCAGAGAGCAGTGGCAGTTGTTTCTCTGCAGCAAATGTGGTTGTTAATGGAAAGAAATGCAAGACAGCCATCTGTTGGCTTGTGCAGAAACCTGTTTGGTTCCCAGTCCCAGGCAGGAAGGAGTTCAGTGCTCACTGCGAGGGCAGATGGTGTTTGTGCACAGTTTAAACTCAGGCTGAGCACCAGTCCACTAAGAGGGAAATGTATGCCTGTGGAAATGGGTCCTGGGAGCACTGCAGATATCTGGGACACAGGCAGGGCTCTGTCATCAGCACGTTACTGGTTGGACAGAGCATTTCTGCATCTTTTCCCAAGGAGCAATTCCCCGTGGGACTGTGTAGCCAGGTGCTCTCAAAGGAGATGCATTCAGAACTGATGCACTGCCTGGGGAGAGCAAGTGCACAGCTGGTCTCTAAAAGTGTGGCAGTGTAGTACAGGAGACTTGCTCATCCCTGCACCTGTGTAACACCTTCAGGTCCACATTGTAAAGAACATACAAGTGAAGATAATCATTTATCTTTAAATACTTGGGGTTAGGTGTTGGATCTCAGAAATCTGGAGTTTTTGAGCTTTCTGTGCTTTCAGGCACAGACCCTCTGGAAAACACTGCTCTGGACCTGAAACCTTGGAGAAGGCTTGTAAATATGAGTAGTGGTTTAGAAATCACAAATGTGTAGTGGGTTAGATGTGTGTGTTTTCACTGGGTGATGGGTTTTAAATTTGAGGTTTTTATAGTATAGTGGTGGATGTAGGACAAGATGAAGAATTTTGGGTGGTGTCTTTTTCTTTGTTCATCTTCTTCTTCTTCCATCTTCTTCGTGGAACTCAGGCCTTTGGTTGGTCAGTCAAATGTCACTCTAAGGGTCGTGGGAATCTATTATTGGGTCAAAAGGATAAATAATGTAGGTGTTAAACTTTTATTGGTTGGTTTAGCTTTAAAAGGCCTTGAAGCAGGCTCAGCTGTGGCCGTTTTTCCCACTTCTAGCAAGGAGCTAGAGGTGCTGTCATACTTTCTGTGACTTCTGATAAAATATGATAAATATCCAAGCCCAAACACAAGAATCACCTCATTCGTGTTTCTATTAATCCTGGCTCTGAGAGAAAACAGATGAGAATGATGACAAACCACTAATAAGTGGTGCAAAGCCCAGCATTCACCCCCACAGTTAGGGTAAAGTTTGAATTAGGTATCTTGGATCTTTATGTTTTATAGGCTGTTGGCTTTTATTAAAAACCATTTCCATCATTCAGATCATTAAATGGAACAGTCAATAATTGGGTCTTTGATTGTCCCAGATCTCCTGACACAGATTTGATAAACAAGATTAGTCACATATCATTGCCATTTGTGCTGAGCACATCTTCTTTCCCATTCGAGATACTCTCCCAGGCTTCTATTTTGACCTGGGACTATTTTGAACTATTCCAGGATCTGGGACCATTTAGGTAGGTTCAATTCCCAATAAAAAAGAGGTAACTTCACTCTGCTCCCTCCAGATTTTTTTATTAGATAGAGAAAAAATAGTGGATATACTGCCTCTCCCTCTTACCACAGTGTAATGATTGAGCAGGTTCTCTCTCTCCAAGTGACAATAACACAAAGGAGAGCTCTTGATATGGTACTGTGGTGCTGTGTGTTTGGGCAGGGATTTTGTGAGCCTCTCACATATTGCTGCTGTCACTAGCCAATGCAGCTGCATGCTGATACTCAGGATTAAGCTCCAAAACACAGCAATTTCCATGGAAATGGTATCAGTGTTCTCATCTGGCACAAAGTGCAATTTTCTAGAAGTCCTTGGCTTGCTTTTTTTTTTTTTTTGGTCCCTGCTGAGGCAAATTACAGTTAAAGCTGGGAAAGAATTGAGCCACTGTTGAAAATGACACCCTGTACATTTCTGAGCACAGATAGATTGGATTTCAATAGAAACTAGAGTGCAATAAATGATGACTTGTTAATTCTAATGTAATTTTAAATAGGTGTAAATTAATTTGGGGTTTTTTTCTCTAAATTCCCCACATATCCTTTTGTACATCAGTGAAATCACAAGAAGGGAATACAACCATTGGTTGTAAAAGATAAAGGCTGAGGAGCAAGGGTGACTGAACCATAAGAAAGGTAGCCAAATAACTAATTATTCTAAATGATGGAGTAGAAGGCTGTACTAGTTGAACTGCTCTAACGTTCTATTTGCTGTATTTTATGGCACACATCCTTTGTGGACATTTGACACCCATGATTGTTTTGGAGGTGATCTGCAAACTGTTTGCAAACACTGAGGATTTGACCCCTGTGTTCCATGTGATGATCATGCCTGTTATTGTGGATCCCTGTGCTCTTTTCCACCTCTCACAACCCTGCTTCAACAATTTGGCTTAGATTGTGACAGCTTCTGGTTGGGATGCTTTTATCCCACCTTTTCAACAGGAGATCAATATTCTGTTTTAAATGAGGTTCAACTAATGCTGATAGATATAAAACTGAGAGAGCTGGAAGGATTAGTGCACCAGCTGAGGCAGCCCAATTTGTCAACATCCCTACAGGTCTTACTGTGAACTGGATGCTGCCACTCAGGTTGGAACTCTCTGAGAGTTTAAAGTTGGATAGGGAACATTTGTTAATTATGAATTCTCCAGTCCCTAGCAGAGGTTTAAAACTATTCTTTCATGTGACAATACACCCTTAATGCACAGAAAGGTTCTCAATATGTACAGGAGGTAAATCTCGTGGTCTGAGTCCAAACTTAATGGACAATTCAGTTGGAAAGGCATTCCAGTCTGTGTGCACACAACTATTAGAATAGGAATATTCCTCACATGCCACTGGCAATTAGAGTCCTCTTACCTGAGCACAAGGCTTCTGAAAGAGTGGAAGAAAAAGGTTATACAGTTTGGGGGAGATGCCTGACAGATCGTGTGCTGGATTTGAGAAGCTGGCCTTTCTGCTAGGTAAGGTTTTACTCTTGCTTCATCAGCAAATTGTGACAAAAAGGCCCAGACTGGTTCTGATTTCGTTATATTTAATATGAATTTCATTACTTTGCCTCCATTTTAATCTATAAAGTCTGGATTTTTCCCTTTCATTTAAATGACCTGGTTTTGAAATTGCTGACTGAAACTCTCTGGGGGTATTGACTTCCAGAAGCTTCTGGGGAAGAAGGACTGATCTTAATGCCAGAGGAAGGTACAACTTTTATCCTGCATAAATAACTTCATTCTCAGAGCAGTCTGGAGTGGGATGTGGGAATTGATGTATTGGTTTGTGTTGATGGCAAGGGAAAGGTAAGACAGCTTTGACAAACATGGTGATGGGGGCTTTATGTTTACTGAAAGCTTAAGAAAATCTCTTAGAAATTTTGGACCAAAACCAAACCAATTTCTTTAACAGAATGGAATGGTTTCCCAGGAATTCTGAATATGTTTGATTCTGTTAATAACCTTCTCCAGGCTTTGCCTTTGACCCCAAAACCAAGATAAGGAGAAGGTTTTACCTTTGTTGCTCAAGACAGACGAGCTTGTTAGAGCAAGCTAACAAGTGTGGATTATGTCACTACAAATCCAGAAGGGGGAGGTGACACTTCAGGTGCTTGCCCCTGGCTCGGTATGAGAGGCCAGTGCTGAATTCCTATCTAGGCACAGTTTTCTGCTTATCTTACAATAAATTAAACTGACTACTTGTCACTAGGGCTGAAGCAGCTTTTTTTTTTTTCTTTTTCCTTTCTTTAACCTCAGGGTAACTAATACACCTTTGTTTTCCTGTGGTAAGGCATAGTGAAAGCAAGACACTTCAGTTTTTAAGATCAGTGCTATGCATCTGCCTAAAGTTGACATATCTCACAGTGTAACTGAAGTATTCTGACACTGCTGCTTTTTTTGTTTGTTTTGTTAAAAAAAAAACCAAACCTACAACCTTGTATGTGCCAATTACTCCTGCTAAGCAGAATCTTAAGCAATGAATGCATTGTTTAAGCAGCAGAATTCCTAATTTATGCTGGTACAGAGGTCCCAATGCTGATAGAATCTCTGTCTTGGAAGTAATCTCCTCCCATAGGCCAGTGTTCCTCCACTTCCTGTTGTTACTCACTTGCATATTTCAATTTGATTCACTCATTCTGCTGTTCCCTTTCCCAGATGTACCTGCTCAGATTTAGCCACTTTCAAAGTGCTTGTCCAGCTGTGAGCTTCCTGTTTCGCTGTCACCTGCTCTCCACTGAAGCAGATGTGATTAACTCAGGACCAGCATTTGGTATGTCTGCACAATTTCTCCTTCCACCTCAGAGTGGCAGCCTGAGATTTGCTGGTTTCCTGCACTTAAATAGACAAACTCCAATTCCCATGATCCTTATTTAATTGGTTCTCTTCTCTGAATTAATAGGTGAGGATTTTAACCCTATTCCTGTGCCACTCAGCTTCTTCATTTCACTGTACAAAGGAAAAAAGTCTGTATGTATATCAATGTAAAAAAAAAAAATTATTTTCTTCATTCCCACTGCACCCAGAATTTCCTGACTATACTTTTAAAGAAGTTATACTGGGTTATTTTAGATACCTTACAGCACATAGTCTCACTCTTGAAAGTTGCTGCCCATAAGGCTCCTTATAATGAGAGGCAAAATGAGAGGGAAAAGCTCTAGAAATTCTGTTTGCCTGAGGGACAAACACAAGGGAAAAATCTTGTCAGAATGAAGTTGGCTTCTTCCTTGCCCACTACCCCTTTTTGGTGGCCCAGGTGGGTCCATTCCAGTAATCACAAGGTAATTTCTACCATGCTGACAGTGATCTGAGTACAAGTGTTTCTCCTGACTTAGCAGCCCAAGCAGCTGGATTGTGAACTCAGAAGCCGTGGAAATTGTGACAGTAATTTTTTCATTCTCGTGTGTTTCTGTTTTCTGCCTTATGAAATCATCTATAAAGAGGAAATAAGGTGGACAATTGTTTTAAAAAAACATTCTTGTGAGATTTCCAAACAGCTGAGACAGAAAAACCGACTTCCCACTGAAAACAACTTCTTTTTTTTGCACACACTTGGTAATACACATTCACCATGCTTTCAAAAGAGAATGGTGATGCAAAACAAAAATAATCCCAGGACTCTGTTATAAATCATTTGGTTTCTACCTCAAAAAATGCTTCCTTCTTTAAATTAGAGCACTGGAGCTCCTAAGGAAGCACAAATCATTGCAGGACCATGTTTCATACACATTCCCAGCCATCGGAGGTCAGTGCAAGTTCATTCATCCCAGCAGCTTTAAGGTCCTTTATTCCTCCACTTTTGCATAGCAGATTTTTGCAAATCATGAAAATGACCCTTCCCATCTCTAACATCTCACTAGGTAGGAAGGATCTTGGGAACAGTGAGAAGCTAATGACCACAAAATATCTGCTTAGGCAAATGTCTTGGCTCCTGCAGTGTGCCAGGAAAAGCACCCCTGAATGTTTGCTCTGGTTTTGGATGTCTAACTCAGCAGCTGAGCAAGGGCTGGAATGGGTGGAATAGCTACACCCAGTGCTCCTCCAGGTTTTGGTGGATGTTTGTGCCTCGCTGAGCTCTGTTTGACACCAATCCTGCTGCTTATGAAGCTTAAGGTGCTAAGAGTGGCCCCAGGGCTGCTACAACAAAGAGCTTACACCTCACAATGCATTATTTCAGTGGCTCGTTGGAGTCTAGTATTAATGGATCACAGTGAAGTGCACTTTGAAAAAAAATCTAAATAGTCTTCAGATAAAGAACATAAAGGTTTGAAGACCACGTTCTGTGGATTTATAAGTGATTTTAAAATATGTTTATTTTAAAAGAAAGAAAGCCCACGCTATGAACTGCTAAAAATTGGAAAGCTCTGAGGTAAAAAAAGATTCAGGAAATTCTGAATTTATTTTTCCAAACTAGCACTTATTTCTGTACCCTTCTGCATCTGTTTCACTGAAAAATTTTCCCTAAAGGAACGTGAATAAAATTTTATTTGGCTATAGGGGCAGAGAGTGAAAGTAAGCAGTGAATTTTGTGGTTTAAATCTCTGGTGCAGAAAAGGGCTGAGAATCTCTGTTATGAATCTGGCAGAGAATGAATTTGAACTTCTGTCTCTTACTATGAAAATGGTCTATCAGTTATGGGATTTTTGTCCTCTAGAGACAAATTGAAAAGGTAAAAAAAAATTTTTAAAAGGCAACTAGAATAGTTTTGTTTAGGAAAAACTTTCTAAACAATTTTGAGTTTGACCCAAAAGAAATATTGAAACATAGGAAAAAATTTATGAAATATGATTATTCATTCCCGAGCAGCAGAAATAATAATGTGAACTGCTTCTTATCTGTAACTAAGGTCTGAAAATACATTTCAAGTGTAGAAGGTTAGCTGAAAATTAAAAATGCAGTTTATTAACTTGATTTTATTGGAGCACTGAGACTCGGTTTCGGAAGATAATAAAAATTACAAAATGCTGCACAGCCAGAAGTAACAAGGCTTCGGGTTCAACGTGGGTCTCACTATATTGGTTGTTTATTTTGAAGCTATTAAATAGCTACTTCCCACAGCTATTTATCATCTTGGCTTTCATTAAGATACCATGATTTTGTCTTTGTGCCTGTAGAGGACCATATGAAAGAAGAAAAAGCTCTGAAATATTCCTCTACTGTCATTTGAAAACCTGAAAAAAGAAAAAAAGGAAAAAAACCCCAAGCAAAAAAAACCTAATCTCACAAAGTCCCATTGCTCCAGGAGCTGGATCTACAGGAAAAAGAGTTAGACATTAGATCCTGTGATTGATAAAACTGTGCCAGCTGGAATGCTGAGTATGGGAAGAGAATTTTCTCCCAGTATCTATCTCAAATGTGTGTCCAGCAAATACATTTCAAGAGAAACACCTTTGAACTGACTAGAAAACCCTCACAGTCCTGATGAATGATTTGGGACATATCAGTATCTAATAAAATACAGATCAAACATTATCATATTTTACTGACACTGAGCAACAGAGGTAGAACATGAGGTCTTAGGAAGGCCATGACAACCCTGGAAAGAAAACTCCCTAGATTCCAAACTGTAAATACATTTAATAATCATGATCTGAGGAATGTTATAAGAAGGGTCAGGAATTTTGGTGTATTTTATAAACAATTCTTTTCAGTCTTAATTTTACATTGTGAACAGCTGTATGGATTTGATTGGAAGTGTAAAAAGTATGCATGGAACTGTAGGAAGGCAGGGATGTCTGCAGGAAAAGGTTTGGTGTTCTGAGAGTGACCAGTTTGTTAAAAAGACGTAAAATAAAGGTGTTTGTGTTATCAGAAGGTCCTGGGTTTGAATTCTTGTGAAGCCCACTGACAGTTCTAATTAAGCTTATGTGGGAAGGAGCAAATGTGTGAATGACCTTCTTACTGCTCTACAGTCTATCTTTATATATTTATATAAATATTTATATATTATCTTTAATTACTTCCTGAATTTAATTAAAGTATTTCCCCTAAGCATCGTGTAGAAGGTGGGTTTGGTCTGAGACTTCTTGTGCTTGGTGCCAGGGTTGATATCCAAGTTTCTTTTCAAGTTCAGTAAGATAGTGAATTAAATAGTAGGAATATAAGCAAATGTAAATAGGCCTAGATAGATATAATAAAGCAAATATATTGGCCTAGATAGACTCAGGTATAAATTTAATCTGAACAGAGTTCCTGAAGTCAACAAAGCCCTTTAGAGGGCACATGTGTCTTCTTAAGGAGAGGGCCATGACTCACTGCAAGAGTGATCAGATGATTTTTTGGTTTTCTCTCTAGATTTTGTTTTTATTCAGAACTGATGAGTGTGTGTGTGTGTGTGTGTGTTTGTTCTCCATTGTCTTAAACATCAAAATCTGGTCCTGGGTAATTCTGAACATGTTGCAGAGGTATTACATTTTCTCTGTTGAGCAATTCTAGTTACATCAGAATTTTCCTGAGAGATCCTTTAGTCAAACTCAGATCACTAATAGAGCACCAGGCTTTAGTCTAGGAGAGTGCTACATTGTCTGAGTAAAACTGTACTAATTTTGAATTTAATTATTCTCATCTTGAATCTAATGGTTGATGGTGTCTCCTGGCCTCAGAAATCCCGTGATGAAGTTGTAATCATCACACTGTTTTAAAAGGCTGAAATTCTTCCATGACAAGGAGTAGCACATCTGTTGATGTCAGCTTTCTCCCAGGGCTGTAGAAATTGGTCCCCGTGCACAAGTGCTGCTGCCAGATCTGTTCCCCCACTGCATCAGACAGCAGAGGGCAGTCAAAGGGCCATGGCTCTTCTGCTTTACCATTGCATTACCAGGACCAGAAGTCTTAGGAGTTAATTGGCCACTAGGACTGGCAAAGGTTGCCGTTTGAAGCATGGCAAGTGCAGTGGAAGGAAGGGAGCAGTCAGGGCTTTTCCCTGGCGTTTCTTTCACAGAAATACAATAGTCAACGTTGAACTTCAGAATTTCTCCCGACAGTTCTCAAACCCTGCTCTGCTCCTTTCCTCCATACACCTGCTTTCAATGAAAACAATCTATTAAACCTTCCCCCACCCTGCTGGGGGTGATGCTCATCTGCCCTGCACAGAGTGGCAGGAGCCCCACAGCCAAGCCCTGTGGTAAAGGGGATGAGCTGAAGCTGTGGAGCATCAGCCAGGTGAAGAGCTTGCAGCAGCACTGCTTTTGCCACGGTGAATGCATGGCACTGTGGAGAGGCTGGGGTGGGGGATCCAGCCAGACCCCCAGGGCGTGGTGCAAGGGGCTGAGGTGGTGCCAGGAATTTGTCTATCCCATGGATGAGCATTAGCAGGGAACCAGCTCAGGCAGTGGAAACCCTAGCTGAGCCTTTACTGCTGAGTATTTCACTTTTGCCTATCTCAGTTATGAGTCATGAACCTCTGTTCCATTTTTAGCAGATAAAAAGAGAAGGAAACCTTATGCAAAGAAACTGTAATGATGCAGTAACTCAATGACATCAGCTGCTGTTTGCCAGCACAGTGCATGGCAGGTGAGGAGAGGAGCTACTCCAGGTAAGAGACTGTTTCAGATGTTTGTTGGCTACACTGAGAGTGCTGGAGCTGAAGGACATGCTCTCAGAGCAAGTTTTAGCTGATCTTGATGGCTAAGTGTTGATCTTGATCAAGCTGTTCTTGATCTGTAGAACTTGATGGCTTGAAATTTTAGCAGTGTTGAAAAAGCAGCACAGGACCTCTACCCTGTGTAGAAAAGGTTGCTTTGAAATCCACTGCAAGCAATAGGCTGCTAAATGTGGCTGCAATAATTGCAATAGTTGCCTCCCCACCTAAGGGATGAATGGATGGATAGTGGAATTACACCTGTCTAAAAGTACTCCAAGGCCCAACTTGCCCAACTCTTCTCCAATGAAATGAAATATGCTTTGTTTGAATAGGGATTTGTTTCAAAAGAGAACTGTAGAGACTGGAAAATAGTAATATTTGATTCCAATTCTTTACTGAAGTCTGACAAGTTTACTGTGCATAATACTGAAGTTAGAGATTACATGGAATATAAAAACAAATTTATCACAGGAAAGAAACCTTCGTTTCCTCGTGTGTTGGCAGGAGAGTTAAAAGACTCCTATAAACTTGAGGGGGTTTAATGAAAATCTTTTGTGACTGAAAATTGTGTTGAATAGGATCTGCTGCTCTGGGAAATCTTCAGTTGATTTTATTTTCTGGTGTATGTACCAGCTTTAAACTGAACTCTTGGAGTTGTAGCTCCTAAAACATGGCAGTGTTTCTGAAATACCAGACTGTGTTTCCTAAAGCTTCTGTAACAAATTCAGGGTGTTTCAGATTTCTGCACTGAGCCTCTAATACAATAACTTAAAGTAAGGAATAACATTTTATCATGTTGTCAAAATGATAAATATAAATATAAGTCTTGAAAGCTTTAAAAGCACCTGTCTCAAAACTCATGGATTTACAAAAACTCTTGAGATAATTTCATAAAGTTGCCCTTCCTGCATTTGGCAGCAATTTCTAAAATGAATTTCTCAATTCTCATTCCCCTTTTCAGTCTCCCATCTGACACTTGGTGCCTCTTCAGAGCTCCATTGACTTCAGTGAGGCATGAAATTGAAAAAGAATTGCAGTTAAGTCTGCTTAAAACAGAATTGCATCTATTTGTGCTAAGCCATAGGGAGAGAAAAACTCTCAATAGTCAAAAGAAATTATCCACAAGTGAAAACAGAAAAAACTTGATCTGACAAAGCTTTTGAAAGTTTGAATGTTTACAGTTAATAGGTAAAGTGAACAATGTTTTGGTTTCTTCCATCTGTTGGATAGTGTAGGGTAAAAATAACTAATGCCAACCATAGTAAAGTATCATGAGGCAACTGAATTAAAAATATTAAATTTTTATAAGGCAACCCAGATACTACCTCTTTGCTATAACTGGCAAACAGGTTTTGGAGTTTTGTTTGAGTTTTTTTCTCTCTCGACCTCTACTTTCCTAAGAGATAGGATGAACAAAACTGAAATGGTGAGGAACAAAACTGAAATGGTGAGGAACAAAACTGAAATGGTGAGGAACAAAACTGTAGGCAGTGACAAGAGGAAATAAGGCTCCAGAGAGCCCATGTATGGAGTCACATTTAACACAGAAATCTAATTCTGTGACCTGTCTTGAAATGATTTGTTCACTGGCAATGGGGAAGACAAGTAATCTACTGTATCATGTCATTAAGTTTAGTAATTCTAATAAAAAGGTTTTGAGGCATAACTACTACTTGCATGAGTAGGGCTATTGACCTCACTGGGTCTAATTTAATGAAGTGCTTCATTGAATGAGTAAGAATTGCAAAACAGAGCCACTTGTTAGATTAAAAAATGGAGTATTTTGCAATGCTACTTTTTTTTGTTGTTTTTTTTTTTTTTCCTAGCTGAGTAGCATTACAAGTTCTCATCTGTGTCTGCATAAATCTCGTGCTTCTGGAAGCATTGAAAAATTACATTACAAGAACAGTAAGCAATATCCTTTAACTTTTGTGTGAAATCACTTCATCATTTCCTGTTCAGAGACTGACATTTACATCATCATTAAACATAGGTTCAAGCTATGTCTGTTTTGTTCAGTTTTATTAGTAGTAATAATAATGAGATTTGTCTACCTGGTTAAGTATCAGTTGCCTTAATGTTCCAGATGTTTGTGGTGGAGAATGACTTGTCTGAATCGACATGATGATGACATAGAGGAGGAACAGATGGCACAGAGCTGCCCCTGCCCCTGTGCATTCATCATGTCCAGTGGAAACAATGACAGTGTCACACTGGTTCTTGGCAAATTACAGAGCCCAGCAAACAAATCAGCCTGACTGGCAGAAGTCTTGGAAAAGTAAACTGAGATCTGCCTTGCACAGCTCTAGAGGTTACATGGCTATGGATCACATCACTGCTGAAAGAGGTCAGTAGAGAAATGACCCAGGAAAGAGATTTGGCCCCTACCTAGTGCTTGTAAAGTGATTTTTCTTAGCCTTTGACTTGGCTGAGTAGTTCTATTGGCATCACTGGGTCTAACTATCTAAGTTTTTTATTTAAGGAGTAAGAATTGCAGATTCAGCTTTATAAGGTATTTCCAGATGAGTGTAGTAATGGCCTCAGCCTTGTAATTGCAAGAAGATAGAGCAGAAGGCACTGGGCTCTCTTGTGCTTCCTGTTGGATTTTTTGCAGCAGGCTCTTAGTTGCTATATGGTTATTCTTTTTGTCTTGGTGGAATTTTTTCAAATTAATGTTGGTTTTGTCTGATTATGACATTCTAGTCAGATTTATTTTGTTTTTGTATCAGAAGATAAGGACAGAACTGTATCAACTGTGCAATTTATGAAGCCTTAATCCTTGCAAGGAGATAAGAGTCACAGGTGCTACAAATGTCCTCAGGTTAGATACAGATTCCTAATTGGATTTGTGTATCATATATCAATCAGATATTTGTATTAGACAGGAAATCTCAACAATTTCCTGCTGCTATGAGTACTCAAAGCTTATCGACCTCCAGCTGCAGTCACAAAACTGGTTCTGGTAATATTGCCTAAGAAACCAGGCTGGCAGCACCTTTAAATGCTTAAGGCATTCAAGCATTGTCTTGTCATGCTCCTGAAGAAGAAGGAGGTGCAGAGGTGTCAGGAGGAGCTGTGCCAGCCCCAGGGCTCTGCAGGGGCTGCGTGGACCTGCCAGACACAGAGGAGCCCTGCCTGTTGTACCATGCCCTGCCCTGTTGCAACACTGCTTGCATCCATCCACCTCTGCCACGGTTCTGAGTTTCTCCAGATTATCCCCTGACCGATATCAAACCATTCTGTGCATCCCCTGACCGATATCAAACCGTTCTGTGTAACCTTCAAGTTGTGCAAGGCCAGTTGAGGGGACCTTTCAGTATTGGTGTGCAGTTTTATTTCCAGGTGTGGGGGCATATCCCTGCTCAATCCCATGTATGTGTTGCTAGGTATGGTGTAAAGAAGCAAATACAGCTATGGGGTTCTTCCATGCAAGGATTTAGGAAATTTAGTCTACAGCTGGTGCTGCTGAAATGTGGATGACTCAAAAGACACCCTGAGAGTGACTGGCCAGCTGATGGCTGGTTCTTGCTCTGTCTCTCTATTTGTCCATGAAGTCATCTACATATCCAAAGCAGGAATTGTCTCCAACATCCCCACATCCGCATTCGTCAAAAATAAATATAAGTCATCAGTGGTACACAGAATTTATGAGATGAGTTTCTGTTGTAAGGGAAATGATTGTGAGAACAAAAAAAAAAGGGTTTTTTACTGTGTACGCCATTACTGGCATGCTCTGCTGCCAATTTAAACACTATTAGAAGCTTGGATTTTAACAGTGATAGACTTGGGTTCCCAGTTTTCTCAGCTCTTGTTTGACATCAGTGTTTGCCTACTCAAAACAAGCATAAACCTGGTGTCCTTGCTTAGACCCTTATTGTTTCATGTGGTATGTAAATGCAAATCCGTCATGAACTGAGATTTCCAAGGTCTTGCAATGAGATTGCAAGGCCATTTCACAATGCTACTGTAAGTAACTGCACTCTGGGATGAGCAGGAATCCTACGAAATCCTTCTGGATTATGACATGACAGTTTTCTGGGATAAACTCTCATGCTTTCTTGCAACCTTTTTTTTTATTTATTATTATTATTGGTAGGTAATCCAGTATTGCTATTATAAATGGGGACACTGTGAATCCAGTATTGTGTTTTTAAATGGCGACATTGTGACCACTACAATGACAATACATGTCAGAGTGGGCCAAAAGTCTAATGTAAGTTTAGAATGTTTAGTCTCCCATTTCTTCAGTGCATCAGCAGAGTTCAGCCTTTTAACCTGTCCTATGTAACAATGGAGCTGTTATCAGAAAAGTGATTTTCTTCAAACACTGAGAGACTACTTAGACAGAGCCCTACCCTTCCCTGTGCTCTCTGCTCTGTTGTTAAACTTTGGCTAATTAACTGCATATATTTTACTTCAGTTTTGCACCATACTCCTCAGCAATTTGTCCCAGAACATTTAAAAAGGACTTAAACATTTTTATCCTGATTTTGATATGAGTTAGAAAATCCAATGATGTTAACAGAATGATGACAAAGCAAGGAATAAAACCTAGAACCTGAGGATTCATAACCTAGAACCTGGGTATTCACTGATGGTATTCCTACAGATTTATAGTAATTGTAGTCGTGTCTTGCAAACTTTACTGGCATTTTTGTAGAACATAGTGTGTGGTCTGCTGGTAATCTTAGAAATTCACCCTCTTCTTGCCAAAGTATGAAGAGTGACCAGTACCCAAGCCACTAAAGAGAAGTGCACATACAATCTGAGTAGGATTGGTGTCCCCTGCAGTTAAATACAGTTGTACAGTCAGCACAGCAAATGATTTCCTCCCACTTCCCAGAATGACAAAAATAGGATATTGCTAGTGGTGGTTTTGTGTTGCAAAGCAGACAATTACTGAGCCCTTCCTCCAGTATCCAGACAGCACAGATCCTCATACCTTTGAGTAACAGATTTAAGTGCAGGTAGCAGGTAACATGATAAACATGTGTAGACGCCTGAGTAATAGATGAGAAGGCTTTGAGTAAGATAGAGTTCTGAAGGGCACAATTATTTTTGGTTTGATTTGGGTTTTTTGTTTAGTTGGGGTTTTTTTTTTTTCTTTTTTTTTTTTTCTTTTGGTTTGGGTTTTTGGGGTTGGTTGGTTTGTTTGTTTAGGTTTTGGGGGGATTTCTTGGGAGGGTTGTTGCTGTTGGGTTTTTTTCATTTTTTTACTGCAGGAAAAATACCACATTCTGTTTACAGATAATTTTTGTTTATTTGGCCATGCTTATCCCTTCTATAAATCTTTTCCTCTGAATAGGATCAGGGCAGGAATTCTAGTTAACTTCTAGTGGTATTTGTTTTGTGAGAACTGGCTTTTATGTCATGGTTAACAGATATCTGAATGGGCAGCTCTTCTCTGAGTTGGTTTGTTTTTTGTTGTTTTGGTTTGTTTTTTTAATTGTTCATTTAAACTCATATTTAACTGTGGGGTTTTTTTTAAAGTTAAATAAGACACGTATGATATGTTAATTTTATTGCTTTGTGCCTTGAAAGGTGCTGAGCCTGTTGGGAAGAGCACCTGGCAGAGGTGCTAGGGGAGCAGCACTACCCTGGTAAGTGTCCTTGTCTTTATCACAGTAGGGGGAAGATGATCAGTAACTGACTGAGCAGATGGCTCAAACAGGTGTTTGATTTGCTGTGACAATCATGGACACAATTCCCAAGGAAGAAAGTTCCTTGATGGGAGGGGAGAACGCCTTGTATCACCTTGTTCCATTTATCAGCAGCCCATAGGGGATAGGTATGCAGGAGATATCAGCAACCATTCCTCCTGCAGGCTTATCCTCATCTCAATCTCCTTTTTTTTCTTTCCAAATATGACCAACACTTTGCACTTAGGACCAACAATTTATTTTGCCACTATAATTGACATTATTATATTCACAATTCATTTGTCATTGAGTTATACTTACAGATGCTTTAATGAAACCGAAACAAGAATGATTCACATAGAATGAGGTATTCTTGTCTAGGAAAGTACCAAAAAGATAAAAAAATCTGATTTCTGATGGTGAATATTGTGAAACTGTGAAGCAAAACATTTTGGTGTTTTATTGCTTCTGTGTCATTTTAGTCAGTTAAGGGGTTATTTTCTTCATCCAAAATATTACAGACTTATCAGTTTAGGTTTAGATCCCTCTTAAGGAGGACCCAAAAATTTTCTAGTACATTGAAGATATCTCATTTTGCAAATTACTTCAAAGAAGAAGATATATTTTAGCTATTTAATATGTGGCTGAGATAAGTTTTCAAAACCAACAACCTGTGTATTTTCACAAGCAGGTTATTTAACATTTCATCTCATGCATTCCACATACTCAAGTTCTAGGCTGCTCTTTCTGTATATAACTTACATTTCATTGCCAGGATGGAATAGCAATTTTTTCTAATTAAAGAACTTCAAGTATTTTTATTCTCCCAGCCTTTCATCCTAACTGTTTTTCAGAACTGATATTATAATACAGCTTTCCTTTAATCTGTCTCCATGTTAATATAAATTATTTTGGGCGAAAGGGATTCTATTAAATGCTACCAGAGATGCTTCTACTTTTACTTTTTGTCACTAAAATCTGAAGCACAAGAATTTGATTCAGCAAAGACCATGTATGCATTTTCACAATTCAAAACCTTTTTTTTCTTAAAAGAAAGGATGTATGTTAGTCATCCTTAGTAGTTTCACATGTGATTAAAGCCTGACTTGTTTTAAAACTAAATGAATCAGCTTTGTAAAACTCCCTTTCTCATTCATTGTAATAGCATGCCATTTATCCTACTACTGGCCAAACCGAGCTTAAAGGGACAGATCACTCTAGTGAATATTTCTGCACTGTGTGTCTGTAGGATCTAGCTCTAGATAAATCTTCATTTTATTCCTATATATTAATGCTTTCCATTTATTTTCAGGTATAATGTTGTGTCTGTCATGCCACTCATATAAGAAGACACTAAAAGAAATTTTTAAAAGGGTTTCTTTTACCCAGGGCAACACAAGTTTTCAGCTAATAAACGCTTAGCAAGATGAAACCATGTAATTTTACAGATTACTGTGTTAAAATTTTCAAAACGTTTTGGCAGTTTTACATGGAGTGACATCGCTCTGCATTGAGTGTAATTCGGAGAAAAGAAACAAGGTTTCTCCCTGGGAGGTATTTAAGAGGTAATATATCTTTAAGTGTCTCCGCCTCTGAATCCACCCACTTCTTGATAGCTGCAGCAGCCTTGTTGACTCACAGAAGCCGTGTTCATGCAAGAGCCAGCAATGAGCAGTATTTTTCAGAGATTTTAAGAGCACACCTCCTGCTATGTATTTCGCATTCTAGCTTGCTGGGGCTGAAGCTGTATGAAAGAAAGTTTTACGTTTTGAAGATATTGCAAAAGATAGTTCCTCCTCTCATCCTGGAAAATCCTGACAGACCAGTTGGATACCTTTCAGGCCTTAACCAAGAACTTTATCTTCTCATCCCACTGTCTTTTTTACAGTAGAAAGACCTGAGACACCCTTAAGAACTGAGAATCTGACTAATTTAAACAGATGGCTAATCCCAGTGCTGTCTGCAATGGACATCTACATCATCATCATCATCAGAAACAGAATAACCTCTTAAAAAGTGGAATATCTAAGAAAAATGGAATCACTAAAGGAATGAAGGTAAGGTTTAATTGTTTACCCTAATTGCCTCAATATTGAAAACAAATAGGTAGTTGCAACATTACTTGTTAAGCTATTTTTATGGTCGTCTTAGTATCCATTGAACAGCTTGTATGGATTAGGCTTGTGTGTTAAGTTTTGTAATCGTGGGACCTGACACTGCTTTTGTCTGTCCTGAACTGCAGAGAGAGTTGGGAACGCTCATGCAAATGCTGATGGTCCCATGGGCTGATTTAGCCTCTGGTTCATATCAAACACAACAACAAACACATCTAGTGACTTCCTTCTGGAGCTTAACCGGTGGTGGAGTTGACTTTGCAATGTATTAATCAGTAGTGGAAAGCTGTTTTGTCAGCTTCAGGTGTGTGTGGAGTAATTTTTAAAGTGTGATTTGTTGTTGTACAAGTGTAACAACAAAAACACGTAGGCAGGAAAGCTGTCTTCTCCTGATGTTTACATTTCTACAGCGTTGGCTTAGCTTATCCCCGCACTTTACTGCTTTCCAGCCTTGTACTGCTTAAAATCCAAGTCAGTTCACTTTCTATTCTCTCAAGCTGTTCTCTTCGAAGCAGCGCTTCTCACATACGTGAATATTTCATAGAACTGTTGGCATGTAACATCCTGAAGAATGAACGACAAATCTAAAAGTATGCCTTTAGCAAAAGAGCCCAAATCTTACAGGTTGTCTCTCCGTGGTACCTGTTCTGACTGGGAGCTTACTGTCTGTCTTGCGATGTCCTAGCTCTGGATCTTGATGTGATTATCAGGAGAAAGTCCTGTAGTGACTGCAGGAAGGCTGGCTTTACAACAACGTGTGGTGTGACAGAGGGGATGGAGAAGGTTCCTTATGGAGCCTGAGCGCTCACCTGACCATCCCTGCTGGAAGCTTTAGACAAGGACCGTGGTGAGGGCTCCGCTGTTTTACAAATAAACTGCTATCTTTTATCTTTCTCTAAATGGGGCGCTCACACACCTCAGCACTCTAATGAGGGCACGCCCAGTGTCATGCCTAATGGTTGTCTGGCTTCAGGTGTCTCCCCTGGTATGAGTGAGTCCCAATCACTGCCGTGTGTTGGATGAGGAAAGCAAAAAACCTTGCGCAATGATTGAAAAAGACCTTTCTTGGATTCGCTTCCAGAAACTTAATTCAGTGTCCTCTTGCGTATCACACGCTCCTTGTCATTTTGTACATTAGCTATTTGCCACAACTGTGCTCCAAATCTTTGCTTTCCACTTGTCACAGATTTCAAGCAGTAAATTTTGCCATTCGGTTACTGTTAACCTGCTGCAAATGAGTGATTTTGAAATCCCAGGAGGGCATTAAGTAGGATTTCCTCCTTATTAAAAAAGAGAAGCAAAGTAAACAGCTCGAGACGTAATGAATACTATAACTGAGGATGAGCAAAAAAAAAAAAAAGTAAATATTGGCTTGACAGGGATGGCAAAGAAATGAAGGAAATATTAGTGGATGCACTTTCAAGATTAGTGCAGTCTTACGAGCACCACATGGTTGGAGGAGAAGGTGTTTTACTCTGGTGTGTGACACCTGAGAGTAGCACTGAGCCACTTGTAAATACCATCCATGGCTGAGGGAAGTGGTGAGGAAGTGAAGACGTAGTAAGTTCAGGAGGCTTATCAAAGGCACATTTGGTAAGTCCGGGTCGAGCACTGTGCTCCAAGTTACATACCATTTCCCCTTTCTTCCTGCTCCCAGCAGAGATTGGGAAAGAAGGAAACAATAACAGACAAGAGTCCTGAATGAACCAGGAATCTCATTCCTGGTAGGAATCTCCCCATTCCTGTCTGGTCTGTTTCCCCGCCCCAGCTGCCTCGCCCTGTTCGGTGCTTATGCTTGATGCTATTTTACAGGAACAGATACTGTTCCTTCCTCCCTGCGCTGTTTACCAGCCTCGCTGCTGGAGGTGTGCGACTCCACACACTCCTCTCTGGGATGTGCTCCCCACTTCACAAGCTGGGATCTGACAAGCAGGGAATGTGGCAGCTTGGTGCACAAGGAAATCCTGCACATGGTTTCCAAGTTTCTCCTAATTCCAGTCCTTCTTCCTCTCTTGCTCTTTTAGCCACCTTGCCCCTATTTCCCCTAACACTCTGACACACACATTTATCTACTTTACTGCCCATGCAGTAAATTAATTGACCATTAAACACCTTATATAGCAGAAATATACTGCTAGTATAGTCAAGGGATGTGACTGGTGATGCTGGTTCTAGATTTGTGACAGTTCCAAAGCTTTTGGGCTTAGTTACAGCTGTGCTACTTTGCAAGGAGGGGAGGAGGGAGACATGCTGTGGTTTAAGAGGGGCACCTAGTGCAGAGACTGCAGTGAGAGAATGGCACAGTGAAGGCTCCTAAGCCTATAGCAATAGTTTTGCACAACTGACTGACTGGAACATCAGGCTTTGCAGAAATCAGCTCTTTAAACCCTTCTTTTTCCAAGGGAGCCCCTAGGAAGCACTGGCTTCAGGAACTGCTGGCTTTGGAAACATTGCTTTTGAAAACACTTGCTCAAGAACAATGTGTTTTGCATCTTAATGATGTAAGAACATTTCGTGTGTCTGTGCGTGCTTGACAGAAATAGAGAAGCAATTCTGATACCACAAAACCCCCCGGGTTTCTAAAGAAAGGACTTGGTTTAATGGGTTGGGAAAGGTAATTAGGGATGATCAAATGTGGGGGAGCAGGGAGGCTCTCTTTGCTTCTAGCAATCTGTAGCATACCAAGGACAGAATGGAGATAGCTGAGTGATAAAGAAGCAGTGGAGCATCCTACCAGAAGAGAAGCTGTTGCTTTTGGGGAAGCTCTAGAGTGCTTTGGGGTGCGACTGCTTGTTCAAATAGCTTCTGTGATTATTTTAAGTCTGATTCACTCAATCCTGGCTGATAGCACAGACTCTCCATGTACTAATGGACATCAGGCTTAACCATGTCCCCACAGCCATGCTTCATCCTGGTATTCTTTGGAAGCTGGGCCATAGTAAGACCTGAACTTTGGGAGGTGGGTTGTGGACCATGTCTTCCACTTTATTAGTACTTTTAACAGAGGCAGATGCTTTGTGTTCTTCCAGAATCCATAGTCTGGACTTGCCTTTACCCAAAGCACAGTTCAGTAGCTAACCTATTTACTTATGTAACTGTATTGGCCAGGAGAAGGTATTTTCCTAGTGATGGCTTCTTTTCTTTGTTATATTGCTGTTGATCAGGTACCAATAGTAGGAGACATTGGATTTTTAAAATAATAAATATGTTTGTCTAGTGGAAACGTTTTCCCCTATAAAATACATACAAAAGTTCCATTGCTTCGATAGATTATTTCCTTGGATGCCCCCTCCAAGACTTTATAAACCTATTTGCCAACTGATTATCTTATGTTCTGCACTGAGAATGGCAGGGCTTGGAAGAAATGTGTAGTCAACAAGACCAAAGGCTTTTCTAGGGATTTCAAGCTCCTGTGTGAAAGCAAAAAAGAGCCTGGGATGAGATCCAACCCAGTAACATCTGCCACACTTATCTGATGGCCCAAAAATGTAATAGTCTCCAACACTTGGGGAATCTAAAATTCAGAAGCTGTTTAACCTCTGTCCTATGACATCTCCTCCTCCTAGCTGTTCTACTTAGCTATTTGGTTCCATATTCCAGCATCCAGTCTCAGTCCTTTCCATGATCTTGTCACCCTAGGTTTTTTCCTCTCTTTTCTGCTCTACAATGTCATTTATTGCATAATGACAATCTTAAAGAAACCACTGATTGTTTAGAGAGTCATGAAAGGAATATGCCATGCAACTGTTCTCATGGCAATAACTTTCTTGGATGTTGTAAAGGCCTCCTGTAATTTCTTTGCTCTGTCTTCACGAATACAGAGAGCACTTCAAGCGTTTTTGCAAACCTGGTGTAAGTGGGGCGTTTTAGATGCATACTCAATGTAAATGTTAAAGAGTCTGGTAGGAAAAAAAATAAAGCAATCCCCACAATCAGAGTCAAGCAATAAGGGTTATTATTAATGAGGGAAGTGCAAGGAGAGAGGGTTAAGGCTGATCAGACCTTCCCAACTGTTTGCAGCATCAGTTGTGCAGTCATAATGATCTACCAACATAATAGGGGTTTTTTTCTGAAATATCTTCATATTTTGATATTGGTTTGGGTAAAAACAAATTGAAAAGGAGCTTCGTTGAGTCCAGCCTGTTTCACTTGCAGCAGCTCAGGATTTTGGACATTTTCCATTGTGCATGTGTTGATGGAAAGTGCAATTGCAATTTGCCCTCTGGATTTTGTAGCCATAGTGACAACAGGAAAAAATTGAGCTTTGGTTTTCAGTTAAATTCTCTGCCACTCATTGTACCTGTTGCTTCAGCTGACCCACAGATACGACCTCATCCTCAGTTCCTGCTTTCTTTTCTCCTTGGTTTCAAGCATGAGAAATGTGTTCCTCTGCCCCTGCCCTCTCAGATAATAATCACAGGTCTCGGATCCACGCCCTTGTTTCTGTCATCTGCCCTGCTATGTGATGAGCTCAATGCATTGGAAGCAGGAAACACTGAGGACATCTTTCTGCAGCTGAGCTGTCACCACTGTGTGGGCACATGTAACAGTCTCTGACTCTTGTAGCAACGCTTTGAGCGTGTTGCATGAGACTTTACATGCAAGGCTGAGATTTTTCACATAGCTCAAGATATAAGGTTGGTCTGAAGTCATTACCCTCTTAACACCTGGAAATCTCTAAATTCAGGTAATTAAATTTTGGAAGGTAAAGCTGTGACAGAAATAGAACATAGTAATTTACTTTGGCTTGAAAGATTCAGCATGCCAGGTCTTTAAGGTCAGCCTCCTCTTAGCATGGTAACAGCTCATCCTTCTACTCATGAAAGCAAGTAAATGTATTGAGAGACTGGCTTTGCTACGCATAAATAACCCATGGCTGAGCTCCAGTGCAAAGATAAGTAGTAAAAAAGTGATAGAAACAGGAATGGCCTTTGAGAGAGGAATTTTGAAACATTCTGGATGCATTAGGAAAGCCAAAGGTCTCCTGGAGTCAACATTCACAAGGAATATCAAGGAAAGCAGTAACAGCTTTTACTGCTATATTAGTAGCAGATATGAATAAACAAGGAAAACGTGTCCCATCAACAAATGGGGTGGATGACTTAGTGACCACAGCTGCAGGTAAGGTGTACTCTGTGCTTTCTTTGCCTCACTTTTCACCATCCAAGTTGTCCAAGCCTCTGTGTTGTCAAACTACCAGCAATGAAAGAAGGTTGAGTCACGGATCGCTTGAGAAATGGCAACCCATACACGGGTGTGGGATCAGGAGGGAAGCACTCACGTGTGGTAGGTGACATGGCAGCGATGTCACACACTGTCAGCTCTGGAAGCTCCCAGGTGTCAAAGATCCCTGATAACTTAAGACAAAACACCCCACCTGTCTTCGAACAGCAGATCATTTCTAGCAGAGGTTGCTCCTGGAGCATAGAGAGGAAGGTGATTTGGACCAGCAAACAGAGGTGTACCAGAGATAAATCATGTTTGACTGACTGTCTTCTATGCTGAGGTATTTGTGTATGAGAGGTAAGTGATAGATGTCACCTACCTTGGCATTGGCCACACCACCCTCATGTGCTACTTGGGAGATTACGGTCTTGATGGGCAGACTACTACATGGGTAATAACTGGCTGGGTCATCAGGCTCAAAGGCTGGTGGTTAATGGTTCATACTGTAATGGTTCAGCCCTGCAGGCTGGGAGGGTTTCGTATATGTGGGGGGGAGTGGGAATCAAGATGTAGGTAACAGCAGTGGGACATATGGAGCCTTTTGGGGCTCAGATGGGCAAAACCCTGAGTGCCCTGCTGGGATTTTGGTGTTCACCTGCCTTTAAATATGAAAATGAAACAGAGACCATCCAGTTGAAGTGAGTCTGTGACCTTTCAGTGCAAGGAGGCAGCATTTCTGTGGTGAGTCAGCAGTAGTGATCCAGAAATGGATGGAATTGATGCCGAACCTCAGTCGGGCTTCTATGAATATTTGTCTGGCAAGCAGCTTCTTCGTGCTCAATAGAAGTAATTAATAATAGAAAGCCATGGCGTGGCTAGTGTCATTGCCTGCCTATTTACATCCCTTCAGCATGAGAATTAATTACCTTTGCAAGCTTTAAGTGGCGGTCTGGCTTTCGGAAACGAGAAAGGTGAAATGCATCTTCTACCTGCTACGTCAGTGGGGGATGTGGCTGGATGTGCTCCATTGCAGAAACAAGCTCATTAATAATAATGAGCAGAATGATAAGATAATGGCTGCTTAGGGCCTGTTTGGGTCTCTGTGCAAGCTGGCATATACAGGACCCAGAGACAACCACAGAACATTGAATGAAATGAAAAGAGTAAATTTATTTCCGTTACCTTGTCAAACTCCCCACAAAGCAGCACCTGGGCACAGCCACATGAGCAAGGACACCAGAGAACTCAGTTCTTGCTTGGTCCTTGCTAGAGCATCTCTGAAGCTGCTGTTTTCACCTGTATTTCAGGGGCTGTCACAGATGTAGATTACCTCCCTGCTTCTATCTTTCCCACAGCAGGGAAGGAATCTCAAGCATGTTCGATTGAATGCCTGTAAGTCTTTCTCAGGCCTGTGTTATTGAAACACAGACATTGAACTTACCCAACACACAAAGCTGAGCAACAATTGGTGTATGTGTTTTTCTACACCTCAGCTGCAGATCACTTCATCTCGTTTATAATTCTCCTCAAAGTCTTCTGTTATGTTCCCACACTTTCTATAAAATCTGACTTTTCACCAGAAATATGTTTAGCATCGTGCTGCCTCTCTCAAAGCTTGCTCTTTGCATGTGTGCAGTGGTGTTTCAAATACTGATTTATAGGGTACAAGACAACCATAGAGATCCTAATTCATCATGATATGCAAGTCCGTTTCTTCTGCCAATAGACATAATGAACTCTGTCATGGATTTTTGGTTTTTACTTTCTTTTTAAAGAAAAGTAACTTTTGTTGTGGCTAGGATTGTGGCATTATCCGGCCAAGCAGGAAATTAAATTTCCCTACAATGACCAATGGCTCAGCCAGAGAATTCCTGCCATTCCTGGCAGCTAATTTTTCCACAGAAAATACTTGGAGAAAGTGACCCAGCCAGGAATTTTGCAAGGCTATTGTCTGAGAGAATTGTCATTGTGGGATGGATATGGAATTGGGAAGAAAAATGCCAGAGAAGGAGAAGAGCGGGCAGCAGGACCAGCAGTGTTTTGTGCCAGATTGAAGAGGAACTGAAGTGTTTTGCACTTAAAGATACATGAATTCAGACAAATGATCAGAACATTCTGTGAGATATCTTTAGTATAAAACTGCAAGGTTGAAGAGCTGAATTTCCAGGGTAGGTGCCATCTGTGCACACCCATGTGTTCAGAACAAAGTAACATTTAACCTGTTCTGGCCAGGTGTCTCTCTGTCCCACCTGAAGTATTCTGAATTTCTAGAACATCCAGTGTAGATGTAACACAGCAATGCCTTATCTCTTCTACTGATCATCTCAGGGTTTTTTTGGAAGTCATTCAGTATGTATCCTTGCCTTCATTCATTTGATCAAGCACAGGCATGTGCTCTGTCATTTCCCCCTCTCCCAAAAAATTCAGTCTTCTCCATCAGCCTACCAAGACACGAGGATTTATTCACCTAAAAAAGAAATATGGAAAGACAAAATTGAGATGCAGATCTGAGACTTGTAGCCATTTCAGCTGATATAATGCTGCACTCTGCTTCCTCCAGGAATTTCCATTTGAGTTTCTGCTTCCCTGTTGCTGCTGCTGATTCATACAGCCTGAAGAGCTGCCATGCATGTCTCCCTGTGACTCACATGTAGCTATCTGAGACTTCAGCCTGGCTAATCTCACAGCCCAAAGCTGTCAGCCTACACCTGGAATCACAGCAGCCAATTTGTATGTTCTTGAGCTTCCCGGGGCTGTTCTGCAGGAGAATGCCTCAATCTAGCTTGGATTTTCCATTTCCTGCCCATGTGTTGTGTTTCCACAAAGCTTTGATTGTCTTCTGACAGGAGCATTTCTTTACATGTTGACACCAGGTTGCACTTCCTGCAGGTGAAGGTGAGCTGCTCCAGGTGTTTATGCCCACTGTTGTGGGGGAGATCTGTAAGGATCAGCCACACTGCTGCCTGGAGAGGGCAGGACACAGATGTTTCCACTCAGTCCTAGCAGCCCTGTGCCAGTGACTGTAGTGATTTACATGAGACCTTGGAGGTCAGGAAATATAACCTGAGAAATAAATTTAAGACCACCTCTGGCTGTCACATTGTACCTCGCTGTCAGCAATTCCCTGAAAGAATCCCGTGAGCACCGTAATCCAACCAAATGCATTTCCTGCTGCTCAGCTCAAAACTTCAGGTGCTACACAGATCCCAACACCAAACTACAAAACAATTCAATGTGAACAAGATTTTTGGAAGGCATTTCATGGTCCAAGAAAAAAGCGTTTGAAAAATCATGTTTTCTCTTCTTTTTGAGATTGTATTTGTGCAAGTTTGAGTTTGAGCTTTTGAACTTCCAACAATCTCTTGACATCAGTCATGCTCAGAGGGAACATTTTACTTTGTCTCTGGCACAAAATGTGTCTGCAAGTCTCTTGAAGTCATCTCTTCTTTATGGCATGATCTTTATAAACTGCTCCCCTGTGCAATATTTTCCCCACATCACTGTTATATAAACAGCTTGTTTGTTTGCATATGTGGGTGGTAAAAGTGTCTGGGAGGTTCTAGCAGATAAAAGGGTGTGTTAATCTTGAAGGCCAGATCTTCTTGGCTTTTGATTTTTCTGTTTTGATCAGAAATGAAACAAAACTCTGTTTAAACTATTTCGATGCAATCTCCACCTCTTTTCCTATCTTCTAATCACAATCATCCATCCCTGTGGGCCTTATCCTTGGTTTATTTCCACTTGCTTTAGGTTACAAAAACACTCTTGGGGAAATAAGCATTTAAGTATTGGATTGGTGCATCTGTGGGTAAATAAGTAGTAATGGGTATTACAAAGCAGATTCTCATTATTCTGTGTAAAAGCCAGTTTTATCCCAAATAAGAAATTACTTTATCAAATAATCTGGGAAGAATCCCCTGTGGGCAAAACTTGTCTATTGTTACTTTTTGGCTCTACGTATTTTAACAGTGTCTTTTCAGGTTAACTCAGAACCTTTACTTCTTAAATCTATTTCTTACCCATAACCAAGCAGGAAGTACAGATTTCAAAATAAAAAAATGTGAGTTTGTCAAAATCTACAGGTCTTAAAGAAAAAAGTTAGTTATTTTTGCTTTTTATTCTGAGATAAGTATGCTGTTGATATATGCCAAGTCTAATTGCTTTTTGTTGAAATCTCTTTTCAAGGGTTAGAAAATGTATCAGTTCCGTAATTTGTGTCTGTTCTCAAATGCATATTAATGGAACTGGTATGTTGATGTGCCTAGTGTGAAATGTTGGATGTGCTATGAACACTTGCAAGTTAGCAAAATAATTATGAGGTTGTGTCCTGAGACAGGAGACTTGTGCTTTGGGAATAGAGGAGCAGCTTTAATAAAATCTGGTTTCACCTTGAGTTGAACCTATTGTCCAAGAAGAGGTGAAATTTATTACTTCCCTAAAGAGGAATTAATTGACCTCCTTGCATCTCTTACCAGTGGAAGGTAAAGAAATAAAATTGTGCACACTGTGGCTGTCTTGAGCCAAAGATATTCAGGATCCAGAAGGGCTTCAGGGAGACTGGTTTTTTTTTGTCCACATGTCTATTTTAAGGATGGGGAGCTGAACAGACTGGCCCCTTGGTCCTTTAGCAGAGGATTTGTTGTTACAGCAGCAGCTTTCAGCACAACGTCTGCAAGATGATTCCACCTCCCTGCATGTACAATGTCTTCCAAAGCACACAAGGTCACCTGTCCCTTTCCAACAAACTGTTCTCTGCACTTCATTAGCATCTTGGCTCTTACTAAATTTCTGTTGAAATTAGAGAAATCTCTTTCTTTTACTGTCTTCCTCTACAAATGAAGCTCTGTCATCACCTCTTTGATTTGGTAAAGAAATCACAGTAGGTTTTGCACCAGAGATACATCTCTGGAGGTTGTGCCGGAATGAAAATCAACACTCTACTAGTAATAAACAGGACAGCATTACCAAGCATGACAGGTCAGAAATGGAGCTCTTTTAGCTTCCACCTTATCCCCAACCCAAAGTACCCATTCACTTACACTTTTGAAAATCTTGTATTAACTTCCTTATGCTTCTACCACAGCATAATTGAATCAAGCAAGTCAGAAGCTAAAAATTAGCTTTACCTATCAATAGGTAGAAAATACTTTAAAGTTATCAGATATAAGGTAACATTCGTAGGTTTTTATATTTGTGATTCAGTATAACCAAAGACCTTTAGAATTATTGCGTGTGGGCTGAGAATCACGTGGGTTTATTTAAGTAAATTAGTGCATGATTTCAGTCTGTTTTTTGGGATTATTATCAGAGACTTGGGCTTTTTTAACTGTTTCTATGTGGACCTGCTGAGAAACAGTGTTGTAAGCTTGTGATTTTGTTATAAAGATGTTAACATCCACAGGAAACAGAATTTCAATCAATGACAAGTTATACAGATTATTAAAACCTCTAGTAGGCATATTTGTTTTTATTCCCCACTGCACACTTTCTAGGTGTCCGAAATATATGTGGCTGAGGAAAGAAGTTTTATATGAGGGAGAAAAACCTCACCTACATAGTTTGAGCTTTTAGCATGGTAGCATTATAAAATCTTGGCTGGTTTCCTAAAGAAACAGAATTTATTTAGTTTTGCTATCTGTCTGTCAGCTCCTCAACAGCTTGTGAACTTCTGAGCCATTTTTGTATCGTCCACTCTTTGCTTTAAGTAGGCTTTTGGACACAGGAGAAGGGCCCAGCACCTTCCCTGCTGAAATAGTGGAAGCTGCTGTGTGAGCTCATTCCTCCAGTGACCTGGGCAGTCTGCAGCAGGAAGGAGATTTGACCTATGTTCCAAATAAGAGAGAAGCTTCTTTCAGAGAGTTCCTTTATTTTACACAAAAGCCAACATGAGACACACATTAAAAACCCCAGTATTTATTATTCCCAGAGCTCACACTGCTCTGTTTACATCTGCTCCAACCCACTTCTGCATGGTGTGTATCTTACCATTGCATTTCTCTGGAATTTGTTTAGTCCACAAACTTTCTGAGATAAAGACATTTTATTTTGTTCTCCACTTGGAAAATACTTGGTACACATGGGATCAATGTCTATTAAGGGTACCTTTATTCACAGGGATTTTTATCCAAGTCTGCCACTCTTTCAAATATCAGTAATTTGTCATCAGTACTGTGTAAAGGATTTGCCCTGTCTCATGTTCTAGTTGATGCTACTAAGTCAGAATGAAGTGTCTTTTGGTGTCATTTCTCATGGGATATTTCTGTTCCACCAGTCTGTCTAAAGATGAAACTTGAGTTCACATTAAATGTTATTGTTTTTCCATAATTCACTTCTAACCCAGTCAGGCATCAGTTCTTCATCTTTAGGGCAGCATGATCCAAAGGGGAGCAGTTCCAAACTCTTCATTGTTGTCTGGCTGGTGTTTCTCTGGTTCTCGAGGGCCGTGATTTCACTTCACCTCCTGTTGATCAAGCAGCTCGCCTGCTCAGCAGCAGCGTTCTCGTTGGAGCTGTCTATCAGGACATCAGCTTAAAGACAGAAACGCAAACCTCTCACTCTGACAGGTGATTTGTGTGAGCTCAGGCTGGAGGTTGATGGACAGGCATTTTAGAGGGCTTGGAGTGCTTCTGTCTTGGAATTAACATGAACATGGTGAGAATATTTTATTTTTCAGGGCTACACACAAAATTACTTGAATAGTGTGGAAAGACTTTAAACAGCTTTTAACCAGATATCCAAGAAGGCTTGTGCCTTTAAAATATCGCCTAAAAAGACTGACAGAGGATAGTTTGAGAGTTCTTTAGTTTTCTTTCTTTATTGAGTGATTTTTTTGCTGGAAAATGTTATCAAAGCATCTCTGCACTCTGACACTTCTCAATAAGGAACCACCGTGGCTGACTGACAATAATTTGTTTGCAGACTCCACTGTTTGCTGCTTCTTCCTGTATTTCAGTTTTCCAGCCCTGTACATCATCCTAGTTTATGGCTGCATTTCAAGGCTTCATTTAATCACTGCTGCACAGTGTGTGGCATTCTTGGCTGTGCTACATCCCCACTTAAATGTGTGGCAAAAAAAAAAAAAAAAAAGACATTTTCCACAGGATTCATGCAGGGTTTGCAATGCAGTATTTCAGCAGAGATAGCAGAGATGGGCACCAATCATCTGTAACAAATATTTGCCAATTGCACTTTCTTGGAATAGGAAACAGCTTTATCTATGAGATTATGGTGATAAAAAGATTTCCCAAGTCTGATAAATCTTCTGATGCAATTTCTTGAAACTTGTGGTAGAGGCAAATAAACCAGTGTTACTTTCTATGCTATTGGATAAAGGAATATTTTTGTTAACTTGAAGCAGATGCTGGGGTTTTGTTCTTTATTAGTCTCATTTTAGCCATGGTTAAAACAAGCTAACACACCTGTGCTTTATCTAGTCACATTTTCTGACAGATCATTGCAAAACTGAATAGGAGTTTGTGATTTTGGAGGATTATTTTTTCAGTCTATATTGTCCAACATGTAAGGTTTAGCAGAGCTCTTAAACAATAGTGTTTTAACAGTTGAGTATGTAAGAGCATTAGCAGGGCATTGAAACACTGAGTTTTGAAAAGAGAATTCACTTGGGTGGGGGACATGGGAGGAATAAAAAAATGCATACACATGCGAGGCTTTGAAAGGGAAGGAGTCTCAAAAGCTGCCAGAAATAGCTTTTTATGTATGGATACTGGTCACTTTTGCATTAGGAAAATTAATTCTCAAGCTACCTGATATCTAATTTACCTAATGCTGGTTAGTTTCACATTAAGGGTGAGCATCAGCTGGATACAAAGCTGCTTATGTCATAAGCAGGTTACAGCTATAAACAAACACTTTGGTTTAGGTCCCACTTTCACACCCGAGAAAGACACACTTGGAAATGGGACACTCGTGTGTTGGGAAGGATAAGGATTTGACAGGAAGGTCTCACAGATGTGCATGTGTAACAGAAAGATCTTTGAATGTAGAATCTGAAGAAGGAATAGAAATGATAGCAAGTTTTGGTGTAGAGGAAAACAATTGCTGAGCCAGTCTTACTGGGTAACTAGAAGGCAAAGAGCAAGTGAGTTGGAAGGGGTTTTTATGACTCAGAACAAAGGATAAACCCACCTCAAACAAAAGATGTTTTTACTAAGCAAAAAGATTTTCACAGGCAAACAAGAAAGCCAATGTTGCAAGTGAAAAAAAAGGTCTTAAAATTTTCCAAACTGGAAAAAAAACTAAAAACATCTTCTAGCTTAAACTCTAACATACTAACTTTTTGTGACTGGAACATAGTAACATGAATATGGTAATGTTAGTAGTTAGGATAGGCGATAGGTAATAATAAAGATATTGATTGGTTGTCACATTTTACGATGCTCTGCAATGAAAAGTATGTAATGCATTGTGACCAGAACTAGAGTTGGCTTCAGATGAACCTACAGCTGTGGCTGAAAAGGCTGTGAGCTGGGCTCTTGTCACCCACGACACGTGAATTGCTGTATCATCTGGACACAATAAAGAGCCTTTTAAAGAACAGCCTGAAGTCCCGCATCCCTCGTTTCGGCTCTTACACTCGTGTCCGCAGCGATTTGTAATTCTTCATGTGTCAATATCGGGGACAAGGAATCCCGGTCGAGCTGCTGTGACTTTGGAGCCCAGTCTGCTCTGGGGCAGGGACACAGAGCTCTCCCCGAGTGACAGAGGGCCAGGCCGGCTGGAAATGAGGGATGCAGATGAAGAAAGCAGTGGCTGGACCGGAGATTCCGGCTGGCTGGGTTGCTGTCAGCAGCGCTCAGCACCGCGCTGATGCTCGGAGGGAGGAGGAGATGCCCGAGGGGCCGAAATGCGCGGTGAGAACTGGGTCAGGGGCGTGCCCGGGGTGCCGGGGTAGCCCCGGGCTACCGAGGGAAAGCCAGGAGCAGGTGAAAGGTGGATGGGTTGAGTCTGCGGCAGTGAGCTCAGCCGGGAGGACGGCGAGGAGCCACGGGGAGGAGCGGTTCAAGGAGGGACCAGGGAGACCTGTAACCAATTGCAGTCTTGAAGGGAGTCGATTTTCTCTCTTTTTTTCTCTCTCTTTTTTCCTCTCTTTTTTCCTCTCTTTTTTCGTCTCTTTTTTTTCTCTCTTTTTTCTCTCTTTTTTTCTCTCTTTTTTTTCTCTCTTTTTTTCTCTTTTTTCTCTCTTTTTTCTCTCTTTTTCTCTCTTTTTCTCTTTTTCTCTCTTTTTTCCTCTCTTTTTTCTCTCTTTTTTCTCTCTTTTTTCTCTTTTTCCTCTTTTTTTCTCTCTTTTTTTCTCTCTTTTTTTCCTCTTTTTTCTCTTTTTCTCTCTTTTTTCCTCTCTTTTTTCTCTTTTTTCTCTCTTTTTTCCCTATCTTTTTTCTCTCTTTTTTCTCTCTTTTTTCTCTTTTTTCTCTCTTTTTTCCTCTCTTTTTTCTCTCTTTTTTTCTCTCTTTTTTCTCTTTTTCTCTCTTTTTTCCTCTCTTTTTTCTCTTTTTTCTCTCTTTTTTTCCTCTCTTTTTTTCTCTCTTTTTTCTATTTTCTCTCCTTTTTCTCTCCTTTTTCTCTCCTTTTTCTCTCCTTTTTCTCTCCTTTTTCTCTCCTTTTTCTCTCTTTTTTCTCTTTTGCTCTCTTTTTTCTCTCTTTTTTCTCTCTTCTCTCTTTTCTCTCTCTTTTCTCTCTCTTTTCTCTCTCTTTTCTCTCTCTTTTCTCTCTTCTTTTCTTGTTCCCTCCTTTTTCCCTCTTTTTTTGTCTCTCTTTATTTTCCTCTCTCTTTCTTCTCTCTCTTCTTTCCCCCATTTTCCCCCCCTTTCCTTCCCTTTCTCTTCTCCTTTCTTTTTTTCATAAATAGCAAGGAAATAAGACTGCAAAGGTAGCAGGTAGCCACAGAATCACAAATAATTTTACAGCTAGCAAGTGTATTGACTGTTCTGTAGTACTCGGAAATGAAATACTTTAGTGTTGACTGAATGTTTCGTTAAAACAGAAGCGACAGTGGCTGCTACCCCCAGCTCTGTTCCATACTCCCATTAGGAAAGTCCTAGCACAAGCTCTTTTCTAACTGCTTGCAATATTTTTCTTTAAAAATATTTTGTCTGAATCTGTAAGAATGCTTCAATCCATTTTATCATACATTCTTCAAAGGTATATTCACCTTTTTAAAATTTTTCTTTCTAGCTCCATTTCTGGGGAAATCTGGTATTCTCTGGTATCATAAGATACCAAAAGCAGACTTGAGGGCTGTAATGGATCTTAGGAAATGAGGTTAGAATTGTAGGGGTTTGTGTAGGAATGCAAGACTTTATTCTACTGAGATTTGTAACACGGGAAAAAGTTGTTAGCACTTAACTCAAGTTCGCTACAGAGACAAAGGAACATACGTGGAATTTCAAAGTAATTCCACTCGGCTTTGCGAACTAAGTGGTCAGATTTTTGGAATGGCTCCCACAGAAAATAAAAATATTTCGAAATTCTGTGGTCTGTGATCTTTTCTCCTGACGGTGCAGGAATGCCTGTGTCAAATATTTTCCATTCCTGGCATGAATTTATTTCCCCAGAGGTTATGCTCTGTTTTAATGTAAATAATCTACATGGTGTGATGCACCTGAGTGAAGATACCTTAAAAATTTTACATTCCATTCCAGTCAAGACCTATGTGATAATCTGAACCTTAGGCATAATTATCTTTCCTTCCTGTATCCTCCTGTATATCTTCACTGCACCATCTGTTGCATTTTCAGTTCTCTTGGTGTAGGAGCCAACCTTACTCCTTGGCTGATAGAATCCCAATTTGGATATTCCTCCATTGGTCAGTTTTTTTTAAAAATGAAATGCTGATCTGTTTTGTTAATTAACAAATAACAGAGGATACTGGATCTTACCCCATGCTTTGGCTTATAGTGAGAATAAAGCAGAAATGCATGGGTCAAGGCAGTTCTTTAAGTAAACTATTTGTACAGAATTTATGTTTAAGAATATTTGATATTTAGTGATATCATCTCTCTGCATGCTTTTCTCTGGCTCTTCCAAGTTTGGCATGACTTTTTGCTGGTACCTTTCCAGGTCTCTTAGGGAAGGCATTGCCTTTGACGTGTCAATGACATTTCTGTATCATTTTCACACAACAGCTCCAGTGAACACTGGCTTAGTCTGAACTGCTTTCATCCAAAAGGAGAAACCTTTCATTCACTCCTCTCTTGACTTAAAGCTAGAGCTCCTAGAGCATTTCAGGGATTAGGCTCTGGAACTGTTTTTCTGGAAGCAAGATTCATCATTTTTCGAAGTTTCTCTAGGGCCTTGTGCTGGTGCCCATGGCTGTGCATCCTGAGAACAGAGTTGTGCATTTCCAAGTGAGAGACCCTGGATTTTCCTCATCAGTCCATGCTGGGGGACAGCTCTACCTGAATTTTCTTCAAGGGCTTCCACTGTCTTTCTCCTAAGCAGGATGCAGACAAAAAAATTATGGCATTTTACTATACTTACTATCTTCCAGCAGCTTTAAGAGATTAGCTTTGATCCATGAAAATAAAGAAGAAGGGTGGGAAAAGAGACAACAACACTACCTAGTATGAATTTGGTCCTCAGAGGGGGATATTCTTGAATTATGATGGTTGCTCTGCATGTCCTGCTTGCCATTCTTGATTTTGTATCAACTGGTATTTTTCTACACAGGCTGATGTTATCCCATTCATCCATAAGGGAGCTGGCAGGATGGGCACATAAAATTTCTTAACTATGATTAATTTCATATTGAATATGAGGGGAGTGCCCAGCTTTCCCTGTGGACTGGGAAAGAATGTAAAATCAGGAGTAATCAGAGTACACTAATATTGTTTCAGAATTCACTGTAAAGCATTATGTCTGCAATCTCTAAATACCCACAGGAGTGTCTCCTTGGGTAGATTTTGCTAGGAGTTTCTGTCATGGGACCACAGGTAGTTTTGTTGGGGTTTTTTTTCCCTATTATAGCTGAACTTTATCAATTCTTTATTAACCGATTTCTACCATGAAGCATACTACTGGGATCATTTTGCATATGTGGACATTTTTCACCAGTAAATTATATTTTTCTCTGCTGAATGGTAGGCTGTGAGTATGTAGTTCATCCTCTCAGGGGATTCCCTGGACAAACTAAAGTTGTCAGAACAAATTTGACACCTCTCTCCACTGCAGTGGAGACAGACAACTGGGACCTTTTGTCATTGCTCTTTATTTGCCTCTTTGCAGAAATACATTTGTAGCAGTCATTATAGAAGGACACAACATTTCTCTTATGCTCAGGTTTGTGGTTTTGGGGTTTTATTTTTTGCAGACGTGGAAGGGTAGAAGTCTTCTGAAAAAGGTTTCTTTATCTTCTGTGTGAAGTTTTCCTGTTATTTGCTTATCATGTATAATTTTAAGCAGTAACTTCTTTCTTTCAGAAGTAGGAGACTACTAGTATTTTAAAATCTTCTACATTTTTACATTCCTTTTACTGAGCCTTCCTTTTGGATTGTGTTGACAAAAAATGAGATTGGTGTCTAGGCATCTTCTGTTGCTCTTGAAATACATCAGGTAGCTCAGGAGAGTGTCTTCTAGATCCTTCTAGATGACCCTGCCAGTCTTTGCTTTGCCAGCTATTCTGGCTCTGTCTCTGTACTTCCCGAATTTAGGAGCACAGGCACAAAGTGTTATCCCTAAGGAAAAGTCAAAGAAACATCATCTTTTTCAGAAGATTGATCTACTAGAATGGTGATACGTAAAGATGTTAATGAGGTAAAGATAAAAGGGTTTGGGGGTTTTTGTTTGGTTGGTTTTTTTGTCCACAAAAGAGGGGGAAAATGTCAATGGGGACATTTGCCAATTTGTTACACAGATTTATGAAGTGTTAACAGATTTAAGTTCCCCAAACATCATAAGTTGCCTAGAGCCAGAGTAATATTAATTTAATTTTAATTGTAAGCAGGAAGTCTGTATACCCATTTCCTTCTTCCAGCATCTATGATTCAGAGGTTCTTTCTATCTGCTTACATTTCACCCTCTGAAAATATGTACCAGCTCTTTTTGCAGTTCTCAGTCATTTCTGTTCCACATTTCATGTCATAGTGAGCTTTATGAAATGAACATCAGGTAAGTAGGAAAATAGGACAAGAGGCTTTAAAGTATTTTGAGATATTATTTAGTCCATTTTTGCAAATTAGTTCTGGTTTTCTGCTGGAATATCTTGAAGGCTATTCTGGAGCCTCTTATCTCATAAGATGTACCACTGTGTTTTGGGGTTTTGTTAAGACTGACAGCACTGATTTCTGCTGTCTTCTGCTAGACAATATTAGCTTTGACTTTACCATAAAATGTCCCTACCAGAGGTTTATGTCCATCTTAAACACCTCCATTGCTCTACATTCACATTTAACTGATTTTATCAGTGCAAAGTTCTTTCTAATATATGATTTAGATCACTTTGGCTGTAATTTAAGCCTATTGATGTTTAACAGAGCACAGATTACTGTCTTTCTTTTGCAGTTATCTTTCACATGTTTGAAGACACTGAGGCTGCCAGTCATTAGGGTTTTCTCTTTAATCTAGACAATTCAAATTTGTTCATTCTTTCCTCATAACTTACTTGACCAGACTTTATGCTTCTTTTCCCAGTCCTCTCCATTTGGTTCACTTGTTCTTTCTCAAAAAGCAGTGTCTGAAGCTGGGTGGACACTTCAGCTGAGACCTGCATTAGTACTGCTTAGTAGCTCTAGAGTGGTTTGTCCTTTTCCCCTTAACATGAGTTTCTGAAGAGAGGGCTGTTTTTTCTCTATCTCCTTTTACTTTTAATATTGCTTATTAAAGTAGCAATATCTGCTACTGCTGGGAACAGTCATGCTCTCCTGAAGTCTGTGATTCTGCTGCTCCATTTCCTGCTTTTCCTAAGTCCTTTGATTTTTATGATCAATATAAATGAAAAATTTGAGTTAATACACCATACTGTCTCCTGAACTTACTTCCAAAGCACAGCAATGTTTTGAGTATTGTCTTCCAATTTTCCTCATGGCAATATGGGAAGAAACAATAATGGAGGTAAGGGAACGACTTGTGAAATGCCTGTAAGCATTTTTTTTCCACAAGCAGTGATTTCATGCTGTTACATATCCAGCATCTTCCACCACCCTGGAACATCCCAACTTGCCTACCACATCCTTCCTTTCCAGAGCAGCAAGAGGCAGAATGTGCTGAACCTTGTTCAGACCTAAAGAGATGCTGGTTCATGGGTTATTACAATTGTGCTTGTGTCATTCACTCCAGGAATGGCTAAAGAGCCAAGTTATTGCTGTCTGTCCTTCAGTTCAGGGATTTGGATCCCTTTGTGCTACCAAGGTCACATTCTCCTGAAGCTTTTAGAAGAGTTGATATCATGAAGGCCTCATCAGATTGGATTGAAATTGCTCTGTGAGCTCACAGGCTTTAGTAGATGGGTACTTGCAGACAGAGGGAGTAGCTTTCTTTAAAAGAAAGGTTAAAATTGTTCAAATGCAAAGGCTAATTCAACTCACTTTTTGCTATGCATTTGAAAAGGTGTCTTCCTTTGCTAAAGCAAGACACTTCAGTCACCCCTTTACCTCAGTATTCTTGCACTAGATTTTTGTCTCTTGAATTTCTCATGTGCTTGTTTTTCCTAACCCTTATCTTTTCAGCCAGGAACCACAGGCTCTAGGTGTTTATCTCTAGGCAGACATTGATCCACTGGTGAAAATCAGTACCTGGTGGGGTGAGGATTTCCCTTTTTGTCTGTATCTAGAGTGCTGTCAAACCTGAGAAGAGCATTTATTTATGGGTGTTTCTGCAAACCTGGGTAGTTCCAGAAGGTTCAGATGAGAGGAAGCCATCAGTTCTCATGTTCAGTGTTATGACTTAGGTAATTACTGGAGCAACTTATAAAGAGCATTTCAATGTATAATGCACTTTTTTAAAAAAGCATCAAATTATTTCTTTATTCTTTTTTATTGATCTTCAAGAAATTGAAGCGAAACTTTTTGAGCTCCGATTGAATTAGTCAATTTAATAATAGTTAATTAATGTAGTAACAATTAAATAGCCATTAAGAAGTTGTATAGGCCAAGATCATCTTTTCCAGTAGTCTGAGGCAGAAATTGAAATTGGTGGGAAGAGGAAAGTTCCTCTTGCAGAACTTTGTACTTGGAGGCATCCAGTTGTGAGTTTCTCATAGGTGTAGGTGTGGGCACTACTTAGCCATAACAGATTGAAACTGATAGTTTTCAAACAAACAAAAAAAAAAAATAGCTAGAGCAGGGTGTTACTGCTTCTGTAGATTTTTAAGTGAAAAAGAAAAAAGTTATTGGTTGTCACTGGTTAAACTGTGTAGCTTTTCTGCATTAGGGCACAAGTTGGTGAACCTGGGTTTCTCTAGACTGGGGTTCTCTGAGGACACTTTGATGATAGGTGGGTTGGCAGCCCTCGTCATGTTGTTAAATTAAATGTTGCAGTGATTTGATCACATGTACCAGTTGTGATGCTGCCTTTGGTGTAGGACAACTGACTTTAATTAGCCATGGTCACTGCCACCAAGTTGCCTAATGATTGGCTAAATGAGTTTTTTTGTCTTCTTGCTTAAAACATCTTCTATTGTGTTTGAAGGTGTCAAGCTATTCATTTTCTTGATGTGTTCATAGGATGGGTGTTGTCTTCACCTTCCTCAAAATCTTCTGTCCTACAAACCTACATGCTATGCCTTAACTGAATTTATTCTGATTCTTTTTTCACCCTAGGGCTCTCTTTTGATGCTGAATTCTTACCCTAATTCAGAGGAGGTCCTTGTCTACCCAGACAGTCATCTTCCTACTGAGTTTTAATGCCCCTATCTGTCAAGCTAGCAGCACAAATGTGATTGCCTCTTTCTCAGCTGTTCATGAGAAATTGTGCTTTCCCATTGGAGTTTTTTTGTTATGGGATTTCTTATCTCTCTCTCCTCTCCGTCTGTGGTATGCCAAGATATTTATATTTAAATATAATTTTAAAGTAGTTAATTACCTTGGAGGAGGGAGCATAAATCCAGCTGAACTGATTGCATTAACAAAATTGGCAATGACTTTCTCTTTCATCACGTTTTTGAAATATGATAAGTTACTCCTTGCACTCATAGGAATGTCTTGGAAGGCACACAGTTTCAGCTTAACTTGTGCATAACTCTCAGAATCAGAAAATAATGTGCAAATTATCCTAATGACACGCAGCTTTCAGGTAGTAAGTGTGAATACATTTGTCCTCCTTTAACAAGGGATGTGTTGTAGCTTCCAGAAGTCTTTATCCAAACTGGTGCTGTAATCTTAGGAATGAAGAATGGCCTGAGACTGCTTCTGAAATGTTTAACACCTTAAGATTTAACGTGTTTGGCATGATCCAGCACCCATGGCCACGTCTGTTCTGACAGGGAATGTGTGTCTCATTATTAAATTCACTATTAAATCTATGCAAAATCCTGGCCCTGTTTGAAGCTGCTGTGCCATACAATAGGGAAAGGTCTGGGATCCAATGAGGATTCATTGTGCTAGCTAGTACAGAAGATAAATCATTTTCTTCACAAGGGAATTTTGCATGAAGAGGAATCTGATAGCTAACTAAAACATTTTCTGGTGCAAAGTCACTGTGTAGGAAATAGGTAGGAGTTGGTGGATTGCATCATGTGGATATTAATCAGAATCCACACTGGTCAAAATCACTGGCAATCTAGTTAGCACATCTTGAGAATCTTTACACTGTTACAGTCTTCATCCCAATAAACAATTTCATATCAAAAGTGTATGTGAGATCCATAGGATTAATTTCTAAATGCTAGCTCACTTCTGGAAGTAGCTTCCCATATTTCAGATCATCACCATGATGATGATGCAGAAACTGGAAGCCTTTGAAGTGATACCACTTCATCATCACCTTGTTTGTTTGTTTATTTTTAAAGCCAAAGCCATAGGATTTGGATGATCAGGAGATATTCTGATGTGGCCAAGCACTGTGAACTTACCCTAAGCTTTGGAAATCGCAGCAAACACTTGCTGCAACTTGACACCACAAACTACGTGGGGATTGCTGTAACCCAGGTGTTTCATCCACTTCTCTCTGATCCCACATGCCTGGCTTTCTGCTCTGTAATTGCTGTAAGATTAGGAAATAACCTTTTAGTGTTTGTAAGCATCTCTCTGGGTAGTGAATAGCATTGTTTTGTCTCTAATAATTTAAAATTGTTAAGCTCCATCTTTGCCTTCATGCCTTCCTATTTACGTTGAATCACTTTGAAGTTTCTGGGAGTAATAGCAGAATAACAGCTGTATGAGACAATCATGTTGCTGCTTTTTTCTAGTGTTTCTTGCTATTGCTTGAAATGTACAAATGTATAGCCATCGGGAAAAGACTTTGTTATGCAATTTTTTTATCCCCCATGCCTTGGTTATTTGGTATTGGGTAGTAGCTGTTATGGTTTACATTGCAGTTGATGAACCTTGAAGTTCAGAATAGTGTTTTCTACTCTTTTTCTCCCCCTCATCAGATTGCATTTTCATGGTTTGCTATTGGGTTTTGTCCTGAGTGTGTGTGCATTAGTCTAAGCTTCTGTGATATGAAGAGTTACATGTGGCTTTTCTTTTGACAGACATTCTGCAATGTGCAGTTCTACCTGCTGGACTAAATACATGCAAGATGAAAACACGTGCTGATGTTTTCTGTAGGTTTTGCAAAAATTGCACACAGTAGGGCAGTTTCTTAATAGTTGAAATTAAACATTCATTGATGCTGGAGTGCATGTTGCTTGTAATATGTGCAGAGCTGGAATTCCTGATCTATCAGATAAGACACTTATTAAATTAATATAAATATCTTAATAAAAAATAAGACTAAATATGTACTTTCTGAGTTTATATTTCTTCTTGTTTGGAACCCTTACCACTATTGAATGCTTTTCCTGAATGTTATTTATGAATAAGTCTCTGTATCCTCCCAACCTCCTATATTGCAATCAAAAGTATCATTTTAGCATCAGAGTAAAGTGTTATTCTGGAAATTATACAGTATGGATATTGTTTTCCTCATTACACAACAGCATTTCACAGTATATTTCTAATGTGTTTGTCATTCACATCAGTATTTTCGTAGTATTAATGTCATAGCATTGCAGGACTTGTTTATTTGATGCTGAAAGAATTGCTGCAGGATGAATATGTTGGAGTTTGACTTGTGTTCAGCTGAAAATTCTGGAAGGTGAAGATTGTGTCTTTTCATACCTTTGTGGTGTTTGCCTGCTGTCTTGAAGAGAGGCTGCAAGTTTTTAGCCAGGAATTAGATGACAGTTCATTAACAAATGGAACCATTTCCTGGTGCTTGTGAAAACTGGGATGAAGACCCAACCTTCAGACAAACCTGAAGCAGCAGAACAAGCAGAATTTAATACTGTTTACAGGGAGTGAACTTTTTAGAGTTTCTGAATTGTTAAATCCTAAATCTCTGCAAGTTCAATGTTTCCTAAGCTACTTTAAAAGTGTCCTATAATTCCTAAACCTTCTGGACAGTCTTGGAGATTTTATTCTTAGTTCTTATTGATTGTCTTACTACCAGGTGTGTATTCTTTCTTGAAACTTCAGCAGAAATCAATAGTCTAAACAAGGATTCTGCAGGCACACTAATAAGAACCAGAGCATTTTGGCTTGGTTGTTACTTGCAGTTTGTGTTGTAGCCACTTTCTTGTGGCTTTGTCACATAGCAAGAGGCAGTGACCTTCATTTTAGCACCTTCTAAACCTTTAAGTTTCACAATTATTTTTAATTTAAGTCTTGTCTTTATAGCTCAGTAATCTATTAATTCCCCATGTAGCCATTTTTGGCTTATGTTTTAGAAACTTGAGCCTCTAAGATCTGAAATGTGTTGTTACAGAAAAGAAATCACTCATTTAAAGTGAAGGATATCATTGCCAGTAAATGGGCAGATTTATGAAGTAATCTAGATTTGTGCCAGTAGTATATTCATTACAGGGAGCTTCTGCTTTCATAATTTCAATTTCCTTTTTTTTTTTTTCCCCTCCTGGGAACTGCATACAATCACCCGGATTCCTCCAGTGTCTAATGGATTCCTAAGTGATTTTGGGATAATGTAATAATTGTGACAGTCAGCCTGGTGGGTTTGCACAGAACATGACAGTTTTATTCTTTGGGACCCAGCCCTCTGGTGACAATGATCTGTAGGGGACAGAATTGCACACCAGACACATGAAGTTGTGGTTGTCCAGTGGCAAGTGCTGAGTGGGATTCAGCTGGACCATACCCTTCCCTTGGCTGAAATGGAATCCTGTAGTACCCCAACTTCAGGTTCTGCTCCACATTACAGAGCTCTGTAGATCCTGGCACTCATTTATGTCATTATTTATGTAGATATTTATATTCTTCCCCATGTGGCTGTCTCACACATCCTAGGGCATCTAAAATCATCTGTCCTTCAAGTGCTGGGGAAGAAACATCTATTTAGAACCAAACTGTCTGCAAGCAATCAGATGTTGCATTAGCAATTGTGTCTATTCTCCCATCAGTTTTTTTGCTGTAGGAGCACACTGTCCTAATTTGCTTGAGATTTCACTGTCATCTTGTAGGTCTGTCACATATTGAGCAAACATGGCTGTCACTTGGTCCACAGTTTCCAACACTCTCTCCTCATGTACATATCTGGATGGGAAGCACTGTGGAGATCAGTCAGCTTGCACTGTTTTTTAATAGGTTGTATACAACAAGTTGATCAAATCTGATCCAGAAACATACATAAAGTTTCATCCACCTCTGGATCAGATTTTATTCCTGGCAGGGAACTTATATTTAAAGATGAAGACTTTATTGTTGTCCTAGCAGTTTTATTTCAAGGATATACCTATCTGTACCTACTCCTGCTATACTGGAAGTGGCAATAATTGCAGGAGAATATTTAATTAGAGCTTGTGGTCTCTGTAGAACAGACTTGCATGAAAACATGGGCTCTTGAGGCTCAGTTTCCTTGATACAGCTCCACTCACCCAGCATAGAATACCTCTTTGCTGGGGAGTTACTCAGGGCCAGCACACAGGTTTGGTACTGTGGCACTCTGTGCTGTTCAATTCTTCACTCTCCCTTTGGTGCAAATCTGGCTCATGCCAATTAGAGCAATTCCAAGGGCTGCAGGACCTTAATGCAATGAAGAATTATCTCTTGACAGTAATATGAAAAAAAAATAAGTATTGCTTATGCTACTGCCTAGCTATAATTTTTTTTCTTTGCTAATTCAAATCTATTTTATAGCTATTTCTTGTAAAGGTGTTGCCAGAAGTGTGTTTAATTGACTTCAAGATGAGGTTACATTATTATTAGAGCAAGCTCTTTCAATTAAAATTGTATATCCCTTATATTCAGTATTTTATACTGATGTCCATTCTAATAGCACTCTGAGATTTGTTGTCAGAGTTGATTTCTCCATTTGAAAAACTGAGGGCATTTTGGAAGAGTTCTTCATTAGGGGAGAATTTTGAAATACTATGGCTAATTGCAAAAAAATAGGAATTTAAGAGGTGTTGTGCTTTAAGCTGACTTTGCTGCATTGCCATCACTCCTGTTGACTTCCTTGGCATCAAAATCTTGCTGCAAGGAATTCTCTTGCTGCAGTATCTTACTTGAAACCAGCTAAGCAGGGGATCAACACGCAAAAGTTGCATATCCTGAATGTGCTTTTGGTTTCCAAGAAGTTGATGAAATCCTAGACTTTAAAACTCCTCGGTGAAACATCCATTCTCTTTGAATTTCACCTGTAGCCTTTCTGTGTTGCATGTCTTTATGTTGCACCAGTAGATTCCCTGCATTTGTGCCTGGAAGCTAAACTTACTGTGTGGCAGGCCACTGAGAAACTATTTTGATTTGAGATGCCAGCATAACTATTTTTTTAAACCAGTAAATTGTGGATTAACATATCACAAGGGGTATTTACTCGAGATTTTTAAAGGAAGCCAAAGATGAAGTTGCTGGGCTGGGCTGCTGCTTATGTTGCCCTTTTTGCCAGAGAAATTAAGGATAAGAAATAAACAATTTTTGAAAAGGAAATGCAGGGAATGGAGTCTCCCAGGGATCACTCTTTGAGCTTGTGCTCTCATTTTTTTTATCAGTGGTGTGGAAAAAGGAGTGAGGAGAAATAAGTGACAATATGTGTTAACAATACAGAACTCTTCAGGTAGCTGAAAAATTAGGCCTGAGCAAGAAGCACTGCAGAAGTTTCTTGTTGGTAGTGTGTATGATGTTGACAAAAGATCAGAAGAAAATGCAGGTCACTAAATAAAAAACAAAGAATTAATTAGAAGGGAAAATGGTCCCAAGAATGCACAACATTAGTGTGCTCTAAATTCAGTATTTTTGCAACTGGGGAAGGATATATGTAATCATAAGGTGAAACTGTGAACTGTGGTAAGAAGGCAAATAGAATGTTAACAGACTTTAAAAAGCTACAGAAAAGACCTTTGGCTTCATTTGAAGACCTTTGTCATCATTTGCAAATGTATAAATCCCTACTGTGCCCTCAGGTGGGGTGTGCAATTTTAATTTGCATCCTCTGCATCTCAAAAAGGTTTTATTGATTTTTTTGCAGAGTGAAGAGAAAGCTGAGCATGAAAATACAGATTTTGAAAATTCATTTTTGAGGATTAAAATCTTTGTAAGGACAAGGAGACTGGACTAGAATTATATAGATTAAAATTCTTCTAGGTTGGGAAGAGACAAATAGGCAGAATTTATTTAAGTATAGAAAATTATGAGTTGTGCAGTTGGCTGAGTAGGAAAGCACAGCAGACACAAACAAAGTAAACTGTCATGACACTAGGTAATTTCATTACAAAAAAGAAAACACATTTTTACAGATGAAATGAATTGTCAAAAGTCGCAGTTTATTTCCCCAACATTTTTAGGTTCAAGAATGATGAATACATTCATAGTTATCCCCTGATGACTTAAAGGTGATAAGATAGTCTTAGAGTCATAAAATCTCAAAGCCACCAATTGCTAAAGTTGGAAGAATATATATATATTTTTAGAATTTTTGCCCAACCAATTGCTACAGTGGAAGGTATGGAGTAGAAAATGTACTGCCTATTGCAGATGTTATTATAGGTAATAAGACACAATTCAGCAGAGCACCTGCTGTGTAATGGTGTTACTGATGATCTCTGAATGGTTTCAGGCATTTGTTGGAAATGTGCTGTATTTGATTTCAGTGCCAGCAACAGTTGAATTACATCTCCCTTCACTGTGTAGCTGCTGTTCTAAAGGCACAGTCTCCAAATCCACCTCCTTCTTCTGAGATAAAATGGTATCATATGAGATGATAACAGAAAAAGTCAACAGTAATGTAGTGCAGAATGACAACCATTGCTTCACTGACCGATTCAGCCAATTTAGGCTGAAAATTGAACATCCTCATGATGTTCAGTCACTCACTCATATACCCCATGCTTGAATCAGAAATGCTGCACAGAAACACCCCAGCTACAACTTTCTCACTCTCCAGAAGCAGCAAATCCACTAATTTTGGTTATTCTGTCTTGAGACTCTCTCTTTACTTTATTGTGGGACTCCAGGGATGTATTAAATGCTCTTTGTTTTCACCACTTTATTTTTTAGACGAGGTGTCACTGTGGTTTTTTAATTTGTTCTCCCAGCCTTGTACTAACTGTTCAAAGACTATTGGGTTTTTTCCTTCATAGCCTGGAGAATGTGGGTCACATCTGGCTCCACATTCTTCGTACTTCACTACTATCTGTGCTTGTTCCTCCCAGCTGTTTGTATTTAGGACAGTGACAGTGGTTACCTGGTCAAATACACGTGCCATACTGACTGCATCAAATGGCACCTGCTGAAATGAGAGTTCCACAACAGCAGAGTTTTATTGTGGAAGAAGGATGTTCCAGTGCAGAAATCTGATAGGAGCTTTCCCGTTCCCTCACCAATAAGGTTTACAGCAATAAAGTGTTTCTTAATAAAATCAGTGAACAGAAACATCATAACTCTCTCCTCTGGGCTCAGGTGCATTATCACATCATCAGAGCTTGATGCCAATTGATTCAAGAGCATCAAGCTGCAATGCCACTTGAATTTCCATAGATGACCATAAATATGCTCTTAGCCCATGGCAAATGTAAGGTAATAGGACTGAGTTTAATCCTTTCTGAAATATTTGTTTTATCTCATCACTATGTGCACACAGCTGTTGTGACTCATGTGAAATTTGACTTGACCATGTATTTAACTCATCCTCATAAAATGTTTTTCATGGTAAATAGGTTGCCCTAAAAGAGCAATTAGCTTGAGGTAGGAGTGCATGTGTAGCATTTCTTCAAAGGTGTTCCCTCACATGGTGAGAACCAGCCCTCCCTTGCAGGGCAGTATGTGTTTCCAAAGTCTAAATATGTTTCTGTTCAGCCCAACCAGCATTATTTTCTTTTTGGGTTTCCTTAACAGCCTTTCTATTTTTTCTTTTGCCCAACAACTTTTTTTTTTTTTAAATTTCTTTTTCTCCCAAAAAAAACATTGGGGGATCCAGGATTGGACCAGCAAGCAAGTAACAACAGAAATCTAAATCCTTTGAGGATAAAGACATTTTAGTGCAATGTGAAGATCAATAATACTCTGTCCTTACAAGTGTAGTGAATTGGCAATTGTTCTTAATACGAATATTCTATTTCAGCTTGCTACATTACATAACTAGGTAACCTACATTTTTAGTTCATCCTTCCCACAGGCAGAAATGTATTAAAGGTATTTCTTCATGTGCTGGCAGTTTTGCTTTATAATATGTTTAAAATATATGTCTTGGGTGTTTGTTTGTTTGGTTTGAGGTTTTTTTAGTTTTTTTTAACAGGGCACTATTTTTTTCTGGATTGCAGTTTGTTAATTCTGAATTAGCAGATTGGCTGTTACTAGACAGTAAAGGCCATCATGTTTTGCAGAAATAAGGGAGTTACCACTCTTCCAAAGAATAATCTGATGAGCCTATTGAATATGGCAACTGAAAAACTTGGCTTCTTTAATTTGAAAATGGAAATTTTGATCTATTTTAATGACAAAATATTTTGTCCACACGCTGTTGTAAACTTCTAGAATTTGCTCACAATGGGATCACTAATTCCAATAACCAAGGCTGTGTGTCTTCTTTTTATTTTTTTTTTCCCTTTACTTTTGCTCTTCTCTATTTTGTTTTAGAATTAGGGGAGATGTCACTGAAAACAGGATTAAAAGCATTTGTGAAATCAGAATAGAAATAGAAGGCAGGGATCATAACTATTTGGGATGCTTCCTCAGGTCTGGAGAACATCATGGTAAAGCTGCCCTGTTTTAGGCAGGATTTGTTTTATATAGGTTAGTTGCTGCAATGGGTTACACAAGACTTCCAGAAGCACTCAGGCACAGTGTAGGTGAGCTTTTAATGTTGCCCTTCCCTTTTTATAGCTCTGTCTTGCAAGACAGAGCATTGTGGTTTCCATTTAATCACCTTTGAAATAATTGTGCAATTGCACAATAATACATTGCCAATCTTTCATAAGTTTCACGTGTTTCAAAATAGACAAGGGAGTGGTGTTGAAGATATCTGCAGCTGAGGATATGAGAGGAGAGAAAATGGAAGATACTTGGAGTGGTCAGTGTTAAAGGTCTTCTTCAGCTGATAGAATGTGAGGTCTAAATGTCTCTTCTAATTAGAGAAAAAGATTTGCCCCGAGGTCAAAGAGTCTAAGCTTTGCTGAGATGAAATGTATTAATCACAAGTTTCTGTTCTGTTTTTTTTTTTTTTCCCAGAAGAATGGCGTATCAAATGGAACTCTCTACAAAAAAACATTTATTGAGCACTTTGAACAGGCACCAATGTATGTTGCAGTTTTTACTTTCGTGGGGTTTGCAGTGGGAACAATATTTGGCTACCTGCGAGATTTTATGAGAGCCTGGGGACTAGAAAAACGTAACATTGCAACGGAGAGAGAACAACAAAAAGTATGTATGAAAGTCATGATGTGTCCACAGCTGAGTTTTCCCCCTGCTTGCAAGTGATTTTCAGCAACTCGTGGAAGGAGCAAGGCAGACAACTTTCATTTTGCAGGAGGTTGCACAGGGGTGGAGGAGTGGCACGCCCTGCAGTGGAGTTGTGTGCACGTGTATGATTATGTGCCTGCATTTATGTAAAATCATCATTTTTACCCAAGGGACGTGTTCACCTCATTCTAAGAGTGCCATAATACCGTCAGCAAAGCAGAATCTCAGTATATTAGGTCAATCCACAGAAAAAGAAAGCTCATAAATGCCTTATTGTTAAATATATCATCTTTCCAAATCTCTTCAACCCCGATTTTCCTTTGTCCCATCTGGCTGTCTTACACTGTCTTTCACAGCAAGGCATTTCTAATTTTGTTATAATTGAATTCTTGTAACTCCCAAAATTTTTTCATCCCACATAGTTCCAAGTGAAACTTGCACCTTAGCAAGATCAACTGCCTTCCAACTTTGTTTGGAATTTTTGGTTGCTCCTCCTCTGTGCAGTTTGAGTAACATTTATGGTAACACCTGGCATAATGAAGGAAAAACGTGAACAGTGTTACTGTTGCTCTTGCAAATAAAATTCCTGAAATTGTTTCCTGATTTAGATTTTCAAATATGTGTGCATTACTTAATGAATATCACTTTCAATTCACTTCATGATTTGGCCATTTGTTGATTCCAGTTGTGCCAGTTAATTTTTTTGTCCTTCACTACAGATTACGTGTTTATTTAATTCTCCCACATATGTTAACTGCATGCCATGTTATTTTATCAGTTTACTGTATGCAGTGCTCAACATGGATATATTGCTGTTTCACATAAAGCTTTGTTTAAATTTAATTTCCATGGATAGTCATTAATTCTCAACCAAAAAAATTGTTTTAACTGGATGTTTGCATCTCTATTCTAGGCCTGTAATTCCCAAATCACATATATTGGACTAGCTTTTGTCTGATGTATCCAGCATTTCATGAAACGTAGTGAGTTGTTTATCCTACTTTTCTGCAATCTGCTCCACACATAGAAAAATGGTCAATTTGAAGCAATTGGTTTCTTCAAGTGAAAGAATCTAAGTTTTTTTCCATTTCTAACTTTCAGGATATATAGGGAGAGTTAGACCAACTTGTTGACCATTAAACAAGTAAACAAACAAAAAAATAAACCCTGACCAACCAAGAAAGAAATCCAAAAAATCCCCCAGTCTTGAAACAGAAACAAACAAAATTCTCCACCCTCTAAGAAATACAATATTGTGTTTTAAAAGAATTATAGAAAGACATTTACTGTTTGGAGTTGTAAGTGACATAGGAACGTGTGGCTGCTATGGCTCTCTGTCTACTGATGAATCAGTTTTTCCTTGTTAATAGGAATGACTTGGGTACAGAAGCAGATATTTTCCCAGCAACATAACCCTGTGCATGTTTTCAAACCAGGATTTTGTGCCACTTTATCAAGATTTTGAGAACTTTTACACCAGAAACCTCTATTTGAGAATACGGGATAACTGGAATCGTCCAATTTGCAGTGTCCCTGGGCCACAGTTTGACCTCATGGAGCGTGTTACAGATGATTACAACTGGACATTTAGGTGAGTCACCTTACACTGCTGCTCTCAGCTTCATGAGCATACTCCTGACACCTCTGCAAAGCACAGAAAGTTGTGTTGAGATCCTTTTCTAATATCTAATATCCACCAGCGTGCTTCTTTCTGCAGTCAGCACCATGCTGACAATCCGACCCTTTTCTTCTGAGTATTTGTTTGGAAATGCAGTGTAGATTTCCAGCTCCACTGCAAATGGCTTTAGCTGTGTCAGCACAAGACTGCTCACACACCATTTATAACAACAGAGCTTGACTCACAATATTGCAACAAAATGTGTTTTATCCCTTGGTTAGGTTTGAAATCGTAATTTCTTGCATTGCAGGAATGTGGCTCCTTGCCTTCACAGTGAGTCTTTGGCAGTGGCATTTAAGCAGATTACAGCTTGAATTACACCAGCTTTGGTGTGTTGCAGCTGAATTACACAGCTGTGGGAATTCACAGCATACACAATGTGTAGGTTGGCTATATTTGAGCTTATTGAGAATGCATCATAGTGTTTCCTGTATTTTCATCAAGTTTAAGTTGTGTGTGTGTGAGAGAACACTGATGACTTAATGGAAGCCGTTAATAATTTGCTTGAGAAATTAATGTCTGTAAGTTGTTCCTTAAATAAAATCATAGGATTTTTTGTTTATTTAAATCCCTAAAAGCAGCCATTCACCCCATACCAGTATATTGCCATCTGCAGCATGGCTTCTAGAAAGCACTCTGACCATGAAGCAGTACTTAGTAAGGAAAAGAGAAAGGCTAGAAAAACTTCTGGGCTGTTAGAGTATGAGGATTGTAAATTCCCAAGTAGGAACTTGACGCTGGAACAAAATTTGGTGGGAACATTTCGAGATTTTTTTTTTTCTTTTCGTTTGGGATTGGAGGGAAAATTTCTCTATTGTTCAAAATTTGCTTTAATTCTAGGTTTACAGGAAGGACTATCAAGAATGTAATCAATATGGGTTCTTATAACTACCTCGGCTTTGCAGAAACAGATGTTAATGCTTTGAAAACTGTGACCATAGAGCTGGAAAAATACGGGACAGGAGTCTGCAGTACCAGGCAAGAAATGGGTGAGTAAACAGCGAGATGGCCACCAGAGGTTCTGTAACTATGTTCTTTTTCTTGCAGATATCTTGAAAGAATTGGATACTTAGAAAACTTCAATCACATCAGCAATTACTTGTTTCACAATTAAAAGGAATGTTGTGCTTTATTTGTTCGCACATGAGAGTTTTTTTGTAAAGGAAAACTAAAAGTGATTTTTGGAAAAGTGAACCCAAATGTGTCGTGTACTGGCCTGGGATTTTTAATGATGGAAGTAACAGGCTTATTTTTGAAGAGAAGTAAAAAGCACTTAGAGATTTCTACAATTGTTCCGGGGCAAATTCAACTACATCACAGATTTATATCAGTTACCACACACAGGTTTCAGATTAGTAAAATGATGTTTTACATAATGTTTTAATCCTATGTTCTAAGAATGTATTGCAATGTTTTATGAGATATACTGGCAAAAACCAGAAATTTCTAGTTTGCCTTTAGCAAATAAATTCAGGAAGGCTCCATCTGACATGTTTGGTTTATATGTCCTTTATGATTTGTCTGCTTTGTTAGTTTGTAGGCTGCATGCAGTATTACCTTCAACTTTCTGTTATTTCTCAAAATCTTGCATTCCTTATGGTACAATCATCTTACATTTCAGAAAAAAACAGTTTCAAGCCATAGAAATGAAAAAAGAAACAAAGGCTTCCCAGTATGGAGAAGTCTATAAAAGACTTCTTTTTTTTAATCCAGCAACCTAAAAAATTTACATTTTTATCTTCAATGTAAACTCTGTTCTTCCAGAAATCTTAAAGAAAAAACACTGTATTTAATTTCATTTTTTATTTAAACTCTCCATTTCAGACTAAAAAGTAATGCAAACCTTGTCACCTGCTTCTTATCTTGTCACTGTGGTTTGATTTGCCAATAATAATTATGTCAGTGACACCACTCAGAGAAGGTTTTACTTTCCCTTTGTAGGTGACCCATCTGGTGACTGCAATATATTATTTAACCTGAATTGCGTGCTTGAAAGTGGTCACCATTGCTAGTCCTTTAAGGTCCTGGAGGAAGCTTTCTCTCTTTTTCTCCCAGATTCTGTTTTGTCTAAGAGCATTTCAAGTTGTTTTCAGGACAGCTAAGATTATAGCTGGTGTTTCTTATTCTGTAACTTTTGCTGATATTTTTTTTAGATGAAAGAGTTATTCAAAAAAAAGAAAGAAAGAAAAAAGCCAAAACAGCCCAACTTATTAGGAGATTGATTCTGTGTTCAAATATTTAAAATCTTACTAGGTAACTTCATGTAGTCTATTTGAGAGCCAATGCATTGAGATTTCTAGGATTTTCTCTTCATCTGAACTCCTGTGCTGTACTCAAAGTTGTCTTGATTGATTGAGCAAGGTTTTAGATTCATTCTAATTGCCTTCACAACAAACAGTCCCATGGACTGCATCAAGAGTATTCACAAGGCAAGAATGGGCTGCAGATAAAGAGCATCCTAAAAGCCTTGTGAGTCTCAGTGTTTTGGAAGTGGATTTTGGAGAGCAGCTCAGACATCAGCCTATTAAGAAAGGGAAGCAGGGTGTTTAGGCCTGACTTAGCTGGTGTAAATGAGGAGTCAGAGCAGTTTATCCTGGGCAGGTAACAGAGGGGGTCTGTGTTTGTGTGCTCCATGGGGAGAGGTGGCTCCACAGGGCAGGGCTGAGCAGTGGCTCCCTCGTTGGTGCTGGCTCTTCAGAGCCCATCTGTCCCCAGTATCTGTACAAACAGCCTAAGGAAAACAGCCTCTGATTCATAGTGGATACCCTCATTCCTTTATGCTCTTGGTCTCCATTCTCATCACACTCAAGCAGGAAAATTATGAGCTGAATATATCAAAGAGAGAGACAGGGAAGGGTCTGAATGAAACATCTTAAGTCTTTAAATTACGATTTTTCATCTTAGATAAAAAAGAACAGGATGAGTTTGTTTCTGGACAGATCACATTTCAAAACTTCTGTTGCTATTGTGTGTGGAGCTAAATTGTTTTGAAGTAAAAGTGCAGTGAGCTGCAAGAGCCAAGGCTGGAAATTGCCTGTAGGGTTCTAATCCAAGAGAGCACTTAAACATGTTGCTATTTTCAAGCTAATTGACTTTGAAAGTACTGTTCTGCTTGTGTGCATTTAAGTGTCTGGCATGTTTGAGTTTTACCAAGATGTCTCTCTAAGCAGTGGTCACTCTCTTTTTGAGAAGGATCATTCCACTACTTTCAGAGGATTTCAGACAGAGGGTGAAACAAAGGAGACACAAATAAAAGTAATGTGAGTGATGTTTGAAGGAACACATGGTGGTAAAATTGTCCTTTATGGTCTTCTGCCTACACTCCTCCTCTTAAAACTGTGGAGGTTGTGGAGAGGGTATATAATGCTGTCACACCAGAATGCTGCTGCAGGTATTTTCCTCTTAGAGCAGGGTTAAAACTGATAAAAACTGTGGCTGACTTTCCTAGACTTATCCCCCATAAAAATATTTAAGGCTTTTCATTCCATTTTTAATTCCATGCTCTTTGTAATTGTAATTGTAATAATAATAATAAATTACTTTCTTACTATAATAGTGTCATCTAAGACATGTTTTTGAGGGGTTTGTGGGACTTTCAATATGAAATAAAAATACTTTCCTTTTTTTAAGACCAAGAATTATTAGCCCTTAGCAGCAAGATCTTGAAGTTATAAGTGGTACATCCGTGGAAGAATTAACTTTCTGTTCCATGATCAGCAAGCAAATCAAACACCAGAAATTACTAGAAAGTACACAGAAAGCCAACCACAGAGCTTCAGTATGCTGCTGTGTAAATCTGCTGTTTGTTGTTGGCTTGAGTACTCTGTGCAGGTCTGATCAAAAATATTTAGCAAAACTGGAAAGTGTAAGAGAAGGGCCACAAGGATCATCAAAGGCCTCAGAAAGCTTCTGGGTGAAGAACTACTGAGCTTGCTGTCTTCAGCTGTCACAGATGCCTGTCTCAAAAAAGAGCCTAAGGGGAGAAATTATAGAAATTTTCAACATAATGTGTTGTGGAAGAGTGGCCGGGGTTCACTGTCTGTTGCCTTTCCCACTACCAGATGTACAAGGCATTGTATGAAGCTGGTAGAAGGTTTTCACCTAAATAAATGCTGGAGGCTGCCAGACCCGAGGAGCTCATTGCTGCAGATGCCAGAGCTTCACACTCCCTTTGTTGTAAGGGATTCTGGCCATGTGTGCAGAGAGCTCGCTGGTAGTTACTAGAAATACCCAAACTCTACCTGATTCAGGATGTCCTTATTAACTCTGAGACATGCCAAGAGAGGATACAGAGCGATCTGCACCTACCCTAGCTGACAAAATTCATCATGAGCGTTATTTTAAATTAAAACAGCTTCTGTCAGCAACAGTCTCTCCTGTAGGTGCAGGAAAAGGTCAATTTTTTTATTTCTCTGCCTTGTTCATTATACACCAAGAAACTAACTGGGACACAAAAAGAAGTAGGAGGTTTTGTCTTTTAGGAATAAATGTTGGGTCTGAGAAAATAATTCTTGAATGTTGAAGGGTTCGAGTAGCCATGCAGTACCTCAAAGTGGCTACAAGAGAGCTTGAGGGGGATTTTTTACAAGGTGTGGAGTGACAGGATAAGAGGGAATGGCTTCAAACTGACAGAGGGCAGGGTCAGATTAGATATCAGGAAGAGATTGTTCCCTGTGAGGGTGGTGAGGCACTGGACCAGGTTGTCCAGAGAAGCAGTGGACACCCATTACTAGAAGTGTTCAAGGGCAGGCTGGGTGGGGCTTGGAGCAACCTCATCTAGTGAAAGGTGTCCATGTCCCTGTCCAAAGCTGGGACAATGGAATGAGATGATCTTTGAGGTTCCTTCCAGGAGAAACTATTCTGTGATTCATTCTATGATTCCATAAGTAACTGGACAGCAACTGTTCAACTGGAGTGTTGGGAATGTTAGGGCATTCTATGTAAACTGCCCCCCAAAAATATCTGTACTGTTTTTTGTATTTTAGTTTTTCTCTCTGAAGTTATTTTTTAGCTTCATAAAACTGCCAGCAAATGGGAACTTACATAAATATGAAATAGCAAGTGCTCCCTTCATATAATGAAAAATATGAAAGAATGACAGCTTGAACATAAAGTCCTTTTTTGCCATGCAAATCAATGTATTTTAATGACTGGAGTGGGAGTTGGCTACTGTTAAAGGCAGATTCAAAAGCCTTTTGTCTGAGCCCATCCTGTTGTTCAGTGTTTACAGTCAGCCTTGTCTAAGCAATGTGACTGAGAATTATTGAGAAACATGCAAATTAGTTTCCTGCTTGCCTCTTGCAGGTGATAACAAAATCAGCAAAGTTACACTTTTTTTAAGATAAGGCAGATTATCAGAGCACTCCTAGGGCCAGGCTGGTGACAGGACTGTCCCACAGCCAGCCAGCCCTTCCAATGCTCTGTTTATCTAACTCACCAGTATTCCTCATGGAGGTGACATACGTGAGGAACCGGAGCAAACGTGTCATTAGGGCTGGATAAGCAGCCAGGCAGGATTCCTGCCTTTTGAAATCCTGCTCCTGTGATTATGCCTTGGACCAAAAGACAACATGGAGCCTGCACAGAAACACTTGCAGGGTGATTCACTCTGGAGGGCATGTTAGGAGATTACCCCCTAACACCCAACAACCAAAGTTTTAGGGCTTTTTCTTTCACTTGGTTGTGATCTCATTTCTAAAAAGCAGATCTGAAAATCTGTGCCAACATTTGAAATACAAAAGTAGCTCAATCCCATTCACCTCCTTCCACTGGGTTTTAAGGCCTAATGTGAATTTCTAGCAGCATTTCAAGAAGATAAAAATAGTTATTTGGACATTCTTTCTGTTATGCTCTTTCAAAGCTTTAATTAGGGCCAGGGCTCATTTTAAACATAATTGTACAAACATGAATTTCATTCTTCAGTTTGGAGAAAGAGATAAAGAACTGAATTTCCTATAATTTACAGTTTCCAGGTGGGATCTTAAGGAGAAATAAAGACATCAAAATGTGAATTTGTGTGTATGTATATATATGTGTGTGTATATATATACATATTTAATAATCTTAGCTACTTTCTGATAGGGTATGGTGTATCTTAGTAAACAGTTCATGCAAAGAATTCTCTCTTGTCATGTTCACTAACATCCTTTTCCTTTTTGTGCCTACCCTCTCATAAATAACTAATCCATCTTACAATCAATTTATAATCATTGGATCAAGTTTGTTCCTTGTATTTCACCATTGCAAAAGTATGCTTTGCAATGCAAGATTAGTGATCTGGATAGTCCATCTTCTAGCAGGTGAAATTGAAGGCATCTGTAGAATTAAGGGTTGTATGACTCGTTAATACCCAAAATATCTCTGATATATGATGTTATCTGCATGCAAATGTTTTGATACCCAAGATGCTGCCATACAGGCTTTGGCATTAAGAGGGTGGATTTAAACTGGAAATTTTAACTTCGTGTTTTTATAAAGGCAAAAAAAAAAGAAACAAAACCAAATTCAAGTGGAAGTTTTGTTAAAACTCATCTACTTTTTTTCTGAGAATCACTAAATTACACAGGTACATTATTAGATCTATGACACCCACAGCATCTTTGTGGTATGAAAGTCCTGTCAGTTGGTAGCAATGTTAAGAAAACTTGAGCGTTTCCTTTCTATCAAATGATTCATCAAAATCCCTTATTTTGGGACTCTCTTCTGCACTCACAGTGTTGAATGAGGCAACTGCATAACGTTACTGTGTGCTTCTCTCCCCCCTTTCCAACATTCTGCAGGCTGTGGCTTTCCTCTGCTGGTGGCTCTGTAGGACAGTGATACCATCTGCATCTGGTAACACAGTGTCAAGAAATAATAAATAATATCATTTCCACAGCTTCTCTTTCTTCATCTTGCCATCGATAACTCATCCAATCTTGCTTTTGTAAAAGTGTGCGTGCCTTTCAATAATTGAGATTTTTTTTCATCTCTGACAAGCATCTTACCAGAGTTTGTGACCTTAAGTTTCAAATGTGACAAGGAAGTTCAGGTGTTTTGTTCTGCTCCCCACCCTGCCAAGGATGCTGCTGACAAACCCTCATTTTCATAGTGTAATGGTTCTGAGTCACATCAGGGATGCAGAGGGTTCCCAGCTGTTCTTTTTTCTTTCAAGGGCTCGTTGCTTATATCAGTTTAGTCTTCCAGCTTTTGTTTAACTCGAGGCAAGCAGGTATTTCCCTGTCTTCTTTGGGTCCTGGAATTCCAAACATAAAATTCTATTACAGGATACTGTTGCCAGTGTTGGCAGTTCAACCAGTCTGTGTCACTTGTGTATAAGAACCTGAAAGACTGTATTGGGCAGACTAACCAGTGGCATAAACCACTTTGTCCAAGCTGAAAATGTGAAACTAAATAATGACTCTGTGGATCATGGGAAGGGCATTTTCCAGCTTTATCTTTCTAGTAGTCTGGCAGTGACTTTCAGCCCAATAGTATGGGTAAATCTAGAAAAAGTCTGTCAAAACACAGTGTACTTCATGTTCCCTGTCACCAGAGTGCAGTGGCAAGTTAATGGAGGGAACTGGGTCATCAGATTTTGAAAAGGAGGGGATTTGCTTTGAGAAGTGTGGGAATCTGTGGAGGTGGTTCCCATTGTGAAAGTCCACTTTTGATATGATCTTTGATCTTAATACGTATATAGTCTTGGATCACAGTTACTCCTGCTGTATTTTATTACATACAGCTGTTCAGCGGGGAAGAATAACTTTCAAAAGGATTTTAAAAGGATTTAATTTTGTCTCTTAAAAATGCAAATACCTTTTTTTTTTTTTTTTTTGTCTTAAACCTTTCCTGGTGATTTGGTGTACATTTTTAGTTGTATCCTCTTTTGTTTGGTCAAGCCAAGCTGTAGTCAGTCAGTGAGGAAATTCTAATGTCTGTTTATAGGGCAAGCGTAGAAAGTATCTGTGTATACAGTGTATTAAAAAGATATATCTAGTATATCACTTTTCATTCATCAGATCATGATACTGGTCTTAAATCTAGCACAATACAAAACACTCTAAGGGCCAGGATTACCTTACTTGACATCACCAAGGTTGTATTTAATGAAGAGCTGTGTAATTACTGCCTTTGTTATGTAGCTTGAGATGCTGAGATGTTTCAGCTTGTGCCAGTTCCTTTGGATCAAATTTGCATCTGTCTGGAAGTGCTGTTCATGCCTGTCATGGTGGTGGCTGTGGCCAGCTGGGAAATGCTAGTGGACAAACCTCATCCCAAACCTCATCATGTCTGACCCCTTGTTTCTTCCAGTGGAGAGAGGTGATAGAATTGATGCCATTTATACAGTGTCCAAGGGCATCCTGTGTAGACAAAGCTCCTGATATGATTAAATCATTGCATAATTATATGCTTTTTCCACTCTGTTCAGTGTATACAGCTGTCATGAACCTCCCACTGACAGTACTGGCGTGTGTTGTATTGTTTCTGCAACACCTTACCTACCACCAACAATACTGCCACGATAATTAACATGATTCAAAAACAGGGCTCGTTTTGCAAATCCTTGTCATTCAGGATTTTGTTTTGCTAACCAATTTCCATTTGTATTCTGGCATTTGTAGGCAATAGTGGTGTATAAAATCATCTGCATTCGCTTTTAGGATGAGTGAATAATAAGTATGAATCAGTTACTTTCAGAAGTGAGTCATTCTTCACCACGACAAAATCAATAAAAATAGGTGCAAAATATGCTATTCCTTTCTGGGTCATCTAATAGGAGCTTTAACAGAGCAATCTGTATTGAGTCAGGCTTTTCCTGTTTGTAAAAACAGAAAACATGTGATGCAACCCCAAAAAGCAATTTAACTCCACCCCGTTAGTGTCAGACTTCACTCCTGGAAGAGTCAGGGACAATTGTGTCATGCCTTAAAATGCCTTGCAAAGCACACACTGCTTGTTTCTCATGCTTTCACAAACCTTCCTATTCAAGCTGTGACCACAGTGTGCTTGGCTTCAAGCTTCCATTTTAGACTTCATCTTCTTTTTGGGTGCTGGTAGCCCTCGAGTGACAAAATACCATCTGCAGAGAGCACTAAAGGCAGTTGATCCTGCTGGAACTCTTAGTTGTCCATGAGTGCTATAACCAGGTTGAAGATTAGCTGGGTCCAATTTGCAAAAAGTACAGAACTAACCACAGAAATAAATGCTGAGTCCTGCTGGGCTTACACCTTAAGACAGATTCTTACCCACATTTCCAGTGAGCAGCTCAGCTCTGGAACACTGTTCTGTATTTCACAGAGCCTGGGTAAAAAACTGTGACTGTGTGCAGAGCCAGCTCATATCCTCATGTGCCTTGGCATGTACAAATTCGAAAAATAGCCATCCTCAAAGAGCTTCACACAGACTCAGCTCACTCGTAGTGGAGTTTCTGCAGAGCCACACGTTCTGTGCCACATTACCTAATTCTCAGAGCACAGAGACAACCCAGCTCCAGGTACATGCAGTGTGACACAGCAGAGACACTCTTGAAGCTCTGCTGGAGTAGGCTCAGGTCTAGCACAACCCAGGAAGGCTCTGGCAAAATCTCAGCAGCACTGCTGTTCTTTACTGTCCGTGTAATCCAGGTTTTTCAAGAAGCCATGTGATCCTTGCCCCTTATCTCTCTGACTGCTGGAGAGTTACCTGCCTGCTTGATGGATATTTGTCACATTCTATTTCCAAATGGATGTCATTCTTTAGATATTTAATGGGAAAAAATAAGGAAAACACTACTTCACTGTAACCAGCTGACTTAGTGCTATTGCTGAAACTGTTATCCTGCCATTTGTATTTGATTTTTTTAATGAGCTCTGCTCCATAATGAAGGTAAGACCATCTTCCTGACTCATCATTCTTGTTGAGACATTCTAGCCAAGTTTCTGCATTCCTCCATTCATCTGCCCTTTGTCCATCACAGTGAACACAGCTTTCTTGTTCCATCCATTGTAATTCACTTTATATTATTGTGCCATCAGCTTGTGCAGTGCAAGTGAGGTAACATAGTCACTTGCCTATTTTTTTTTTCTTCTGTTCTCTGATTACAGCCTTATTCATAGGGGAAATGCTCTGTCAGAATCCACAGGCCACTCTCTTTTCTTCCCCACAGATCATCCTGTAAGAGTTCCTTCTGCCTTGGTCCCTGCAATGCACAGCCAGGCAACCAAAGACTAGAGAGCTGGCAAGTTGAGATGATTCCTTACTGTTCAAAGCTATCTGTTACCTCAGTCTCTTAACACCACTCTTTTGTTTGTTTGCCTTTTGTATTTTGTCATCCTCCACTGTGAGTTGGGCAGGAAGGATACTGCTTTTGTTGGATAGTTGGAGCACCTTGTTTGGAGACTTCAAGCACTAATATTAGATAATTTACATGCAATAAAGAAGAGTCTCTAGTGTTGTGTTATCGTTTATGTTTGCTGTTGAGAGGAAAGAAAAAGCAGAGTTATCATCAGTTTGCCTATCCATACAAAATCTTAATAAAGAATTTTGTGCACCTACATAGACAGGCAATAAAAAAGGAAGAATTTTGTTGTTGCCCATTTTTGTTTTCACATCTGGAGAGACCTCAAGAATGCCTAAAACGTTTGTCCCACATTTCCTGCAAAAAGGAAGTATTTTTGTCCTCATTGCAGGGAGAGAAAAAGACAAAAAAATAGTTTTAAGAATAATCTATGTCAAAAGTTATTATGGGAAGAGGAAGCTTTTTCCCATAGCAACTGCTTTGCTGCCCTAACAGCAGCAGTATTTGTTGGCATTAGTCACAGCTAGTTTGCTCCTCTTGCATTAGCCCACATGCATAGGACACAAGTGGAAAACCCTCATTAGAACTTAATGTCACACAGTTAATGACACAGTTCTAGCCTGTTCTTTTGTATGTTTTGTGTCATAATAACTTTCACAGTTTAACGAGATTTAATATTCCCTCTGCTTATTTCTGCAGGCACCCTAGACAAACATGTAGAGCTAGAGAAACTTGTGGCCAATTTCCTTGGTGTGGAAGATGCTATGGTGTTTGGCATGGGCTTTGCAACTAATTCGATGAATATTCCAGCCCTTGTTGGAAAGGTGAGTACTTCCTTCAGGAACACAGAGAACAATCATTTATTAATTGTTTTAACTACTGTTGCAGTATTCTGGGCTTTCAGTGAGTGGAAAGGCTTGATCGAGGAACAAAGCTTGGTATCAGGAATGTGTGAGTCATAAAGCTGATGACCTTGTGACTTTAAATATGTTCCTTTATCATCTGTGCTAGCACTGAGTGTTGCTATCACACACACCTAACATTTGCTTAAGGATCAGTGATACAGCTCTCTAGCTCCACTTAATGAAGGTGTTTCTCCCTAAAAAGTAACCAGATGTTGAATCCCATGTCCAGGTGTTGTTGGATGAAGTATTTAGGCTACTTGCTGAGATTTTTGCCCAGCTGCCTGTGATGAGAGATGATGATTAGGATAATTTCTACAACACTTTGAGAAAAGGAAAAGCACAGTGCTTAGCATTCCTGGTGAACAGAGCTCCAGCCAGCCCTGTGAAGAAAGCTGCCAGCAAATAAAAGTCTAAAGCTGTGATCATATTACAGAAGTTGGGTTCTTACTTGGTGCTGAAGGGACCTCCTCTCCAGCTTGGAGCACCAAACTCAAAGGTGGATATCCATCATCCTGCCACTGTGGCCATCACAAACAGGTGCACTGTGCTGACAGCTGGAAAGGGGCTAACTCCCCATCAGCTTGTGCAGGTGTGGAGCAGCATGAAGTGTGCCATGCAAGTACAAAACATGACCTGCTTCTAAGTGGGGGTGGAGTGAATGCAGTTTGTGCTGTGTGACAGAGACTCCTGAAACACCAGGGCAGAGCTGAAGTCACTTCTTCACTCTCTGTTGAAGACACCTGCAGCTTTTGCAGGATCTCTGAAATACATGCACACAAGTGTTGGGCAGGGAGAGTTGCTTCAGTTGTCCAGAACAAGAACTTCAGTCTTCAGCAGTGCTGGAGAACTTGTCCACAGTTTCACAGGGAAAAGATACTGAGAATTTATGAGGGTAAATTGATGAAATTGCAGATATGCAGTTTGAGATACTTGTCTTAGCTGCATAATAATTTCCCCTCCCTTACCTGGCTTCACGTAGAGATTCAAGCCTCTATCAGAGGTGGGATATTTAGATATAAGTGGCACAAATAAAGATATTACTCTAAGTGTTTTTCATATATGTGTGTATATATATATTTGAAAATTCAGTATATGTTATTATACAGTATTATTATATATTATAGATATTACAAGTATTATTTAACTACCCTGTGTTTGAGAGATTTAATCCTATGTTTTCCTCTATAATTAAGCCTAGCAGCTACATTTTCTTGTCAAGCTGCATCTACACTTACTGTTAGTTCTGCAAACCAGTCTCTAGGGAGGTTGTGAGTATCTCTCACCCTAGGCCTAATCTGTGATTCCAGAATAAGTTTTTTACTTAATTATGTGTTGCCCTTTGGCAACACATAATGAAACACAGCAAAACATGTTTAATAGAAAGCAGAGCTAAACAAGGGTTCAAGCCTGAATTTCAACTCCGAGTTCTGCCCGTGTTAATATAATAGACAAATTTACTTCTCCCACATTTCTAATTACGTTTCTAAAAATAAAATGAGTTTTCAACTGAGTTATTAAGAAAAAGTATACTACAGGTCAACTGTATATGCATTTACCAGAGAAAGACTGGTTCCTAAACTTCACTCACATCTTAATGAAGGTGGGACTTAGAAGGCATCAGTCTCTTCTGCTCTCATTTGTGCAGTCCAAAGTGCTGATGTCAGTCCAGCCTCAGTGTTACTCCTCCTCACACTACAGTCCTGCAGTCTTTATATGTGGGGTGGTGGCTGAATTTCCTTGCAACTCAAAATAGGCTGTGAACAGGTGATAGAGGAAGCAACATCCCTGATTTTACTATAAAGCAGTCAGTCTTTAACAGGGTTATTTGCTGCTTTCCAGTTACAGGAAATATTGGACCCCTATGCACCACCTGGGAATGCCTGAGAATCTGATCCCACTATTTCAGGCTGCCTTTGCACTTCAGGAAAGTGGCAGAAAATTCATTTTATGGTTAATCCTTACAGCCTAATTGGTGCAATGCTCTGTCATAGACACGTGTGTATGCTGGCACACACATGCACACGAGTCAGCAGCCTCCCAGTTCATGCAGATGCTCATTGTACTCCTTCTCCACAGGGCTGCCTCATTTTAAGTGATGAGTTGAACCACACTTCTCTCGTTCTCGGTGCGAGGCTTTCAGGTGCCACTATTAGAATCTTCAAGCACAATAGTGAGTATTGAAGTTGGGAAAATGTAGAGACAGAGTTATTCACATCTCAAAGGCAAGAATGATTTCTTTCGATGCTTACTTTGCTGTCAGTTCCCAGATGATGCTTTTGTCCAGGCAGTGGGATCAACTGTTTAATATTATGTGTGGTTTCTGATGGGAAAAGTCAATAGTGCAATAATATAATTGCTATTGTCTCTTTTTAGCTTGCTGAATGACTACGTACTGCCACAAAAGTTTCATTGTTAGTGTCATTGTAGCCCAAATAGTAGAAACACATTTACAAAAACATGCCTCTGTTTCCAGCAGGTCCAGTGAAACCAGAGTTACTTAACATAGCATTCCTTTGAAGTGGCTGCTCTGAATTCCCAGGGATCTAATAGCAAAGATGCAGATGGTTGTATCAACAGCATCATCCCAAATATTCTTTGAAATAGAATTTTAGTATAGAAATCACACATTAACTTTGCAATTGTATAGCTATCTTACAAAATGCTCGTGCTCTTTAACTTTTATTTAGTGAGTGTTGCTCTGGTTACTGTCAGTGACATTGGGACTGCCTTTGATGACAAGAGGTTGCTCTTTTCCCTTATTCCCCATTTCAATTCCCTTTTCTATCCTCACTGCTGCCACCAGGCAGTGATTGCAAGAAAGTTTAGAAGCTAGTGAAGTGGTGAGAAATCAGAAGAGTGATCTGATTACCCTTCTTAATGGCTAATACAATCCTTTCTCTTTATTAAGTGTTGTGTTCGGCCCACGGGGAGCAAAAATGAATTATGCATGTGCTGTAAAAGGCCTAAGGATGAGTTGGAATGAAAAGCACAGTATAATTATAATATAAAATGTTGTTATAATTAATACAGATTCATAATTTGGGCCAGAAGCAATTTCTGAAGATCCTTCAAGGATTAAAGATCATCTGAACGCAAATACTTTTACAGAATTAATTATTCATAGATTAACCTGTAGCATACCCCAACTTCCACAAATCTGGATATGCTAAGCATGGCTCCACCCCAGTCTTTTCTCAACTTTTCCTTGGTTGTTCAAAGCCTTATCCCATTCAGTCAGGTTACATCACATCTTGCAGGTTGACCTCTTACTACCCAAATCCAAATGTTCTCAGCCTCTCCACCCACCTATGCTGCATGCAGTGCAGCTGGCTTGTGTCACTTCCCACATTATTTCGGGAAACATTCCAGTTCGAGGAGTGTATTACTCTCAGCTGTGAAGATGTCACCTGGAGCTGTCATGCTGGCTTTAAGGAGTTCAGTCTCTAACCATCCCTCAATATCTCATTCCCCTCCCCAGAACCTGCTAACTAACCAGCTTCTGTTGCACTGACAGTAAATTAAAGCTGATGCTCTTCTGAATAATGGGTGAACCTAAAAATAATAGTGAGCTACCCAAACAGTGCTAATCTAGCACTGGTAAATGCAGACAGTTCCCTTAGGGATCTTAGCAAACCTCAATGGAAGCCCATCCAAGTTGCTTTGGGAAAACTCACTGGTTTCTAGATTAGAGATCTTACTTGCCAAAGACAGTCTTGTTGCCATTGCAGAGACATCACCTTAACTTATTTCCAAAAGGAAGCTGTGGAAACTTTTGCAAATACTCTTTGGAACTGAGTGACAGCTTTTGTAGTCACAGTTTTCTAGTCTTGAGCCTAAGCTGCATTCAGAGAGCATTTCGTGTGAAGAAGCTTCACGTGCTCATGCTTTCTCTCAGCCCACTCTGATTCTCTCAGCTTGTTAGTTCTATGGTTAGAAAATTGTGTCTTTTAATATTTCCTTACTGATACCCATGAGTTACACATCACTAACAACTAAAATCACACGTGCACAGGTGTGTGTGTGTGTGTGTGTGTGCCCTTTGCTTTGGGGGAAATAGGGTGTGCTTTGGGGGAGGTAGCAGTGGAAAGCATAACCCAGCAGGACTGCCTTTGTGGGATGCATGCTTTTATCCAAAATGGACCAGACAGCCTTGTGCCCTCTGAATCTGTCAGGGAGAAGTGCAACACTAATCAGTACAGCAAAAAAATTAAGGACCAAAAACTAAGTAATTAGGTAACCAAAAATTCCAGCTTGGGTTGGAAGGGTTCTTTTCAGTTAGACAGATGTTTGTTTTGTTAGACCAGAACTGTGTTGCTTATGCTCCCAGATTCATTCTTGCTAATGTGTGGGTATGTGACATCTACAGTCATGCCCAAATTGTCAGAGTGTGCTCATGCTGTCGTTGTCATGCTTAGGAATAGGAGAAGTGAGCCGTGCTCCATGTCACAGTGCTTGGTGTGAATGCAAAGTTCCTTGTGCTGTATGGGCCCTGTGCATGAAGAGAAAACTTTGCACTTTAAGTTATTGCTTTAAGATCCTTAATAAGCATAGATTTCACCATCAGGTTCTAATAAGTGCATAAATCTCTTTCCTTTTTCCTTTCCCTGCTCTGTTATGGAAAAAACTCTTTGTCAAAAAAAAAAGATACAAAACTTTGTTCTATGATAAAAATATTTCACAGAAAAGAGAGTAAAATTTATCATTTTGAACTTGCTATGAAGTACCTTCATCTTTCAAAGGCTGTACTTTAGCTAATTCTGTAAAACTGTTACTTTATTTCAAAGCATGAAATCTGTAGTAGAGGATTGATTTGTCATCTTCCAAAAGTAAATAATTATTATTATTAATAGAGAATTATTTCATTTGTAAGACAAGAAAGAATCTCTACCTATTGCCTTCATTATGTATAATGTAGTTCTTAATTTTACAAAAGACAATGAAGTTCTATTTCAATAAATGGATAGTTCTCTTAGACATTATACTTTCTGTAAAACATCTGAACAGCTTTTCTAGAACAGACAAAATCCTTAGACCTCTGTGCTTTTCCTAGGTGAAATAAAAGGCATCCAGATATCTTTCCTTTTTGACAAAAACATTGCATGGGTGTATGAGATGGTTTTCAAGCCTTAAAGTAAATAATAGAACAAGAATGTGCTGTGGACCTATAAGTCTGTTTTTATTTGGGCATAGGAATGTGCCCTGCATCCTACCTGCTAGTGAACAATCCCTTCCTTGTGAACTGACAGGAATTTACAGGTCTGGGCTGAGAGAAATGCACAGGCACACAGACCTACAGATCATCTGTGTGAGAGAAATCTAAGAGAATATTCCATCTTAGCCCCATAACTAAAAACTACTGAACAGGGCCTTCCTCCCTGTGGGCTCCCATTAGCACTGTCTATAATCTTCACCCTGCTAAGGGCACAGCAGTATTGGCACATGGGGTTTGGCCTTTAAAGGAATTTTTCTCTCAGGCATTTGTGAGGTTTTGTGCAGCAAAGTTCAGCTCCCTGGAGCCCCTGCTCTGAATCACAGGTCTAGGGGATTTTAATTTTTCTTTTTTTTCAATTTTATTTTAGGGTCTAAGCAGTCCTAAATGTATGCAGTAGTGTTTTAATGGACTAAAATCATTCTGCTCTGCCCATAAAGCACCTGCCTTTGTCTCCCCTGCTGTGGTGTGGACACCACTCAGGTCAGCATCTCCCAGCCAGGGATTTGTTTGGGAAGATAGGAAAGAGATACATTGCTGCCCTGGAATGCAGGCAGCAGCATGGTCCAACAGCCAGTGTGCAGTGGGAGAAGGTGGGAGGCTCAAACATCTCCCCACCACTGGGGCAGTAGTGGCCTGGCCTTGGTGAGTATTTTTGCCAGAAAGTGTCTCATGTTACCCTCACCAGCCTTGGGCTCCAGGGAGTCTCTCCCAACTTCCTCAAGTGACAGCCTTGGGGGTCCTTCAGTTAAATGGGGGCTAAACTCAGATGTTTTTACTTCCTGGTGGTTCAAGGAGAGATTGACTTACCACATTAAGGTTTTTGGCTTTTTTTTTTTTTATTTATTTCTAGGGCAACCTTTTAAGAACACCATACATTTAAAAGCCCTTTTTTTCAGGACCTCTGACCTTTATCTGGTTAAGTATTAGCCAGAATCCTTAACCCTTCCAATAAAACCTGAAAAGCAAAACCAAATATTTAACCATTAATCAGTGTGTGATTTTTATCAAGGGGTTTCTCTCACAGCAGTTCTGGGTCTTAGTCTGGTATCAGGTGAAGAGATGAGAGTGTTATGGACCAACTATATCCAAGAGAGTTCTGTTCTTATCAGCTTGTAAAAGAAGGCACCATACTAGGCTTAGGATTTGTTTATTTCTAATTTTACTACATTTTTCCCATGTAGCATCAAGCAACTCAAGTGCTGTCCCGTTTTCAGGTTCAGATTTACAATTGCATCAACAGTCTGTGGGAATGCTGTGACAAGGTACAGAACTCAGGCAGTGGGGAAAAAATATTTCCAGTTCTCTTCATTGCAAGGGCATTTCACTCAGCAGTCTGAGCAAGTGGTCCTGTGAGGAAGGCAGGGAATTGCAAAGTATGACCAAGCACATTGGTTAGGTGAAAATCCAGCCTGTAATCTGGTGCTTGAATCCACATCTGAAATGGGAATCAGGGAAATACATTCCTAGCTCCTCCTTGGGCACCTTTTCAATGTTGTGAAAGTAGTCAGGGATTTTTTAGATTGTCACAGATGAAGTGGTTGAGGGCAAGTGTGTGATGCAGGTATGAGCTGTCCAGGTTTCCATACAAAATACAGTTTCCAGCTTGGACAACAATTGTGAATTTATGTTAATCTAACTCTGGCATTTCTCAGTCTACTCAGTCAAATTACTGCTTTGGAGTTCAGATAAAAAGTGCCATGGGGACACCTTAAAGAGAGTGCACCAGGAGGAGTTGTAGTTAATGCTGAAGGAACTTCTAGGTGGCAGGAGGCCTTTACCTTTCAGTGCAAATATATTTTGTAGCTAAAAAGAAGGAAAGAAAAGAAAGAAAAAAAGAAAAGTGGAAAACTAAGTGCAACTAATTACGCAAGCAAATAAAATAGGTCGGAAATGAAAGAGATAAACAGGTAAAAATTAGAAAGAGATCTTTTTGGTTGCAAAACCCAGACAGTTTGAGGTGGCTTAGTACAGGATGGTTCCTTAATTTTATATTTTTTTTCCAAGTGTGTAGGTAGCCCTTGAATTTCAGAAGGGAGGGCAGTTTTCTAGCTATTACAGAGCAGGACGAAAGGCACATTACCCACTAAGGTTCTGTGCTCCTTGAAGCCTCTGGCCACTATCAGAGACAAGATTGTTGCCCAGATAGGTGGATTGCAGCCTAATCCAGCAGGGTGTGTAATTCCCAGTGACACATACAGACGCCGTGGCAAGGAGACTGGTCTGTCCTGCTCCCTGCACGCTGTGTCTGCCTCTGCCCTCTCTGCTGGGAGAAAGCCACGTCTGGCTTGCCAGCTGTGGGCAGGGAGCTTTCTTGGGCCGGTGCCCTTTACCTTCAGAGGGATTGGTATTTATTGAGGGGCAGGGAGGGCAGTCTCAGGCTGTTAGTGTGGCTGCAGTGATCACCACTCCCACGTTCCAAACACGGATACTCGTGTGTAGCCACGGGGTCTGTGCTGACTTGCGAGAAATTAAAAATCAGAGTTACAAGCGCAAAGCGAAAAGGACAATGCGACAAGAGTAGCAGCGGCCTGTTTATTGTAATTAAACAGGATTCAGCTGACATCACACAGGAGGTTTCCAGCCCACGCAGAGGAATGGTGATGACATCCCCAGCATTGCAGTGTAAGGATGAGGGGTGGAGGCGCCGTGTCTCCCTGAGCATGTCCTCCCTGCTGGAGCCTCGCTGTCCCACCTGCACTGGAGGCAGCATGACACGCTGCCTGCCCAGGTCCAGACTCGCTCCAACCCACTGGCACTTTGTGTTCTTGGTATTACTCTTGAAGTAACTAAGAGATGCCAAACAAGGATTATGCAAGTCCAGCAACCCACTGATAGATCCACTGTACCCTCTTAGAAAACTTTATCCTCCATATCTGGGCAATATGCTATAAGGAGAAGGTGGAAAGTGAAACATGGATAGATTTGGCTGTGATTAATCAAGTCAAATTCTTCACACCACCTCCTGGGCTGGTGAGCAGTCTTTGGCCATTGCTGCTGAAAACCCATGGCTGCTGATGGTCAAACAAAGAAGGACTGTTATTTTCTCTATAACTGGTTATTCAGGATGGACTCGTGCAGCTCATCATCTTAATGTCCTCATGTCTCTCAATCTAACTGTATTTAATGGGTAAATAATTTGATTCTGAAAGTCACCTTGGGGTTGTGCTATTGTTTTTCCTGCTGCTCAGTGTATCCCACTTTCTGAAAAGCTTAAGCACAAGCACATAGAGCACTTTGTTTTCACCTTGAAGAACAAAAGCAGCCTTTTGTGGGGAATGCTTTTGTGGGAAAGGATTTTTTTCTTCTTCCTATTTTCCCTTTCCCGATGAGGCACAGAGGTCAATAAAATTCATGAACAAATTATGTGTTGACTATTACAGGCTTCGTGTTTTTCAGAATGAGACATCAAAAAGAAAGTGAGATAGCCCCGATCCTGCAATCAGACATGTTCTTAGCCTGTACTCCAGCAGGACTATATTATGTGTAAAGTCAGGGAAACTCATCCCTTGGAGATGTTTTCTCTCCAGTCTGTGGTCTCATGTTCCACAGTAGTTTGGACAGAGGACCTATTCACAGCCATGTGTTTTTTAAAAGAAAATTATATGCATTTCTCTTTATCTCCTCTTTCCTTTTTTTTTCTTTTCCTGTGCTAAAACAACTGAATCTTTAAGCCATGCTTTTAGCTCAGAGGCAAATGACTTTTCTGAAGTCAAGAGCCAATCTGGACTGATACATAGACAGAACACTGAATTGAAAAACCTTGTGTGATTCAGAAGAGGGTTTCAAAGGTCTCAAAAGGATTTAGATGACAGTGACATCAGTAGAGAATAATTTGGTGGAGGAAAGGAAGTGTCCAAATTTTACTGTGAGCTCTCTGTCATCCTGAGGGAGCCCTTTAAGAGGAGTTCTAAATATTTTCTACTTGAAACAAAAGAGAACATGGGCAGCTGCAAATGTTCAGGTTGGTTATAACTTTCCCTTATAAAGCACCAAAGAACTTTTATTTCCTTGATTGCCATCTAGTGGAAAGTGTGCTGTCTGCATCGCATCATTCCTGGCAGCATTTCCATCTCAGAGCTCGCTGAGCTGTGCAGGCCATTGCACCACTGAAACAAAGGGCAGCTGATACTGTCCATGCCTATTTTGTAGAGCACAGCAGGGACTTGCTAAGTCAGGTGCAGAGTGGTAATTTCATTGCTGAGAGCTTTACCTTCCACCAACATCACTAAATGTTGCTAGGAGTAGGTGAGGCATCAGGATGTGGAAGGGTTCAGGTCATAACTTGGCCATCTCTTGGCACAGGTTATTCACAATGGGCAATTAATGTGCAAATCGCCCCATTCCCCTCGGGTAGAAACCAAATTTTGGATTAATATTAATATTTCTAAGGTTTTTGGTTTTTTTTTCCCTCAGGACAATTTATTTTACACATTAACTTTGTGCTATTGTAGAAGGTTGATCAACTGCGTTAAGATGTGTTGCTGAAGCAAATGGGGTTATATTGTGAAAAAATGCCATTGATTTCCTCAGCCCGCAGTTTGAGCTGATCTGTAGAGTTTCTTGGGTATTATGAGACTCTGTAGGATGTTACTGGAAAACATTTTGAAATCCCAGTCTGGATTCCTGAGAAGTACCAGAACAATTCATTTTGAAGAGTGTCCCTTCATTGGAGACACCAGAATACTGGTGCATTGAAAGTCACATTTGGCCTGACCCTGATTTCTGTGGTATTTTTTCTTGCTTCTTCCCTTCTGCCTTTAAATACAAATGTATGTCGAGTATTTTCAGAAGTTTCCCAGGTCAGGTGCATAACTGAAAGCTTTTTATAATTCTTCTTGTCACTAAATTGCATTTACACCAATGAAAGTAATTGTTGGGTCTTGCTTACTAATAAAGGAAGTTTATCTTTAGTACACTTTTTTTTTAAATAATGTTGTCCTTTTCTGTATAGGAAAAATAACACCCAAGAGAAAATTGAAAGTTCTTGTGAAAAATCTTTGTTGATGTTTTTCCTTCCTCCTTTTTCTTATTTTTAAATAAAGATATGCAGAGCCTCGAGAAGTTGCTGAGAGATGCAATAATATATGGACAGCCTCGCACCCACAGAGCATGGAGAAAAATTATCATCCTCGTGGAGGGCATTTACAGGTATGTTTGTGTCATAGAAAGATGAGTATTCTATCATTTCTGAGGACAGAGTGATGAATTGAGTGGGGAAACTCTGACTCTAGGGAAATCTTAATGAGAGCAGAAGTTACAGTAACATTCTGTGATCTCATAAATATGTTGATTTCCATTATGGCAGCCTGAGCCCTGTATCCTGTAGCTCCAGTTAGATCCTGTGCATTGTTCTGAATGTTGATTTAGCAAATCACAGTAGAGTGGAAGATGTACTGAGAGCAAGCCAGGTAAGGTGGCGTGTGTTGTGACAGATGTGATAAAGTTCATGGTGATGCCTAAAGAGGTTACCTAGAACAGAGGTTAGACACTGTTAAAGGTATACAGTAGGTATTTATCAAAAGGCCTTCAAAGGATACACCTTGGGCATTACAAGAGCCTGGCCAGGGCTACACCCAAGATGGACACAAGATGGACAGCCAGTCATGAGTTTTCATATTTTATAAGTTTTGGTCCATTTACATATTGGAGTTAATTGTCCAATTCCAGTCCCAGGTTCTGCAGTTCCATCCTCCCAGATTACTTTCCTCAATTTGTTGCTGTTTGCACTTTTTGGGCCTGAAGCTGCAATGGTGTCCTTGGTTCTCAGGCTGGAAAAGGATTGCTTTGTCCAACTAAGCTGTGAAGAGAACTTGCTAACACTTTACATGAAGTTCAGAGTTATATACTAATGCACTGCAGAATCTGGGAAATATGAAAGCTAAAACTTAAGGTATCAGTGGAGCTATAGTTGGTGAGGAGTTCTACTGAGTGAGTAATACGAGAACTAACTTTCTAGAGTTGTTTGTTACATGTGGGCAGATCAAGACACAACTATACAGAACTGATTAAGCTCTGCATGTCCAGTTCTTGCCTAGCTGTTGAAATCTTAAATTTCAACCTAAACTTAGGTTAAGTGATACCAGCACCTTCTTAGTAACTTGTGCTGGATCTAATAGACTCACACTTCAACAGGAAAATTGAAAGACTGGCTTTCAGAGAATTATATAGTGGTATTTAATGTTGCCCTAGTCCCTGGAGGAATTCAAATGAGAGGAGTGCCTTTGAGAATCCATCTGATAATAGCAGCATCAATAATACGATGTAATTATAGAGCAGCTCAGTCAGATAGCTACGGTGTGGTGCAGCTTACACCCAGCCAGAAAGGCAAACAGTCACAGGAGCTGAGCAGCAGAGCAGTGGCACCAGCCAGGCTCACCATCCTGGGCTTCATCCTGGCAACTGCTCCAGTCCAGACTGGGAAGGCAGCCAGGGGTTTCATGGAGGGACAGGTGGGAGTTGGAGAAGGGAAAGGCAGGAAGGGCTGAAGAAGCAGAGGTTTGGACAGTGAGGGGGTTTGCAGGGATCAAGGCAAGGCTACTGTGGTGGTGACATGGGGGAGCAGGACAAGGGTGGTTTGGGGAGCAGCAACACCTGCCCCAGAGAGGAGGAAACCAGAACCACTCATTCACAGGACACAACAAGGTTTATAAAAGTGGCATTAAAATAAAAAGGGGCTATATCATTTTTTGCTGAAATACAGCCAGTCTGGATGGGCAGTCACTTATGCCGTTTTACTGCAAAATATTGGCACAGCTTCGCCAATTACCTTTTTTTTTGGAAGAAATCTTTTATGATCTCATGTCATCACAACTTCATAGCTGTCAGTGCTTTCTTTTTGCCTAACGTTTTCCATCTGCAAAGAGACTAAATCAGTCCTTATCTAAACACCTGTCACTCAGAGGTGAAGCAGGTCGGCAGCAGATCAGCTGATCCAAGGCAGGCTGAACGTGTCCTTTCAACCAGAATAAACACAGCAAAACTACAAATAAACATCCCTTGGCACTACTAAAAGAAAGCTCGGATTTAAGGACTTTGATCATGCAGAAATTAAGTGGACCACCAACATTTTACTGACAAATGTTCCCATTGGTCACATGGCTGGCAGAAAAGACTCCAGCTGCTGAGCTTTGTTCACTTTTAAATCCTTTACCCTGAATATTGACCACTAGGGAGCAAGAAGGTAGACTGGTAACACCGAGGGATGGAACAGTCCAAGCAGTGGGACAAACCCACTGTCAGCTATTTAACTATACTAACTTACAACTGTATTTCCAGATTTATGTTTGGTGTAGAGGTTTCTTTTGCTGTCATTTTGCAGTTCATTCTCAAATGAGATTTAATTTTCCAAAGTTCAAAGAGCCTTCTGTTGGAGTGCAAAAATAAAAGCACGTTAAACCTCAGAGTACCTACTAAAAGGAACCATAAAGTTCCTTCAGCTCCATAAAGGCTAAATAATGTTAAGACCATTGAGTGTCTATGCTTCTGAAAGGTGTAAAAAGAAAAACAAAGCTCAGCTCTCTTAATAGTGTCTTGTTGGAAGCTATCCCTAGCAGTAGCTAGGTTGGTTGGTTAGTTCTATTCACAGTCTAAGCAGATCAGGAATTGTAGAGCATGGTTTGGTTGTGCTGTGACTGGAAGGGGAATGCCACCAGGTGCCACCACGCTGTGTCCCTGTCACCGCTGCCAGCCCGGGACACACCAGCCAGGCACTCCCTGCAGCCCTGCCAGGGGCAGGCTCACAGCCCGGGCAGTCAGAGCCAGCTGGTAGCTAAGAACATTTCATATGCAAAAAAAAAAAAAAAAAAAGCTGGAGAAGGACAGAGTAGAAATACTCTTACTCTTTTCATGTGTATGTTCTGTCCTTTCTTGGCTTGGGGTTTTTGAAAGACTAAAATTTTCCAGCCCCATATTGGCTAATGATAGTTTTCTTGAAGCTTTGCCAAGTGCCAAATTAACATTCATCAAGAGAGTTTAAGAGGAGTTAGAGTGTAGTTAATGTATTCTTCTTACAATAGTTAGTACCGCTTTTTTTTTTTCCCCTTAAGTTATGCTTCAGGGACAGCAAATATAGAATTTAAATAACTTGGTCAGAGGCATTCTCCAAGTTAAAATACCTTGATTTGCAAGTTTGGCTTGGCAGATTTTTACAGAAATGCTTTTTCCAGAGATGTAAAAGAAAACACTAAGCTTTCCTTCTTTAAAACAATATTGTTGTATGGGACACCATAGTCTTAGTATGGTGAAGTTCATGGTATGGAAAGAAATTTGCCTTCTGTTTCCATTAGGAGTATCTTAAAGTGTTTACCCTGTGCATAAGCCTAGACTTACCAGCTGGCAAAATTTGAAAAGGGTCATTGTTAGCCAACATGAGCATTTCTGGAAATCAAACTTGTGTTTGAAACCATAAACCACAGATTTTACTTGGTTACAACTGACGGCGGAATTGGCCCACCAACTTGAGAAGCACTCAAGCTACATGTCAAATAAATAGCATTAAGTACACGTTTGTTTGCTTTTAATGTCTCTATTATCTTGAAAAGAAAAAAAAAATCATCAAAAGTTAATGTAACTCCTAGTGAAAGCTGGCTCTCAGCTTGGACCAGCCTAGGAGCAAATATATTCCATTTGTGTTCCAAACTGAGGGAGACCATCTAGCCATCAACCTTGACTCCAAAAAGCATGAACAAGTTTTGGCAGTGACCAGGGCACAAGTTAAACTGACTTGCTAATTCATATTTTTATTATTTGAATTCCAGCTAATGTTTTCCTTGGCTTCTACCATTTCCAGTTCAGGATTAATCAGTTACTGTGTTCTTACATGAATTGTGGTAGGCTTCTGCTCTCTTCCATGCATATTTACTGAGGAGTCAGATAGGCCAAGGCCCAGGACAGAAGTTATGGGGCATCAGAAATTAATCTAAACAGAATGGTTTTCATTTGTTTTTTCCTTATTTTTAGTTTAATCTGTGTATTTTCCCTTCCAGCTAAGAAATTAGCTCTGATCAGTTAGATGTTGTCCAATGCCTTTTCATGTGTATTAGAAGTTCCTTGGGATTCAATGCCAAAAGTGTAGGAAATTTAGCAGAGTAATTTTTTATTTCCTGGGATTAAGTGACTGGACTTCCAGAAGAGAATGAGGTAACATTTAATGTCTTTGGCCAAGGACCAGGATTAAAGGTTAACATTTCTATAATTTCAGTGTTGAAATGAAGTTGTATTTGAGGGCAGAGTTGAAAGATTTCCTTAAAATTATTGCTCTAAAGTACAAAACAGAGATTGTTGTATGAATGTACAAGGTTTATGTAAGAAAACAGTACCTAAAGTAACTGTTAAAGTGGAATGTATATGTCTTGTGGGTAGCAGGCCAAAGGAGGGATTTTTCCCAATTACAAACTAGCTTGAAAGGGGAACAGATAAACTCTTCAAATGTTGAAAAGATAGTGGTACTCTAGGGCATGTTTAGAGATGAAGTGGATAAGAGGTCGAATATTTGTAAATTGGTTTTTCTGACAGGAAAAAAAAAAAGGAAACTGTGGTACCATAGTAGAATGTAGAAACCTCTTTTCCCGAGAAGTTTCAATAGAAACTGGGTAAAAAACCATCAGTGTTGTGTCAAGGGTGAGCCTGTGTTCCAAGTGAAGTGACCGTCACAAGCACACACCTCTCAGAGCACCTGGCTCCACAATTCATCAGCTGCATCAGGAAGAACATCTGTGGTTTGATGGGGATTGAATCAACTTTCAAACCAGAGTCTTCTAAAAATTTGGGATTATCTCCTCACGTCTGGAAACTCTTCAAACTGAGTGGGTACTAACCCAAGTTTTTGTGCCTGTCCACCACACAAGGGAGATGAGGGTCAGCTGCAATCGGGAAGGTTTCCATCCCTGCTACCAAGCTAGGAACTTGTGCTGCAAGGCAGGGTGTCATGCCACGTAATGAGAAACCTGGCCTGGGCAGAGACAGCTTTAGTTCATCTGCATCTGGGGGTTTTTATATGCCCTGTGTGCTTGAGCAGGTCTGGAAACAGATCAGTACATTTGTACACAAAGCTAAGTGGCCCAGCCAGAGTGAGACAGAAGCAGTACAGTTCACTTCTGGCTCTTTGGTTTAAGCTCACTTGACGTAAACATTTACTGAAGGATTCAGTAAACTTTCCATTTGGGCTACCCAAGGAGTTATGTGAAGTGAGCTTTATCTTGAAGCAGTTCTAGACAGAGTGCTGTGCATATCACTGACCATCTCCTAGGCTCAAAAGAGAGACCAAGACCAGAGCAGGCAGCAAAAGAGTTCTCATCTCTGCCATCGAGAGGGCTGAGGCATGCTGGAATGGCAGCACAGACCATGGACACGACTCCAGCAGCACTTTATCTGTTCCATGGATGCTTCAAGACCACATTAGGACCTCTGTCAGCTGTTGCATTTATGTCAGCCAGCGTCTTTCAAGAGCAGTAGATCAGAACTGGAACTGAATACAAGTGCCTTGTTTTGCTAAGCAGATTAGAGTTCCAAGAGAAATCTCCTACTCATATAAGAAAAAAAAAATTCCTTAAATCTTCTAAATGGCTAAATCTTGCATCAGCCATGTACCAGCTCCATGTATTCTCGGATTCAACACAACTTTCCTTCCCTTATGTGAATACACAGCATTTTTAATTCACCATTTTTTACTCTTTTTGAAGTTAAATTCTGTCTCTCCTGCTGGATCTCCACGAGCCACTGAGCCTAATGATGACCATATAAATGTGGAAAAACTGTTATTATCCTTCTCTGCCTGGCTGGTGTGCCCAGGCGTTGCTGGAGGGTGGGATTGCAGTTTTCAGAGGTGCTCCTTGGCTCTCCAAGACCAGACACAGCTGAACTCTGCCAAGCCCAGCACGTACCATGGTGCACATCCAAGCACACCCAGTGGCTCAGTGTCATTTTAGCTGACTAATGCTCTGACTCTGGGCTATGTGAGGACTCTGGGCTCTGCCCTTGTATTCACTAGGAAAATAGCTGTGGTGGTTTAAGTTGCTTCTCCCCCAGCTGCCAAGTGCCTTTTGGGAAAAGTGAGAAAGCCCAGTCCTCAGGAGCTTGCAGTACAAGCCCACCCTTCTTTGCTGCAAGGGACCATGTTGCCAGCACACAGTCTCACAGCTGCCTCTTTTATGGCTGGGCAAGACAGAGGGACAAGATTTGCCAGCAGTCACCAACAGCCAAAATTATCCCTCCAGGCACACACAGACAGCCTCTCTGAACCTCCCAGTGTGAACAGCACAGGCAACCCTTGTCCATGGCTACTCCCCCATGCTGTTACACTAATGGAGATTTGCCTTTGGGCAGGTCTCCTTCAAAACTGCTGACCAGTTTCCAAGCTTACTCAGGAGACTAAAGGATGAAGAAGGACTAAAATTGTCAGAAATTTCCCAAGTGCTAAAAGCACATCGTGCTCCTTTTATGGTGCCAAACTTCCAGCTGCACAGTACAAGTAAAGTAGCAGAAAAGCAGCTTGTGAAAGCCATTGGTCCAGGATCCAAAAATTTCCAAGATGCTGCTGATTACACTTCTCTTTTGTACTTGCTATTTGGGATCAAAGTCCCTATTACTGGTCATCTGAAACTTACTGCATTTGCAAGTGGATACACCTTAACTGTGAGCCTTAGCCACAGAGCCCTGGTTTTCCTGGCACACAGCACACTGACTTTGTGCTTGATAGGAAGTTTTTAGCTTTTAGAGACCTGCTTGCTAGAGCTAGTGGAGAGAAGATTAACTCGTTATGAAATGAATACTGAGTGGATCTGAGCATATCCAAGCATAGCAGTAGTCATCTCACAAAGGTTTTCAGGACACAAATCTGCACAGCAATACTCTGCATATGTCATCTTTATGGGATCAGAGAGCATTTCTTATTTATGTCCCCACGCTTTCATTTTACTGGACACCTCCTCTGTGCCTTCTCATTTACTGACACGACTGCCAACAGTGCAAAAGATTTATCACCTCTTCTCATTTCTATAAATCTCAGTACACCATTAATCACAGAATCATGGAATGGTTTGGGTTGGAAGGGACCTGAATGCTCATCTTGTTCCAACCCCCCGCCATGGACAGGGACATCTTCCACTAAACCAGGTTGCTCAGAGCCCCATCCAAACTGCCCTAGAACACTGCCAGATATAGGGCATCCACAGCTTCTCTGGGCAACCTGTGCCAGTTCCAAATATTTCGTTTTTCTGCATGGTTGTAAGAAAGTAAAAAGAAAAGGAATGGAAGCTTTTTTCCTTTTGATTACTAGGTAGCAGGCTATATTTCCAAAAAAGTACATATCGAAGCAAAAATTGGCAAGACCGGATTTCAGCTGCCTGTTTTAATCCCTGATTCTGTGAAGACTGGGAATACTTAGAGTTTATGGCACCAGCTGTGGGTTTCACATGGCCCTTCTCCAGTGTATGTTGGACCCAGCTCCTCTGCACCAGATGAATTTGCTCTAGAGATGTTATGCCCAAATATTGCCACAGTAGCTGACGGTGAAGTAAGCAAGGACCAGACTGAATTATAGCAGTTCTTTATAATATTTGTTTTGTAGAGATGAACTGTAATGTTCTGCTCAGGGTGAGTATCTCCACCTTGCTTTGCACCTTTCCTTCTCTCCTCTGACACGTTGACAATTCACAAACATTCAAAGACTTTTTGACTGGTTTTGAATGTTTGAATTCTAAAACTGTTGAACCGTTTTGTACTCACCCGCAAACGGGAATGGGTTGCAAGTTTTCTTTGGCTTGTAAGTAAAAATTCAGCTTCCAGAAGAACTTTGGTGGAACAAGGCAATGAATATATTTTCTGCCAGCATGGGAAAGAGTAGAGGGTTTGTTGTTCACCCCTGATTCCCTCCCTGTGCAGCATGGAAGGGTCCATCGTGCGCCTGCCAGAGATAGTCTCCTTGAAGAACAAATACAAAGCCTACCTCTACTTGGACGAAGCTCACAGCATTGGTGCAGTGGGAGCCACGGGCCGAGGAGTTGTGGAATACTTCGGGATGAGTCCCGACGATGTTGACGTATTAATGGGAACGTTCACAAAGAGCTTTGGCGCAGCTGGAGGATACATAGCTGGCAAAAAGGTAAAAGGAAATCAGAAACTACTTCACATCAAGGGTGTGGGAACTGCTTTTGTATGATGTATGATACATTTCAGTATCTTTTTGAACAGGCTGCTTAATGTGAGCGCTGTTCTGAAGTTAGCATCATTTTTGCCCAGATCCCAAATGCACATCAAACAGTCAGACTTTCTTATTTTTGTCTCATGTTCATGTTATGTAATTTGCTTGAGTTGGGTTGTTCTGTGCCACCCTGATGATTGTTGTTTGTCTTGGAAATGTTTGGGCATGTTGTGGTTGGCTAATACACTTCCCTACATTAATTTGCATGCGGATTGCTCATTACTTTGTTTCGCATTTGTAAACAGTGTGTGAAGCAATATTGAGAGATTAAAACCACAGTTTCATCCACTGATAATAAAATTCCTAAAGAGTTGTGGATTGACATAGTTGCATTTTTTAGGAGAATGGAGAAAAAGGTTACTGGGAGCTTTTTGCAATAGTAAATTCTGTGTCCTCAGTTGCTCCGCGTACATTAACAAAACAATCTCTTGCCAACAACAGATGTCAACAAAAAGTAGAGCTGAGCTTGCTTTAACTGGGGGTGTAGAAGAGAAAGCATAATCAGCACCATTGTGAAATGTCATTGGTTTTGTTGCTTGACAGAGAGATCAAATAGTTGCTGATTATTTTCTCTTTTCATACCCAGCTGAATGTATTTTTTAAGCAGTCTGCTGAATGAGTGGGAAGCCTGTTTAGACAGCCCATATGGTTGTTGTCAGGATAACACTAATAAGGGTAGCCCTACAGTAGAATAAAAGGGCTATAAGAAAGTATCAACCGTGTATTTCTTCCTGTCTTTTTTGGGGGTTTCCCCTAGAGATCTTAAAACCAAGTGTCATAATATATCAAGAACCAATTTACTTTGTTTCCTTGGCTTCCTGAATTTGTATCTTTAGGTTTATATCTTACCAAAGACAATGTGGGTAATGTAGCTAGAAAATACAGAAAGATTAGACTTGTGAAAAGTAGTCTGATGTAATTTATTCTCCAATCCTTGGAAGTTTTTAAACTGCAAACAGGTCACTCTTTTCACTCTTGTGTGTATCACTAAGTTTTGCCTCAGGCTTCTCAGCCTTGGAAGGCTGCTCACCCACTCGCCCACTTACATTCCTTTCTGCAGCCAAAAACTCACAGTGGTGCTGTTTATTCTGCATCAGCTGGAGCTTCTTAGCTTTTAACCAAACCCTTAGGAATACAATTGCAATATGTGCATGCACAACCTGTGTAAGGCTAGGTAAATCTTTGTCCTCAGCACTGGAGTTACTGTGTAGACTCATACAGTATTTTGGTAGTGATTTGTGTTACTCTCACTGGATTTTTTTTTTTTTCTGATGATCATATTTTGATCAAAGTCAATTTTCAAGTAGGCCTTATCCCTTTCTCACTAACATGCACTCAACTTTTAGTGTGCTAACTGTTACTCTGATATTTTGCACTAGGAGATATAAGTTGTTATTACAATGATGATCTTAGTAAGATCTGAATTCTTACTGCATGCCTGGATTCAGGAGAGTTACTGTTGTTTTCGAAATGCCTACAGTATATCAGTGGTTTTTCTGTGAGGACAGATTGTGTTCATAGTTACTGTGTTCTTAGGAAATGTTAAAGCAATTATGCCAACTCTGACATGACTGTCCCTGCCACACTGATTGAAACTTTTGATTGAAAATTTATGTGCTTATAGGCAAAGATAGATCCCAGTAAGGTTGCTTTTCTTGGTCTAGGTCATTTGGAGAGGACCTATACTGATGTCGTATAGCCTTTGCTTCATTACCAGAGGAGAACTGAGCAGCATTATTTTCAGTGCAGCTGTTCATTGGTCTTGAAATTATTTTGGCTCCTTTATAATAAGTCTTAGCACAGAAGTAAACATTATTCTATTCCAGACTTTTGTTTCAGCTGTAATTGCCCCACTTATATGGTAAAGCATTTGCACCTGCCTGATGTTTCTTCAGGCCATGTATTAACAGTGGCAGCCAGGAATGCAATCCAGTAGCTGGTGAAACATCCTCTTCCTTTTGCACATTCCCTCTCCTGCAGTAGTTAAGAGGGAGATCTGCTGTTTGGCCAGCCCAAAGCTCATTCATGCTTTGTTTTGCTTGTGTAAGGGCCTCGTGGACTTTTTACGAACTCATTCTCACAGCGCTGTGTACGCCACGTCTATGTGTCCCGCCGTGGCAGAGCAAATCATCAGGGCAATGAAATGTCTCATGGGACTGGATGGGACAACACAAGGTAATCCTTCCTTCCTTCCTTCCTTCCTTCCTTCCTTCCTTCCTTCCTTCCTTCCTTCCTTCCTTCCTTCCTTCCTTCCTTCCTTCCTTCCTTCCTTCCTTCCTTCCTTCCTTCCTTCCTTCCTTCCTTCCTTCCTTCCTTCCTTCCTTCCTTCCTTCCTTCCTTCCTTCCTTCCTTCCTTCCTTCCTTCCTTCCTTCCTTCCTTCCTTCCTTCCTTCCTTCCTTCCTTCCTTCCTTCCTTCCTTCCTTCCTTCCTTCCTTCCTTCCTTCCTTCCTTCCTTCCTTCCTTCCTTCCTTCCTTCCTTCCTTCCTTCCTTCCTTCCTTCCTTCCTTCCTTCCTTCCTTCCTTCCTTCCTTCCTTCCTTCCTTCCTTCCTTCCTTCCTTCCTTCCTTCCCTCCTTCCCTCCTTCCCTCCCTCCCTTATTTCAGCTGCTACCTGATCATCTCTCTGGGTATGGGTATTGTTTGCACAAGCAAAACCTCATCCAGCAGCAAAGACGTATTGCAATGGCAGTGCGAAAGAAATCATTCTTATTGTAAAATTAATATCTGAATCACCATATTTCTAAGTGCTGTTGACCCTGGGGTTTTTTCCATGCTCACCCACATGCAGAAGGAATAGAAGTATTTTGGAGTTCTGGCTATGTAGATGCCAGTCCATCCTGCTTTGCAGCAACAAATAGAAATACATGGATTTCCCTTGGTGTACATTGTCTGACTTTGTAGTAGGGTTCATAAGGACACACCTTCATTTTTGGGCTAGGTGCTGTCAGTTCAGCTTCTTTGTAAGTGTGAACCTTCAAAATGGCAAGCAACTCAAGCATGGTGCAGCATTTCAGAACAGGTATTGTATGTTAAATAATAGTATGAGAAGATGATTATAATAATTCCTGCCTCACTCAGGCATCAATTATGGTGTCCTGAGCCTAGTTTTGTACTACATTTTGTCCCAAAAGAATTGACTACTTTGTGTCCTTATGAAAAATTAGGTGTATTTCTTTTCATCTCTTGAAGTTGCAGATGCAGCTCTGAAGTTGCAGGTGTCCAATCCTCTGTGTGACATTCTTTATCCTCTGTGTGATGTTTTATCCTCTGTGTAACAAGCAGCAATACAACTGTGACATACCTATCTGTTACTGTTTCAAAGCAATGCTGATATGTGTTCAGTGTTCTAGGAATTAAATCCCAATATGGAGAAAAAGTGATTGAATTTGTGTAGATTTTTTTCAGGAATGCCTGAGAGTCACGCTATTCTTTAACGTGCAGCTGAGGATAACAGATTCTGCTCTGAGTTGCAATCTCTTTTATACTGGTCTGGCAGTGCTATTTTCTCTTCCTTTGTCTGAGACTAACAGAATTAATTCTGTATTAGTCCTCCCTGATAGATATGACCGGGATAAGGTGGGAATGGAAGAGATGAAGGGTAGATGAGAGCAGGTGAGATACTGCTCCGCACTACTCCGTTGCAGTGCCCTAGAGGGCTGCTTCAAACCATGACAGATACAAGGCTGTTCAGACATTCATCACAGTGCTTCGATGAGGCCAGAATTCTACAAGACCCGGAGTACAGAAGGAGGGATGGAGAATCCAGTCCCAGCACCAAATTCTGCTGAGTGCAAGGGCAAAAGGCAGCAAAACGCGGGCGGTGAGGGAGCGATGCTTCTGTCATTTCGGCGGAGAAGCCGGAGCATAAAAATCTGCTTCCAGCTTGAAATTTGGAAGGTCCTGGTTGCATGTGCTGATGCCTACACGTGTTTGGTGTAAGAGACCACCTCTGACATCTTTCTCGGGGGTAGCCCGGGGCCACGGCTGGCGCCTGCCGTGAGAGGGCGGTCTGACACTGAGCCTGCCCGGCACTCGCTGGCTCAGCGCTCGCAGATGCCGCGTGTAAAACACGAAACATGCCGAGCATTTCCAGCCCTCCAAAGCCTGGTAAAAATGCTCTCCAGCTAGCGTGATTCTGCGTGCAGTTCAGTGCAGGGTAAGAAGAGAGCTGGGTTCAAGATGGAGTCTTTTAAGATGTGCGTGTCTGACTTAGGGCTAAGAGTTTGAAGCATTTTCTCTTCAACGAGCGGTGTTGTTTCATGACACAGTGTTTGGATTTCTGCACAAAAAAGAGCTTATTAAGTCTTCTGCAAATCTGTTATGAAATAAATTAGTGTTCTGTCATTTTTTTTTAATTGTCTTGTAATATGAAATGCAAATGAGTAGAAAAACAACTGAATAAATCATATATCACAACTTAGACCATTGCACAAAGGCTAGCAAGCTGGCTGTGATGTGTAAAAATGTTTCTTGTCCTTCTGAGCCAGACTCATTATTTTAGTCTTTTGGGTTTTCTTTCATGTGGGCCTCCCTTCATTAGGCTGTCTTGTGGACTACAAAAAAAACCCCACAACCCAAAATACAGGAAAAGAATGCTGTGCTGGACCACACTACAATGTGTTGCTTTGGCATCAGAGAGAGGAAGGTGGTGGCTTAGAAAGGAGCAAGGAACAGAAGGGAGGAAGCACTGTCTCTCCGTAGATATTTTTGATTCCAAGGACAATGACCTTGGCAGAGTTCTTTTGGTCCACTGTCATAGAAGGTGTATCCTGCACACAAGGCATTCTTGTGAGAGAGTGAGCTGTGGAGCAGAGAAGTTTCAAGGAGACTGAATTTGCCACAGGATAGTATCGACCATGTGTTGTCTGGAAGCCTCTCACATCCATAGAAGGATCCATAAATAATGGATAATAAAAATAAACTTGCATAGAAATTTATTTTGCAATTAATTTCAAATGGCATTCCCTTCCCACGGGACAATATGAGGGATCCTTTATAAGGAGATGTCCACCAATGGTTTGTCCTCCAGAGGTCATTTCTCTGGGAGAGTGAGCCTTGCACAAATCATTGGGAATGTTTTAGACAATAATGAAATTAGAGTTTGCTAAAAAGTTCCATGTGAATTAGAGGGTGCTTGTTGGAAACAGGATGAAATAAGGGGACAACAAATGTGCTAACCCAGCATGTTCTTATATCTGAACTTGAGTCCTTGGCACATTAACAGACTAAGAGAAGGAAGACTGATTTGGGCATTTAAGTCGCTGCTGAGAAAAATCCATATTTTTTTAGTTTTCTTTATTTCCCCAGATATAAGACTATTACAGTCCCTTGAATTTCTTGCTAGTTATTCTCCACTACTGTGGTAAGCAGCTGATTTAGAAAAGACTAGCACAGATGCAGTTATATAGTAGATAATGCAAGAGCCCAGAAGTGCAGATACTGCTTGTGTATCCTGATCTGTACCCAATTGATTGATCTTCCATATTTTCTTCTTTTATTTTCAATTAGTAAGAGTATAGTTGTTTGGAAAAGGAGTCAGGATCTGGATTTTCAGGATAGGATCAGTATAGGGGATGTATGACTGCAGGATATGAATAGATGTTTATGAGGTACTGCTTCATCACAGGGAAGGAACAGGTTAGCACCTTCAGAGTAATTCTATGAAACCTAAACTGTTCAGCTGGAAATTACCCACAGCTGGTGTCTGTTCCATGCTGAAAGGTGCAAACACGTGGGTATGTCCCACATCAGTATTTGTGATAGCTGTGAGACATGAATGTCATGATAATGTGACTGGGAGGATACTGCAGAGCCCACAGCCAGCTATTACAGTTTCATTTATTTTGCCATGTTTTCTGGGGCGACTCGAGAAAATGAAGGGCAAGAAATGCAAAATTAGGAGAAGGTAGTAGCTCCCTCAAAACTGATATAGCATTGTTCCTCTGGGGAAAGAGGAACAGGTTGAGGTCACTATTACCAATATTTCTTGAGCAACTATATCCAAAGAATCAGAAACTGACTAGAAAAGATGCAAATGTGAAATCAAATTTTTAGTGGAGTAAGTGTCCTGTTTTTTCTCAGTGCCATGTTTTACAGAACTCTGAAAATCGATGTCTTGTGGAACAAAACACATTTGTTCCTAGTACCATAACATCATAGATACTTTCATAGTTCTTATAATAGAGTTGTTCAAAAGTGTATGAACTTCTGGCAGCTGTATTTCCTCTAGAAATGTCATAAGGCAGCAAGTTCCACAGTTCAGCTCATGTAGTCTATTAAAAAAAAAATCATTTTATCCCTCTTAAGCCTTCGTGGCCTTTTCATCTCATATGTGTCTCTGCCCATTTATTTAGGAAATATGGGAAGCAGAAGTCCCCATGGCGTTTACTCTTTATAATTCATAATATAGATATTCTTTATGTGTTCTCCTTGTGGCTTCTCATTACACCACTGGAGATACCTCAGGAAACTCAGCAGCTGCCTTAGTGGTTTTATCCCATGATGAGGCTGGAGTTGACTCAGAGTGTTTGGACCCTGCACAAATTTGCAAGTACACTTGCTTGCATGCAACACAGCCCCTCCAGCTGTGACCTCAGACCTTTTCTTCCTCCCCCCTTTCTGCATGGGAATACCAAAAGCATATTTTTACACTTAAATTTGATAGGTACAAAATAGAACCACTAGGCAGACAGAGTTAAGACTGCTGGGAAGTCCAAAGCAATTTTTTTGATGACTAATAATAGATTGTACTGGCTTAAAAAGCAAATTGCAGCATTTATAAAGGAAACAATTTTTTCTGTTTAATGCATGGCAAACAATAATTCACCAACAGCAGTGAGCAGTTTTCATATTTTCATGGGATATTGAAACATGTAAAAGTTTGTCCTTTGGAATCTACTAGTAAAATATGTTTTGTTAAAAGGTAATTCCTGAAATAGTTTAGATTGTGTTTCTTTAAAATGTTCATTTACTTTGCCATTTGTGCCTGATTGGTTTATCTTTTTGCAGCTACTAGTTTTCATTTGTGTTTTTCGCAAACTCTTGAATTCTTGCATTTGAGCTCGCTCAGATTGTGAGAAATGGCAGAATGCTGCTTTCTGTTTTGGTTTGGCATTAAAGAAATTATTTTTAAAAGGTTCCTTTTTAACATATTTCCATTGGCCTCAGATGTTCTTTTATAACTGGAGGACCAGCTTCTTAAAATCAGTTTCCAACATTTTCCTCTGCTATCTGTCCCCAACAGTGTTTGGAAAACATTAGTTTTGCTTTGTCAGCATCCTCTGTAAACTCAGAAGCCTTAGTTCCACATCACTATGACCTGACATAAACCAGCACTGGTGCAAGGAAGTGCAGTCATGTCCTCAGTTTCTCCTCCCCCTGCCTATCCCCTTTCCAATGTTTTTTTCCTACGCCAGTGGGAGTGTTCGTGCAGCCATGCAATGAACTGAATCACAGCACTGATGGAGCTGAAAAATAACCAACCCTCCCACAAATGGTTAGCCTACACCCAGACTGGTTCCCAGAGCCACTCTGCCATGTGGCTCCATGAGTCCCAGTGTCAGGACTTGAGCAGCTGGAGCCAAGAGGAACAATCCATTTTGCAGCAAAATAAATCTGTGCCAGACTGGTCTGATCATGAAACTACCACTGCAAGTGACTTAGTCATGGACCCCTTGGACCTGCTCAAAACAGCTTGCAGAATCAGTCATGATAAAGCTTGTCTTTTTCAAATTCTCATTTTGCTGCTTCATTCTGAGGGGATTGCTTCTCTTAGGTCCTTAGCAAGCAGAATGCTTGAACCCTGGCTTAATTTTAAGTTAATATTCCCAGTAAGTATGTGGTTGCATTTCAAGCCCTTAAGTACATTTATTCCCTGTTTGCACAGCACTGGCTCCATGACTCGGGCTCCCAGTCACGACAACAAGGAAGATATTAGTGATGATAATATGCTGCCACAGTTATTATTTGTCTAAGCTGAACATCACAGATGTTCTCCCAGCAGTGGATGATGAAACAGAGCTAAATTCTGACATCTTTGCTCAAAATGAGTGAGACATGCTGTTCTAGTGGAGACACCTGCCAAATGATCCACCTGCCACAGGACATCCAATGTATCCATGGAGAGTCAGTTGATCTGAACCAGCAGGGGCTTTGGACTAATAGTGTTTGCAGTGATTTTAAGATTTCTGAGGATCAATCAAATTCTGCCTCTTTTGCAGTCACTTTTCTCATATTCAAAGTGCTGTAGTCCTCTAGCAGACCCTGCCCATGGATAGATATTCCCTGTATCCTGTTGTAAGCATCAACTGCAGGCAGAGGAGGGATGTGAGACTTAGATGTGACCAAACTCTGTTTTCCCCAGGGACAGTAGCAGGCAGCTCCATGTCACAGTCCCCTTTCCAGGGTGTCTTTCCTGCCGGGAAGGGAGTGAGCATCCCTCCTGTGCTGCAGATGCTGCCCGAGGCATCCAGCTCTGTTCTCAGCCTGCCGAGCACAAAGCAGGGAAGTGCCATTCCCAGTCTGGATCCCTGGCACCTCAGAAACACCCAGTGGGATGCAGATGGAGCACCCTGTGCACTGGCTGGATCCACTCTGTGATTGGGAGTAAATTGGGCTCAGCCAAGGCTGGCTGTCCCTGCATTGTATATTTGAATATAGGCAAAGTGCTGGGTACACAGATCTGACTCAAGAAATAAAGTAAAATTGACCGAATCTTTACAGCTTTTTTCATTTCTGTTTGAACTGAAATTGCCATTTTTCTTCCCTTAATCTTCTCTGAAAAGTGTTTTGCAGCAGTTCACAGTTAAAAATAAGTCCTTAAGGGATTATTTAGCAGCTGAATTAAGTTGAAATTACCAGATTTCTAGTTAGCATTAGATCGTAGAAGTAAATGTCTTCACTTCTCCCCAGTTCATAGCAAAGTTACATTTTATGAAGATTGTTTTATCTGAGAACATATTTCCTTTTAGGCACCCTGGTTTTATAGCATTCTATTTGTGATTTAATGCACACGGAGGTACATGTGTGTTACTCTTATAATGGAACCAGAGGGAAAAAATTTAAAATCTGTCCATCTGCAATAGTTCAGTGGGAAAGAGCTATTGTTTTCCAGGGTTTTTGCAGCCTATGGAAGATTGCTTTTTCCTATCTAGTTGTTAGTAGAGGAAGGCAGGGAGTTGAGTGCTCCATCCAAGGAACACTGACACCGGTATGTAAAAGCTCAATTGTGTAACTAATTATTTAGAAAGACCCTGTGAGAAACAACAGCTGGAGAAGATTAAAGCAGGTGGATTTGTGTTTTGAAGAGTCCACCACATGCCAAAAAACCAGTACGGTGTGGGGTTATCTTTCCTGGGATGGGTTCAGGAAAAATAGCTCTCCTTCACCTCCTACACCTGAGATCTTGATATCAAAGGCTACAGCTTGCTTATTCCTCTTTCCAATAGACTGAGTCACAACTTCCAAGGGTAGGAGCCTACAGGAAGAGTTCAAAGGTAGAATGTTCGTGCAGGAATTGAGCACAGGCAGCTCCTCTGCTTACGAGCATTTTGCGGGAGGCAAAAGCAGACATCTCTGGAAGAGGAAAACAAAGTTTTGTTTTAGAGCTGATAGTTTTACTGCCTCTTTTGCTGCCAGGATAAGGTCCTCAGCTGCCATGAGCAGCAAAGTTTTATTGAAGTGCACAGAGCTGAATATGTAGTCAGAATACCTTCCTGGTGTCAGGTGCCCTGCTAGTGTGTGACAAAGCTTCTGCCAAGTCTGTTGCTCCAAGTGGCTCTCCTAAAAAGCATATTGCTTCAAAGAAACTATGAGAAAGCTGCTACATTTTATTATTTCTCTCTCTCTCTCTTGCCTTCTTTTTGTATTTTTCTTTCAGCTAAACCAGATTAATTTTGAGCTATAAAGCTTTCTAAAAGCCTGCCTAAATTAATGAGCTAAAGTCAGCAGTATGCAATGATACATGTCACGTAAAAATATAATCAGCATTTTTCCCAGAATTGCAGACACCTTAGAATTTTGCAGTAAGCCAAATATTTTTAAAGTGGTGCAACCAAATGAAAACTCTAAATTTGCCAGCAGAAGGTGGATTGCTGATGCAGTTAATCTGCTTTTCTTCTACCATCCAGGCAATTAATCCTTTATTTCAGAAAAATCCCCATAAACCAGCTGTGTGTGTTCCCAGCAGCTTGAAGATAACTTGTGATATTTGGGAATTGTGTATCGTTCATTTTTCTCCCTTTCTGTCCCTTCTTAATTCAGCCAATAAGAAGATATAGAGCACTTTATAAAGTCATTCTCAGCTTTAGCTAAATACTCTGGAGCATTAGTGTGCTTGGTTTTAAATAGAGGAGAGTTGGTTTTCCCTGTCCAAGCTGTTTTTCCAAACATATGCTGTGTTGTGGTTCACATATTTCATGGAATATAATTCTCTGGATATGTTGCATGCTGTGCTATAAGCTCTCTGCATAGACTATAAATCCTCAAGGATTTTGCAAAGTAAGAATTTTTTAACACATAAATTTACTGTCTGGGGACCCGATCCTCTAATTAGTCCCATACAGGTAAATTCTTACACTTACAGGATTCTTTTAGCTCAAGGGTCTTCTCAGCAGGTTTTCACTCAATAAATTATAAGGGACACAAGATCCCAGCCTCAGGAATCAAAGAAAGTGCTTTCTAAATGTGGTGCTTTTTCTTGAACATCCCACAGTGAATTTGGACTAAGACCTGATTCTAAACTGAATTCATCACTCTTAATCTGTAGTGTGGGGGGAAAATCAGACCAGTGAGACAAAAATAAACGTTTTTCTCAGATCTGCCTCCTTATCTGACGTCTTAAGGTCCCATAAAAGAACGAAAAAGAGTGTTGAAATACAGCTACAAATTTTAATGGTTTTATTGCTCTTATTGGGACAGCGTATAAGAAGTCTGCATATATGATGTGTGTCTGTGGTCTTTGACCACAAAACTTAACATGAGAAAGGAAAGTGTTGACATTTGGTAAAAAAATAGGTTCCTCCCAGCCACCCACCCACAAATACAGTGTGTGTAGCAATCGTCTCCTAATGTGCTTTTTTTCCCTCCAGATATATGTGAGTGCTCTGATCTTTTATTTGGCTCTTCAATGCATCCCTGCAAATGAAATTAGCATTCTGGGATGTTGCTAAAACATTCAAGTGGCTCTTTTGCATCAGCACTGGCTGGCTTGAAATGAGCTCCATAGGGAGTCTTGAAAGGGAGATCTCGCATCACAAACTGGTTGAGGATGTAGAATCAGGAAAGGAAGATCAGAAAAGGAAGAGGTGTTTGACTTTTGGGGGGGGTTGCCTGAACCTCCTCTTTCAGCACTAAAGTTTCCTTAGCTGGAGTCTTAAATTTCCAGCACCAAAAATAAGTAGAGACAAAAGTGTTCAAACTCTGGGCCCTGCGCATATGGTTTGATAAATAGCAAACAGCACAGCCTGGAATCCTGCGTGGCTCACACTGTGCTTCCAGCTCTGTGGTAAACACATGAATAGAAAGGAGAAGGCAGCAAGTCTTGAGCTGCACTCGCCGAGAACATCTGCATTTATGAAAAACTTTCCCTAATTGAAAATCTAGTAGTTTCAAATGCTTTCCAACTGAGAGTTTGGAAACTAGCTCAGGGGCTGCTAAGATAGCAAGAAACAGCAGTGGCTTTGAGCCCCCAGTTCAGGTTACTCCCCCACCCTCCTCCTCCTAACTTGGACGTTGAGGAGGTGCTAATAACATCTTTACCATTTCTAACAGGGGTAAAAGTCTCTCTTTAGACTTCAACCACATTATTCTGTAGTTCTCTAACTCCTGTCCTTACCACCATCTCCCCGTCCCTCCTCCTCCTCCTCAATACTTCCTCCTGTTTCTTTGAGATCTACTACACCAAAAATATTTTTGGAAATACCACAGACTATTGTTTTTATTAGTGACTGGAAAGCTTTGTAGTAGGATGCTTTTGTGTTTCATTTGTTTTCCTTGCTCTGGCACAGCTGTTTTTGCTTTAGCAGCATTAGAGAGATGGTTAAACTATTTGTGGCCTTTTCTAACCCAGCAGATCTCTTCCACTGAGTGCTTTAAACTGAATGACCGAGACTGTAAGTAACAGGTTGTCTGCGTGGGCAGTTTTGTGTGTAAAGTTACAAATGCACTGTTTTTATGAGATCTTTTAATTTGTTCAAGCAAAACACCGATCACTGCGAAGCAAGTCCCTGTTTCCCTATAAATTTCCCAGCCAGAGCACTGACAGAACCTTGACTCGGGAGGATACAGAACAAATGAAGTAGCAGATCTTGTTCAAGCCTACACAGGTTCAGAAATATTAATGTAAAAGAGGTTCATGTAGTTGGGGTGATCCCCACTTCAGTCAAGAGGGAAAAGGAAGAAAAGCCAGAGCAGGTGGTGGGGGCAGAGTGTGGTCTGAGGACAGATCTGCCAAAGGTGGCATGTAGCTGCTGCAAATGCCTTGCTGGCCACTGTGGTTACACAGAGCAAGATGGGGAATTAGGAAACGGGCCTCCAGTCAGAGAATGGTGACAGCAGAAAGTGGTAAATGAAGAATGAAGTGAACGAAATGTAAAGTAAAATGAAAACGTAAATGGAGAGTGAAAGCATAACACATCTGTCCAAAGGGAAAAGCAAAGGGAAAAGAGGAAATTACTTGCATTGGAGTTTTCAGTGTTCATGTCTGGTGACATAATGTAAGTGATATTGAAAGTATGGGCTGGTGAACAGCAGGAAAATGAAAGTTAAGAGTGTAACTGTGTCCTGCTAAATCCCAGTCTTACCACACATTCTCACCAGCTCCGCTGGGCAGACACAAGCTGCTGAACAGTGATTAGCTCTAGAGTCTTGATCTGCTTAACAGTGGCTTGGCAGTTGTGTTTCTGGTGAGGTCAGGCAGATGACAGACCTGGCTCAACTGGGCTGGCACTGGGCAGGCATGTGGGTGTGGAGGAGGTGGCACCATCCCTGTCAGCACCTCACAGCTCATAGGTGAGCTCAGTGACTAGGTATAATGCAGGTGAGTGGTGAAAGGACATGTAATATCTCCCACTACAGTAATGTAGAGTGTGTCTCGTGCCTCGTTATGCGATGGGTTGGGAAGCGACTGCACTTGTCAGAAATCACCTCCTTTGTGGCACTGCAAAAGAAATGGCTGAAATGTCTTTTCAAGCACATTTTTTCCTCTGCTGTTTTTTGTCTTTTTCCTTCATTAAAAATAATTCTTTTCAACTCTCCTGTCAGTTTTGCTGGGGGTCCCATCTGTGGATCCATGACTAAATGAGGCCAGGGACAATGCAGAGATAATAGTTATGTTGAGAAAGAACATACTTGATTTCCATGTCCTGTCTGCACTACTTCTCTGTAGGTTTCTGTCATCCAGGAGGCCTTATTTGGAGCAACAAAGTCCAGGGAATTGTCCACACGTCTGTCCCCAGACAGGGACTGTTTCTGCCCATGGGAAAGCACCTCACAAATACAGGAGTATCAGCCATCCATCCCTACAATGCCATAATAATCAATGGAGTTGCATTTAGCTCGTTCCATGGTTTTGTTCTCCATCAAATAACAACATTTACATTTCAGCCAAACTGCTACCCCCAGCCCTGATTCTTGCCTGTGGCAAGACTCCAGTTATGATCTTTGCACTGACTGTTCTCCTGGCTGGCTCATTTCAGGGCTCCAAAGAGTGCGTCAGCTGGAGAAAAACACAAGATACTTCAGGCGAAAACTGCATGAAATGGGCTTCATCATTTATGGCAATGATGATTCTCCTGTTGTTCCCTTGCTCCTTTATATGCCTGGTAAAATAGGGTAAGTACCGAAAAAAACTTGCTGGCAAAGCAAGCACTGTTCAAGTTTGTGGGTTATTTGGTACACACTGCAGAAGATGATGTTCTCTGTCGTAGGTGCTTCCCAGGAGAAACATCCACTGTTAGTTGAATTCATCATTTAGTTCTGTTTTCTTTTAAATTTGGCCCTAGGTTTAATTTTGAGTTGTTCCAGGTGTCAGAATTTTAAAATTTTTCTCTTTTCCTTTTTTAACGTGGTCCAGAATAATACTTTTCATAACATTTTGAATTTGAACTTTTTGGTTTTGTATTTGCAATCATTAAAAGAGACACATTACCTTTGATGCATGAACTGGTTTAGATGGCTGCTTTTTTTCCCCATCTGATCTTTGAATGGTCTTTGCATGTTTTACCATTCAGTTCCTCTCAGGCAGCACTTGTGCACTGACTTGGACACACAGACCAGAATTCAGTGGTAGAATAATGGAAGCGTTGAACTGTAGAGAGTATTTGCAGTAGTTTAGAGTGGCTGTGGGCTCTTGGTCTCATGCCACACAAGCCTTCCTAACTGGCAGAGTAATTGTGAGAGCAAATAAACCATCACACAGAGATTGGTTTATTCCTATTGATGTTCAGGAACCAAGCATTCATGCCTTCCATGAGCCCAGCCTCTTCCATCCGTAGGGACTGTCAATGCCCACATGGTTTGATTTGTACTCAGAGACTTTCATTGACATAAATTAATCATGTCTACCCTGCAGATCCCTCTCTGCCATCACATTTCTAGTATTTGACACCCACTTGGCTTCATGAGCCACTAGGCAGCAAAGAATCTCAGTCCTGCTGGTAAAATTCTGGCTTTTATGGAAATCAGTGGGAATATTCAATCAACTGAAAGCAGGATTTTACCTATTGCTGCATTATCTGTGACTGTTTTCTGTCTGTGTTCAGTTTATTGGGGATAATGTATTTTTGATTTTTCTCCTTCTACTTTTTCTCTCCTTAGGGCTTTTGCAAGGCGCATGTTAGAAAAAAACATCGGGGTGGTCGTGGTTGGGTTTCCAGCTACTCCCATCACAGAATCCAGGGCTCGGTTTTGTGTGTCAGCTGCACATACACGGGAGATGTTAGACACGGTAAGCACAGCACATGTCCTGCCCAAATTAACTTCAGGTGCTGAGGAGGCTGGGAGAAGCTGTGCCTCTGTTACTTTGAGTCTGAATACTTCGTTTTTCCATTTGTTCTTCTGGCCTTGTCACTTCATCTTTAAAGGCATTTGAGCCTTATACATTTTATTTTCTAAAATAAATTACGGGACAGTTAACTTCTTATGTTCTTCTATTTCTAATAGTGACCAAATCTGTCATCACTAAAAACCTACATGAAGAGCACAAGACAAAAGTTAAATGCTCCGTCAAAACTATCAGAGTAGGAAACCTGAAACTCTGTGGAAATAATTGAAAATCAAGTTTTCCATACCCATATTTCCATTCCATATTTCCATGTGTTTCTTGAATTACAGAAGTATATGGGACAGCCTTGGGGGTACAGGTGGAGAAATTGCAAACAGTATTTGGAACTGTTTGAACCTAATCAAGTTTAATTGGTGCTGTCTGGCCAGTCTCAGTTCTGTATCTTTCTCTGATATCAGAAATACCATTAAGAGTATGTTGAAACTTCCATCATAAACCTCTGTTCCAACACAGAAATGTGTTTAAAATAAACTCTTTGAAATTTTCCATTTCCTTTTTTTGCCGAAGGTGTTTTTGGCCTGGCTTGAGATACGTTCTTTCATTCTCAGAATGAGCCAACTTAGAGGCATGAAACAAAGAGGCTTAACGATACATTTCAGGTTTTGCTTTTCCTCTCTTTGCACGTGTGCTGATGGTCAAAGTGAAAAATCCTTGAACGTGGAAAGGCATTTGAGTTAAATGTGCCACTGGTTCATGCAGACAAGCACTTGGGCCTGCAGAGAGCCCCTGACTCTCCTTTTGCATCCTGAGATGCACATGGATGTGGAGGCTGGAGCCCTGTCCTGCTGGGCAGCTCCCATACCAACTTCAAACATCAAAAACCTGCCTTGCAGGTGTGCAGTGTAAAATTCCTGCTGCTTTAAAAGTGCAGTAGTTATTAACAAGGTACAATACCATAAAGGTAGTATTTCATCAAACAGAGCATAGCTACGTTCTTCTGTTGGTCTTTATGATGTTTGACTGTGAGGATTTTGGATCATGTAACTGGTAACAGGCAGTGAAGCTGATCTGAAGATTCATCTCTCGAGGTTGCTGCTTTGATTTTCTTCCTTTTCCCCAAATGTCAAGCCCACCTCATTTTTTGGGCCATCATTGTGCATTCACTCCCTGCTACCTGCACCTTTCTGCCTCCAGGGATGGTCTGACACTCCCCAGCCACCACTGAATGTGCTGAGCTTTTGCCACAGTACTCGTGGCACTCTTACAGCATGGGGCAGAGGAAATGCCCTGAGTTTAATGATTTGCAGAAAGAAAGCTTTTAGGACAAAACACTTCGTGACTGTGACTAAACCCAGGGTAACAACAGGTAACAAGCACAATGAAAATATTTCACTTTGGCAAAATTTGTTTTGTATCTCAACCTGGACCTGTGGTTGAGAAAAGATCTGTGAATGGGCAAGCTCCCAAGAATAACTTCCTTAATAACCTGGAAGCTATCTTTCTGCATAAACCATTACTAAATTACTTCTTTTTGTTCCAAATTACTTCTTTTTGTCCATGAGCTTGTTTTAGTGGCTTAACACAAACAGGCTCAAAATCAAAATTGCTGTTTTCTTCTTAGATGCCAAAAAGTTGGCTGCTCTTGAATGGGGGTCAGAAGCTGCAAAGCACTTAGCTGCTTTCCTGTACTACAGAGTTCCTTGGCTATTTTTTTAATCCACTAGAGAGCTAGGCACACTCAGCTCACCAAATTGCATCACAGTATTAATGAACAAAAATTATTTGTCCCTGTGATATATATAAAAAATGGCATTCACTAAAATGATCTTAAACTATTCAGACTGTTTCTGCTGACTCTGCTCAGCACTGTGAGCTGAGTACTACCTAAGAAAATGCAACTCCAGTCTTTGGGAGCTGTGGAGGAATATTGAATCATCACACGTTTCTTTTGAACAAGCAAAGATAACTTTTTATCTTGGTTTTTACCTCTCTTTGCTTTTGAAAAAAGTAGGTTTTTTTCATCTGTGCTCAATTAATGTACTTGCTAATCAACCATAAGGAGTAAATTCTGCTGTAATGCTGCTGTGCATCTAAACTGCACTGATGTTCACTGTTTCAGAATGAATGCAAAATTTGCCCATTTACCCTTTAAACTTTTTTTAATTGACTTTTTTTTTTTTAATAATCTTCTTGTTCTGCAGTAAAGTAGAAGTTACTAGAACTTCATTTCTTTTCCAATAGAATTGACGAAATGTCATGATCTTACAGGTTTTGAATGCTCTGGATGAATTGGGTGATTTTCTACATCTGAAATATTCCCGGTATTCCAAGTCATCTCATCCTGAACTGTATGAAGAATCTAGGCTTGAACTTGAAGATTAAGTTTTCCACCCATGAAGAGAACATTATGATGCTATGAAAGGGCGGAAAACCTGAAAACTAAACAGCACAAATGCATTTCTTCCCTTCTAAGGACAATTTTTATTTCTCAGTTAATTGAAAGGAGGGGAAGCTCGGGTGTTGCATCACGTTGTATCAAATTTCTGTATTCAAGAGACTGAAATATTGATACAGATTTGCCTCCACAGGAGATCTGTCCTTTTTAAGGTGTTTTTGATGCAGAATGAATGCATCCATTGATCCAGTTGCTAACGTACAGCTTTTGATATGGCCCTTTTTTATGAAGAGGCTTCAGATAGTCTTAATTGTGACTGAAACAATAAAGTTTAAAAAGTTAATAGATTCCAGTGTAATATAGCTGAGCTTCATCAGTGAGACTGACCTTGATCTGTTGAAGAGCACGGATGGAGACTCCAGTGTGGACTGCTACAAAGGAATGAGCAGAAAGTGACCTCTTTAACCAAGTTGCACTATCATGCATTTCTCCAAGGACACAAAGTGTTAGAAAAAGGCTAATGCTGAGAACGAGAAAAGCAGCCTGATGAGATCATGTATTTCTGACAGCAGGTTATGGGAAAGGGGAAATTCCTCCTCTCCACAGACCTTTTCTCAGTCACCTAAATGCGCTCTCAAATTTGATTTGTACAAAAATTTGGGCTTAGACATAAACAGAAATGCTTTTCTGCCAACTCATTTGACCTACAGCCTATCACATCCTATCACTACCTAAGTTCTTCAGCAGGCTTGCTCCCTTTTTGTGGAGCAGTAGTAAATAATTTTAATAAACATTTAACTTTCCCGTAAAAACCTTGATCAAAACAGTCAGATACTTGCAGTTCGCAAACTGCAGATGACATTTATGGGCCCACTCCTAAGTTTCTTGAGCTACTTATGGGCCCCATAAATTCACTAACAAGTACATAATGCTGAAGCTGTTAGCTATGCTGAATGTGAAGTTCAGGATACCATAAGCAGTTCTGCCACCTGTTAAATACAAAACTCCACCATTTCTATACATGCTACAGTCATCAATGAAATAACATTTCTTGAAATATTTTTGTCTGTTTTATGCATGTCAGGGGGTGTTCTGTCCAGGGTTGTTTTTTTTTTTTTAGCTGTTTGTTTTTCAAATAATTATTATATCTCCTGAAGAGGAAGATGCCCTTGTCCCCTTGCCCACTGCCCGAGTGACAAATGCTCAAAGCTGCCTGAAGGAGTTGTTCCAGCCAGCAGTTTCCCTGCAATGCCAGCGGCCACAAGCATCAGGGTTGTGTGGGCTGAGTTGCTGGAAGGAGATTGGAGGCTTTTTCCTTTTTTTTTTTTTTTTCCGGCGTTGAAAAGCAGTTCTGCAGCTTTAAGAATGAACTCCAAACAATTCCACGCTATCAAATGTCATTGTAAACACATCAGATGAGAGATGTTTAGCTTTCTGTTGCACAGATGTACCACACTTTCATGTTCTCTTGAAAGCTGTGGTGTAAACTTAACCCACAGCTGCAATATTAGATTTAAGAACAGAACAATTAAATTGTGGAGTACCAATTACACTATATTACTCCCTGCTTGTTAAAGCAGCTTTCAGGATATAACAAGGCTGACGGATTATGAGGGCCCATTTTTTGTTGGATTTTTGTTGTTGTTGTTGTGCAAGTTAATAAAAATCCAGTGGTGCTATAACTTTAAGAATTGATTACAACACATTCCGTAATATCAAATGTCGGCTTTAGGAAATGTTTATCAAGGGCTGGGGGAGGACTAAGTGGTGTGTCATGTGATTCTTCACTGTGGTAGATGCACTTGAAAAGCACTGCAGAGCTTCAGGGGAGCTGTGTTGGTGGATAAGAGCAAAGTCACTGTATAAATATTCAAATACTTGAGCACAGGACAAGGAGAAATTAGGAAATATCAGCTTCATCTTAGAATAACCTGGCAGTTTGTAGTGCACAGCTTTGTTACATGCAGAGTGAGAGCATTTACTGTGAAACGAGATGGGTTGAGAAATCACTGCAACCTGTTCCTTGAGGAAAAGCACTGGCTTTGATATATTGCTTTTTGATCTCTATTGCTGAACATCTGCGGCCAGATCCTCAGTTGACTTCTGACCTTCCATCTTGGGGTATACAGTCATAGTTTATATTTCAGCAAACATCATTACACGTCCTGTTGGAGGCAACACACTATTTCCCTCAAAGAGAGGCCTGAGATTGATTAAACTACAGAGTGATCACTTTCTGTACCCCAATAGGGGAATGTTTTCAGTCTAAAGCCGAATTCTTCCTGCCCTCAGAACATTACTCTCACTCATATTAAGGGGACAGGACAGCTATTTTTTAGAGACTGTCAGTTGATTTATTATGTGCTCTCTTCTGATTTCTTCCATCCCTTACACACTAGAGAAAGTACAGACTGACTACCCCTGGGCTTGGGGAACAGTTAGGGAGAAATCTCTGCTCCACTCGTGCAATAATAAAACTCCCAGGAACTTCAGTCTTTTCCATTTTCCCCATGAGGTTTATAGTCTGGAACTTACTTATGTAACAGTGTGGAGTTTTTCCTGGTTTACTTAAAGATTTAGAGTTGATCAGCATTTGAAGACTCTATTTTAGCTCATGTCTGAAAAAGTCTGATAGAATACCTGTTAGGAAATTTGCACCTCTAGCACAGGATCACATATTTCCTAGAATGCCCTCCTCCTTCTGGCATGCATGTTCTTGGAAAACATAGTTCTCTGTAATTGCTTTAGAAGGTTTTGAAGAGCTGCCTTCCATAAATTTAAAAAAATACTCAAGTTGTCATATTTTAATCCAGCGGAAACGTAAGTATAACTACGCTATTTTTTTGTGGGCAAGCTGCATCCTGTTACCTTATGTAAAAACTTGATCGACCTTTATGATATGGGAAAACTCTAGAGTTTCTGTTTGAGAGAGAAACTGAATTGTTTGCTCTTTCCTGCACCTTTATCCTTCCTCATCTTTTAGAAAGTCTTCATCTCCTGAGCTTATCAAACTTGTCAAGGTGGTTCCCCCCACCACCTTCTGCCTTTTTCTGTTGTTCTCTCTGTTCTGCTGTTCTCTGTTGGGGGAAAGCACACAGACAGCTGCAAGTTGCAACTGAGTGCAACAGTTGGCTTTCTGGGCATTGCCTCACTGCCTACTTTTCCTGGTATTCTCATCAGCTCTTGCAGACTTTAATTTTTCCTTTTCAAGTAAAAAGTTTTCTGTGGATGGTGCTAAATTTCTGTGCTGAACTGAATCTGAACTGCCCAAGTTGTTGAACGAAGAATGGGCTTGTTCTGTCATTTGTGCAAGTCTAGATCAGGTTAACTCTTGCTTTGAAGTGAATATTGTTGGTTTGAAACTAGCACAATTTTGAGAGGAGCCTGTCAGTGTGAGGTGAGCTGCCTGCATTTGTTTCAGAGGGGTTTAAACACTGGTGTCTCTGGACTGTTTCACAGCTGCTGCTCTTCACAGGGGACCAAGATACGGAGTGGATCTATTTAAGGTAGGATTTCAGCCGGGTTTTATTTTCTTCTTTTTTTTTTTTTCCAAAATGTTTTTGGTTGAAGGTGTGTTGCATATTTCCCTGTCCGGCTGATTCAGGGAATAAAGTAGTGATGTAAGAAAAGCAGTCTCTGTACTAAAGGTGTTTATTTACTTTCTAGCCTGCTTCGAAATTCAAGAGATTCTCTAATATGTGACCTGCTTTTTATTTGTGCATGAAGTTTAATTGTTCTTCAATTTAAAACACAGATCAGGACCAAATTTTAAAGCAACCACACCACCAGCTGAGAAATGGCAGATGTCATGCCATTATTGGCAGCTGAACATCTGAGCCTCCAGATGCCTTCAAAAACAGCATCTAGGTGTTTCCCTCATTTCCTCAGACATCCAGGGTAGTTTGTGCACCCTGAATATCAGTCACAAGATAATGAGAACTCTATCCATTTGGGAGGCAGAGCTTCACACTTGTCAGGATGGTCCCAAAACCACCATCCACCTGACCACACTAAAAAATAGTTCAGCACCAGGAGTGAAGGGTGTGAGCCAGGCTGGTTGCTCAGCACTCACTGAAGAGGGGAATGTGTTTCCACATATGCAGCATGTCACTGACACGTGGCATAAGGAAGCAAAGATAAATCCATTTATGTCACGCGCAAACCAAATGAAAAGCATTAAGTGTAGTGGCACAGGATCTGGAGAGATGTGGTAGACCTGGAGACTTGGACTAGATCCAATTGTGTACAGAGACTTTTTGTGCAAGCATTACAGCTGTTAAATCTTTTTGACCAGCTAGGTGGAACAGTGGAAAACTATTGCTCTTTAATATCAAAACAGTGACTTTGGAGGAGGCAAACAGAGACATCCCGTCACCTGTGTTGCCCCAGTTTGTTTTTGAAGAGAAGGAAGGGTAGATAGGGTGCCATAGCAGGTGACCCTGATACTTGGTATTCTATTCATAGAACCTTCTGGGAGAGTCACTTCTGCCAGATGCTGTGCCAAGGCCCAAAACTGTAAATTGTTATCAATACACCCAAATTCCACAGCTTGTGCTGCAGGGGTGGACATGCTTGCTTGAGCCACCAGCTTTAGCAAGCTGTGCTGATGCTGGAAATTACTCAGAGATTGTTTTAGTGGCAAGAGTGCACAGAGCCACTGGTGGTTGGGATGCCCTTATTGGGCATCACTGCTGGGACTGCCTGTGCTGCTCTGCCAGGCATACCTGATGTGGCTCCAGGGCAGGCATGAGAGTCTGTCCTCATCTCTGCAGATGCAGGACTTGGGCTGTAGGTGACTCCAGCAGATGAGCTTCGTTCTGGCAATTCAGCTCAACCACAAGATGTAGCCAGGAAAGCAGGACTCTGTAGGAAAATCAGAGTATCAGTTGTCACGAGTCAAGTACTTGTAGTACCAGAGAAATGCTGATGTGTGTGATGGAGCAATGGTGCTTTGCTAATACTTCCATTGAAATTGTCTCAAGGCATTTGCTATTGGCATGGGCTGACTCTGCTATCCTGTGTGTGGAACCAGAGTATTTGTTTGTTCCTGTAGAGCAGAACTGATCTCTCGTGCCATGAGGTGCCATCAGGTTTGTTGCCCTGACCTTTGGTGTCACCAGTTCAGGGCACAGCATGGAGGGGCAAGCTGAGCCTGCTGGGTTCTGACCTGGCCCCACATGGTGTGTGACACAGCAGTGAGTAAGTGTTCCTTGGCTCAGGCTGGCTTTGGTGTGCCCAGATAGCTTCATCTGAAGTGGGTTCCTTGTCTGTTCACCTCTCTAGCAGCTGTTCTGGAATGCACAGAGGTGATGAAATCAGTGGGGACATTTCAAAAGCATGGCTTCTCCTGAGTGTTCCCTGGAGCCTGCTCTGACACAAGGATTGTGTCCTCTTGTGTCCTGCTCCCCCCTTGTTGTTACCACACAAACCTTGTGATGTCTTGGCTCCCTGCTCTGAGCAGAAACTGTTCTGTGCATTGCTGGGGTTCCTACTTTCATGTGGGAGCAGCTTTTCCAGCAACCCTTGCACCAAGGACACAGCTACTCTCAGAGTGGCCAGAAGAGGCATGACATTTTTTATAGTTCCAGGGCCATCTATTTACACTTTTGGCATTTCCTGATGTGCTGAACATCCTGATACAAACTGACTCCCACTGCACGTTCCAATACCCATTATTTTAAAACTGCTCAGTGAACCACTGTAACCTAAGAATTAGAGCTCTAAACTGGATACAAGAGACCCAGTTCTGATCTGCCTCGGTTCTGCTAAGCAATTGCAGATGAGACACATTAGTGTTCCTTGCCTCATTTCTATCCCTCTCTGATAGCAATCTTAATTTGTTTGTAAAACAATAAGTTGAACTGATGAGAAGAGCTACAAGAGTGAAATGTTGCTATTATCTGAGAGATCTTTTAATTTCTACATCTCAGAATGTCTCCATTAATCCTGTAAAAGTCACAAGTACTCTGTTTACCAGACCTAGTGTATGAAACAGTACAATGATGAAGACTAATTATAAATCATAGAAAAAAAATTCTGGTAAACAGACTCCTTTAACATTTCCATTCTGTGCAGGCTTTGTCAGTGTCCTCGACAATGATGCCAGTTGGATTAGAAAGCTTTTTAAAATGTGAATCTATCTTTTCAAAGATTTGTAGCCAAGACTTTCCAGTTTGTTAAAATGTAATTAGTGTCTGCTCGTTAATATAATGTTCATTGATTTTTAAAGTACACAGACTTCAAAGCTAGAAATAAATAAATAAAAAGAGAGATAATTCAAACCAGAGTGGAACAGCTCGGACAGTTTTACTCTTTTGCCAGGATCCCAAAGCTGTTGTGTTCAAACAATGCCACAGTTTGAGTGGAAATGTGAAGATTAAATCCAAACCCTGCATGTCAGCTTTTTTTGCAAATGACTATCCAGGATTTCAATAAAATGTCCAACCACAACAGATTATGTTGCAGGGATTTTTATTGCCTAACAGCTTGTGATAGTCTCCTGGTTCTCTAACATGTATTATAAGCCAATGCACCTAGCAAGGATCCATGGAATTTTGGTACCTAATTCAGTTAGGCTCTTCTGAAGAATAATTTGAAAGGACCAAAAGAGGAAAGGGTTCACAGGATGATGGATGGATGGTTGCAGAATCTCCCAGTTTCACATCAGGGTGGTGTGGCACAAGACAGAAGGTACATAAATATGGAACATAATTTGACCACACTCATGGATGAAATTATGCCAGTGCTAAAAAGACAAGTGGACATAACTTGAAATTCAGACAGGAATTCAAAGATGTGATTGAGGAGCAACACTAGCACACAAGTCCTCAATAAGAAGGTGGCCTTGAGAACAAAAAGATGGAAAGGGATATCCATGGGACAACTCCAGCCAAGGGCAGGAGAGAGGATGAAATGAGCTAGTGCGGGAGAGGTGAAGCTGAGCAACAAATTTATTCAGCTGGAGAGGGAAGACAATTCAGAGGCAAAGAAGAAAGGAAGGGAAACTACCCCCCAAAGACCAAATGACAAGACAGTGGAGAAAGCCAGGATTGAGACTCCACAGGAGAGGATGAAGGGGGAAATAGAGGACAGACTGATTTTCACCCAAGAGGGAGAGGAGATCCCACCACACCAGTGGTGCCCATGGACAGGGGTGTCCATGGCAGCAGACAGGTTCCTTGGTGGTTTGGAACGTGGGAGGAACCATGTGGAACCAAAGAGCAGAGAGACACCTTGTTCTTCCATGAGTAGGAATGTTAGATTTGAATCAAGGGCAAAAAAAAAAGAAGGAAAACTGGTGGAATCAATGATTATCTTCTATTCAGGACAAGTGATACTGTGGAAACAGGTGAAGAACAGCCCCAGCAGAGAGAGGACAATGCTTTAAGTTACAGATGCTCTGGGTTTTTTTCCCATAAAACTCTTCCAGTCCCAATGGAAAATGATAAGCTAATAAAAAAGTTATATTTCCTCAGAACCAGCCCTGTGAAGGAAGCTGCTGAGAGGCGAGCAGCTAAAGCAGATTCCTCTGAGGCCAGGCTCCATTTGGCTACTTGTGATACTTGCCTTCCAGGACTGAAAATTGCAGTGAGGAAAGCCAGCTTTCAAGTGTAAAACAGTGAGAAACAGGCACAAGAGCCCTGTCAGATTTTCATGCTGGGTTTTAACAGATGGGGAAAGGAATAGCCTGGTGGTGAATATAGCAAGGGACAATGGACCCCAAAAGAAGAAAGGAATACTGGCAACAAAGAATTCATTCTGTGCTGGTCCCAACACATGAAGATGTTTTTTTTCTAAAGTTTTTGGAATTGCCATTCACTTTATAATTGCAGATTTGCTGTGAGATGCCATCCATGGTGAGTACAGAAGGCGTTCAGCTGTGTGGTAACATCTAAGCTTTGTACACAATGTAAGTGTTCTCGTCTCTATCTGTTCTTTAAAAATTAAGAGGCCACCTAAGTTTTGAAATGGCTGCACAGTCATGCCAGACAGAGTGACAGGAGATATAGTTAGTGAAAACACTTTTCCAAGTGGTAAAAAAGAAAGTACAAAAGGACAAAGGGGAATCATTGAGTTCAGGATTGCCCAGTTGCTTTAGAATCTGCTGTTTGTAACAATCTCCTGGCCTGAGTCTTGTCAAGTCATGCCATGAGGCTGCAGACATGGCTTGGCTTAAGCCATTTCAATAATAAGTCTCCATCACCTTGGTGACAGGAGATAGAAGATCATAAATTGCTGTAAAGTTTAGGTGATCATAACTTTCAAAACAGGGATGACCACGAGGGAGCACCAACTGCTTTCTTTGATACTTCAGAAGCCAGCAGGAATATTTGGCCATAGAGTTGCCTATGGATGCAGCACACTGAGTATTTTTCTCATCCACTCAAGAATAAATCACCAGTAGCCAAAACAACAGTCACTGAAGAGTGGAGAGCTCAGAAGTTTTGAATGTGGAGTCAGGGTCTTCTCTAAGTCCAATTTTATTTTCATGATCATCTTAGGGATTTGCATCTCAGTGATGTCACTGGGGAGAGTCCTGGGGGAGAAGAGTGGGCAGGGAGAACCTTCTTGATCTCACAACTTACGTAGTCCTCTCAGTCTGCAATAAGAAGTAATTTCAGATCTTGTAGGCACAGGACAAGTGGCAAGGAGAAGCAATGCTGTGGTAAGAAAGCACCAAGTGAGAGCTCTGAAACATCAACCTGAGAGAAATGGTGCAAATGAAAGCCAATTATAATGGGTCTGTGAGCCATAAAAAGAGAAGCAAAAAATCTGAGTCATGATTTAGTGAAGTTTACTGCCTATGGCAGCAACAAAATAAAGTTGAAGACTTGACTATGAACAAACATGGTGGCAGAGGCGTGGTGAAACAGAACCTGCAGCACTGAGATGTACACAGCTAATGGATGAGGAACCAGGAAAAATTAAAGGCAATTTTGGAAAGACTTAAAATAATCGAGGGGAGGAGAGATAGCCTGGATCTCAACACCCTAAAACTCATTGATACAGTGGAACTGAAGACCTAGAGGAGCAATCGAGGGCTTGCTTAGGCAACACACAATGGAAATTTGTCCGTGGAAGAGAAGTTGTAGGGTGGGTCACAATCAGTCAGCAAAGGATTAGATAACGCAGCCAGGGGAACAAGGCAGGGCTAAAGTGATGCTAGGTGTGCAGGCCTGGATTTGGGGACCCACAAGGCCCTGTCCAGCTTAATCATCTACGATTCCATGGAGACAGCAATGAAAGACTTGCATTGTCTCCCTGAGAACTAATTTCGCTAGGTATGGGCTTAGGTCACGTATTACAAATAGGTCTCTTTCATGTGGGATCCCAGTTCGGGGTTTGCAGTGATTGATGGATTCATTAAAACGTCATCACTGCAAGGGACAAGAATTTTCTGTTTAAAAATAAATAAATGACGACAGAAACAGCAAAAGAGCTTTCTGCTTTTTTTTCTGATCCTCCCTGCAGCTTAACATGCTTCAGGAGACTACTTGGTGGGAGAGAGAGGAGACAGGATAAGAAAGGATTAGCAAGGGATATCAGCATTTCACTTAGATCTTTGGCTACCTGGTCGTTCTTGAATTCTACCTCCCAGTATCTTTCTCTTTGTTTTTAGGAACGTCATGCAAGTATCATTTTGGTGCCTAATAATACTTACACCCTGATCTCCCATTTGGTCTGGAAAAGGCACTTGGCCAAATTCTCAGGTGGTTATAACTGAACTTTATTGTACAGATGTGAGCAGAGCTGCACTTGAAGCTCCAGCCCACTGGATTACTGCTCGTACAGCTGTGCTGTCTTTTTAAAGCCAAATTAGTCAGTATAGAAAGATTTTCTCCACAGAATCTGGCTGTCATCCTTGTGAAAGTATGTTATATTTTCAAGTAGATCCCATGGGCCAAATTAATTGCACTGCTCTACTCATGTCAGTCATGTTACCCCAAGTGTGAATTTGGCCCCATTGTTCTAAGGCTAATGGAGATTTTTATTTTTTGTGATTTTTTTTAATGAAAGTGGATCATAAAATATTCTCAGATTTTCATCTGGTTTTGCTTATAATAATTATCCTTTCCCGGAGCTGAGTTGTAAAGAAAATATTCATATTCTTCAATGTCTGGTATAAATTGCAGTGCTTGTTTGCTGCAGCCCAAGACAAGGGCTAAGGACAGAAATTGATGCATTTGCCCGTGTCTCTATGGACATGGCAAAGCTTCTTAAAGTCCTCTGGCCTATGTCAGTGAAACACATTGATTTTCAGTGGCTTTTTGTACTTTAGAAGACACTCTTCTGGCAGCAAATGCATCAATATAACATTAAATTCCACCCTTTGTTATTAATGGAGACAAAAGGCGTGTTCTTTTTAACCAGTTTCCATCTTTTTGAAATAATATCTGTATGGCTTGCAGAATTAATACTGTGGGAGAGAACCAGCATATTTTAGCTGACAGCTTGCACCCAATTAGGTCAGAGAAGATGTGGGGTGTGATTACAGCAAAATTAGCTGAACCAGGCAGTCGTTACAGGTGGTTCCTACTCCTGATCTGATACCACACCTGAGGGAAAGTGCAGTTGGGATGACACTGCTGTCATTTTGGAGAGAGAGGCTGGCTATCCCTGCCTGCCCACTGCTGGGTTGGACTTGCTGTGTGTCATACCTGGTGCTCCCAAATTTGTGTTGTGTGAAATGCCAAGAATGGGAGTGGTCTGGTTGAATTATTGCATCACTGTTCAGTCCAGTTCTGAGGAACATCAATGAAAATGTTTAAGCAGCTATAGGATATGTCCTGAAATGCCATATAAGGATTGGAAGGAACTTTTAAAAGCATAAATTTATTTATTGCAAATATTAACAGCTAGAGCTCTCCATCCCTCTCTGAACCACTGGGGTGCATCATCAAACCTTGTTCAAACTCTTGTTCATCAAACCTGTTTGTTCATCAAACCATCATAATGGATAATCACTGAACAGGAGTGCCCCTGATTTACAGGAAGGCATCAGCCAAAGACCTTGACCTCCTGAATAAGTCTTTAAAGAAATAGGTGTGAAAATGAAGCGTGTGGAGCTGGTACTGCCTCTCCAGCTTAGGATTCTGTCTCTGTAGGTGCATTTGAGGCTTCATCTGGGGCAACCAACCTTCAGAGTCCACAAGAACTGCAAAGAACTATGGATCAAAAGGAGCTCTTTCTCTCTGAGCTCAGATTCCCCTACCCTAACACAATTCCTGCGGGGTATCTGGCCCTCTGGATGTTTAGTGAAGAATCAAGACCAGTTCTACATCAGTGGTTTTGAGAGTGGGAGTTATTCTTGAAAGAGGATTGCTGATATTGGATCAGCCCTAAAAGTAGTGGTGAAAGCTCTTCTGTGATTATGCAATTTTCTTTTCTTTCTGTTGTGAGTAGTGGTGGAAGAAAATGCACAGAGATTGACCCTGTGCCCATGTAAACAGTGTATCTGTGAAAACCATACTTTTTGATGAAAGGAAAATAATATCCTGAGCAAACAGATAGGAGGTACCCTAACAAAAAGAAAACAAAACAACAACCAAAAAAAAGAAAGACGAGGGATTTCTAACTCCTAGAGAAGTATTTTTTCTTTTCTTCCCCCCACCACAAGAATGAGCTAAAGCAGCTGAATCCATGTGTTTTCTGAAAGTCTATGGGGAGTCTCTTAAAGATGGACCATTAGCCAAAAAGCTTTCTCTTGCTGGATTTGTCCTAATTTGATATAAACATTTTAGTACCCTTTTTCCTTCAGAGTTTAGGACTTGATTTCAGATGATTTTAATGTCAAAGACAGGCTCAATTTTCAGTAGTAGTAAATTTCTCCCTGGTGTTTATGGGAGAAGTGTCAACTGGACATAGCTGCATGTACTGCAGGGCATGCTTCATGCTGTTCCTCTATCTACTGACTGCTGCTCTCCACTGCCTAGAACTCACTTTTTTGCCATCTGTTTATCTGTCAAACCTTCAGGGGCACTCTGTGACTTCAGTGTCACTCTGCTGTCCCACTGAAATGGTTCCATGTGTGCACAGCCTTAAAATGCACAAATGCGAAGCGGGAGGCAATTTCTTTTTTGTGGTTAAATTAGGTAAAATAATTTTAAAGGTTAGCCTTTAAAATTAGGTTGACAGAAAGTTGGAGAAATACTGTCAAAGACTTTCTCCTAGTGATGTCTCCATGCAGTGGTGCTCTCTAAAGGATGGATCATTGTCCCCACTTTTAACAGGCAATGCTCTGGTACCCTTAAAATCAGTTGAAGCTGGAGCAAAGCTTTCCTAATTAAATTCAAAACCAGGTAAAACTGCCTGCTTTAGGAGGTCTCATAAAATCCTGCAATTCAGGTCAGTTGTGCTGCTGTTTGCAAGCTGGGGCACAGTTTAGTGGAAATGCAGGGAATTTACTGTAACAGGTGGAGACCAGGCAGTGCTTGGCAATCCAGCTGCTGCTGAAGTCAGCAGCACTCAGTAATTTGCAGATTTTAGGTAATTGGTAATTTACAATACATTTCCAAGAAGCAGTAGGTTGGAGATTTTAGATGGACTTATATTGCAGAAATCGAGTGTACCTTTAAGGAAGCTGAATACATCACATTCAAAAGCAGGACAGATTACTAATCCACAGAAACAAACAGTATCCCTTTCATCCTGATCTGGTCCAAACCAAGTGTTACAACATTGTGTCCAAACCTCAAGGATGAGATTTTTGTCTCTTGTTTATATCAACAAGAGTTGTTGTTTACTTTATATCAACATCTGTTGGGGACCCTCTTACCTCATAAAGTACTAGGGAATTCCAGACAAATAGAACTGAGCAAATGCTTCACTATTTTAGAAGAATGAAGGAGGTGACCCCTTTCTCCCAGGCTCCCCAAGGAAATGCAGGCCTGTGAACCTGATGTCAGTTCTGACAACTGCAAGAAAATCAGGTGCACAAAGGAGCTAACATTAAATTCAAGACATGGTGACTTAAATGACACCTGTCAGTACACACTTAAATGACACCTGTCACCTTTTCTGACAGATCAGAAAAGTGGTGGTTCAAAATAATTTTTGCATGTCACTACCCAAGATGCAGCACATATTAAGTGAGTAAATTGTTATAACAGAAAGGTATCAGGTATTTTTATCAAGGTCCTGCAATGATTTGTTCTTGCCCCCAGGCTATTCATTATTGTTACCAAGATTTTGGAAGAAAAAAAAAAGAAATAAATCAGCTGCTGGAAAAGTTGCAGATATGCCACGGTAGTAAATAAACAAGACGGGTCAAGTCTGCGAGGCAAACTGCAACACTTGGCAAAGTGGACTCCTCTGAACATGTGTTTTAAAGCAGCAACAGGCAAAGTCATACATCTGAGAACAAAGAGTGCAGATGTCGGCTCACATCCTGGGAGCAGTGACTGTGACAGCCTTGGCCCAGGTACAGGCTGTGGGCTTTGTCAGTGCGTGCACAAGAGCAGATTAAATCCCATCTCAGACCTCCTAAAATCTGTTTGTGTTCAATCTCTGTAATCAATTGCTCTCGTTAGCCAGATCACTCTGTTCTCAGCCACTGTGTAGACTTCAGGGAAAATCTGCCTGCTTAAGACAATTTTTTCCCTGTTTTCCCACAAGCTGGAAAAAGGCAGAAGTATCTGATTTTGAACTTGAAAATTAGTTGTTTCTTCTCCCTCCAAAATGCCTTATCATCTGTAGTGAATATCCTGAAGGTTGCCAGTTATCACACCAAGTACCTGACAGGAGGCCAAGTTTTAGGGCAGCTCTGCCAATTTTAAGAGAAGAAACAAGGCCCTGTGGAAATCAGAGTCAGAACATTACTAAAGATCAGATGGATAAAATGGTGATGTTTGACTGGAAAGGGTCACTCTTGCATTCTTGAAGGTCATTAACTCTTCAAGACTGAGCAGTTGTATTGTTCTCCCTTTTAGGTAAGAAAGTATTTCTCAGGTATTCAAATAGTAAAAAATACCAGGATTTAGTTATCTGTGCAAACTAAAGTCATTTTCCTTGTGAATGGGGATTAGGACTGCTCTTGATTTTTCCACAGGTCTCCTACCTTAATGATTTGCCATTTGCATTACTAATTAATACAGGCTCCCAAGTTCTGTGTGACATCTGAAAATGCAACACAATCTGTAAATCACTGGGGTGCTCTTGGGAAACATCCCACTGGGTCATCACCGAGCAGGTAAACTGCCAGAAATGAACATCAGCCATCCCCACAGGTGGGGATACATGACAGGCAGGGAGTCAGAGGGATTTCCTTGCCCTCTTGGATTTCTCCAGAAGGACATTAACCACAGGAGAAGCTGCAACACTGCACTGGTGACAATCCAGCCATTTCTATGGAGGCTCTTGATGGTTGGTACAAATACTGGGAAGATGTGTTGCCAAGCTCAGAAAGAGGCAGTGCACACTTACATACTTGCCCATGTTCCTCTCACTGGAAATTCTCCAGGATTGTTTCTATCTGAATGTTCATGTGATTGAAGTAAAGCATTCACTCATCCCTGTACCCAGAGCAGGGCTGCAGTCTTTGCATTAATCACTGGAAGTGCCATATTTTCCTCTCTGGAAAACGCTGGTAATTTACAGCCTTTGCCAGCCCATCCTTGTTAAAAGATTCATGCCTTTCCAGCACTGGTGAATAGCATCCCTTTTCTGAGCTTTTTGGTGAAGCTGGGTTCCCTCTGTCATCCTAATGCTGCAGATTCCTTGCTGTACCTTTCCTTGCTTTCTGTGAGCTACAGCCTGTCCTTCCTTCTGGCCTGATCAACACAAGTCAGCTCAGACCTGAATAAAATTTTATTGAAGGGACCTCTAAGTTCAACCAAACCTCTCATAGCTCCTGTGTGTGGCAGCAAAAGCAAGGACAGAGGCAGAAGCTGGCAGAGCAGTACTGGTTAGATAGCTCAGCACCAGGGCCCAGTGCTTATCCTGTGTGATGGTGACACAATCCCTTTTTTATCCTGTGTGATGGTGACACAATCCCTTTTTTATCCTGTGTGATGGTGGCACACCCCTTGTTACCTGGTGGGTTGTTTTTCTTTCTGTTTTGGTGTGTTTGGGTTCATGCTGGGGGCTCTGTCAGAAGGGGCCATGTCACAGAGCCTGCCTGCTCCTGCCTGTTCCTTGCTCTTCCAGGTGCAACCTTCTAGGAGAGCCAAGCTATCCCCTTCTAAGCATTGTCCAAGAATTGGAAGTGAATGGTTTTTCTTAATCAAAATGGCTCAAATGTGTTCATTTCTCAAGCAAGTGGATTTGGCTTTCTAACCAAAGGTTGTGACTGTGAGAGCACCCCCTGCATGGACTTTGTTCTTTTGCCATCTTCCAAGCAGATTTGCCCTGCTATGACTCTTGTCTTGCAAAAGCAGGAAGGCTCCTGGATTTCCTGTCTTTACCCAATGAACATCACTTAGCATCCAGCCAGAAGGCTTGGTCAGGATGAAAACAATATTGAATTTTTCAGGTCTCATTTATTTAAGAGAGTAAAACGTCTTTCTTCTCAAAGTGCTTCTCTTTAGCTTTCATTTCCTGTGCACAGAGTAGCTTTGTCTCGAGTACAATAATTAAGTTGTTGACCTTCCTTAGAGGTCAAACATAGCTTCCCTTTAGAGAAAGATAAAAACAAGCAATAATAGATACTTTGACTGCTTTAAGATATTTGGTCTGCGTATCTGTGATGTTGCTGTAAATTCTGCTGGATATTTTTCTCAAGATAATTCAGGGTGACATGCTGTTGATCCATGTATTTTGGTAGGAATGTAGTATTTACTGGAGTTGCATTTTCCCCATTCTTTAGGAGAAAAAAAAATCTATTGTAACTTCATCAAAGAGCATGAGGTAGCATGCATATGGTCTAATGAGAATGTCCCATGGGATTTTAAAATGGTATTTTTACTCTATATTAGTGATTTTTTTTTTTCTCTAATCATCTGAGAATGTTTTTTCAAGACCAAAGTAAGAACAGAGAAGCCCAGACATTTTCATGCATTATACAAGGCAAATTGCCATTCTCTTCATACTGCTCTTTTTTTTTTAATGTCAACATTCACATCCTCCTCCTTTTAAAATTGCACATTTCTAATTTTTATGGTGTTCTTTAATTCTTGTTTACTTATTTTTAAATATGACTTCTAGCTTATAATAATGTTCCTAATGGTCTGATTGACATTCCATATGGGAGATGAGGTGATGCCAGCAGTTCCATTCCCAGGAGCTGTGCCTAAGTGAGGCACTGGGATCATCTGATCAGTCTGAACAAGTATTAGCAGCAAGTTTGGCTTCTTTTCTATGGAAATGTGAGATCTTGTCCATGGCATGGAAACTGGGGGAGTTGGATTATGCTTTACAAACTGGGCAAGGAATAGAAATGACTGCAGGTGGAAGAAATCCCTGAATTCCAGTGATAGGAGGTTCTGTTGTTCATTTGTGCAAACGGCAATAGATGCTGGAATTGTGTGGCATGTGGGAGGGAGGGAAAGCAAACAGGCATCCACCCCCACTACTGAAATAGGAGGGGGCAGTCTTCATACTTTTGAATTATGAAACCTTCTATTCTAAACCCTCATATTCCATGTACCTTTCTTATTCCTTCCAGAAGCATTTTCAGGCTTTTAGATTTCTTTTTCAGGTGCAGACTGAAGTCTGAAAGGGCAAGATATAGAGCCATAAAGAAGCCCAAATGTACATGTGCACTTGGAAGGAAGAGAACTAACTCCCATCACAGCCGAGACTGAAGTTCACCCCATTTCTTGCTGCTGTTCCACTTCATAGCTATTAATACATGAGCAATCCCCTCCTCATTCACCAAAACCATTAAATTCATCACACTGTCCCATCGTGGTAAATTAAAGTCAAATATGCCTTAATGACAGGGCGGGGCTTAAGTGGAAAAAGTCAGGCCTAAGCAAAGCTTTTTTTTTTTTTTTTTGTTTCTGAAGCAAAAGAGCAAGGCTGGTATCTAATTTTGGGCCCCAGGGAAATGCCTCGATCCTGGAGTGGTCAGCACCACGTACAAACTGAGTGAGAGCCTGGTATTCCCCACTGCCAGCAGTCATTCAGACTTGTGTGGGCACCCCTCAAAACCCCTAAGTAGAAGCTATGGTTGCAGTTCTTCCAGCCATTTTAGGGCTTTGTAGGTAAATGTGGTCCAGCAGCATCAAAAGGCAGTTCTGTTTCTAATAAAGATTAAAAAATATTTTTGAATGACCCTCCTTGTTCCTTACTATTATACGGTATTAAAATATAAGAGCGCAGCCAAGGAGAATAGAAAACAAAGAGAAAAGCCTTTTAAAAAAATTCCACATTTTTATATCCTTTCCCTACTAACCCACCACAGAATTCAAGGGTGGGGGATTCGAGGGCTGAAAGAATCTTCATATGGTGCCAAAAATTCCCCACAGATCTCTCTGGTCGCTCAGCATTTGGCTATTTAAAGCGAACACATTGTGTTTTAGATGCTAGTTTAGATCCATTTTCCATATGAGGAGGTGGGATGTAATTAATTAGCTGTTCTTTTGATTTCCAAGTATCACATGTACATTTCGTAAGGGCATGTACTTTTGACTGAAGCTGGAAAAAGGAAATAAAATACAAGTTGCACCAGTTAAGTCTTCTGGATACAAATGATGGATCAGCAGGGGATTATCGTGTATTTTATTGCTACCAATGCTGATTGAGTCACATGAGTGTTAATACAAACCTAGGGGGGGAAAAAAATCTGGATGAAATCACAGTAACAGAGTTTAAAGTGTTTACTTTAGTCATAATTGCACTGTTTTTACATCATGTCTTTGATCTGTAGGTTGAAAAGAGGCAAAGCCAGTAGTCCACAGTAGAAGTAACCAAAGATAAACTTTCCTGTAGAGTTTAAGAAAATGAAGTCCATAGTCAGAGATACACACGAACACATGGAGCAGGGAGGTGAAACCCAGGCTCCAGTGTGCCAAAAACTACAATTCATTGCCATCTCAGCTAATGGAGACTCTTGCCTGGATTTCTTCATTTACTTTAACCTTTCTTTGGATCATGTACCAGAGAAAATCCCACGTAACAAAGCAGTTATGAAAAAGGAGGGAGAAACCTTTACCTCTCCCATCCACCATGAGAAAAATAAGTAATAAATCGACAGCTAACTCCTCCAGACCCTTCCTCAGCACAGAGCTCCAGCTGCTCTTGTTCCCTGTTGGCCACAGGTGGTCCTGGAGACCCCTCAGAGGGTCACCTCCAGACTGGGAGCCAAATTGACCATGACAACAGCAATTTGATGTCAATGGTGACCTAACAAAACAACCCAAATGCCTCTTTCTTGAAGAAGCAGCCAGGTCCTCCGTGCCTGCTCTCATACCAGGACTGGATTTGCTCATCAACCTTCAGACCCAGGGAGCTGCAGCACCAAAGCAACTGGCCTGTGACCTCTTGGGTCAAGGGATGAACCAGAATAAACAAGCCCCACAGTCCCATTTATCTCCCTCTCTGCTTTTTGCCTCTTTATTTTGTTTCCTAAAGCTAAGGAGCATCCCCTGACTGAAATGCTTGACGACTGAGGGCACAATGATACTCTTTAATTGCACAAGTCCTTTGTCATCTTTATCTCTACCCAGAGGAGAGCAGGTTTGTAGAGGAGCTCTGGCCTTTATGTGAGGTCTGCTGATGTAGCTGGGAAAACAGATTCTGTTGCACAAATCCTTTCCCTCGGAAGTGCTCTCTTCTGCTGGAAGACCAAATGTGTCTGGGGCATTCAGGGGGTCCCTCCCTGTGTATTTGGTGAAAACGTCTGGGCGTTATTTTGTGACTGTTCTTTTCCTTACTGCTCTGCTTGTGTGCAGCTTTCCCAAACGATGCCTGGAGGGTCTCATGCAGGCTGGATTCTCCCTCTCTGTTAGAGCAGGGGAAAAGGCAGGTTCCTTTGTGGGGCATTTCAGAGCCAGAGCCCACCACAGCTGCCCCAAAATCCTGAGCAATTCCCCTCTTGCTGAGCTCCAGGGGGGCCCAGGGAGGCTGAGAGAAGCCCATGGAACCCTCCACTGTCCCCTGCACTGCTGGTCTGTGAATGGATGTAATTGCAAAAGTGAATCACACTTTAATGACAAATGCTTCAGAAACAAAGCTATAAAATTCTTCGCTCGGTTATTAACTTTAAATGAATTGTTTAGGTTGTTTCCTTCCACACACCCCACCCCCATTAAGTTATTCTGGAGGGGAATGTATTTATGGAGCCATGTGCTTCTCACATGGTTGAGGCTAAAAATAGCTTTAGAAACTCATTCCAGCTAAAACTTAATTTAAAATCCAGTTTGTCAGCCTAACACATTGGTCTTTTAGCCTTGTTTCTTTATTTGTAATGATAGATTTGACCAGTCTTTGGAGTGCTGATTATTTCCGGATTTCCTATACTGTTTCCTCTATTTAATAATATATAAATAAGCACATCCTGAGCTCAAGGAAACCCCCAAATTACATACAAAATTTATTTTCTCTGCATGGCCTGGACTTCAACTTGGGCAACAAGCAAACTCACTCTTATAAATACAAATGTGCACTGTGGAGACTGGCAGCATCAGCCCAGGTTTCTTGCTTGGTTTGGCTTTTTTGGGGGGGAAAGAGGTCTATCAGTCATTGCAAGTATATTGCCTAAGTACTGAATTGTTTTTCCCGTGTTCTTTTTTGTCAGCAATCAGCAAATCAGATACTTCAAAATGTCTGAACCCTCACGGGTCAAATCCTCCTTCTGTTTATTTCAGTACGAGTTTTGTCACTCATTTTAAAGCAGAGACTGTAGCCCATAATAGACAATTACACAATTCCTGGATGAAAGGGATGTTTTCTCCTTGCCCTAGATAATTAAGTCCAATGCAGAATCTTTCCATTCCCATCACTAGTTTTGTTGGTTTTTTTTAATTGGTCTTGAGATGACGGTGTCCTGAGCTCCAAGGGTTGAAACCCTTCAGAAAGGAGATTTTCAGCCTGCAGCTTATGAATCTGTGGGGCAGCAACAGGCAGCTGAAGAAAGCAAAAGTAATGTCGGCAGGCTCAGGAACTGTGAAACAAATTCAGCATTCCACATTAAAAACCAGATGGAACGACACTGATTTTGCTAATATTATGCCATACAGGGGAGAGATTTTGGTCACATAAGAATGCTTAGATTTGCAGAGAATTTTTTTTTCTTCTAGTTTCAACACTTTTCTGTCTCATTTCTACAGTATTAGGCATTTTTTATTTAAAAGCATGGTCCTTTTTGCTTACAGAATTCATGTCAATTAATGATGCTGCATTCTCTCTGTCCAATAGGATGGAAGAGGTAATTTCCCTTTGTGCAAACCAGTTGCTGTTTTACTAGACCTTTTTCAATCCCCTTAAGTGTCTGCTCCCTTCTTTCCTTTTGGTCTGGGTTCCTCCTCACATGGAAAAGTTGCTACTTTCCTTCAGCTTTGTTCAGCTTTATCAGTTTTGGGTTACCTGCTAAATTTAACAATCACTTCTTCGTTTTATATATACATATATATGTGTGTGTGAATTTTTCTAATTACTCTACTTTTTTTTTTTTTAATTTACTGTTTAAATCATTTTCAGTCAGTGGCAGAATTTTTCAGCCCTGATTGTTCTGTTCATGTCATCAGCTCCAGCAGGCAAGGCCAGGTAAGCCTTGTCTGGTATTTTACTGAAACAATTAAAGAATGCTAGTGGACTGGAGAGGTATCAAATCTCTTTTTATGTTATTCTTGCAAACCCTCTATTTCTTTAAGGACTGAATCAACGATTTGACTTGATACTGATTTCTACAATAAGTAGATGCCATTACAGATACAGCCACTGCTCTACTCAAACCAGAACTGTTTGTAGTCCAAGAGCTTCAGAGAGGATTGCCATGTGTTTACTAGAGACAGAATTAAAGCTGTCATACTTAATTCATTTGATAACCACAAGAAGGAGACAAATCAGGGCAATTTAAACATTTAGAGATCCATTTTCTCCCCAAGATCCAGTTATAATCAGCTTTTCAGGCAATCATATAGCATAGGTGATTTTTGCTTGGGATTCTTGGGGCAGGTTGCAGGCTCAGCACCTTTAACCATTGCTATTTTTGTTTATGAATCTACAATCAGCAGCTTGAATTTCACACACATCCAACTGATCTCTTCACATCTAATGTCTCTAATTGCATTATTAAGCAGGAATGACCGTGCCTTGCAGTCCTTTTATATCCTGTATCTGGTTTACACATACATTCTCTATCTATTTCAGTCAGGGTTCTTTTTAGTTGAAACTGTTAAATTAGTGAAAACCCTAATGAAAGTGAGGTTAACCAGCTTTATACTGGTATTTATTATTCCCATGGATTGGAAAACACTTTATTTGCATCATCCCTACCTGCAGGGAGGGGACAGCTACACCCCAGTCATACCAATTTCTAGTTTTAACTAGAAGAGTTAAACTGGTGTGAAACCCCTGTGTCCTTTAGCCTCGAGGAGCAATTGGGAGTTAAAAAGGCAGAAATCAGATTTCAAGCACGTGGGTAACTGCATGCTAAAAACCTGGCATTTACCATGAAATTATTTCTTAATGGCATTTTAATGTGGTTGGAAGGGGCACAACACTGGCTACAAAAGGCAGGAAATTCAGAGTTAGCACCTGTGCACCATCACCTTCTGTGTGCTGGAGCTCTGTGACACCTTTAGGGCTTGGCTGCTTCCCTGATGTCTACACAATAGTGTATATATATATATATATAAATAATCCAATTTCTGCAGCCTCCTTTGACAGAGGTGGCCTGCAGCAGCAAATGCCACCCAAAATCATCCCAAATTCAGCTTTCAGTTAAAAATTTTTGAATTTCTGTTGTTGAAGCTGGAGTGCTCAGAGGTGAGGAGCTGGGAGTCAAAACCTGCAGCTACCAGTGTTTGCCTTCTGCTTTGGAGCCCTTTGACTTCGTTATTTCCAACGTGTCATCGTTAGCTTAAAAAAGATCCCACTAATTCAGCACACTTATGGGGCTGGAAATTCGAAGGCTTTAAGGGAAAAAAAGCAATTGTGAGATCCATGGTGAGAGCAGAATAGCAGATAACAGCCCAGGCTCTAACTCCCAGAGCCCCCCCAGTGATTAAATACACATCCCAAAGCTAAAATGTGCACCAAACTCCAGGGAATGACAGGCAGGCAGGTATATGAGGACAAACTCTGGCTTGTTCTTGGCTGGGACAGGGATCTGGAAACCCAGGCCATCACCACATCCACAAAAATCAAAGGACAGCAAGCAGGAGACCAAGTTCTGTTCTCTTTGAAAAGGAAAAGGGCTGCCAAAATGTTCATGTCAAGGATGGTTTTTTTTTTCCTCTTGCTTTGGGCAGGCAGAGCAGCTCAGGACCTCATCCACACCCAGGGACCAAAAGAGAAAGTGCAGAAATGGGCACGTGTTTAGGGGAGCTCTGCAAACACAATCCCTGCACACAAACTCTTCAGCATATTCAGGATTTGGAGTTTTTGCTTTGGCAATCTCATTACGTCCTTTAATGAAACTACTGGCACTGAGGTAGTCATTTTTTTTCCTCTTTGGTTTGAATTTCTAAAAAGCATAATTTCAGCAATTTTTCTCTGTTCCTACACACACAGACAAATTGCTTTAGACAGGAAGAAATTGCTTTAGACAGGAAGAATTTTCTAAATTGAGTTAGACTTGAATCAAATAATTGAAAACCTATTTTTAAAAAGCACTGCGGTACTTTGCATTCTTAAAAAAAATTCTTGTATTCCCAATTGTTTTTCAGTAAACTTTCATCGGTCTGTTTAAAGTTCTGCAAGTGTGAATATTCAAATTTCAAACATCTGGCTTCAAAATCGAGCTTTTCAGAAGTACTATGTCCCCCCTTACTGCAGAATCGTCAGTAAAATTTCAGCAAAGACCAACTCTTTTCTTTGCCAAGGGGCTGGTTCTGCATTATTCACTCAAATAGGTTTTGGGGTTTTTTTTTCCATTGACTGGATTGGGAGCAGAATCCACCCTGAAACAGTAGCCTCCTGGTTTAATCCATGACAAGAGACAAACAAATAGACCCTTTGAAATGAGTTTCATCTTTTGTGTCCCATTTGTTCTCTGAAGCAGGTGTCAATTGGATCTTTTCCTGTCTGTCTGTGGTTGAAAAGCAGCATGTTGCAGTTAAACCCACTTGTGAATTGTAGTATTTTACAGAAGAACTCCCCCTGGGGATGTACTAAAAAGCTGCTTGAGTTTAAGAACCAGAAGTCGAAAAAAGGGTTAATTTGCATTCCTGGCCTCCTTCTCTCCCTTTCTCATTCTCTTACAAGTGGTTTCTTGTTTAAAAAACATCTCTCTACTTCTATGTCTCATACTGTATACGTCTCCATATACAGTAAAAAGATTCTTCATATACAGGGTCTGATCCTGCCTGCACTGAAATTCATTTATTTGCAAATCATGGATAAGAGTTTCCTTTTATAGTGGGCCCAGACACGAATTTCCTATTTTCTTCAGCCAACAATCTTATCAGCAACCTGTTTCGTAGATCTAGGACTAGAAACTGCCTCAGAGTTTTTAATCTTGTGAAAAGGTGACTCTGGAACTAAAACTGCAAGAAGCTGGCCCAACTGCCCTGCCAGCTGGGCAGACTGGTTGGCTATCCAGAAAAAAAGAAAAAAACACCAGCAGCTTCAACAGCAACAATAATCCCACACATGGCACATTTTGAAAGAATGGCATTATGTATAAGAAAATGCACTGGAAATGTAGAAACTGTTGTGTGATATAACTGCATAAAATGAACAACTTTATAAAGGTTTGATCACAGGGGGCTGTGCTGCTTACAGTGACGTGTTCCCCTTTTTTGTACCAGTCTTTCTAAACCCTCCCATGAGTATTTAGGATTGCTGCACCTCCTGAAGCCAATTCCAACTGCACAAGGACGTTACTGATGAACAGAGAAGAAAAATCTTAGCTGCTCATTAGCAGCAAGTAACTGTCTGGATCAGCAAGGTGGAGCTCCAGTTATTGCTTTTCCCTTTTTTCCACGTTGTGTTTCACACTTGCTGCTGTATTCAAGGTACTAGAGGAGTGAAAATCTACAGACAGGCCAGCTGCCTTGCACACTGGAAGTTGGGTAGCAGGAAAGGGTTTTCTTAGAATTACTTTACATGAGATTCGGTTATCTTTCTCTGTTGCTTTATTTGACATAAAGCCATCCTCCTTTAAAGGCATATTCCCCAGTTATTCCTGTCCTCCCCTAGCTGGGACATTCCCCAGGGAGTCTCCCACTGCTTGGTGCTGTGATTATTATTTTAGGTACCGAGGTATCACAGATATGGGCTCTGCTATGAGAAACACTGCACTCAAACAGCCTGCACCTCAACCCTGCTGGCAGGAGCATCCAATCCAACTGCTCATCCTTAGTCCAGGAGAAATTAATCTGACACCTCAGCAACTTAATAAAAAAGCATTAAACACATTTGCTAGTTTGAATGTTTTCTTCACCTGCTGCAGTAACTCTATTCTTGCTGTTTCCTTGCAGCCAAACCCCTTTGCTGAGCTCGTTGCCACAATCCCTACAGAACAAAGATTTACTTCCCATAAGAGTATTTTCCCTTCATTTCAGAAAAAATGTGTGTTTTAAAAGACAGGTCACAGATCATTCCGATGTCTCTGCAGGGAATACAGCATTTGTCATCAGGCTCAGATTTGGGGTACCAATGGCTCTCAGAGAAAGAGGCAAATGGCAGGGGAAAAAAACCTGCCCTCACTCTCCATTTTTCTGCCACCTTTGTTGAACAAAGTCCTTCTCTAATGGCAGGATTGTGGCATTTTTCCTCCTGTGTCAGCTTGTGGCGTGCAGTGCTTATATCTGGAAACTTTTGCTTTATGGAAGAGAATATTAATCACTAGTTCTTTTTGGTTCCTAAAGCACTGGGTCAAAAGTGGGCTGAGAAACTTTAGTGTAAATTCAGCATTTCAGTATTTAATTAGTGGAGCATTAGAATATGCAGGTTTCAAAACCAAATGTTTCACTGATGTGGCATAATTTTGACTTGACAAAGCACTGCACAAAAATATTAGGAAATACAGTGTTGGCTACCAAGCAGAGGAACTGACTGAGCAAAACTAATAAAAGAAAGCCCCTTGATCCCCTTTCCAGGAGGTTTAACTAAACTAGGCAGATCCTTACCTGTGCCAGTGCAGCAATTCACTAACAGGAATTCACCTTTACACGGGCTGTGCTACAGGTGTATTAAATCACCCAAGTGAACACAGGTGACACTTAAAACCTGAAGCCATCCAGAAATGAGCCCTATTTTCTTCACCTCTGGGAATGAAGGCCTTCCTGCAATGGACACAGGTAAACTCTTCTTTGAGGAGGCAAGCCTTCATCTCACCCACCATCACAGGTGAAATCCTCCTTTCCCTTTCCTGCTGCAGAGCTGTCCTTCAGCCTGGACTGGCCTTCTGGTTCTTCATTATTACTATTGCTGTTACTATTACTATTATTAAGTTCCTGATCTCCAGAGTCACAAAAGCAGTCTTGAAAAAAAACCCAAACAATTGCAAGCCAATGTGATATTTTCCCTGCAGAAGTGAAGGGTTGAAAACCATAAGTGCAGAAGGTGTGAATTGCTCTGTTTATCTCTATTACTTTTTTTTTTATTTTAACTCTCAAAAACGCTGGCTGCTGCACTGCTGGACATAGGACAAGACCTGTCAGAAGCCATCAAGAAATTCAAGCCTGAGTCAGGCAACACCTTAGGGTAATTTACAGCTTTTTCAGCCATCAGCTATGCCAGGATCACCTCCTTCCTCTGCACTTAGCTCCCCCCAGACTTGTTTGGGTACTGCCTGCATACACACAGGGTGAGCTGCAGCCTTATTTGCTATTTCATGTAATAATTCGAATTCAGTGATAAATTTGGCTCAGTCAAGTTAGTGGAGGAGCCAATCCAATGGCTCACTGCTGCCAAAACAAAGGGCTGCCTCCCTGCTCTGGGCCATGGGGCCAGCTCTGCCACATGGCTGGCACTGCTGCCAGAAAACCACCAGGAGCCAGGGTAATTCACACCAGAGTCAGAGCCTTTACTGTGTTTGAAACACGGCTCCACTACACCAGCCCAGGTACTTCTGCAGGGCTAAAACTCTCTTCAGAGGAAAGGCCATTGCTGGTTTCCCTGCATTTCTCCAAAGAGGCAAAAATTGCCTTGTGGCAAGCTCTGGTGAAAGTCAGCAGAATTTAGAGCCTTTTGGGCACTTTTGAAAAACTCTGCCTGGCATGCTGGTTCCCACAGTCCCATTCTGCCACAGCTTAGCAAATACTCCAGTGCAGTTGCACATCATCAGTCCAAAAATGTGCAGCATACTGAAAAGTGAAAATGTGGCAGAGTGTAAAAATAAAGAGAATTTGGTATTAAAAAAACCCAACCTAGCAGTTGGGAAACTGGACTGGACTGGACTGTTTTCTCTGTTTTCTCCATCTCCATATTCCATAATCCAGACTTGTTATACATTTCCGGTTTGGCTTCAAGTTTTAATAAAGTGGCTGCTGAATTTCCAGCCTGTCACACAGGCACTGCAGAACTCAGAAATCTTGACCCCAGCTGGTGGCAAAACATGTAGATGGGAAGAAAACACCAGTCTAGGAGAAACAGGAGAATTGAGAACTCCAGCTAATCAACTCTTTTAAAAAAGGGTGGTTACTATTCAAGGAGTAATTTATTGAGATAAAGGAACCACGAGTTACAGAAAGACTTAGGTTGCCGGCAGGGGAATGTTATTCTTTCTTCTTTTTTTTTTTTGTTTGTTTGTTTGTTTGTTTGTGTTTTGTTGTTTGGTTTGGTTTAGTTTTTTTTTCTTTTTAAGAGAAGACCCTTGTGTGTGCATTTGCAGCTTATAGCTAAGAGGTTGGAGCTAGAAGCTAATCAGCCATTCTGTCTCCTATCTGCTGATCTGCAGGCGTTGGGGGAAGGGGAATGTGGGCAAACAGGCATTAAATTCCACTGGCAGGCGACGGGAAGGTATTCCTTGATAAGCAGCATCCAAGATGATGAGCAGTAAAGCAAAGCCCCTGTGAGGAAGCTGGGGAAGAGGTAGGGAAAGCTTTAACCATCTGTCTCAACCCAGCCTTGCTCAATGCTTGCCAGAGCAGAGGTCACCACCAACAATAATAACCCTGGAGAAGCCAGACGTATGCTTTCCATTCACCAGTAATCTACAAAGCGTCTTAGGGTGAAATCCTGGCTCCTCTGAAGTCAATGGGAGCTTTGCCAACGACTTCAGTGGAGCCAGGTTTTCATCCCTGATAAATCTAAAGCAACCCCCAGGCTTAAAGATGAAACAACAGCATCCTGGGAGTGGGTGCAGGCTGAGGACCAGCAATGCTTCTCTGAAAAGCTGTCAGATCTTAGAGACAGGATGCCTTCACAGTCCTGGAGCAACACAGGATGGACAGTAAAGGGGTAAAGTGGACACTCATGTAAACACCAATAATTTTTAACCGCTGGGATGCTTCAGTATAGGAACCCAGTGAGTCTTGATACTGTGGCATAAAACCCAGTGGTCCTTTCTCACTTCTGAGATAAAGCATATGAAGTGAGTTTTGCTGGTTTATATCACACTGATTTCTTTTTCTCTCCCCTTCTTATCCAGCATTTTTCATGCTGGCCTTGAAGGTTGTCACCTGGCGGCACCTGAGGATTTTTCACACTTGACCAGGTTCAGTCCATGAAACGAACTGAAATGTTCATTTCAGTCACCAGGACCACCCTGGTGTGGTGCAAGGTGCTGTCTCAGTTAGGCAACACTTTGGGTTTTAGAACTCAATACCAAGTGCAGGTGCCTGCACAGTGATGGAGAGGGGTTGGCTCTGGGCAGCGTGATGGACAGGACGTGGGGTGACAAGCTGTGACGGCCACGGCAGGAGACAGGAGCATCTCCATCAGGACACAGCAAGGACATCACCAATCCAGCCCTGGGCAGTTTGTTGGCCTGGAGCACTGAAGGTGGTACAGTGGCATTTTTGTTGGCAGGCTGGTGTAAGGGAGACCCTGGGCCCTTCATCTGACAGTCAGAGCATCCCAGCAGAGAGTCCTCACCCCGTGGTGGAGGCTGCAACATGGACAGCCACAGCCTGCTCCTGAAGGAGTGCAGTGAGGAATGTGGGATCTGTACCAGGCAGGGTACCAGAGGAGCTCCCAGAGCTCACTGCCTGCCATCCCATGAGCTGAGCCACAGCACCAGGCGCTGTGCTGGTCACCAAAGAGCTTGGGCTCAGGGCATGCTCCCTGGCATTGCCGAGAAGCTGGGAGCACACAGGAGCCCAGTCTGCCTTTATCACTGCAGGGAAGTGAAATGGAAGGTAAAAGCTGGAGGTGGAAGGGTGAGGTGTGAGCTGGGAACCTTCACACGGAAGGAGCTATCACAGGAACACACCTCTCTTAGCCCAGCACCACTGTCTGACTCACTTGCTGAGTGCCCATAACCACATTCCAGGAGCAGTATCCCCCTCAGCTATGGATCTCCTCCTCCTGGTGAGCCCTGACTTCATTTTCCAGGGACTAAATGCTGGCTGCTTGAGCAAGTGTCCACCCAGCTGGGAAAAGAGAACTTTCCTCTTTGCTTTGAAATCCATGTCCCCTACAGGTCTTGATTCAGCCATCTGAACTCCTTGGGAAGTCATCTGCTGACTGAACAGTGTTTGTGAATTTAAAGGGGCATTTCCAGAGCATGTCACAGGCAGCAGTGCCATTCCCAAGTGCTGCTTTTCCACCAGCCTTTTCCAGTGGGAAGAGGCTTTGGTTCCTCGCTGCCATCCACTCACAGCTGAGAGCAGCACTGCTCTGTCCCTCCCTGCCTCTGCACAACAGCTCAAGGCACGAATATGCCACGAGGAGACGCACACCAGCACGGGCCCATCTCATCTGGATTAAAGATGTCTTTGGGTTCAGTTTCATAAGGCAAGGGAGAACTTGCATTACCCAGAGCTCGGCGGCAGATCCATGTGTGTGTTTTAAACCAGACTGTCACTCAGGCTGTTTCGCATTACGAGCCCTCAGCCTCGCTCTGGCTGTCGATTTGTACTATTAAGCTCTGAAATACTCATGCGCCAAGTTTCCACTTTTCTTCAACAGCCAGGATCCACTGACAGCCACTAGGTACGGGCAGACTTTGGCAGACCTGGAGGACACTTGTGCCTCTTGTCTGCCAAACCTGTCTCCTGTGGCTGCCCTGCTTCTGCTCGCTGCCACCAGGGTCACAGCAATGGTGGCAGGAGGAGAGCCAAGGTGAAAATCAGTGCAATCAGTGTTTTTATCTTCTCGATATTTTGATTAGCCCAAGAAATGTTTGGGCTAAAAAAAAAGGCACCACATTTTTTAAAAACCACATGAAGTCCCACAGGCTGTTATGGCTTTATGCAGTATCGAACAGCTCTGTATGATCCCAGAGCATCGGTGCCATGCCGGGTATTTTTCAACAAGTGCTTTCACGAGATGGGAGTTGCACCTCTGACGCACTCAGGGCAGACCCATGGGAGTCCCTGCCCTGCACAATCATCCGTGCTGATCATTCCTGCTGCAGCGCCAACATGGAATATGTTTGTGGATTTAAAAATCCTTAAATCTGAAGGTTTGGGGCTTGTGGCTTTTGGTCACATCTTTAATGATACCCCAGTGCAATTATTTTAACCATATTCTTGCCTGATTCCTGCGCAATCACTGACAGTGGTTATCACTGCAAGGGTACGAGACGTCATTCTGACTCACTCATGACCACAGCCTTCAGATGCTCCAAGACCTGCAAGAAACCTCCCACGAGCTCCGATTTTCCCCGTGCCCCAGAAATGCCAGTTTTCCAGGTCGGGCACAGTGACCTGGCTCCCGTGCCTCGGTGCCAGCTGGCACTGCACGCTGCGAGAACATCTCACCCCTGCCTTGCAGGAAACTGTGTGGAGGACACTGGTCTCCAGATGAAAATGTTTCAGACTGGGGGATACATTTTCCCCCATTTAGGTACTTTAGAACAATTCAGCCTTCCAGCTGTCACATACTTGCAGATGCTTCGTATCTATCCCCATTTTCACACATAACATTCCCAATTGTACAAGAACAACAACAAAGATTCCAAAACTCCCATTTTTTTGTTAGGTGGCTTTATTTATGCTTCAAGTTGATTTGAGCTGTGCTTGTTCTTGTTACGCTGAGCTGCACCTTGAGCACTCAAAAAAGAGGTACAGCTCCTTCAGACCGGACACTGAGATATTGACTTGTAGCAAGTGATAATCCCACCCTCGTTTCCACATATTTTCAAGTCCACATTACTTTTAAATTTGAGGGCCTTCCATATGAGAGAGAAAGCTTTTTCCACAGTACTGACACAGGTCAGCAACCAAGAGGAAGAGTAAGGAGCGTCAAACCCCGGTGCGGTCCCACCAGGGATGCACAGACGAGCAGAAAGGGATGTGTCACTCCAGGGCACATCCATCCCGGCCGAGCAGAAGTGGCAGTGGGGACGCAAGGTGCAGCCGCGTGTGGGATGGGGTGCGGGTGCAGCAGAGGGGTGTCCCGGCAAAGCAGGGCACGGAGAGAAGGGGAGCAGGGTGGCGTGGGGGGGACACGCTAGGCTGGAGCAGGAGCTGCAGAGAGGGCGAAGGAAAAGGGGGGGAGCAGGGAGGGAGGACAGCAGGGGAAGGAGGCAGGGCACTATAAAAGCATCCGACACGTACCTCTCCCGGCACAGAGCGAGGGGGCGAGAAAGTGGGTCTGGAAGCAGCAGCAGCAGCAGCAGCAGCCAGGAGGAGCGGCGGCCGCTTGCAAACGCGCACACACGGTGGCAGGAGAGAGTGCGGCGCTGCCCCGGCCAGCCCTAGGGCACTGGAGGGAAGAGAGGAGAGATGGAGCCAGGTATCCAGCTCCCCGGGAGGGCAGCGGGCAGCTGAAGCTTTTCGCAGCCCCTCATCTCCCATCTCCCACGGTTGAGCCAGAGGGTAGAGAGGACGAGGAAGACGAAGGGGGTCGGGAGAGGGAAGCTGCAATCTGCCCCTCTTTTTCCCCGTCGAGGGCCGGCAGCCGGCGGGTCTGGCGGCGCGGCCCGCTCCGTGCGGGGCCGGGGCACTGCGGGGCGGGCAGGACAGGGCAGGGCAGGGCAGGGCAGGGCAGGGCAGGGCAGGGCAGAGTGACTCCTCGACGGGCGTCGGGAGGGGAGGGGGGAGCGGCGGGGCGGGCGAGGACACGGCGGCGGCGGGGGAAGCTGGTCCAGGGGCCACCCCCATCCCCGCGCGCGGAGGGAGGCGATAGCCCCGAGCTCTCTCCTCCCCTCGGAGCGTCCCGGCTTCCCCGCCATGTGAGACTCGTCCCCGGCCCCCCCGCCTCGCTCTCCCTCCCTCCTCCCTCTCCTTCGCACACACGCTGCCGGCTCCCCCCGTCCTCGCAGCAGCGTCTCCCCGCCGGCCGCCGAGCCCCGCCGCTCCCCGCCGGCCGCGGCTCCCCGGGGCCACGGGGCTTCGGCCGCCCGCTCCCTCCTTCCGACGGCCCGCGGTGCCTCTGGCTTGCAGGGCTGCCCGCAGAGACGCCGCCGGCCGCGGGTACCTGCCGCCCGCCGCCGGGCAGCGCCGGGACTCTGGCCGCCGCCGCGGCATCCCGCCCCGACGTGGCTCCGCCGTGGGGCGGCGGCCCCCGCTCCTGCTGCTTCTGCTGCTGCTGCTGCCGCCGCTGCCCCGGGCCCGCCGCCCGCCCCGCCGACAGCGAGAGCGGCACGGTCCCCGCCGCCCGTCCTGCGGCTCCCGGGGCCGGGGCCGCTCCGCCGGCGGCCCCGGCTGTGGCGGCGGCGGCCGCGGCTCCTCCTCCTCCTCCGCCTCCTCCGCGGCCGCCGCCGCGGGGCCCTAAAGCCGCCCGGCTCAAGAGGATGGTGCGGCTGGCGGCCGAGCTGCTGCTGCTGCTGGGGCTGCTCCTGCTCACCCTGCACATCACCGTGCTGCGCGGCGGCGGCGAGCCCCACGCCCCCACGGGCAACCACAGCCAGCGGCAGGTGAGTGCCGCCCCGCCTCCCCCACCACCCTCCCGCGTCCCCCGGGGCCGTCGGGGCGGCCGGGCTGGCTGGCGGGAGCCGGCGCCGTGCACCTGCCCCGACCGCCTCCTCCTCATCCTCATCCTCATCACCCCCCTCACCCCCTGTCTGTCCCGACCCCCCGAGGGTTCTCTCGCCCTCCCGGCTGTCGGGGCAGCGGTGGCAAAGGCAGGGCTGCTCCGAGCCGCGGTTCGATGCCGTGCGGGAGGCGTCGGGGCGGCTCGCACCCCGCAGCGCACCTGTGGGGCAGGCAAGGGATGTCCCCAGCCTTCGTGGGGGCACAGCATTCCCTGGAGCGAGAAGGGGGCAGATAGGTGTGTGTGGTGTGGGGAAATACTGGAGCTAAGTGTGTAGCTTGCCTTGGAAAGCATCGCTAGACAGGCTGACAGTCCTGAAATAGGCAAGACGCTTAGGGTGATAAGTGCTTGTGATGTGAAGGACAGCGCTAGCCCATTCCGGGCTTTTGAAAGACTTTTCCCATGAAAATAAACTGTGTACTATGTCCGACTTTTGTCCTTTATGTAAAGGACTTTTTTTGTTCAGTGTTGGTATTTTTGCAGGTTGTTCTTTTCATTCAGTATCACATATTGCCATTCATTTATAAAGGTTGGAGACAGTGACCAAAGCTGCAGCATCACCAACATCCCCACACAAAGCTTGTGAATCTCTGGTCAGTTGCACGTGCCCTGGCCAAATCTCTTCCCCTGTACCCAAGTGGTAAAATAAATTCAGCTACCAAGTCATGCGATGAACTGACAGAACTGCCATCATCTGGGTAAGAATCATAGCACCAGCAGGGTATAAAAGACAAGGAAAAGTAAGGAGAGTGCAGGCTGGCCACTGTATGTATGGGACCCCCAGCTGGTGGTCCACAAAATGAACCCACTAGCCACAGGAGGGAAGCCAGAGCTGCAGGCTCAACATCCCGGTCACAGCCTGGACTCGGGTCCCCATAAGGCAGAAAACCTCCTGCTGAACTTGGTGGGAGTCCTGCTGGAGAGTGCTGAGCCCTGCACGGTGGGTAAAGCCCCACCGTGCTCTCTGCAGTTTTATCACCGGCTTGACATTCCAGGATGTTTGGGTTTTTTTAAATATCTGCAAGATTTCTGGTAATAATGTTTTATAAATGATGCTTTCTTTCCTCATGGGCACTGGCAATGCCTTTTAAAACGATGTTCCTTGGAAAAGTAAATTTGGAGAGGTTTTTTATGAGGTGTTTGCTATCATTAGAATAACCCTGAATTTGCCTTTTCTTGACAGGCTTGTAGCATAATGAGAGAAACATCTGGGCAAGTGGGAGCTCTGGGTGATGCCATTTCCCTGAGGAGCTCCTTTGAGAGCACTTTTGTAAGGTTAGGGTGAAACAAGAGGAAAAGCATCTTCAGATAATTAGCCAGGATTATTATCATTGTAGTTGGTTGTCTCCTGAAAACCTGTAGATGGTTGCCTTCAAGAATTTTTTCTGTCCAGTGATGTTTTACAGGTTACCTTAATAAACTCTGTGCCTTTAAGCACTGTGATAGCTTTAGCAGTTCATATTTTCATAATGTTTTGCCATTTGTAGAATTGAAAATTTTTTATATACTTCCCAACTCAATTGATTCTGCAGTTTTGTATTTGAGAGACTGTGTCTGTACAAAACATTATGGGGGGAAAGGATATTGATTAAGGCAATTGGTTAAACAGATGGAAGTCTATCAGTTTTCTGGTTTTATAACTTCCAGGGATTCTATTGCTAGCTGGATCCCATTGCTTTAGAAAGTTGGATTTAGGCAGGCAGATGCTTCCATTCAGAGCATCACAACATAGATCTCAGTGGGATCTTCTGATTTTGGCAGGTTTTGGGCTGTATCATGGCACGTGCTGAAGTGAAATGCAAAATCCTGCTGCACTGCACTCACAGGTCGACAGCGTGGGAAACGAAACTGCACAAACTCAGATTTGTTGATATAAGCACTTAGACATCTCTCAGGGTTTTTCTCTCTTGGTACGTCTATGGAGAGGAGTGATTGTGAGAAGTGTTGCATTTGACGAAATTTCACTTGAAGAAGTGTGGCAAACCCAGGAAAGAGTAATCTTTGCAACAACTGTTTATGGATGTCTTTCGACATGGCAAGTTTGTCTCAAAAGTCCCTGGCAGTTATCAAAATGAGGGTATGGTGTGTTAGGAAGTTTGTTTGCACAAATGAGGTAGTCAGAATTGGGTCTTTTTTATATAAAATGGATTCATAAAGAATCCTTAGTAATCTTAAAATATTGTTGGAGATTTAAGCATTTGAAGGCTGATTCAGTAAGGGAGGAAGAACTTCTCTTTCTCCCATCCCTTGGTCCTTCAAATGAAGGAAGGATTTTTAGCATAGGTTTTGATTTTGGTCTTTTAGTTGGGTTAACCCCTGCAATTAATTAGACTGAGAGATGAAAGAAATACAGAAAATAAAACCCCTTCCATCCTAAAATTGAACGAGTTGTTTTTTCCTCCCTCTGTTTTTTTCCCCCTTTGGTGCCCTTCCCCACGCCGTGTGTGTCTCCAGAGATTCCAGATGTCTGGGATTGCCTTGCAGAGGAGCAGCAGTGGGGAGAAAATCCCGATGTGCATCCTCTTTGGGATGGGTGAGGTAGGAGCACAGGCTCCCTTGGTTCTCTGCTGCAGCTCCCATGGCTGCTGGACCTCCTCAGGGCTGCGGTTTCGTGCTGCTGTTAGGACTGGGTTGTGGCAGGGCAAAGGAACACAAAATGGGAAATCCGCACTGGAGCTGTAAAACAGCTCACAGCCTTGAGTTATGAGAGGGAATCAGCCTTGTGTTTCTCAATCAGACTTTATTCCCCTCCTTCCATCTCTTCCAATGGGGGAAAAAAAAGGTGAATTGGGGAGGGGGGAGACTTTTTTTTCTGCTGAGAATTCTATTGGGTCTAATTTAATTATCATTCAGAAGCTGTTCTGGAGCATATTTATGAAATAAAAAAAGGACAAACTTTCTTTTCTGAAGAAGAGCAAACGAAGCTATATTAAGAGATGGAAAAAAGCAGCTTGGGTATGTTTTTATCTTTTTACATAGTTCTAAAACCAAGGGAAGGCTTGAACATAAATTTTGGAAGACATTTTTAATACTTTACGATGCTCTAAAATCTGTGCTTTCATTCTGAGAGAAACTATTTCACCGTGAAGTTTATCCCCATCACTTCTTAATTTTTCCATAGCAGGCCTTGCACACCAAGAAAAACAGTGTTCCCACACCAAGAAAAATGACCTTGTAAAATGCAGTAACAGAGCCACCAACAATATATGCCATAGCACATGAAGTCAGATTCTCCACTGCAATACTTGCAGCAGTATTACATTAGCCTGAAACTCGGTAGTTGTGCTTTAAACTGGAGCCGTGTAAGAAAACATAACTTGAAAAGCAGCACAGTGCTGTAAACAGATTTTTCTTTCTTTTTTTTTTTCTTCTTTTAATCACCCTGCTCTTGCCCTTGCCCCCCTCTTCAATAAGCGTGCAAGCAATTACAGCGTGTCGGAGGCGCTCTCTGAGCCCTACCAGGAAAAACACATTCTGCTGCTTATAAGTGGTTGCACAAGAGTCGCTCTCCAAGCTGCATGAGGAGCCCTTTACAGGGCTGAGCTCGTCATTTTCTCCCAAGATCCCCCAGCTCAACACCATGAGTAGTTTAGCAACGGTGTGTGCTGTCTGCTACCCCTTGCTTGGGGTGCATTTCGGTCTTTTCAGGGCTTGTCGTTCTTGCTGACCCTTGTACTGCATCCAGGCAATTTGCAAAACGATCTCCAGTCGGATACAGTGGCACATTTCAGCTCTCTGGCTTCCTCAGTTAAGTAGGACTCAAGATGTTTACTTTGGGAGCGTTTTAGACTCGGGTTTTTTTGAAGCTAATTTGAGCTCAAGCTTTACATTTGGTTTGCTCTAATAGGAACCAATCGTTTAAGTCATCTTTGAGAACCTGTCGATTCCACGTTCTGCCTGATTGTTTTCCAGGCTGCCTTTAGCCCGTGTAAGGTGCCAGTAAGTGGATGTACATTTTGTATTTACTATGAGCACTGAATCCTCCTCTGCCTTGAGAGAAGTTTATGCATTACATGAATAGCTCTCAGAGCAGGTGGCTTGTGAATTGGGCAGGCTAATTGTCTGCAGCCCAAAGTCTCTTTTGGTGAGAGGGTTCCTCGTTGCTGTTTTGTGCTTTTTGGCAGTGACAGTGAAACCTGCCTCTTCTCAGCTTTTCTGTGTAGGTTCTTAGCTAAGGCTCACCCTTTGGCATATGTTGCTCCAGCTCTGCACTGAGATTTAGCAATGGCTTAGACCATGTGCAGTTCATTCTCTCATCTCCCAAGGGAGGGAATTATGTGTGCTCTTTAGTGGTTTTGCTGTTGGGCTGTGGCTTGTTCCAGGATCCAGGGGGAAGGAAGGGTGATTAGCTTTGTGTGTGATGCATGGAAGCAAAGGATAAAATGGGAAACAAGGGTGAAGGGCTGAGACTGCTGCACTGAGCAGAGGGCCATTTTCTGGCATCTGTTGCTCCCAGGAGAAATTCTTTCACCTTTCAAACCCAGCTCCCAGAAATCTCCAGAAAGCATTAATTAAACTTCTCTTCATACCTACCACTTTGATTAATTTCCTAGCAAACTAAAGTATCCTTGGTGGAAAAGAGCCTTCAGGGTAGGATGTGACAAGAGTTTTAGTATCTTAGACTACAGCAATAATTCAGAACAGGTATCCAAGAATAGTTTAACTAGTTATGGCTGCAAGGAGCAATATTAGGCAGGTATGAATGTAACTTCCGGAGTTAAATTTTACCAAGATGTTTGGATGAGGCATATTTTGCTAAATATCTCTTCAGCTCAACAGTTAACAGTTACAGTACTGCTTATCTTGGATCATCACTGATAAATACCTGGCATCAAATCACAAGGTGCCTCTCTATTTTGTCTCTGTAGATCAGAGCAGTTTTTTTCCTAGTGCTTCATACTGAAGAGTCTCTCTGAGTTATTTACTGACCCCTTGCTCTTACCTGATGGGCACAAAACTCTCTCCTTCCCTTCTCCTGCTTTGCTTGCCAGCCCTTAGGTTCAGTCACATTTCCTTGTTCTGTCCTTCCCTCGTGCCTGCTGTCCACAAAAGCAGGAGGCCTGGAGCTGCAGCTCTGCTGGTGGCTTCAAGAATTTCTTCATCGTTGGTGCTGAGTGGTGCTGGTCAGTGTGCACTCACTCCCCTGTGGTTTGTAGCATCGCTGTTGTGACCTGCAGGTAGGTGACAAAGCCCCAAAATGTAGAGGTTCAGCACACTGAGCTCTTTGACACCTTGCTCTGCTGAGGAGACATCTGTTTAACCAAAGCAGGCTGTGCTGGATGTAAACTGGGGGCTGTGGCTTGAATTCAGCATTGTTGTTCTGTCTCTGCTCATATCTACAGCATCTCTATATCAGTAATCGATGCTGAATTGTTCAGAAATGGTGGAAAACGCCCTCAAAGGAAACAATGAAAGAATTGTCAATAAGGTAGAGACTCTGGCTGTGTTATGTCACAGCATCTGAAAACTTCACAGAAAGTGAAGTGCAGAGGGCAATAGTACTGATAATGATGCAGACAATGCTGGCTTGGCCTGCCAACATAATGTGTATATTCAAAAAGCTTTCTGAAATCCTATGTGATAGAGATGACTTCTGAAAACCCAGTCATTGGTATGTATTCCAGTGGGAAGGAAAAATCAGTTTGCAAATCTCTTGTTTTCTAAGGTGCACTGATTTATGAGCATTCATGCTTAAGAACTTCTCCTTTGTTTTCTTTTATTCTGTGAAAGTGCACAGAGTGCAAGTAATGCTAGGAAATTATTTTGCCATACTTCTCTTACACTTGCATTCTTCTGCATCACTTTAAAATCTTGAAATACACTCATATTTCGAATATATAGGCAATTGAGATGTTTCCTTACACAACCATAAACCTAAAACATTGAAGCAACATAGTTTTGCTTCATGTTTACATCCTGATTTAGCAGCTTTGGCAGGTTCAGCTGTCAGAGTTGGTTGCTTTATGCACTTCTGTGTGTTTTTCCAGTCTTCCTTGCAAACAGCTGTGGCAGTACCCAGTTGTGCCTCATTGTTCTCTTCATGGTGTTGGTTTAGTGCTTATTTGGTCCTTTTGTTACGACTCTTACCTTGCTGTCTGCTTTAAGACTGCACTATATAAAAGCCCTTTGAACTGGCTGCATAATGTTCAGTTATCAGAAAGATGACTTTCTTAAAGTATTATTTTTTTCAGTGGTGTCATTTTTTTCTCCCCTTATTTTACTTTTCAAATCTCAACCCAAGCTTATGGAGGTTGAAGTTCCAGTGTTGTGGTGTAGCTTGTGAGCAATGTGCAGTGCAATGGGTGTCCAGCCTGAATGGGGGCACTGTCAGAAATGAATAATCAAGTGTAGCTTTAAAGCAAGAAATACAAAGTCCTTCAGTAAAAGGCAAAAGGAAGCACTCAGTGATGCAGTGGTTACTGTTGCACTTTAAGACCATTGTGCCTATTTTACACGTTTGAAAGACAGTAAATGCCAGCCTAAATTCATAGTCCAAAGCACAGAGATGAATAACATTTCCAAGAAACAGCGTAGTGAGCTCACTGGTACATCAGCAAGAGCAGAATGTTTCCAGTGTTGGTATTTCCATGTACTTTTGATTTTAAATACCAGAAAAAGAAAGAAAACAGAGTGAAATGTAACTTATTATTGTAATGAGGGATGGCTCGCCACAGTGGTCACTTCTGTGGCACCAGAATGCTTGGTTAGAGGAGCTGGTGTGGGCGGTACTGGTAAGCAGTTCCTTTATCCTTTTGTCCTTGTTTTTCAAGTGCTTGGAGAACTCATAGCCATGGGTCATATATTTTTTTATTCCTCTCTTCTGGCAGTTTAGCCGGACGAAAGCAAGCCTGGAGTTGTTCATCTCCAAGCCTTTAATGTAGGGAGCTGCTCCTGAAGATGAGAGGGGAAAATCAGAGTTGAAATCTTCCTGTCACACTCTTGGTGGAGTCAGTGCACATTGAAAGGCAGGAGGAGTTCACACATCCCTTGGCTTTTGTGCTTCCGTGCTAGATCTGCCTTCTCAGTGTGTTCAAACTGACCTTGTTCCACTGACTTCCACAAAGCAAGACAAGTCAATGATTTGTGTCAGCTGCAGAGCCAAGATCCTCTTGAATGCAAATCCTTCACAGCTCAGTTTTTGCACAGAGCTGATGAGCACATAGCACGTGTCATCAGGACCTCCATCCATAAGCTGGGCCCTGGTGTGTGGCTTTCTTCATGCTGCATGAATTAATTTCCATCTGTTAAGTTTCATTGCACTGAAGAACCCAGCACTGTTTGTTCCACAGTAGTCCCTCTTCCTTGGGAAGATTTAACATTTCCTCTCTGCTGTCGAGATCAGTTCTGGTGACAAAACCAGCAAGTTCTGTGTAGGTATCTACAGAAGCCAAATAGTGCCCCATCTGTTTCTGCCACTAGGGCCACTCTAGGAAAAGTGGATTCCTCCTCTTCTAAGGAGCAGTCACTGGGTCCCTGTCGTCCATGGGACAGGTTTAACTTCCCAAATGCTCCTTTCAGGCATCCTGCCTTTGCGTTCCCATTGAGTTGGGCACTCAGGTAACTCAATTTCACTCAGTTGAAACACTTCCTCAGATAGAGGGATGCCCAGGAATGCTGAGCAGGAGGTGAAGTCCTTGCACTGGAAGAGCTGTGATGGAAGGGGGTGACTGACGGCAGAGAAACTGTAACAGAAATAACAGGGAAGAGGACCTTGTGATAAGACAACTATTCTTTTAAGCTAGTGCTTTAAAAATGAGTTACACAGCTTTGGTATCTTTATTGCCTTACAAGTAACCCAGCAGCAGAAGTTTTTGCCTGAAGAAACCATCGTTACTCCACTGGAAGCAGCTGCCAAAGTTTATAAAGATAAAACATAAATTTGCTTGGTTTCACCTGCCATATGCATCAGTGCAGGATTTTAAAATCAGTACGGGATTGGTCTTGATATAACATTAGTAACCAGGTATCTACTAATGTCTGTTAGCACAAGCTGCCCAAAGAAACAAAGAAGATTGATAGTTTAAAACAGAAAATGAAAACCATAGCTGTCTAGCACAGATTCTGTAACACCCCACTGTACTTGCCTCCTACATCATGTAAATTGTTTATGTGCTATTTAATTTCATAGCCAGAAGTTATTTATCTCCTATTCAGCAACATGAGAGCAATAAAACTGCTGCTGTCTTTAATGTCTGCTGATACAACTCTCATCTGAAAGTGCCTCTGGAAGTTACCTCAGTAATCAGACCGGAGTTTAAGATGCAGTCTGTATGTTGTCAGCATTTTGTGCTCCTGATTTTAAAATTCTGTGGACTGAAGTCTGTAAAGGCTCGCTGCACAGAGCAGGGTATAACAAAGCAGTTAATGATTCTCGTGACATGAATGCTGCCATTTCAGTTTATTTGAATGGCACTGGCATTCTGTCTTAAATATATCACTTTTTGTTCATTGGTTGGGGTATTTTTTCGAAACCAGCTCAATATTAGGCATGGGTATGCATCTTAGCTAAACTATAACCTAGCCAGTCCATGCCTTTTGCCCTGTGAGTTTTTCAAAACATGTAACCACAGTGATATTTTTATAAAGGAATGTTCACCTCATGGGATTTTTTTAAGGTGTTCTATTTTTTTTCCAAGTTACAGCTTCACTTTATTGTACATGATGTCCAATAAAAAAGATATATGTCTGTGATTGGGCTTTGAAAAAGGGCCACGGTGCCTATTCCATTTAAAGGGAATGAAGTCAAGCAGTAAATTTGCTGGTTGCCCTTTTCATATTGACTGTATCTTGGCCAGCAGTTGGTCTTTGATGTTGTAACAATAGAGCAAAGGCAGAGGAGGAGGAGGATTAGGACCTCCATAATATAAAAACAAGCCTGCATTCATCATGATTTTTATAGAGCACAGTCCCTGTCTATTGGAGGTTTGCAGTATAGGCTTAATGTTCTGCAGAAGAGTAGTATGACAACTTTAACATTTGCAGGTGGCTTACAATTCACTCATCATTACTCCTACCATCTCTTCTTAATTCAGTTTGTTTAGGCATCCAGCATTTAACTTTTCCTATCTTGTTATTCCTTTCTCCAATAAGAAAACAGATGTTTGTCGGGACAGAGCTTCTGGAGTATCGTTTTCCATTATGGGGGTTGATCCTCGTGTTATTTATGAAAGGCTCACTGCAGCTGGCCAATAGAGTATCTATTCCTCACCTTGTGCTTTAAACTCCAGGCTTTTATTGGGAAAGAATAGGGGACTTGGTATGTGTGTGTCTAACGTTTGTGAATGTGTATCTCAAATGGGATCCAGGGCAGCCACACTGCCTGTGACTATCCAAAGAATAGTGCCAGAGGTTTCAAAGGAGCTGTTTAGCCTGGTAGAGTCCTGGAGATATTGATGTAGCAATGGTAGCAGCACCAGCTCTCAATCCAAACATGCAGGAGGAAAAGGATCATCCATTTCCTGAAAAAGTTCAGGGTACCAAGATGTGCTGAGTGGTGGTGGGAGCAGATAGGCTTGAAGATGTGAGCAGAGCTTGCAAAGAGACAAATAACCCACAATGTGCTGTTGCAGCCATGTGTGTGCAGCATAGCAAATGTGGAAGGCAGCGTGAAGGCATTGTTCACAGGGATGTGATGATGGCAGCAGCAATGAGCCTCCTCATTCAAGGGAATCCACACCAGAAGCCCAAAGGCAGCTTTTAGGAAACCATCTGGGGCTGCATCAGGTTAAATTGCTTTACTGCACCCAGTTCCAGTGGCTCTTGCTTAAGGCATGATCCTGAAGTCCACTGACAAGGCAAAACACCTGGGAGCTTGTCTACCAGACTCCAAAGACATCTGTCCCAAGGAAGGGAAGGGGTGGGGGGAAGATGCCAATCCCTGGTGCATTTGACAGTTCAGCACTTGATTTAGGATTGGATCCTATGCCTTCTAGGTGTGCAGATTGGGCTGGTGAGTCCAAACTCATGAACAAGTCACTGCTTGCCAGCTGAGCTGCAGTAGCTCCTCAGATGCCTTATTCCACCTTCATCCTGCACAAAAATACGAGATGACTTCATATTTTTTGTAAGTCAGCACTGGGCAAACAAACCCTGCCCAGAGCTCTCATCAGGGTGACAACACTCTGTCCTCGGACCAAGCACTCCATGGTCACCAAACACATGGCTTGTCAGTGGGGCATCTGGTTTTTAGTTAACATCTACCGTGATGGCCATTAGAGAGGCAACATCTGGTGCAGAAAATGCACACCTTCCATTTCTGTGCTCAGCTCTGTGTGTCCTTCATCAAACCCAGACACAGCATTGTCTTGACTGTTGCTGCTTTCCTCAGCTGCTGAAAGCTCAGCCAGTATAAGGTGGGAGTTCTGGCTAGTTAGAGGCATCACCTAGTGTTTAAAAGGCTTTGCCCTTGGGAGATCAATAGCTCTGAAAAAGCTGCTGAAATCCTTCAGTGGATGTGAATTTGATTCCTGCTCTTCTTTGATCTGGCATTCATGGCATTTTGAATAATGTAAATCAAAGCTCCCTTTCTCACTACCCATCCCTCTTTCTTCTTCTGTCTCCTAAGAGGATAATTTTTTCATGTTCTGAGGAATACAGCTTTGACTGTCTTAACATCAAGATAAAACGAGCTCATTATTTGCATAACATCAGAGTAAGGGCCAGATTAATACCACCTCTCTGCTTTTTTTTCCCCTTCCTTTATCCTATTCCTACAATAAAATACAAGGAGAGTATGCAGCTGAAGTCACATGTTTGCACACATATGGACTAAGTAGGGGAGAAGAGCTGCATATGCCAACTCCCTGAAACACACTGCTATTGATAAAAGGAGCCACAATTACATTTTTATATTAGGTTATAAACCCCATTTAAAAAAACCCCATGACAATTATTGCAGTTTGCTTGTGAGAGCTGCATGAGGAGAAAATGTATATATTTATTTCTTTTATATATTTATCTCTTAGAGTTAAGTAGCTGGAAGTGAGTTCTGAGCCATAGCCTTCAGTGTCTCTGCTGTTTCTGCTTCGGGATCTCTCTTTGTATAGAGCTGTTCTCCCTCCCTGGATCTGGCTTATCCACAAGGGTCCCATCTCTGTTCCTCGCCAGAGGAGGTGAGGAGACATAAAACTGAGCTCCTTATCTTTCCTCTCTTACCTTGCTGCTGTGTTGGGCTGCTGGGACTAATCTAAAGATGCTTTTTGCCTGCTCCCATACACTTCATTGTCAGTGGCATCTGGGTGGCTTCAGGCATATGCTAAGACTATAACAAGTTTGAAAAATAAAACCATTTATCCTAAAAATAGCTCAGAATTGACTAGTGATCATGGGGTGGAAGGGAGACAGAAATGAAGATATTTTCATTTCACGTAAGTGTCAGATTCAAAAGCATCTGCCTAGTTCAGTGCATGTATGGTATTCATTTCCTGTCTGCAGTCAATTGGAATGCCCCCCGAGTCGTTTGAAATTGAAAATCGAGTCATGCTTCTTTAATCAGCTCTAGGAAATAGCCCCCTCCCTTACTGTTCTAGGAAAATTTATATATACATGCATAGAATTCATAATACAAAAAGCCCACACTTCTCTCCAGGGTCTCCTTTCTCGCATCTTAGACAGAGGAGGGTCTTCACAGTGTCTTGCCATGGTGTGCTGCCTATCTACTCACTTGCTCTTCTTCCCCATCATGTCACTGGAGGGAGGCCTTTCTCCTGTGAATCCACGTCCTCTGCTTTCTTCATCTGTCATCAGGGAGGTGGAAGGGCAGGGCATGATGTCCACTGCTGATGGCTTGATACGAAACCACAGCAAGCATTGCCTCTGTGTGCAGATGCCATTTATGCTAAATTACTTCCAGTTGCTCCTGTATCAGTCTCCAAAGTTTTCTAGCCATGCACTTGAAAGAGCATTTCCCTGCAGGAGCTGAGGTGCGTGGTCCAGAGGCAGCTGCTCAGATTCCTGCTGCTGTTTTGCTGTAAAACCCCTGGGTGCAGTAACCCCCTTCCAGCAAAGCATTGTGAGGTGCACAGATATTGCAGGCAAACAAACACTGCCTTTCCTCTGCCTTCACCCTCTCACTTCCATCCAAAGGAAAGTGAGTACTGGTGGGGAAGGCAGCTAAGGGAGAGGCACATAAATTATCTCGCAGCGATTCGATGGCGTGTGTGTGTTTTGAGCACCAAGACTCAAGTGATTTGCCTTTTTTCAGGCACAGAAGTGGCTTTGCCAGAAGCACAGGAAACATCATGTTTTTGGAATATAACACTTGTCTGCTTTCTTGCTTTCCCGTTATTAGCTTTTGCTTATGTGATGAAGTCATCATGTAACTTTTAGTCCACAGGGACTAAACACTTTCTAGTCTCTAAAAACATCTGCCAGTTAACACAGCCAGAGTCATAGACACTTTTGAAAGCACAGGGTGGATATTCAGTGGCATATGAGAGGGAGACACGGAGGCTGGGAATAGCTGTTTCTTGGAAGCTAACAGCTGAAGGCAACTTTGGAAATTGAAAAGGCTTCAAGCAAGGTTACTCTTTTAGCTAGGGAGAGATGAAAACTTCACTTATTAAAGCTGGTTCACCTAGTGAAATCCTAGCTGAAGTGATTTAGTGGAATAAACTTGCAAAAGGACATGGTTTAAAACCCAGGAAAATAACTTGAGATGTATGTTTGTTCTCTTTCATTTACACTGACGTTGTGTGTGCTGAGCTGCAAAACCTGACCAAAGCGTTGTGTACAAAAAGCATTAATATTCTGGATTTCCTTTGCAGTTTTGATTGCAGTTTAAGGCAGCTTTTCCCATTCTGTTGGAACCTAATGTATAAATTATGGTGCAGATTTCAGATGATGGGTGAGATTAAACTAGTTTAATTAAATTTAGCGAGGGTATAAGTAAATTCTATTTTAAAGCTTTATTTTACTACTGATTTTATGCAAGTCTTTAATAAGGCCTAAAAAGAATTAGAACTTTCAAACAGTTTGCATTTTGGCACCACAGGTTATTGGCTTAGAATACTTGGGCTACTCTTCAGCTGTACCTTTGCCTGTTCAGCCACTAAATCACTTTGTCCTGTATGGAGAGCTCAGCCAGGCAGTGATTACAGGGAAGATCTTTAGGCTCATGAAGAATAACTAAATGTTTACCAGCAGCTTAGGCAACTGAAAATATCTGTTAACTGCGAGCAAAACTTGGCACTGACCATCTGTCAGAGTCCTACACAATTTAATTCTGTGTGCTTGGCCGTCCCCTGGATGGCTGAGTATCTGCTGAAGAACAAAGCACCAGTGTTGTACTACGTTAGAAAATTTGCTAAAGGCCCTCTGTTTCTTTCCAGCAGACATTGAGCTGTAATCACCACCAAGTTTCTGTTATCAAAGTGTTTATACAAACTGGCAGTTCTTCACCTCCAAGCTGAACCATACTGTTTGTATTTTCCAGCTGAATGAAAACATGAAATACAAGCAAACAACGGAGCATAAAAAAATAGCTGTGATGTGAAATGTGTGTCCACAACATGTAGCAAGAGGTTGCCAGATCTGAGTATAATATGGCTGGTTTTCTCCTTAAGCTCAGAGTTAAAAATCCTGTCTGCCAGGACCGTTCAGGACTGTTTGCCAGGGGCGTGGAGGAGACAGGAGGCTCGGTGAGCAAAACTCCCAAGCAGAGTCTGAACGAAGGATGGACCAAAGCTTGGTGGCTGCAGGTCAATAAACTGGCTCAGTGGGGGAAGAATGGTGTTGGAGCTGCTCTGGCATTTGGGATGTATCAGTTCCCAAGGTTCAACAAGGCAGCAGCCTTTTCCTGCAGCATGGAGGGTCCTGGAGTCGTGTTGACCATGTGCCTCCAAAGAGCTGTCTGGGGCTTCCTAGATGTGAAGGGGCCCTCAAACCTACAGCCTGAGCATCTCTGCAGACATAACACATGTCCTGGCTACACATTCAGTCCTCAGGATTCTCTGTGAAGCCATAAGGGCTACACAGGGAAGTTTTTTAGTGTAGAAACCCTAAAATTCAAAAGCTGTGAATCTGCGGTAAATGCGCCCAGGTGCTTTGAGATCCAGGTTCTGCTGCATGCAGCTCCTGAGAGCTATTCCAGCATAAGGCAGACAGCCAGATGTGCTGGACTGGATGTGTACTGGGGCACCCCAAGCACCTCACCGTGCCCCTGGCACCCAGCATCTACAGAGACCATCCAGCAGTGACTGTGGATTAACATCTGCTGTGAGTTTCTGACTTGCAGCAGCGTTTGTGACTCCATCCTCCACAGAGGATGTTCTCTCCTTGTTCTCCACAGAGACAGAATCTCCTCCAGAGCCATCCAGCCCCTGAAACTCGAGTGCCCCAGAGCAGTGTGCTGTGGGGTGACTGGATTTGTTCTGTCCATGACCACCTAGTCACACAGGCAGATGTACTGCAAGTCAGAACTGCATGCACTGCCATTTTACCAATTCTGCTGGAGAATTGGAGAATAGTAGAGAACTGCTAAAACACAGACCATGATTAACAGAACTTTATTATCATTATCATTACCAACTGTTATCAGTGATTCATCTTTTATTGGCATGATGTTTAAGGTAGATGCTCTATTTTGGACCTGCTGAGTGAAAACAATTGTGTACATACAAGCCAATGCCATCTGTTTTAAATTATTTATTAGCAGATTATCTAAAATGCACTACTTATTATTGGAACACTTAGTTTGTGCAGTTTTCTAAAGATGAGTAACCTTTTTCACTTCACTGCTATATGTGAGTGAGGGGCAAGGTCATTTTAAGGAAAAATGAAAATATTTTAGTAGCAGAGGGGTTGATGTGACACCCCTGACTTTCTGTCTGACTGCCTGGACTGTCTGTAGCATTAATCACAAAAGAAATCTTTCTCTGTGTATCTCTGATAATGTTTCTCAGCTGTTACCCTCACTGCCTGCTTCTCTAACACTGTCCTGTTACCTCGCCCTGATAGGTCCCATGCTGCTTATACTCGTGATAGATGAAAAACATAAATAAACTCCAGGAATTAGATCACCCAGGTTCATTACACATCTTGGATCTGTGGAGGTGAGAGTCTCATGTGGTACCCTGGTGTGTAACCAAGACTGGTTAATTTTAAAGTGATCATTTAGCACTAACCTGAAAACCCATGACAGCCTTCAAAATGAAAACAATCTGTTTGGGCAGGTGGGAAATGAAACCAGTCCTAATGGTTTGCTGTGAAGGCCCCAGGCCTCATTTTGTCTCTGATAGCAATATAATCTTTTATAGCATCTGTGAAGTTTCCTAATAAATAAAAGTTCCTTGTTGCTGGTGGTTGAAGATGCTGTACAGGTGCATCATGAAAGTGCAGTGACAGACCCTCAGTTTTCAGTTCAAGCCCTCTTGTCAAGATCACTTTACAAGATATTTCAAAGGAGTATGCAAGAAACAAGAAAGCAACGTAGCTGGAGCAGAGATTTAGTAATAGATTCCCTTGCTGCCTGGGAGCTATTAGAATATAAGTTGTATCAGTTTTCCAAAATCCTCTCAACTCCATAATTAGCAGTGCTTGCAAATGTGCCCTTACTGTGGCAAGTGGGGAGTGAAGGAAAGTAATAAACATGAAGGGCAGAGAAAGAGCAACTGCTTCAGAATGTTTTCTGTAGCTACAGTCATTCCTCACTTACTCTGTGTCTTGGTTTTTTTTTCCAGGAGTGGAAATGGTATTAAAATAAGGAAGAGAGGAGGGAGATGGACTCCTTGCTTGCCAAAATTGCAGAGAAATTCCCTTTTCCCCCTAGTTTGGTATTTTTACAAGTTCCCATTTCTGTTTAGCTTCTCTGTGGGGAAGAGAAACATTTCCCTGCAGCTCATGTCTGTCGTGGCAGAGGGAGAGACATCATGGCAAGGCCAAGGAGGGTGTTAAAATACCAATCTCATTTTTGGAGAGTTAACCTGCAATATCAGAACATTTCTCCTGCGTGCAGGATTGTCTCTTGGAGCCTTAAACTTTTCCACAGTGCAAGTCCCACCTGGATCACCAGCACTGAAAGTTATCCTCACAAAATCCTTGTGAATTGCTCTTCTCTTGTGGCTCATAGATGGACACAAAGACATTGATGTGTACTGACCTACTGCCCTCCCTTTTTCAGAGATGGATGTTGCAAGGTGTGTTATTCTGCAATGCAAACAACGTGTCAGATTCTCTCTCAAGGGTTTATTTCATTGCCTGGTCACACAGCTATGGGTTATATGTTCCTGCCCTTATAGACTGTCCACACTTGGAACGCTCAAAAACCCTATGCTGTTTTTGTGTTAGTAACTTCTATAATTATCTGATGCCATGGGGCTTGTAGCTTACAGCCAGTATGAGTAACCTCTTAAAATCTTCTTAATGGAAAGTCTAAACATTGTGAATAATCCTTTTAAATTAAGGGGAAAAAAAGTGTTTTATCTTAAAATATTTAGAGCAGATGCATCATTTGAGTAAGAAACCAGTGTGCCTGAATTAGAAATGTCATAACTTCAAAGAAACTGAGTCAGTAGTTCTGAATGAAGTGACATAGCTTTTAAAGGAAGGCAAGCAACACTGCTTTCCCAAAAGCATCAGTAATAAAATTGTGTGCAACCAAAAATAGTGTGAAATATAAACATGGGAAATAACGTAAAAATAAGAAGAGAAGAATATACCCCCCCCAAAAAAAAATTAACTTTCATCTCTTAGCTTTGGAGCACAAACCCTTTTACTTCAGAAAGGATGCTGGCGTCGCAATAAGGACAAACTTTTTCCTGCTAGATGGTCCTTGGAAGAGCTAATGCAGTAGTACAGGGTGAGCACAGTCTTCTCTTCACACACAGCTCAAACTCACTTGTATTTGTGGCAGCCTCCTTAATCTTTTTACCAGAAAAAAACATTTCTGATAATACCGCAGGTCAGCTTAGACGTGCCACCAAGAAGCATCTTCCTAACAAATGGACATTCTCTTCATTTCATTGCCTGGAAACAAATGTCCTTTCACTCGTGCCATGATGACCCTGGGCAAGCAGAGTGGTCCATCCTCCCTTTGGGATGGAGCAGTTGTCTTGTCCTCCCCCTGTTTTCCTTCCCCAAGCCAAGCAGCCCCATCCTGCTCTGTAATTGATGGCAGTCCCTGCCCCAAGCAGCTTGGGAGTGCGCCCGATCAGCCTGATGTCATTACTTCACCATGACAATTTCCTAACTAACTCCATCTGATGCCCCATCTGCTTGACACCAGTAAAAAACTTTTTATATAGCCCTTGTTATTGTAGTTGCTGAGCTCCCCACAAACGTCACAGTGAGGAAGGGAAGTGCTGTTGTCCCCACCGAGGTGCCAGCAGAGCGTGACCTGTCAGGATCACACACAGAGTTTTGTCACAGAGTTAAATGTGGCTCTCCAAAGGCCTTGGCCAGCTCTGGCTGCGTGGTATGTTCATGTGGAGAGTCAGGATGCTCCTGGAGGGCCAGACAGATAGGGAAAGTATGGAATTGTATGTGAGAATTTTATTAGTTTTTAATAAAATCTTACTTTATTTTAATAAAGGTAAGATTATGGGCGTGATACCCCAATAAAAACATTGAAGTACCACTTTTTTTTTTTCCTAATTTATGTAATTTAATCCCAGCACTACTACAATATGTTCTTAGTCAGACATAACTGAAAAGCCATTTAATCCTGGTGCACCAAGCATGTTAAATTCTATCTGAAAAGTGTTAAGTGAAAGCTCTGCCATATGAGTAAGGAACCTAAAGTTAGCTAAGTGGCCCTCAGTTCCATTTCCCAGAGCTTGCTGCTGTGTGATCTGCTTTCTGCTTTATACTGAATGATGGGTGGGCCACCAGAGGCATCTGAAAGTCCTTCCTGGTCCCCAGCAAAGAGAAGAGCCTGTTTTAGCCCTCAAGCAAAGCAGACTGTCAGGAGCACGCACATTTTTGGCACTGCACACATACACAAACTCAGAATTTGTATCTGTGCTGTAGATAAATGTCTAAAATTATCCTTTGGGAACTTTCAGAGTATAACCATTCTGGGCATGACAGTACAAAGACAGTATTAAATCTGCTAAATTGATTTTGCTCTTTACAAATAGAGTGCAGTGAGGAGGATAGAGGAGGATAACTTCATTTTTACTTGAGGCAATTTCACCTAGTCTGAGATTAATTCTTCAAGCTCTGTTTAGTTTAACTCATTGAATATTTTTCTGTAATGTACAGGGGTTATATTGTAACATCTCTTTAATGATCAATTTAGAACCTTCTAAGCAAATAAACACAAAATAAAAGAAAAAGCATTGGAGCTGTTATCTATCTGAGAGCTTAGCTAAAGGTATGCTGTGGCTTAATTTGAACCAGGGGAGCTGGATGGAGATTGCATTTAACCAGAAATGCTGGCAAAAATATGCTTCAGTAGAGCCAGAACCACATGTGGCCATTCCACTTTAATTGTGCTTGTTTTAAAAGATAGGTCTTTAACATTTACCCTCTCCATGCTTGCTGTCTCTTTATGAACTGAAAATAAAAACTCCCCAGGCAGTCATACTAAGACCTCAAGCTGAAATTTTTTCAGCTGAGTCAAACCCAAAACCTGTGTTGAATCTGCCCCATGCCTTTTTTTTTCTTTTTTGTTTTTGTTTTGTTTTGTTTTGTTTTGTTTTAGCCATATGAAGATTGTACTTCTTTGCTGTTTTTTCCCCAAGTCCCCAGACCAGTCCTAACCCAGGGAGGACTGTGTTTTGATACTAAATGTGTCTCCTTGGTGAGGTCAAAGGCAGTGGCAGCAGTGCTACTGGTTCAGAGGCAGCCTGCTGTAATATACTACAAAACCCAAAAGCACGCTCAACAATAACAAAAGCATTAACCGCTGACCCACAGCTCGGTGAAATTCAATCCCACCATTAGGCAAACATGAAAATGAGATCCCAGAGGAAGGAAGGTTCAGATGTTCAAGACCAGAGAAATTGGGTGAGGAACACAGAGAAGAGATGGAAGTTGTTGCAGACTGAGGGGAGAGGAGGGGAGGTTGCCAGCTCAGCGGTAGAATCTTTTAATACCATAAATTTCAACATGACCTTAGCAGTCAGTGTTTTTGCTTCACTTTGGAACACAGCAAACTAAAACGATTTCAGCATTTTTAGGGACATGTTTAATGTGGTACCATTTGATTGCCCAAGGGTTACCTCAGAGCCTCATGTTTCTAGGTTTAAGTCTGATGCCTGCGTCCACGTGTAGGTGCTCAGCACAAGGCTGGACTGGTCCAGGAGCCTGGAAGAACTCAAGTCCCCAAGTCTGGCTCAGTTGTATCTCGTGCCAGCTGGTTGCAGATCTGAGTTTCAGTAGTGAGCCGTGGGTCTGGGTGCTGTAAGGCTGCAGCCATGGCAGGGACGGGGCCCTGGCAGCACTGCACGCTCTCAGTTGTCATTACTGCAGTTGTCATTACTGGGCTTTGCTCTTCTTCCCCAGAACACACTGAGTGCAGAGGAGCTTTCTCCTGAAGACAGCTTCACCCTGAACCCCGAGGAGCGACGAGAGTACCCCGATCTCCAGGCTGCCCACCGGCCATTCCCCAAGGAGCAATTCCGGCAGGAGAACGGCCATACGTCCCTGCAGAGAGATGGACCCAGGTCTTTTCTCCTGGACCTCCCAAACTTCCCTGACCTGTCAAAAGCAGATATCAATGGGCAGAATCCCAACATTCAGGTACAAATTTATGTTAGCATCTGACTTCTTTATAACTTACACGAAGTTATTTCACTGAGCCAAGGACGACTTTCAGCCTGGCTCCCATGACATGCAGCCAGAAAAATTCCCTCTGCCAACATTCTCTATATCAACAGAAAATATATATAATACAATATAATGTAATATACTACTATATATAAAATATCTACAATACATACTTTTTCTCTGCAAGTTAATGCAAATATTGCAAATTTTTTTCTGAATTTCTCCTTGGATAGTGTTGGTTGCATGTGGAGATCAGTGTAGACCTGTTTGTGATACTAAACCCAATCTTTGTGATTTCCATTTTGGAGCATATTACCTTCATTGAAAATAAATAGGTATTTGAATTTCTGCCCTCAATTTATTGTTGTAAAATTTGCTTGTGAACACATTTGCTTTTTGCATGCTATTATAAAATGCAACCATCCCCCAAAGAATGACAGAGATCAAGTCTTTCAGTTTCAGCTCAAAATGCATTCCTCTGTATGGAAGTGAGACTTAGATTTAATTCCTGCAGCAGCTGCTTGTAGTATAAAAAAAGTTGTCTGCAAGAAACTTGTTGTATGTTACTCCTCAAACTGTGCTCGGGTTTGGAACAGCCTCTTACAAGCCACTTGCATCTTGAAACTTGAAGGATTGTAAAGACGAAAAAATGAGTGATTTGTTTTTAATTCAGAGCCTTAAAGCAGAATTGGCATTAATAAGCAGTCTTTTTTAACCAAAACAATAAATTCAAATGTTGTTCTGCCTAAGATGTGCTTATAAAAACAATGCACTAATAGATCTGGTTTTCTGGTTAAATTAATTCCTGGCTTCTTACAGTTCCCCAGCCCACAAAATTACCATCCTTTTGCTGTGTCTAAAAAGTATGTATGTAAAGATGGAATAGATGTGCTGGTGAGAGGCCAACATGCTCAAAAGTGCTGGAGCACCTCTGCTCTGGAGACAGGCTGAAAGGGCTGGGGCTGTTCAGCCTGGAGAAAAGAAGGCTCAGGGGAGACCTTAGAGCACCTTCCAGTGCTGAAGGGGCTCCAAGAGAGCTGGAGAGGGACTTCTTACAAGGGCATGGAGTGATAGGACAAGAGACAATGGCTATAAACTGGCAGAGGATAAGTTTAGTTGGTTTAGGAGGTAGTTTTAGGAAGAAATTCTTTACTCTCAGGGTAGTGAAGCCCTGGCACAGTTTGCCCGGAGAAGCTGTGGCTGCCCCACCTCTGAAAGTGCTCAAGGCCAGGCTGGATGGGGCTCTGAGCAATCTGGGATAGTGGAAGGTGTGCCTGACCACAGCAGGGGAGTGGAATGGGGTGATCCTGAAGACTCCTCCGTGCCCAAGGCAGTGCATGGTTCCATGGCTGGGTGAGAAGAAGCTGCCTCCACAGCCTCGCTCCCCTGAGCTCCCCAGAGATGAGCTGGGCCATTAAGAAGTCTCACAAATTTGGTTCTAAATTTTGGCCTAAAACTTGATGGGTGGAGGGAGCAAACATGTCCAACACGTGGTGATGGAACATGTCCTTCATGCTAGGAGAACCATTCCAGAAAGCTTTGGGAAGGGAAGTTTGGAAGCTGTAGGGGCCCCAGATTGTTTCATGCAGCAAATCATGCAGCATCACTGTTTGAACAGTATGTAAACCACAGAGGAGGACAGGAGGAACCCAAAACCTTCCCTGAGTGGTGACAGCATACAGGGATAAAAGAGATGGAAACAGTTCCCTGCTCTGCTATGGCCTCTTTTTTCACCACCTGATCTTGGAAATGTGTCAGCAGCTATGTCAGAAGTTTTGCTGGACTCTGAGAACTGGGAAGATTGGTCCTGTAAACTGGAAAGGGGCAACACTGATCCCAGAGCTCTTGTGCACAAGGATGAGCCCTTTCAGAGACAGGCTCCCTAAGTTCTGCATTTTATTTACTCTGAATTTTCTCTGCTTACTTCAGTGTATAAATAGTGATTATACAAAGCTTCTTTAAGTTCTTGGTTGACAGTCTCACAGCTGGTCAAGCCTCATGGAGATAAAACTCTCATTAATTTCTTATAGAGTCAGAGATATGGGGAGTTTTTGCCTAAAAGTTGTAAAAGTTAGCCTATTCATTTATGAAAAAACAGGATCATAGTGAATTCTTCCTTGTTAAACAGTACTATACTGACCTGAACAGAAACAGTGACACTTGTTGACTTGCAAATTTCTCATCAGCTATTTGGCAGGTGAAAACAGAATTGATGCTTATTTTCCTTTTTGCACAATGGTTCCCAGATCTGTAAGTTACAATCCTGGAAGTGTTGATTTAAAGAGTCCTCCTAGGACTGAGAGGTTGGATAGGAGAAAACAGCCTTTTCTTCAAGATAGCACAGTGGCCACATTTTCTTCTCAAAGACTCAAAACCTCCTTTTCTTTCTACTGCATAGACCAAAAATAACATTTTTTTAATGGAAATGATACCTGGGGAATTAAAAATCTAAGAGGTATAAAATTCTTCCAAAAAAGCAGGTGGGAAAGGTACTCCAGTGAGTTCTCCTTAGGGCCATTCCTTCTCTGGCTCCTGTGAGATGGCTCTTGCTGTATCATGCCTTGGTATGTGCTCTTTTAGTGATGAACTAGTCAGAACATTATCAGATGAATTCAGATTACCCCAGGTACCACCATGTTTATAAGATGATTTAGATTTAGATTTAAATTTATAAATTATGTATAGTATTTATTAGATGATAATGTAAGCACAGCAGACTGTCTCTGGAAAACCCTCAGGAGCAACAGTCAGAGCTGCAGTAATCCCAGTGAATATCACCCTTTGCATACAAGACCAGAACAACCCTTACTGGCCTTCCTGTGGTGTCCTAGCCTTGTAAAATCTCCCATCTTTTCAAGTGGCATTTTCTGCTTCAGCTGTGCTTCCACACTGGTTGTTGAGAGTAACCACAGTTGCTGCTGTTGAGCACAGACTGGCTGCTTGGTTTGGGGTATTTTGTTTGCTCTTTTGTCATTTTAACAATTCTGTCAATGCCTGGAAGACTTCTAGATGAAAAGGTGATTACAAAAACTGATCACTTTTTTTTTTTTTTAATTTCCTTTCACAAGTGGAAGATCCCTGATGTTTGGGTTTGCACTTGTTTGACAGACCAGCCAAGGGATGCCTATGCAGACCCTGTAGTTGGTCAGGTTTATTATTCAAAGTCAGAATTGTTCTTTCCCCTGAGCAGCAGAATGAAGTCACATGGGAGGTGTACAGGAACCTGCCTGTTTTCCATTTCTGATGGTTTTTTCTTGTCTGTTCCAAATAGCCTTCTGCAACCTCTCCACTCTTTGCAACCCACCCTCTCTTTGGAGCCAGATGTTTCAACCTGCAACTGAGCTCTTGCTCTTGTCCCTCACCTTTTCTTTTTGCTGCTGGTTTCCCAGGTTTGTGTACTGTAACAGGGATGGGGAGTGTGCTGCTACCATGACAAATGTGCAGAAAAGGGAAAACTCATAGAACCATGGAGTGATTTGGGTTGGAAAGGACCTTCAAGATCATCTGGTTCAAGTCCTCCTGCCATGGGCAGGGACACCTTCCACTAGATCAGGTTATTCAGAGCCCTATCCAGCCTTGTCACACCTCCAGGGATGGGGAGTTCACAACCTCTTTGGGCAATAAGGGCATTTTGTTGATATTAATGCTCCTCACTGAGCTTAGATCTTGGCCAAGCTTCATGACCAATAGAGCTGAGAACAGCTGGGTGAGCTCCAGTTGTAATGGCTGTGTTAAACATTTTGATGAGGTGATTTGTTCTGGGTGAGAACTGCACAGAAGCAGGTAGGATTCCTGTTGAAAACCACGTTGATAACCATGTTAATTGATAGGAGTGGTTTTAAACCAGAAGAAGTTAATGCCTGCTTGGTCTTTGCTATTGGCCATGAGGCCTGTGGCCATATCCACCAGTCCCACCACTCCAGTGCTGCTGTGTTAGCTTTGCTACCTACCTGTTACCTATTTTCTCTCTTTGGTACCTACTGGGTTACTGCCTTCTCTTAGAAACACATCTACACAAAACCACCCACTCTCAGAACATGCACAACTTCAGGGAAACAAGGCTGTGAGATCCCCTTGGAAAAAAAGAGCTCCAGACCTCAGCTCTTCTCCAGGATCACCCATGGCCATTTCCATCACCCCCACTGTGCCATGATGGCACTTTTCACACATTTTATTAGAGGTACTTTTTAGCTGTCGTTTGAAGATTTGCATAGACTGCATGAAAGAAACAGGTTAGAAATGTTGTGGGATGCACTGCTTGCACAATATCACAAACGTAGTTCTTCCTGAAACATAATCCTCCAGTTGCTTAGGGCAATGTTTACACCAGTAAAGTGAATTCAGAAACACTGTCTCAGTAAACAGGACGAAGAACACAGAACTTTGTGTGCACTCCAGCAGGCTGGGATAATATTTATCTTCTGTATATTTTTGGCCAGGAGAAAATTGGATGTTGGTGTCTGGAGACATCTGTGCTTGATACACTTGTTTCATTAGAAATTGACTGCAAATCTGTTGTTTTAATGTGCCTATGCCAATAGCTTTTAACAGTTTTCAGTGGAATGTCCTTATTCCTAGCTTGTACAACCATAAAAGAAGTGGCTTTATTTTAGGTTTGAATACTTCTGGGGATGGTTGTGGATTTATACAAGAACTGTGTTACCACAGACATTTTGGGAAGCTTGAGAAAAAAAAAGGAATCTTTACAGTTTTGATAATAATTGGAAGAAGAAATCAGCTTCTAAAATGGTCTCCAAGATAGAATTGCTAAACCAGATTTATTTTTTAATTTTTAAGAGAACGTGTTTTTGTTGGAATACTTATACAGCATGAAAGCTTTTCCAGAGCTTCTCTAAATGTCTGGTTTTTTTACTCTAGTTCTTGATCTTTATTCTCTAGTTCTTGATTTCTTTATTCCTTTTTATAAACGTCCCCCAGTATAGAAACTGATTGAACAAATTCCATGTTTCAGTGCCATGTATGTGTACAAGTACATGTGTAAGTGCAGTCATGGACTAACACTGTCAGTCTGTAAGTACTGGGAAGAACTCAGTGAAAGCTCATTTTTCAAAATTTCAGACTGGGATAAGGGAGCAATTGCTCAGCTAAACAGCAGCCTCTTCTCACACTTCTGCCCTAAATTCTGGGTCGCAGAGTGGAGGAGGGATTACAAGGATTATGCACTGATTTCCTCCCTACCTCTGGAAGGTCCATTAAGGTAAAACCTGAAAACACCAGTCAGTGGAAGCTGGCTTCTCATTTCCAAGAGTGGCAGTTCAGAGAATCCCAGAATTCTTTATAGAATTTCTTCCACTGGATGATTTTTATGCCACAATAAACTCTTTGGTAATCAGAGCTTAAAGCAGTGGCGAGGGGGACATAGGTATGTGTCAGACTACCACACTGGATTTTGCTTCTGCTGTTTTTTGGTTTTCAGACTGGCTGTGTGTTGGAAAACTCATTTTAGAGGCCTTGCTAATGAGCTTCCTAAAGGTAAAAGCAGACTGAAGGAGCTGATTGCACAGATATATTTTGGAAGTAAGTTAGTGGCAGTGCTGCTGGAGGTCTGCTGGGGTCTGACAGCACTGGAAGCTTGTGTGCTCCACCTGCCTTTCCTCACCAAGCCCAGCAGATGTTCTTCTGTCCCTGCAAACCCTCTTTTCCTTAAGCTGACTTGGCATCATCAGTCATTATTTAAAATCAAGTTCCTGTGGTTCTTCAGATTGTCCCTGGCTGAAATAATGCCAGTTCGTGCCGACTGACTTTTCACACAGCTACAGATTATCAAAGCAAATGGAGCAATTTTTTTAAAATCAGAATGTTTGGTTTTTTAGACTTTGCTGAGTCATTGCTCATTGGGAGTTAATGTGGTCCTAAAAATACTTGCTGCTGAAGTAGCAGAATTGTACTGATTTCCAGGTGGGGAGTACTAAAGCCCCACCACTGGCAGTGTTTGCTGCCCAGTAAGGCAGTTTCCTTTCATTTATTGTGAAAACTCTGTTTTCCTTGGATAGAGGTAACAATTTTGAATCCCTGAACTGACTCTGGTGTTTTCAAGCTTGTGAAATCCATTTTAATTCTTGGTCTGTAGAGGTTTAATGAAGTAATTGTTCCAATTCCATATTTAGGCTGGGAGTGAAATATCCCTTGTGTAAAGATGCTATTAGGCTGACAACTGCACTTTCCCTTGCTCTTGCTCTTTTTCCCAGTGGAGCTTCATTGTAGCCTGCAAGTTTTTTCATTTCAATGGCCTGGTCTGTGGTAAAATGCAAAGCATGGAATAGGTTCAAAATCTCCTCTCTCCAAAGAAAGGATGTGTGGGCATTGTTTGTGTTTACAGCTGTGAAGATATGACAGATCTGCTTTGCTTCCTGTGTCACACTCTGTGTATCACAGGTAGCTGTGACCTCTTCTTTCTTTTTCAGTTGTATAAAACTAATCTTTCGTGCACAATGCACATCCACAGGGCTGTGTAAATTACTTTTAGCATAATAGTACATTATTTCTGGTTTATACAACCTGATTTTCATTGTGTACCATCCTGAAAGGCTGAGAATGCCTCCATACTTATCAAACACTGTAGATGTGTCTGACAGTCACTTCTGGTTGTTTAGCCAGTCCAGTGCGATCACTGAACCACATTAGCATGAAACATCAGAGCATTTTATGATCTGTCTGTGGCCAAGCAATGCTTGCATGGCTCACAGAGCCGAGCTTTCTGATGGCTAGTCTCTGCTTCTACCTAAATAGCCACCTATATGCACACACACTATTTATCCAAGAGTTTTACAATTACACATTGTTCAGCACAGAAAGCAATAATCAAGGGTTGCTCCTATGCAGAATGATATTGACATTTGTGATGTCTGTGAGGGAATTGGGCAGCAAACTTTGTATTTTGGTTCTGGGCTTCTGTTAGAAACCATAAACAGGTTGACCATAACAGGTCATTATACTCTTCCAGCACGGCAAAAGGACCTACTGTAGAGGGCTTTGCAGCAAGTGGCTTACTCAGCAATGGTCAGAGGAGCTGCTGGCTCCCATCACTGCCACAAAGTGTGCTTTCATGCAGCAGTAACAGCTGGGCTGCTGCCAGAGGGGCAAGACAGAAAAAAAACCCCAGGGACACCTGGGCTCTGCATCTTGGCCCTGCTTGAGTCAGCCCAAATCCTTGGAACAGGCTCTGCACATGGTTGTGCTTCATTCTTGCCTCAAATTCAGCCTCAGCACAGAGTACAGGTTTGGTTTTCTTTTTTTCTTGTCATATATGTTAGGCTCTAAACGCATTTTCCCCACAAGGCAGAAAATTCTGCTGCAAAGATTTTAGGCGCAGTAGGGGTTATCATTTCGTGCAGGGCTTTTCCTAGCCCTGGTTCCAAGGTCTGATTCGGCAGAGGTAGCAGAAGGAATCACTTCCTATCTGTGGGCTCAGCAATCCCCACAGGGCTTACAACGTGCCAACCCCGTGGGGTTGTCTTTGCTGCATGGAAAGCTTCCCACCGATGGGGAGAAGGCAGTGGCTGTCAGGGCCGTGTGTTCTGGATCCCACAGGTCACCATCGAAGTGGTGGACGGCCCCGAGGCGGAGGCAGACAAGGAGCTGCAGCAGGAGAGCAGCAGGCCTGACTGGAGGAGCTGGTGGCACAGATCCTCCACCTTGACCCGCATGAGCAGCGGCGACCGGGACTACAAGTACGACAGCACCACCGAGGACAGCAACTTCCTCAACCCCCTGCCCGGGTGGGATGGCCGTGCCCCCGGCCACAGGACATTCGGGTCCAAGGAGCAGCCCGACTACGGTGGGTTTGCGTTCCGGGCACGTCGGGATTGTGAAAGCGAGCCGGGGGAATGGGAACGGCGCGGCGTGGCTGGGAGCGGGCCAAGCCAAACGGGGCCCTTCGACGTGTGGGTTTTGTTCGTCGGCTTTCAAATGCGGATCCGTGCAGATGCACGAGCCGTACTGCGGTAGCTGCATTCCACCAGTAAGTCTATAATCTTGAAAATCATACCAGCTATCCCAGAAGAGGGCCTTTTTTTAGTCCGACGTGTGCTTTTTTTAAAAAGGAGAGGAAACAAGGTTTCGTATTTATTTTTGGAGTAAGGGTAAGTACAAATTTAGAATTGTGCGGCGGTTTGGGAACCAGAATATAACTATTGGATAAATAAGCAAGATCTGAAACGTGGTAGCGTTTGGTGGATACTCAAATAAGATGAGTTATGTTGGTGCATGTGTGGGGAGTGGCATGTGCAGCAGGAACATTGTGTATTTGCGTGTGTAATATTCTTCCAGATGTGTCACGGGGAAAACAATTGTTTTCAGCTCGTTGTATGAAACAGTTGCAGAAACTAGAAACAGAGGGGAGCTACAGCTATTCACTGCCCTGACAGGCTGTGACTATCCACATGGGAATGACCATGGGGAGGTGAGCTAAACTGTGCTCACAGGAAGGTCAGAGCCCCTTGAATTTAAGTTGTGTGTAAATACAGACAACTTTTAGTCAGAACAAGGTGTCAAAGCCACGGTACTTTTACCCTGGCATTTCTGTTGTTATTCCCCAGATGCTGCAGAGTGCCTGTGTAAAACAAACATTTTTTCCCATGATCTGGCTAACTTGAAGTACTAGAGTCTTAAAAATCAAGGGAGAGTTTTTATGGAATGGTGTGTTTAAATACGTACATATGTATTGAATTTTGTGGCCAGAAGATTAAAGTCTATCCCTTCTTTTCGCACCTACATTTATTTGTGGGCAGGGTTTATTGCCAAGATTTCCTATCTTAGGTAGTTATTCATGTAAGTTAAATAAAACTGCTTTCACAAACAGTTGTGGTAGAAAAAACGTAGTAAGAATTACGAATATGAAAATAGGAAGAACAGGTTGAGCTGCAGCTGAAAATCTAACAGGGTATATTCAACAGTGTGCTTCATAGTGCAGTGTAAACACAAGGTAGGTAGGTCTAAAAATTACCCTAGAGCTCCCTGCTGCACACCTAACTGGAAACAGCTCCTGGCCTTCTGTCTAGCCTAAAATGCTGGCCTTGTCCAGGAGAATGCAGTGGCAGATCCTGCCCATGGTGGGTGTAGGTGCTCCCCCCACTGACGTGTTCCCACCTTTCCTGTGTGTGGCTCTCTCCTCCTGGGCTGGGCTGTTTGACAGGCACTGCTCACCTGCCCTCCTCCTCCCAGCCACACGGAGATAAAAGAGCTGGAAAAGAGCTGGGAACAAGAGCAGGGCCAGGCACAGAGAGGGCAGATCACACTTTCCTGAGACACCTGATGCGTTTTTGGACTGTTGAGGTGCCTGCCTGCTGGCAAATGCCAGAACCACGGGTCTTGCACACCGACATCGGCCGTGTTCACACCCACATCCCACTGCAGACACCTGATCCCAGTGAGGTGGCTTCCCCATCATCAGCCGTGTCAGAAAGGGAGGAGAAACACATCAGGGCCTTGCCACGAGGAGCTCACATCTAGGCAGCTTGCTCTGAGTGAGATATATAACCTCCCCACGGTCCTGGCAATAAATGTTTAATAGCACCCCACGGAGTTGTCGTCAGTCGTTGCATATGGAACAAATCAAGTTACGTGTTCTACTAACCAGCTCAGGAAGCTCACAGACAGCACAGCCCTGGGGGGGAACAGGAATCATGTGTAGCACAGAGGCAGGGAAGGCAGGGATCCTCCCTAGGTCTTGCTGTAGCTTGGGTACTCTTACCTACAGCTACAGAGCAGCCTCAGAGCCACTAAACCAGATTTTGCTTTGCTGCCAGTGGTGGTGTAACCCAAAGGAGCTGCAAGTTATCATCACAGGGTCAGTGAGGTAGGGCTTTTTCCTGTAAGGTTGCAGGGAAAACCATGAAGCCAAATGTTCCCTCAGCTGGGAAGGCTGAGGATGGGTTCAGGGGCTTGGTTTGGTGGCTTTCACATGGGGGGATGTGCAGCAGTTTACACAGCACACAAAGGGGGATGGTTCTGAAGAGTTTAGGTACTCACAGCAGCATCAACTTCTGTGGTGCACACCTGGTGTCCAGTGCCTTTGGCTGTCTACCAGAAGAGAATAAAGTCATGTTTCTTTTTCAGAAGGTTGCTCCTAGTAAATAGTCAGATTTGATGTTATTTAATAATTTACATGAAACACTAAAAATTGCGTGTCTTTCTCAGTGCGAGAAGAGGGTGCTGTTCCCTGTTGTAATAGCAGTTCCCTGTTCCCTGTTCAAGGGACTGATAAACAAAATTGTGATTTTCACTCATGACCCTTAGCTTCCCGTAGTCCAACAACGCACAAACTTGCCCAAAAACGGAGTATTGTTCTGCTATTGTTGCATGTTTTGAAAAAGAAAACTTAATTTATCCTTTGCCTGATTAGTCTGTGGTCCACAAACACATTCCTATATGCAGGGAAATGACGTGAATAGATGTGTACTGTTAGTTCATGACCCAGCTTCGCAGCTGAGGATTCTCAGCTGCCAAAAGGTCAGAAGAGAAAAGGAAATATTTTTTCAAATAATGTTGCATGCATTTCCCTGAGGAGCACCAAGTGTGAAAACCATTTAAACAGCAGGCTTGCGCCTGGCGCTCTGCCCGAGCTTCAGGTAGAGACATCTGGATCCCATTCTTGTTTTGCCTGCTTAATAAAAACCACCACACAGTAGTTGTGGGCAGTGGGAGTTTCGCTTCCTGGTTTCCTCCCTGATGTTTGTCCTGTCACAGATTACATGGATGGGGAGGGAGACTGGAGCCCCTGGTCCCTGTGCAGCGTCACCTGCGGCGGCGGCAGCCAGAAGCGCACCCGGTCCTGCGGCTACGCCTGCACGGCCACCGAGTCCCGCACCTGCGACAGACCCAACTGCCCAGGTGGGAGCCCTTCCTGGGAAACGCTGCCACGGGGATGGAGCAGGGACAGCTGGGCAGCTGTAGTGGTTTGTAGAGGTGTTTTGGAATTTTTAGAAAAATCGATCTCCGTAAATTAAAAAAAATCTCCTCTCCCTAATAAAATATAAAAGGGGGAGGGAGGAAAAGTAATCTAAAGTTTTATTCTAAGTGTTTTTTCTTACAGTTTCTAATAATAAAGTTTCTCTTTATACCTTCTAAAGTTAAACCTGCTTTGTCTTCCTCCTTATGCTATCTCACAACAAAAGAATTTCAAATTAACAAACCAAAACCACTACAGCAGGGGTGGGGAGAGCCCTCCTGCACACAAAGCCCGGGTGTTCCGTGGCAAGGTAAGGGCTCTGGTGGGAAAAGACATGCTGATTTTCAGTGCCATTAATTTATAGTACTGATACACTGCTAGATGCAGTCCACCATCCCCTGGGAACTTAAAAGACAAGCACAGGCTTTCTTTAGGTCATGGCTTCTGTGCACAGGCGTTTTGTATTCTAAAGGGTGTGATCTTGAAATAAATTTGGAGCTGTTTTAGAATTTCACACCAGCTGTGCTATCACCTCAGTGAGCTCCTGTTCTAGAATGGCATCGCCTGCATGGTGAACAGGGAGGAAGGAATGTATAGTTTTGGCTTGAATGTATTCAGAAAATATGGCCAAGGAGCCTTGCCTTAGCTGCTACCCATTCACAGGATTTGACATTTGAAGTGTCCTTACCATCACACAGTCTTCACTTAGGCAAAATCAAGGCTGAGCACTCGAGCCTACATAATGACAATTTGAAGCTGCTGTGGAAAACTGTTCTTTAAACGTTGCTGTGTGTTTGAATTTAGACCAATTTGTCATGCAGTAGCTACCACAATGCAGGGGATGGGTGCAAGGTCATTACTTCCCAAGATCAGAGAGGAGTGAATACACAAATCCTGGTGGTATGCATTACTCTCAGTTTACTTAATGACTCAGAGAGGCAGAAATTCTTAAACTGGAGGTCAGGCTTTTTTTAATGGGGAGTGAAATGTCAGCAGCGCTGGAGAGGAGACTTAGAAGACTTGGTGAGAGGGTTGGAGAGAAGTTTCTCACTGGCAGATCAATTCGTGTCTCCATTGCAAAGCAACAACTGCGAGGCAGTTCAGGGGAAAAATGTTTCTGCATGCTCTCATACATCTTAAAACCTCAATAATAAGGAGTTAATTCCAGAAGAAAGCAAGTAACCCCCAGTTATATTCTCTAGTATTTATTACCAGCTAGCACCAAAAAGTGGCAAACATGAAAGAATATATTATGTCATATAACAGACCTCCAACGATCAGCAAGCAAAATATATTCACTCTTTGAGGCTGTGCTGACATTTTTGAAATTACAAGGTCAAAGCTCAGCTTCTGCTGTTTATAATTCCAGCAGTGAATTACTGCCTTGTAATGGGTTCTTGGGATCTATTATTCTACATCTAGTGCTGGAGTTAAGGCAAAACCCTATGATAATTTTATTGAAAATTGGCCTGAGGCTGTTTTGAAGCTTTGCAAGCCACTATTATGCCCCCAGTTCAGGAGAGCAGGAGAAAGTTCATTGGCAAGAAGATGGATGGTGAATAGACTTCAATATTAACCATATAGTTACCACATATTAAAGGTCTTTCTGCTCTCTTTAGAGGTCTTTAATTCAATGGAGAGGAAAAGAAAAAAAAAAAAACCACTAAAACCTATTTGTGTTAAGCCTACATGGCACAGAAACATTAGGCACATCAACAGGCTGAACTAAAGCAGCAGCAAAAGGATGTTTACTTTGGCAAGATCATTTTTCTGACCATCTCTCTGTCTCTCAACTGATAGCAAACAATTAACTGGAGGCTGCTGGTAAATCCTGATATGGTGATATCCTGGTGTTTTATTTGACAGCTGTGAATGGTGGGGATGGAATTGCTTGGTTATCTCTTGCCTAATCACACCTTTTAACTCCCTGGCAGTGGGAGAGACCAGCAAACACCAGTCTTCTTCCCACATACAGAAATGAATTTCCTCACCTTTTCAACAGCACAGATTCCTTGGTCACGATGGCTTTGCAGGAACAGTCCAGCAGCAAGTTCAGAATGCTTCCCTGCCAGAACAAAGCCCCTTGCAGAGCCTGGGGAGGGAGGGGTGGCTGGGAGGCAGCTGGTGCCATTGTGCTGTGATGGGGAAACATCAGCAGCACTAACTGGTGCTTGTTGTAGGGATCGAGGACACCTTCAGGACAGCTGCCACCGAAGTGAGTTTGCTGGCAGGGAGCGAAGACTTCAATGCCACCAAACTGTTTGAAGTTGGTAAGCAGCCTGGCCAATCCTTTCTCAGTCCTGTGGGATCGAGACACTGAGTTTAGCATTGAAAATGTCAGTAGTAACAGCCATTTATTATCTTGCTTATATTTGTGACCTGGACATTTGCTTTGGTCATAGAATCTTTCTCCCCTCAAGTCCTGTGCTTGTTTCATCATAAAAGGGTTATTTGTTGTCCTAATTCAGAAGAGAGCTGTAAGACTCCACACTAATGGAGGGGGAGAAAATCAAACACTCTTTATTATTTTGCTGAAATAGCCTCCAATGGAAGACTCTATAAAGGCATTTTAAATGCAGCTGTCACATAAAGAAAAAATTAAAAAATCATTTTAAAAGGCAATGACTTTTATGAGCATGCATTGCTTTTATAGCTCTGTATGCTGCAGTGGGGGTAGCCAAAGCGATTTTATAGGGCATGGCTTGATTCTGAACTATCTAAAACTCAGTCCAACATCTGCAATGTTCTGATTTTGTCCCTTCAATGAAACCATAGTATGGCCATTCAAAGGCATTGGATGCTGGATTGATTGAATAAATAGAGTAACCCAGCACCTCCCTGCTGTGGTGGCAGAGCACAGTAGTTAATGACAGCCAAGATGAGACTTTAAGGAGATAGAAAAACAGGACACAGATCATTAAGTAAAGATTTTGCAAGAATGTGTGTCGTAATAGTTTTAGGTCCCAGTTAGTTACTCTCCTGCAGAGTCCTCTTAAGTAAGTGTGGAGCAAGATATGCAGGGGGTTTTGACAGCCCATAGGATGATCTAGACACCCTAAATGATGTTTTAGGTAGGAGATGTTTACCTGGATTCTCCCAAGAGTCTTGCAAAACAATAAAGTTCTGGTATTAAATATGCTACTGGTCTACAAATCTCTTTAATCCCAGCTATACATCGTGGCTCTGGTGCCATAAACTCCTGCTGATTGTACAGCCACTCTGATGTTACATCACACGTGCCCTTTTAGAACCTGAATCACTCTTGGCTGTATTTGCCAGCTGTCAGTCTCCATGTTTGAGCTACAGATGCTTGAAATATCCCTTTGGAAAGTGGATATCAGATAGAAAAAAGTATTTGTTTTTAAAAGAAAGGCTGAATTAGGGCCTAAAATGAACTTCAGAGAGAGTAATCCAGGCCTTGCTTGCCATCTTGGAATCTCTAGCATCACCTGAAACAGAATCTCTCAACATCTGACTGCCATTTTTCCTGGTGAGTGTGTTCTGACTGAGGGTTCCAACTGGAGACTGGCACCAAATCGCTGTGATTTCCCTTTTTCTGTTGCTTCCCAGTCCATGGTAGTGTCTCTTGTGCTGCATGGGGATATCAGCAGCGTAACTGGAATTTGCCAGGTAGAAAAAATGTCAGGGTGGCCTGGTTCTGCGTTGTAACTCAGACTAGCACTGCCTGAAGTCACTCACAGGTGATTTCTTTATCTGACAAGACAGCACGGTAATACACAGTAATACACTGGGCAGGGCAGCAAGCTGTGACTGCCCTTTCTGTCTACATCAGAGCACTGGTGCTGAGCAGCTACACTTTTCTCATTTGTTCTCACTGATCACACACCACCTGGGATGCTGCTTAATGTATCTTAAGTTTCCATTTCCTGCCCTGCAACAGATACTGATAGCTGTGAGAGGTGGATGAGCTGCAAGAGCGAGTTCCTGAAGAAATACATGCACAAAGTGGTCAACGACCTCCCGAGCTGCCCCTGCTCCTACCCCAGAGAAGTCGCCTACAGCACTGCCGAAATCTACGACCGGCCCAAGAGGAAAAGCTTCCGCTGGAAGGACGCGAGCGGTCCAAAGGAGAAGCTGGAGATCTACAAGCCCACGGCGCGCTACTGCATCCGCTCCATGCTGTCCCTGGAGAGCACCACCCTGGCAGCACAGCACTGCTGCTACGATGAGAACATGCAGCTGATCACCAGGGGCAAAGGGGCAGGGACACCCAACCTGATCAGCATCGAGTTCTCGGCCGAGCTCCACTACAAAGTGGACATTCTGCCCTGGATCATTTGCAAAGGGGACTGGAGCCGCTACAACGAAGCCCGGCCCCCCAACAACGGGCAGAAGTGTACAGAAAACCCCTCAGATGAAGACTACTACAAGCAGTTTCAAGAAGCAAGGGAATACTGAGAAGATTTTTTTTTTTTCCTTTTCTTCAGATGCAAAATAGCATTCGTTTCCTGGATGCCAAAGAACTGATGGTGGCTGCTGCGTTGGCTCCTCGACAAGGGGTCGATCAGTTCCTTTCTAATGAATGTGTATAGTTGTAATATAATACATAAGTATTTTTCACAGTGTGTGTAATTTATAAACACATATCTCTCTGTCTCACACACACCTATTTTTGCATACAGACGTACATAAGTCTCGTCCTGATAGGATTTTATACTGCAATAACGTTCATGTAATAATGTGCATTTCATTTTATTTCCCATCTGTAGCATAATGAAGGGGGTGGGGGGTAGCTGCCATCACCATCAAGCCCCAAGGCCCCAGCTGAGGAGGCACATATTTAAAAGTTGTTATAAACAATAGGATTGAAGAATGTACTCTTCCATATGGGAATGGTTTACAAGATTAATGCACCTACAGCATCAGTTTTCTCTATAATTGGTTTCATGACTAGTCATATCTAAGGAGGGAAGAATTTTTTTTGGAAGGGTAATAGTCAAAAGTGAATATAGAGAATCTCTAGCAATTTTTCTCATGGAATTCTTCCTGTTACCTTCTAGCTCAGGTCTTGGCATTCCAGCTGGGGCAGGCTTGCAGGAAGATGCAGCTGTGGTTTTCCTATGGGCCAGAAGATTTCCTGGTGCAAGAGTTGCAAACAGCCCCTTCCTGGAGACATCTCTGGTACAGAGCTGTTGGGGCTTACACCTCCAGAGCAGCTAGCTGGGAACTGAGCATGCTGCAAGTTTTTGGAGGAGTGAGGGCAGAGGAGGAGTCCATGTCAAAGGACCAAAAGGATCACAGTTCCTTCCCAGTTTTTAACATGAAGAATGTTTGGATCTGCTTGTTTCTTTCTTTTAAGAGAAGGAAGAAGTTTATTATTTCAGAGAACAGTAAGAGTGGAATCCACAAGTTCCCCGGGATAAAAGATGCCACCAGCCCTTTTCCCCCATTTTTCATTTCTCATGCTGAGTGCACAGTGTCCTACAGAAGTAGCTGTTTAAGGGAAGCTTTCTGGGAGGAACTGCTGGTGTCTTAAAATGTCTTAATTTTTTTAAAAAGCTAGCATTATTTTTGTAAAGTATTTATTGAATTGTAACAATGACTCACATGTGGGATATATCTTTTAACATGAAAGGCTTCTGTAGATGGAACTTGATTTCCAAGAACACAACTGTTGTTAGGCAAAGGTTTTATTTCCAAATTTTTATAAAGTGCAAGTTTACATACATAATCCTGTCATAAAGCAGCTCATATCTGCATTCTGATGAAAGATAAGAGTTACACCCTGGGTAAATAAATACTTAGAGTTCCATCCTGTGAAAGACTGCCTTGCTGCAAGTCGGTGTGTTCATTTGGAAGGCTCGATGTCACTAGAGAAATGCCTGTTTTGGGGTTATGTGGTCGGACACACACATGTGGAACCTCACACTGGTAAAGCCCACCGGCATCATCGCAGTCAGTCTGAGCTCAAAGGTTCAAGACAGACACAAAAGGCAATTCCCTCTGCTGTATACAGACACACACAGATGATATTTAAGGTCCCTCCTGACCCAAACCCTTCTGTGGAATCCTGTAAATCCTTTCAGTGTCTCTGTTGGGCTCTTGGATCCGGTTGATTGTGAGCCCATGGACAGACACGTGCACTGACAGCAGCCCCGCTGGTCTGGCAGGGCCAGGCTTGTGCTGGTGTGCCCAGGGGTGCAAACCAGGGGTCCAAAGGCAATCTGGGCCGTGCACACCCAGTCTGACCCGTGCTGGAGGCTCTGCAGGGCCCCAGCACTGTGCTCCAGGTCTCCAGAAACACAGCGGTCCAGGCAGAACTGATGCCTGCAAAGGCTGACCTGGAGCTAGACACTAGACACTAGACAGGGCAAAAGGGATAAAATTGGTATTTATTGAGAGGGATAAAATTGGTATTTATTGAAAGGGATAAAATTGGTATCTATTGAAAGGATACACCTTGGGCAGTGCAAGAGCCTGGCCGGGGCTACACCCAAATCAAATCCAAGATGGATCCCGGTCACCAATTTTTACACTTTTATAAGTTTTGGTTCATCTACATGTTGGGGTCAGTTATCCAACCACAGCCCCAGGCTATGAAGTCTCAGCCCCTGGCTTGCCCCCTTTCCTTCCCTGCTGTTTCTGCTTTTTTGGGTACCAGCTGTCCTTGATTCTCTAGCTGGGAAGGGATTGTTGTGTCTAACTACCCTGTGAAGAGAACTTACTAACACCTAATATGAAGTTTCAGAGTTACACACCAAGCAGCAGAGATTCTGAAAAATATAAAAGCTAAAACCCAAGGCATCATTCCCCCCCTCCCCAAAGCCACTGCACATCTGCTGCAGTGACTGCTCTGCTGAGGTAACCTTGGCAGCTGGAAAACTTGGCCAAGCCATCAGAGCATCCCAGACCCAGACTTGGGTTGGTGAGGAAGACGTGGATATGTTCTAGCACAAGCTGGTAGTAACAAAACATGGTTAGTTGAGCAAGAGGGCAAACATGGGGATCACCCCTTATTTTTTATGGAAACCAGATTTTGCAAATTCTTGCAAGGTCATACGAAGACGCCACTAGCTGGTGGAGCCAGTTAAATTGACAGCAGATGGATGAAAGGCATGAGGAGCTCCAGGATCACTTCACAGGGAAGACAGGTATTTTCAGGGAGAAAGCTCTTCTTACTTAACTGTGTGGGGGGGAACAACATCCTCGGGTTTCTTTGGGAGAGAGATGAGAGGATCGCTGGTCACAATTCTTGAAATATAAAACACATCCCTGCCCTTTGTGGATTAGTAAATTATGGTGCTATTGAGAAATGCTACTACTCTATTAATGCAGAACATAGCACATAAAGTGTCAGGGAAGAGGAAAAATTATTCTAATAAGTGAGATGACGCACAAAGTTTCAAGTCTAACCACTCTTAATTTGCCAAGGCTGGAAACTCTGAGGGAGTCAAATAACTTCTGATAGGACCTACCAGGTGTTTCATAGGATGGGTCCTGGAGCACAGATTGAGATAGTCTGTTCTCCTAAATAACAGTCCTTAATAAAAACAAAGTCTGTCCTACTTCATAATAAATTATGATCCATTCAGAGCTGGGCTGCTTATTTTATTCTGCTTTCTTTATCTCCTTTCCAGTAACCAAAACTGTGCATGAAATGACTTTGTGTAGTAGACTTCAGCAAGGTGCTGGAGTTCACCATGGCCAAATTTGGCTCCATCTTTGAAGTATAGAACTCTAAATATTAGAACAGTGCCCAAGGAAGGGTTTGTGGCTCCCATTCCCAGGCACAGGTCGGTGGTTAGGAGAAGCTGTTGTCACGTTTCTTATGTTACCACAGAACAGAAATATTGGAACACTCAACCAAAGATATGGAGGGTATTGAAACAAGCATAACTCAACAGGGAAACTGAAACTAGGAAACAGTCAAGTCATCCAGCTTATTTTTAACCCCCAGTCAATCAGCAGATACAGATTGCAGCACAGCTTCTGGGTCAGGTTGGTGGGAATGCATAATAATAAATGGATTGAATCGTACCTTTGATGGTTAAAAGGATGAGTGGGCCTGGTTTCACATTGCCTGGACAGCTGCTGAGCAGCAGAATTCCACCAACACAACCCACAGTGATGCATATGGGTTATAGGACAATATAGCACAAACCAGAACCATGCAGGCATCCACGAATCCCCACAGCCCTGCATTAGTTACCAGCTGCTTTTCCCCCCTCCCGCTGTGCAGACTGGTTAGCACTGTCAGCACAAGGCATTCTTTGGGAAAAGGCTGGAGAGCTCCTGGGGCTGTTCCAGACCCAGCATCACGGTGAGCTTGTAGGGCTGGCTGCCATGAGCTGCTTGTGCACCTGACACTGAGTGGGGACAGGCCAGCTGAAGGCAGGAAAGGGGAGAATTTACCTTTTTCCTTTGCCCTGCCTGAACGGTGGGGCCTTAAAGCCACAGTGTCTTACTTGTGGTGTCTCCCTGGTTGGAAGGTGGGAAGGCAGTGAGAGCTGAGTGATGGCCCAGGGAGTTGCCTCTTCTGAGGAGCCACCAGTGCTCCCCCAGTCCTTCTTTTTCTCCCCTTCCTTCCTTCCTTCCTTCCTTCCTTCCTTCCTTCCTTCCTTCCTTCCTTCCTTCCTTCCTTCCTTCCTTCCTTCCTTCCTTCCTTCCTTCCTTCCTTCCTTCCTTCCTTCCTTCCTTCCTTCCTTCCTTCCTTCCTTCCTTCCTTCCTTCCTTCTCCATCAGGACACCAGGACTCCTCAGAGCAGTTTGGCTTTGGCTTAGCTCAGCAGCAGAGTCACACGCTCGCCCATCCCTGGAGAAAGTCCCTGCTCAGAACCCACCCAGGCACAGCCACTCTGCAGCTCCACTGTCACCCACAGCACCACGCAGCACCACACAAGGGCCAGTGGCATGGCAAGGCTCGCTGTCACCCAGAGGAGGAAACCTGCAAAACAGATGTGGACAAACCCGGATTTCTTCACGTTCGCTGCATCCACCTGCACAGGTCCCTCCCCTCCAAACACACTGAGGAGGGGCAGCATCAGCAGGAAGACCACCAGAATAAAGATGACACTTTTCCCAGCAAGCTGGAGTGAGTGTGTGTTGCCACCTGGCTCCGTGGCATTCCTGTGCCAGCTGAGAGAGCCTTGGTGTTTTTCTATCACCAATTCCCCGCTTCTTTCCCTTTGTAACTTTTAATGGAAAAATGTGTGGGCAGTTTCCATTATGCCTGTGCCGTTTCAGACAAATTAAGGGGTTGGCTAAGAAATCACTGGTTTCATATTTCATACAGAAAACACACACATGCATATATTTATATGCCTATGTAAATTAATTTAGGATATCCTCTCGTCATGTGCTGTGCAGCGGTTCGCTGCCGAGCGGTGCCTGCAGGAAGAGTCCCAGAGCAGAGCACTTCCTTGCCTCCTGCACAGGCCACGAGGCTATTTTTGCACTTGCACAGGGGGGAGAAGGGCCAGGAGGCTAAAATGGCAGCAGTCATTCTTCAGCTCTGCCTCTTACTTTATGAGTGGCAGGTTTATTCATTTTTCCTTTTCGGCTGCGCTGCTAAAGCCACAGACGCCTTTTATGACTGTGCTAATTTTCTATCAGTTCAGGGAGTTATAAAGTTTTTCCTTATTTATTCTCTATCTCAAGAAGGATCTGGGAGTGGAGGGGGGGATTTTTAAACATACAGAGAAACTTTTCATTCAGTACATTGCACAATTTATAAGGGGGTTCAGAATGTTGTATTCTGGAAGTGATAGCAATATTGCACAGGTCAAACTGGCCAAACCTAACACAGCTAAGTGTGGGTGGCTCTAGTCTTCAGAGGAGAGCTTAGATAATATTTCCTTTTTAGAACTGGGCAAACAGTATTACATGTGTTAAATGTCAGAGCTTGCTGTTTATTATGGGTCTGAGCAAAAAGTGGAACAGTGCTTCACTTATGGATTTCAGGAGGACTCTGCTAAGACTCTGACACATGCCTGAAGCAAGGGACAGCATGTGCACACCATGGTGGTGGGTACAGGATGTGAGTCAGAAATTTTGGGGAGCAGAGAAGGCTTGGGAACCAGTTCCCACTCCAGGCACCATATTCCAGTCTGGCTCCTGCCTCTGCACAGCTGTGCTTAACCCATTTGCTGTGCTTAGCCCATTCCTTTGTCCCCAAATCCAAGCTGCAGCCATTCCCCTTTCCACACTTCCCAGGGGCAGCTCTTGAGGGGGTGTTACTCAGCCATGAAACACAGAGCTGGGACACAGCTGGCCTTGGAAAAGCCCCATCTGCCTGAGTAGGGCTCCCTGAGCTGGGTAAGGAAATGGGAGAAGTGCAAATGAACTGGACCATGCAGACACAGGGATTCCTGCGTCCCACTGTCTCTGGCCGTGTTTACCATCAAGCAGTCCATGGAGAGCACCTTCTAACCACAGTGCAGCCCGGCTTCATGCACCTCCTGCCTGCCAAAAATCACGAGGGCAAATCTGAAGCAGTGTTCCAGCACTGCTGCAGTTCCTATTATCCCAAAAAGGACAGGGGATCCAGCTGGCATGACATGTCTATCCAGGAGCCAGCTCCCACCAGGAGGCAGAAGCACAGCTCCATCTCATGTGCAAATGTCCCAGCTATTCCAGTACAACCTGCAAGTGACAGCTTGGAGAAACAGCAAGGTCTGCCACTACTGGCCTGCAGCAGTAACCACATCTGAACACCCTGAATTCTGTGAATTAGTTCTCCTACACATCCCTCGTCTTACAGCCTGCCTGGGAAGCACCAAGAAAGAGTGTGGAAACAGGAGGAGTCTCTTCGGGTTGAGAGGATGCAATGACAGGAATGGAAAGGACCTCTGGCCAGTGTGAGAAGGAAAGAACAGTGCATTGAGTTACAATGTGGCCTCATTAAGGGTCATCCCAACTTAAATCAGCGTGTGGACAATGATATCATGAAGGAGAGTGGTCTCAGAGAGGGGAAAGTCAGAAGGAGCAAAGCAAATCTTGAAAAGGAGCTGAGCAAAGAAAACACAGTGTCTACGTCCAAAGCAGGCTGAAAGGATTTCCCTTGCCTGGCTGTCCACTGACAGAGCCATTCCCCAAATATTAAATCACCACTAGGTACACAATCCCAGAAAAATCCAAATTAAAAGGTGCAGCTGGTAGGTGTGAGGGGAGGTGCAATTCCTGAGCCACTTCCCTGGATAACAGCACCCATGGCCACGTGCTTGGAGAGGCCACAGCTTCCAGCTGCCTCCATGGCAGTGGTTAACCATGACAAATAACTGTGTTTGCCCTTGCCCATAGTGGCACAGCCCTCAGTGCTCCTGTAATTTAGTGTGGCTTCTGCTCCAAAGGTCAATCCCCTTTCTCCCAGCCCCATATCAGCCACCTGGGGTTTTGCCCCCTCCCAGCACAACATAGCACTGGCTGGGGGCTCTTTTCCCATCAGGAAAGGGGGACGTGGCCTCCTCTTCCCACGAGGCACAAATCCTGGAGCAGCACAGGCTGGAGGTGGGGGAGGAAGCTGACTCAACCTCAAACACGACCACATCCATCATTGCTAGGTTGGGTGGGCTGGTGGGAAAGGCAGGGATGTTTGTGCAAGTTCAGCCTGTGAGCCAGAGGGAAAGCAGTGCCCTGCTCCCTGCCTGACTGCCCAGCACTGCTGGGGAGGGGGAAGGTGGGAAGCTCCAAGAGCTCTGTGCTTTTTGATCCAGCTGTGTCCAAGAGCCAGCACTGCCAATCCCAATCTCAGTCCTGGGATGGAAGAAGAGCCCAGGCAGCCACACAGGGACCTGGGGCCAAAGGAACACATGGAAGGAGAGCCCAGCTTTGATGTCTAAGTCACTGAGGACAGCTAATTCCAGCTTTAGAAGAGGAGATCTGCAAGGCCAGGGAATCCCACAGGACTATCTGCTTTATCTCACACCCCCAGGCTGGCAATTTTACCATGAGCTACACAAGTCTTTTTGAACAGAGCTTGAACAGGGAAGAGCAAATTTAATAGAAACTGTGAAATTCTTTTCTTCCCAAGAATATCCACCTATTTCTCCCACAGATTGCCTTCTGCAGAACTTCCCAATGCTTTCAGCAGATGTAGAGCTGCTCTCCAACACCTTCAAATCCAGAGCCCTCTAGAGAGAATCATGGTTTGGGTTGGAAGGGAGCTCAAAGCTCATCTAGTTCCACCCACCCTGCCATGGGCAAGGACAACTTCCACTGCACCAGGTTGCTCAGAGCCCCATCTTACCCAACCTTGAAAGGTTCATTGGCAGCAAAACCTAGAAGGGAAACAACAGCAGCAACATGAACCCCCTGTAGCTCAGTCACCACCATGTCATTTCACTCCCAAAAATGCCAAGAGATGCCAGGCTCCTTTTGAGCCAGCACTCCAGGCTTTCCTGCCCACTGGCTGAGTTTTTCAGGTCAAGCCAGGTATGGATTTCAAAGAAAAGGCTTGAAAGCCTTCTCTAGGAGACACTAATCCAACGTGTTTGCTGCTAACCCTGGGGCACAGGGGACAAGTGACAGCCCCTCTCCTACCACAAACTTGCCCTGTGCTGGCTTTGCAAAGGCCTCACTGCATCCCTGAGCCCTCGGGTCTGGCAGCACAGCTCAGCATCACTGGCAATGGCCACTGCATTGCCCCTATCCCCAGACACTTCTCATGCCAGGTTTTTCTTTTTTTTTACTGGGAAGAGAGACAAATCCAGACCTCCTGTATGAAGGCAATTTGTCTCTTCTGGATAAGTTCCAGCATGAGGAGGGTACTTTATACATATGGGCTCTCTTTCATGTTTGATTGCTGGACTAAGACCACATTGTTGTCCAGCTCAAGGCAGGGAGAAAAAAGAGCAAAAACCACACAAATCAGGAAAGCATTAGGTAAACTTAGCTCAGAATACATCTTCTGACCAAATGGGGAGCAATGTTCTCTCATATAATTAGACCGTCTGCCGGAAGTCAAACAGAACAAATTGTGATGCTTTCGGTGCTGTGGGAGCTGTGCAGTCCCCAGGAGATGATCACATCTTCCCCACAGCATCAGCTGTCATCCCTGAACAGGTTGTGAAGGGAGACTGTGGTTTAGAAAACCCTCAGAAACTCTTTCACCGCATTGCAGTTCCAAATGCCATTCCTCAGTCCCAGCATCACTGAGAGGTTTGGATAGGGAGGGACTTCAGGGATGATCCAATTCCACCCCCCCCTGCCCTGGGCAGGGATGCCACTCCCAGAACAGGTTGCTCAGACCCCCATCCTGACATGCAGGCAGGAAGACAGGGCGTGAAAACAAACCCTGACTGATCAAAAAGCTTTTGAACGTCATCTTCAAATTTGCACAAGGTGAGCAAAACGCTGGGTTTGGCAATAAGGGACAGTGGCACCACCAGCAGGGGAGCAGATCCAGTGAGTGGGACTGCACCAAACACTGGAGGGGAAAAAAACACTCTGTACCCACACATGGTATCAAAGAGTAAATGATCCTGTCCTTCAGGTAATGTTCCTTTCAACAATAACCTTTTTTCTGTGATGGGAGTGGCACAGACGACATTGAAACACCAGGCACAGCAAAGGGAACTTGAACACCCACATTTCTGTTCGTGGCAAGCAGTGGGGACACAAAGGGCCAGAGCCTTCCACCCCCAAAGCCAACAGCAAGGCTCAAATCATCCATAGCCCAACCTGTTGTTTCAAAAATCATCTCTTTACCGAGAAGAAACAAGTAAACATTTTCCATCCTCTTCTCTTCCTAGACGTTAAGCAAGAGTAACTCGTAAATTGCTTCCAGCAACTTCGAGACAACAAGGGAACAAACAACTATCAACAGGCATTACACTCATTGCTTCACACGAAAACAATTATGAGGCTGAAGGGATCCTGACAGGCAATTGGAAAGCAGTCCTTTTTATGCTAAATTTACTGTATTTTAGTCCAATTTTCCATGATTTAAAATGTGCAATGCAATAAAGAGCTGGAATGCCTTCTTTTGTCACAATATTTCACACCCAAGGCCTCGGAGCACTTTTGTGAATCCACCTCTGCAATAGTTTTGCAAAGCAAATGGTTTAGGAAGCAATGAACTGGAAATAGAAGGCAGTTTCCAGAGCTGTTGGTGGTCACAGAAGAGGCTGTAACAAAACCAAAGCAGCAATATCTGGGCTGCCTGTGCCCTCCTTGGGCAGGGATCTGCTGAGAGCCCACCAGACCTCCTCACTTGCACACCCCAGCAGTGAAAGAATTGTGGAAAGAAAGATGAGATGGGTTCATTGAGAGAGGAGAAGGTAGGAAGTGAGACACTGAACATTTTGTGGTATTCCAGATTCTTCCTGGGAAGAAAACAGCATCAGTTGTCTTGGCATCACTGCTGAGCAGACCATAGCTGACTGGGACCATTTGAGGGTCCAGTTGTAACCAGCACTGCAGACAAAGGGCTCAAAGCCTGAGCAGAGGAGGCTGTGCTGGTTTTGGGGGCTCCCACACACATAGGGGTGAGGTTTTTGTGCTTCCATGCAGAGGAACTTGTCTGTAGGCCATGGTAACTCAGATTCCTTACGTTATCAGCATATAACCTAACGTTTACAGGGTTAAGCTGTTAGCTTAACTATATGCCTAGAGCAGAGCCCTTCCTGAGATCATTCACAGAATCCTGGAATCATTAAGGTTGGAAAAGACCTCCAAGATCATCAAGTCCAATCTTCAACTGGATACCTCCATGTCCACCAAACCATATCTTCCACCACTGCCAAGATTTCCAGTCAAAATGGGGAAGGAGTTGAGGCCTTTCTGCTAACACAGACTTTCTCAGTAAGTTCAAACCAAAATCAGTGATCTAGCAAGGCTTCTTATGAGCCGTAGTCAGCCCCTACACAGTGGGACAGGACAGGCCTAGGCAGCAGGATCACAGCCATACCTTGGTGTGGCTCTCCATGCTCAGAATGTTTTTATCCTGCATTGCAAAACATCTCTAAGTCCCTCTTGGGGATCTCAGCTACACAAATATTCATTACCTAATTTCCCCATAGCTTTTAAAGCATGATAGTAATATTAGGAATACTCATGGTGCCAGGAGAATTAACCTGACTGAAGTCAGAGAGGAAGGGCTGTGGCAAAACTGGGACCTGACTGCAAATCTCTTTTCCCATGGGGCTCCATCTTACTTCTAAAAGCATAAGCACTATTATGAAAGATCACTGAAACACTGAGTGGTATTAATGCTGATATTTCTGAAGATTCCAGTAATTGTGTCTCATATCCACCAGTGGTTTAGACAGAAACTGAGTGGCCACCAGGCTGTGCAATGCAAGAACAAGTTTGTGCCCATGTTAAACACTGTCCACACTTCAAAGCAGCACACAGAAAAATCCTTCAAAGAATAGGGAATGTGTGGGTGCAGACAGTGCAGACGGTGCAGGATTTGCTCTCAGTGCCTCTCCACAATGTTCCACTCACAGATGACATGCTGTCCTGCATCCAGGAGGGCTTTGCTCTCTCTGGGGTGAAACCTCAGCCTTTGGTTCATTAAATGCGATTGCAAAAGCCAAAAGGGTGAGCCCCAAAGGCAGTTGTGTGAGCACACACGTGATGGAAGCACACGGGACATGTATTCCATCACAGGGGATTGCTTGGGTGCAGCAAAGCCCTTAGGATGGGCACAGGTTGGGACACAGCCCCAGCCATCACCTCCCAGCTGGTGCCAGACAGCACTCAGGCAGACAGAACGTCATCCAGCCCCATTTAAAAGAGAAATTAGGAAATGGGAAAGGGAGGGGAAGGGGGATGAGCTTCTAAAACTCCCCCAGGAGAAGCTGCTGGCACAGGACACCTTTGCAGAGTGCAGCCTGCAAGCAGTGCTGGCAGCAGGGTGCAGAGCCCAGGGAAGCAAGGCTGCAGCACGTCCTGGCTCCAGCTGGGCACTGCTCTCCTGACCCCTCTGCTCAGCAAAGCTTCGCTGGGATCAAACACCTGCCTGACCGCGGGAGCCACAGTGGGACAGGGGGCTGCGTGCCAGGACAGGTTCCTGCCTCTCCTCTGCACGGGGCTGATGGACAGGCTCTGCTTGGGAAAAACAGGGATGCCCATGGAGCAGCACCGGGGGAGAGGAAAGGGGGAGCAAACACCTGCTGCTGCTGCCGTGGCAGAGATGTCCTGACCTCAGAGAGGAACCTGCTGTATCCCCACAGGGTCTGGAAGGAGAACAAAAGCTACAACTTGAAATCAGCTCCAGGCCCAGCTGTTCCTGTGCATCGCCATGGCTCACAAGTTCCCATCCCACGGCTGTGACTGCCTTTGGTGCTGTAGGTAGACCCTCAGGAAAGCAACCAGGGGTCGGATCCCCTTTGTTCTCCTCACTCAGACTGTCTCTTTTCCTTACCCCCTGCCTCCAGCCAGATGTGCTCACTGCCTCTCTCCTGCCAGCCTTTGCTTTCACCCTGGTGTTCATTCAGCAATTCAATTCAGGAAGCTGATCCAGCTGAAATCCTCGGCGAGGAATAAAAGTTTCCAACCAGAATATAAGCACTGTCTTTGAACACACACACACACACACAGAGAAAAAAATCCTCCCTAATTTGTTTTTTGAAAAAAAATAGAAGAAAGAAAGTGATTGAAGTGTTTTCATAAAAATTTCCTTTTAAGTTGAAGAGAAGTGCCATAAAAATACCAACCTTCTAACACCGTAAATTGAGTTGTAGAGGAGATGGTGCCCTTACCAAAAGAAGCAGTATGGAATTCATCACTGCTTTACTCTTTTAAAATAAATCAGCTGGCAAAGCTGTGACGTGACCTACTTAATTTGTAGTCTTGAAACTTGATGAGCATTTAAGATTTGTTCCCAAAGCCTGGAAAATGAGAGAAGGGGGGAAAATGCAGACACCGTATCCAAATCCCTGTGTTGAGATGCTGCTTTCTTTCAGACACTACAGGAGTCAGTGCTGCTTGTGAGAGAAAAACTGGGCTCCAGTGGCCCTCACAAGGAGGTCCAGTCATCATCCTGCCTTAAACAGGTCAGGTGATGTTTCTAACAGGGATTTGTTCCATGTATCTTGAGGAGTTTCCACTGATGGAGGTTTTACTCCACACCTCAGCAAACTGTCTTCCTCACCACTAAGTTTTTGCAGAGTCCTCCTGCCTTTCTTCTTCCCTTTCTTCTTTTCTGCAGGTGACAGACACAGTGAGCAGCACCTTCCCTCTCTCCATGCACTGGTGGAGTTGGAGGCTGTCACTATCCAAGCCCTTAATCTTGTAGCTCCTTCCACTTTCTGTCTTGCTCTCTTCTCACTTGCCCATTTTTACTCACTTTCCACAAAATGTGGAGCCCAAACCCATGGGACTTGCTCTGCCAGGGTACAGTTTCGTGGACATGACTTTGTCCCAATGCACCACAGCTCCAACACACTCCTGCACTTGTTTCAGGTTCAGTGCACACCCCCATGCTGTCAACCCACCCTTTGGAAAACTATCCACAACTCACTCAAAATCCATTTGCCTCTGTTATTATTGCCATAACCTAAGACTATACAGACTTCCATATCCAAAACAAACAAACGAAAAAATATCAAACACAGCATAGCTGTCTCAAAAATCCCAAATCTTCCCACTCTTAGCCAGGTGAGACACTGAAAAACTCCCCTGACACCACCTGAAGCACAGCACTGCACCAAAAATGTGGCTCAAGGGCTCCAGAAAACCAAAGGTTTGGCGAGTAGATCTTGGCACTTTGACTAAAAATCCTTTAGAGGTTTAGAAGTGTTTGGGTGTTTGGGGATTTTATTTGTAGGGACAGAAATCAGTTGCATCTACCTGGTTGTATTTATAGCAGCTGAACCTTCTTTGAGATTTCATTTCTTCTCTGATTTGATAAGATTGTGGCCCTTTAATAAGCTGAAGTATTCATATCCTTATGACAATCTGGCACTGGAATTGTTTGCTTTAGCACTGCAGATTGCACAAGAGACATGAAAGGTTTCGGCGTAGCTGGAAAGTCACTTTTGATGAAATCACCCATCGCTCCAGGGGCTGCATTCTTTACAATTTGTGCATACTGATGATATGTGTCTTCAGATGCGTTTTGGCAACCCTGTGCCATTTTCAGAAATCCATCTGGGACTCAGGAACAAAGCAAATGCACACGAACATGAGGAAGACAGAGCTGGCACTGCTACTGGGTGGAATTTCTTTAAGGAAGCTCAATCTCTTGTTCATTTTGCTGGCAGGAAAAGATAGGAAAATGAGTGTTCCTGTTCTCGATGAACTTTGTGATATTGTTAAATCCCTCAGACAACATATAATTCATGGCAAAGCTGTGGCAGAATTCCTTTGCACTTATCCACAGTGTGGCTCTCCCCCAAAACACAGATCTCTGCCTTCATTTCATACACAAAAATTGCCCAGATGAACAATAGCTCTAACTTTAGAGAAAAATCAGAACACTTGCCCTTATTTTTTTGTTCCAAAACTGCCAAAATTTATCATTATTATTCCATCAGTGGAAAAAGCACATCTTTTCTTGCACTGAAACACAGAAGCAGACTCCATGCTGCTTTTGAAGAGAGTTTTCCAGGTAATGGCCTGAGCTTTGCCCTGGAAACTCTGAAAGGGGAGGCCCAAATTACACCCCACACCTGGCAATGCCCCTCAGCACCAATGGCATCCAGCAGCCATCCCTGAGCCCAGGGCAGAATGAGAAGGTGGCACTGACTCCAGATCACCAACCTGGCCCAAATCTCCTCCATAGGTGCCCATGGATATTTGAGTTACACCAGCCATGGATGGAGCCCCCAAATTGTAATTAATACCCATCCCAGCTTTGCATTTCTTTTGGAGAAGAGCTGTGAATCACTGAAGTGGAGCCTTGCAGAGGAAATCCTCAGCCACAACAAAAAGATTTCATGCTTTATCTCCCCCTCTCAAGTATTTTAGCAGACAGACAGAGGATTTTCCTCCCAGTGACAACAATAACTACGCTCATTGAAGAAAAATATGTGGAACAGGAAGACCTACATTCCTTGTGTGAAAAATAAGAGTGGTCTTTGCCAGCTGCATTTTTCAGGAACAACTCATCCACATGAAAAAAATGGCTGCTGTGATAGTGTCCTGAACAGTGAGGCAATGGTAATGTGCTATATAACTGACAGATGGGGAAAATAGAGGGAAAAACAAGGCTTGGTCTTTGTTTGTTCCTAATATTCCATTATTAACATGCCCCTTGACTCACATTTGAATGACTTGCATCTTCCCTGCTCCCACTGCTCTGTGTAGCAACTGTACCTTAATCCTAACTTCAGCCTTCTCAGAAGTCTTATTACTTTGTGCTTAAGAATCTTCTTGAAATAAATCCTGATGTCTTGGGCTCTTCAGGGCATGGATTTGGAAAGCCTGTGCTTCAGCCATTTAGGTATAAACTTAACTTAATCTGTGTGTCCCTAAATTAATTCAGCTTACTCAAGGGGTATGGCTTAAGTGCAGCTTGGTGCTGTATTGTGATGATGATCACGATGATGATGATGATGATTAGCATGATGATGATGAATTATTATTGTTATTGTTAGTATTACTACTATTGTTGTTGTTATTGTTACTTTTATTTTTATTGTTACTCTTTTTAAAAGAGAACTCAAAAGGGGGAATAAAGAGCTCAGGAATATTTCCAAACCTGAGATTAGCTCAGTTGGTTGGAGCATGGGGCTCATAACACGAGGGTTGTGAGTTCAATCCCACTTAAGAATTGGACTCCATGATCCTTGTGGGTCCCTTCCAGCTCAGAGTATTTTGTGAATCTCTGAACCTCTTCTAAACAGGAAAGAACGGCAAGGACATCGGCTTCACCTATGAGATGTGGCAGCACCCACATTTTACAAAATGGGGAATTGAAAACAAGGAGAACACAAGGAGGACACAATTCCTACTCTCTGCCTGAGCCCTGTCATCTTCAGAGCAGCATCCCATGGATGTTCCCCAGTTCCAGACTCCCTGGTGGCACCGCTGCGAGCGCTTCTCCCTCATCCCCTGGGTCTGCCCAAGCCACCCATGGCCATGACAGCAAAGGGCAGCGTCTCCTTTACCCAGGGGTGCTGGGTAATGCTGGGGTGATGGGTGATGGGTGGCCCATCCCCATGGTGACAGACCTGCAGGAAACAGGGCAGAGCCCGAGGCAGAAGAGGAGACTTTGCCGACGTGCCAAGGAGGAGCGGCAGCGCGGGGCTCGGACGGGGCAGAGGCTGAGCAAAAACACTCAGCTCCCTTCCAGCCATCAAAATGAATGAAGAGCACGGCTGTTTGGATAAACATCAGCCAAAGGAAACCTTGGAGGCAGTTAGAAGGCTACTGCTTCATACAATATAGACCATGTTTCCAAATACAAATATTACACTTGGCAGAGACGCTCCTTTGCTTCATGAGTTATGTTGCACTTTTTGTTATGTTTAAGTTTGTGCAAGAGGTATAAATAGCTGGGCTGGTATTAAATGAGCTTTTCATTTTTTTAATTTTTTTTTTTTTTTTTTTTTTTTTTTTGCGAAATATCAAAATGGTCCCGGCTCTTCATGGAACAAGCACACACTATATTCCTGTGCCTGAATTTTTGTTGCTAATTACAGAAAGTACCATGTAACCGAAAAACAATGTTCAAGAGCCAGACGTGAAAAACACATCTTTCCTATATGAAGTCATTTTTTTTTTTTTTCAGAAAGCTGTCTGGAGGAGGGCATCTGGATCACCATAGAATTGACATGTGTGCATACATGCTCAGTGGCCTCACAGAGCAGCAGCTCCTGCTCAGGCTGCAGTGTGGAAAGCCCCATGTCCCAGCTGAGAAGAGTGAGTGACGCTGAGGGACCCGGCTTGGGGTGCTGGCCACAACTGCTTTGGCTGCTCCTGCATTCCCTAAGAGCAGAGGTAACAGGCAGTCCTGGTTATAGACATAAAATGACTCTTTGTACTGTGTACAGTGATAATTATGGGCACGAGGCAAATCCCAAAAATCCCAAGCCTCTCCCAGCATGAGAAGATGCTACAACCTGAAGGCCAAAAGGCACTTTCATTTATTCTTTGATAAATCTGAGTGTGCATAAACACCAGAGCACAGCAGGGCCCTCACTAGGCAAATCCCCACTGCTTTTTTTTGTCACCACAATGGCAACGTCTACCTGGTTTAACCAACTCCTACCTGAATGGATAAAAGAGTTGCTTTTAAAGATGGGTGCAGATTGAATTATCCAACATGGATGCAACATGAACTGACTGTCTTAGATAAACCAGAGAGGGGAGTTCAAATCCTGTTAGTTTAGCATAGAAAAGGGTTATCAGCTTCAGACAGCACAAAGGTCTGTCTATTCCCACTGAAGTCAATACTTATTTCCATTTTTTAAAAAACAACTTACTAAATATTCCCAAGTTTTTCCAAAGTGTTCCAAGGCCACCAAGCCAGTAGAGCAGACATTGACTGAAAATGTGAGATTAGTGATTAAGATTAGTGATTAATGATCACTACTTCTGCAACCCACAGAAAATGAATAATGCATACTGTTCAGTTGCAGGGGTGTTGAAGGGAATGGCACACAAAGTTCTTTGCTAAATAAAAGATATTTTGCTTGTGAGTGGACATGGGGAATGTGATTATTCAATGTGTCATGCAGGACCTTTCCATCCATTCATTCCACCTCAGCAGTCAGGTGAGAGCAACCAAGGAGAGTCTCAGATGTTGGAACTGCATCAGACCAAATGCTGTAGATTAACAGTAAAAAGTACAGGAAGAAACACAAAACCATTTTCTCCTCTAATCCTTCATGGTTTTGCTGATGGCCAGACCCACTCATCAGAAGCAGATGAGTGTGCATTGCATGACATCTTTATAAATAGCTCGTTGACTATTCTCCTGGTTATTTCCCCTTGTACCAATGGGTACAATAGGGAAAAATATTGGTCATCACCACTGTTACAGTGGCTGATGGAACAGAACAAGAATTACTTTCAAAACCCCACAGAAATATTAGTACTCTTAGCTCCTGACATTGCTGCATTTCAGGATGTGTTCAACCAGTGATTGTCATCCTACAGCACTGGGGCCAATCTCAGTTGAAAAGTTGCTGCTTATCTCACAATCAATGGCTCCTGAGCTCATTTTGAGTTCAAATTTTTGGCTGTGAGAAGTAGCTTGTTTTTCAGCCAGCATGATAATCCCCCAGAAAACATACTTAGAAAGAGCTGAGTTAGACTCACACAGTACTGGACTCATTTTCTACAAAAACAGCATCTCCCAAAACAAAGGTGTGGGACAAAGCAAACACACTGTGAACTAGAGAAGGGCCATTCCCTGCCTCTGCTTGCTGCCACTTCTCATTTGGAAAAACGTGTATTTTTAACAACACAGAATTAGTACAGGGTGGTGAGCCTTAAGCTGTCATTAGAGGCTGCCAAATGAGCCAGTGTCCCTTGTGCTGGTGAGTAAACAGGGGTGTACGCGGGCTGAACAAACAAATAAACAGAGCAGGCAGGGGTGGCTTTTTGGACTCCAGCATAGGTCAGTGGTGTGGGAGTGAAGAGAAACCCTATTTTCTCACTGTTTTCACACCAGACACTGGTATGGGTGCCTGGGGTCCCTGTCTGGACTGGTGAGATCAGCTCAGTTTCCTGTTTCCCTGTGGTTAAACCCACCAAAACATCGTTCCACTCATAGAGGAGCCCCTGGCAGCACAATTGAAGAAGCACAACGTGGAGGAAATTCAGCCTCTGGATGAATTAATCTGGTCAGTGGGATTCCTTTACAAACCAGGCAGATGCCAGCCCATCAAAGCTGCAGAATGTATGAGCAGAGTTTTATACTTCTTGACATGTATTGCTTGCATGGAGCCACATGACAGCAGGAGCTGGGAACCCTCCTGTACAACCTCTGTGCATGGTCAGACAAGCCAGGGTGGATTCTACCAGTGTAAAATTGACATGCAGACCACTCTTCATGAATGGTTTGAGCTCTGTGCCTGCCCATGCCTTCAAACATTCTCAAATGTTCTCTTCTCAATAACTTCCCTGGGAAATCCAATGCGAACCAGACTTGTGACACCTCTCTGATGGTGGCCTTGCCAGCTGAGCTCAGACAAACTTCCCTGCATTCGTATGAAGAAATAAAAATATCATCCTTTGGTTCCTTTCCCTAACCTGCCCACAAAAGCCTAGCAGAATTTCTGCTAAAATTAAAATCTTACTCATGCATCAAGGAGGGAAAAGAAAGGAGGCTGAGGAAAACATGATGTACACAGACTTGGCAAACACCAGTCTTGGTTTCTGCAAGGACAGCCCAGCCAGGGTATGTCCCTCTCTGGGCAATCTTACAGCTGTATTTATGGTAGTTGTGTTTCTGTCTGCTACAGATTTTGTTTTCCCATTCACAGTGTTGCACACCTTCTTACTCCATCTTCACCTTGAATCCAAAATTGTCCATTTACTTTGAAGCCTTACTTACTCAACTTCCTCTCCTTGCTTAGGATAGTTCTGTTAAGAAAAGGTAACACCTTAAACACGCTTTGACTTTGCTTTTTGTACTTACTGTGGACTGAAGAGATGAAAGTTTTCTTCTCATTTTTTAAAGTGCAAAAGTATCATTGTGTTAAACATATCCATCAAAAGCAGTAACTGCTTTCACTTGCATATTGTTACCATAAAATCTCTCTGAATGACCTACAGAACTGACATTCTCACACAGGCAACAAGGACAAAGAGTATGCCATGCATTTTTTGGTTTTTAAAGCTATGATCAAAAGGCAGAAATAAAGCAATGAGCTACCAATTGTCTGTTGACATTCTGAGGTTTCTCTCCCCCTCTGTTCTGTGTAAAATAAACAGGTGAGAGCAGCCCAGAGCCTCCTTCCATCTCCAAGTGCATCCAGTGCCAAGCAGTGGATGTGGAACTCGCATTCCCTCGCGTTTGCAGTGGCTGTTGCCTTTCAGAGGCTCGGTGTTTGTTTTCCAAGGGGAGGCAGATCAGGGAGTTTTCCCCCTCCTGCCATGCACACACATTCCTTTGGCCATGCACTCACCCCTGCACCTCCAGCTGATGCAGATTGTGGAGATTCTGCCTGGGGTGGCTCCATTGGGAAGCTCTGCTGGCTGCTCCAGGTGAGTCTGAGCTCTGCTATGCAGTTTGACTCACAGACATCACTCAACCAAAGCCAAACACTTGCCTTCTATATCCTCCTAAACACTGCCCCAGCTTCTGCACCAGGGGACATGGGTTCATTTAGGTTACTGGAGCCTGTCAAAAATTCCCAAAGTTCCTGTATTTTGCAGAGGTGGACGATGCTGTGGAAAGCTGGGAGTTGCTGGGAGCTGAGCCAGGGATGGGCATCCATCCCCCCCTGGGATGCCTGACAGCCCCTCGTGTTTCCTGTCCTTCTTTCCATGCCTGGGTGCCACGTGGCTCCAAACTCCAGCATGTTCACGAGCCAGTGACATTTCTAGGGGAGAGCACGCAGAGCATGAGGCAGCTGTGATTGAGCTGGTGAGGAAGTAATGATTTATATTAACATTTGAAGCAGGTCATTAAAATGACCCCCTCACTGCAAACCCCATGCTGAGCAAGATATTTTCTTGTAAATGATTTACCAGCAAGCTTTCCATACTTTTGCCTTGTAGGTTTTCCATAACTGAAGTCAGGCTCACTCACATTTCCCAAGCCCTGGTAGCAGCTTTGCTTCAAACTGTGAAGACATCTCAAAGCTGCTGCAAATTGGTTGGGGCAGCTCAGCAAAGAAGCAGAATTTGGGGCTATTTGTGGCTCCAGGGAAGCCTTCAAGCCCCTTCCAGTACTTTAAAAGGACTTTTTTTAAAAGTTGGGGATAAACTTTGCAGCAGGTCCAGTTTCGATAGGACAAAGTATCTTTTAAACTGAAGGAGGGTTGATTTAGAGTAGGTATTAGGAAGAAATTTTTTACAGTGAAACACAGACATAAGAAGCTGTGGAAGCTCCATTCCTGGAAACATTTAAGGTCAGGTTGGATGGGGTTTTGAGCAGCCTGATGTACTGCAGAGGGGTTAGACTAGCTGGCCTTTCCAACCCAAACCATTCCATGATTCTGTGATAATGGAGCACCCAGAGCTGTTCTCCTTGGTGGGAAAACCCCAAATCCTGCTTGCACATCCTCCTCTGGGAGTGGCCATCTTCAACACAGATCTGCAGAACATCTTTTCTAGGCAGAGAAATCTGGGAAACTGAAGCAGTCACTGCAATGTTCATATCCCACTTTTCCCATCGTGAATTAAGTTATACTGGTGTCCTTCTGAAAGGCATTTATAGTCTTGCAATATCATATTATCCAATCCAAACTCCCACTGAAATCCATGGAAGCAATCTATCTTAGTGTTATGTCAGCTTCAGGCCAGGCTTTAGTCTCCAAAGGACAATCACAGCTGAAGATAAACAAACAAGCCACACAGTTCTGTTTGACTTTGCCTTTTAAGTATAATTTTTCATCTGTGTAACTAGAACTGTTCCTTCACAAATGAGGCTGGATCATATTGCATGCTGCTTTTGATAGTATGAGAAACAAAATGATTGCATTTATTTAGCTGGCAGATTGCTTTCTCCTTTTATGGAGGGGAAAAAAGCCTCGATGAAAAAATCTGAGTATTTATTCTCCTCATAAAGAATACTTATTTCTGATATTGTAAACATCTGATGCACCTTAAAGGAAGATCCTTATAAAATCAAATAATAAGCATGATTAGAGGATAAATTAATATTTAGATAAATATACATGTATATTTATATATATAAAATATAAAAAATAAAATTAATAAAGCCTCATTCTTGCTTCAGGGCCAGCCACATATGAGGTATCAATACTGAAAACATTCAGTATTTGATGTCAAACATATTCATACCTATACCACAAGTAGCTGGAAGAAGCCAACACTTCCAGGAGGGCAGATAATGTTTATTTTTTTTTTAATGCCGAGACTCATATAAACCATACAAGGAGAAACTATTTCGTTGAGGGCATGTTTGCAGCCTTCATTTCTTTAATTGCTCCAGCAATTCCGGTCGAGTGAAGCTGCCCTGGGTGATGCCGGTCTCATTCCTGCCTGGTGGAATCCGTGCAGCTGCTCAAGCCCAGCCCCAGAGCCGAGCCCGGCGTGCCTGGAGCCACCAGGGAGATGGGCGACAGCGCTGGCACCAGGGAGCAGAAAGGAGGATGCGTTCAATTCCAGCCTCCCCGGGCCGAGCTCGGCACGGAGCGCTTCGCTCTCGGCTCTTCCCCAGGGCAGGGCGGGAAGCATGGCTGCTGTGCCAGCTCCTGCCTTACAGCCCAAAACCAGATCTGCAGATTCCCTGCAGCCCGGGGGACAAAACTCAGCCAGGGGCTCATGAGCGGAGCCACCTCAGGCTGATGCTCTGCCCCGCTCACACCTTCGCTCCCAAACTTGCGGCGGCGGGGCAGGAGAGGCCGTGGAGCAGCAGGATGTGGCTTTGCTCATCCCCGCGTGTCCCTGCCTGTGGTACCCTCCTGTGGCCAGGTCTGACATAGCAGCATCCCGACACCTGCCGCGCTCCTGCTCCGTGCGCTCCCGGCTGGAGAATCGGGGAGAGGCTGCGCTTGGAAAGGACCTTTACAGCCCCCTGATGCAGCATGGACACCTTCCAGCACAGCAGGCTGCTCAGAGCCCCATCCAGCCTCACCCTGAATGTGTCCAGGGATGGGGAACATCTGTCTGGGCAGCCTGTGCCCGTGTCTCAGCACGGGTTTCATCCGTGTGACTGCCCTGCCCGGCAAAACCTCACTCCCGGTGATCGCCATCCCTCGTGTTCGTCCAGAGCAACCTCCAAGCCACTCACGGCACCGCTTCCTTGTCGCTCGCTGGGACCTCCAAATGCAGCCGTGGAAAGGGGTTTTAACCCTTTAAGCGCGGCGGAAATAAGATGCACAGCTACATGGTCGTCTTTCATGACAGGAAGAAAGAGACAAGTGTATTCAGAAACACTCTTGGTTTTATAGCATGACTGCAACTCCAAGAGTAGAGAAAAGGTGATTGCTTCAGAGAGAAGACACCCCATTGCCAGGGCCTGGTCATGTACCACAACAGGTGTTCTATCCTGTTATTAATTCCTTTTTATTTTGACCAAATTATTACTCTGGGAGAAATTCTCCCTAGCCTTGAGCTGAGCTAGCTTATCGGCTGGGAGCAGAGCTGAAAAGCTCCAGCCTGGAATATTTTTCAGGCTGTAATTTTCTTACTTTCTCAATATGTGTCCCACACTTCCTCCCCAGCAATTCCCCCACGCCACCCTGCTCCTTGGTTTTGGAGCACAGCCCTCCGTGAGGATGCAGCTCCCGGGGCTCTGCAGGTGCCCCGGCACAGGCTGTGCAGCTCCTGCCTCCGTCTCTGCCCAGAGACCTTCCCAGAGCTCCCAGGGATGGCTCCTGCCCCTTTTCTCTCTCGATCCAGCTGCTCCTGCAGCTCCCTTCCAGCTGCCTGTGTGCGAGGGCAGGACTCGGAGCTGCCACAGCCATTCCACACCTCCAGCCCCTGCCCCTTTCTCTGCTTCCAGCACGCACAGCCCCTGCCAGCCAGCTGCTGCTGCGCCTGGAGGGGCAAGTTGGGGCTGGAAAAGCGAAATAAATGGTGTGGGGACACCGGGTCCTCATCACTGCAGCATGCTCAGCAGGCACTGGGCACTCCTGGTTTTGAAGGATGCTGAAGGTGCAGGGGAGCCCAGGGATGGGGGAACTTTCCCGACTGGTTTGAGATCCCAGCAAACGGTGCCCCTGGCCCCCTGTGTATCATCTCCTTCACATTCCAAGCAAAAAGGCTGTTCTTGCTGAAGGGGGGGAGAGGAGAAGGATGATGGTGGTTTTAGCCTTTTTCCCATATAACAAAGCAATGCCAACAGATGGAGCTGTGCAGAGCAGAGACCGCTCGCTTTGGCAGAGCACGGGGGAAGCAGCAGCCGAGCATGGAATTCGAATTATTAAGCATAATGAGAGATGAATCATCTCCAAGCAGGAGACAAACTTTATTTACTATGCTCGAGTGAAAAATAAGTCTGTCAACAAAGCTATAGCCCAGAATGGGGGAATCCCAGGATTTCTCCATCCCTTCATGTGAGGATATTCTGTCCCAGGAGAGAGGAAGGGCTCATCACAGCCCTTCAGCACAGGCTGGAGCCTCAAAGTCCTGAGCTGAACTCACATCATCACTCACCAGAGCCTCACATCAAAAGGATATATCGTGCAGGACTTCTTCCTTCCCCCAGCCTAATCCCAGACTTCAAAGCCTGGACACAACGGCATGGCACAGAGCTTCCACCCCTCATCTCCTTGGAGTTGGATCAAAGTTCTCAGCTAAGGCCTCTTCCCTAACCCGAGGCCACGAGCACACTGTGAAGACTCCACAGCTCACAGCAACCAGGAAAGCAGGGATGCAGGAGCAGCGGGCTGTCAGGAGGACAGAAAGAGGAAAGAGTCAACAGCAGGTGACCTTTTTTGGATTTGCAAGCACAGACAGGGAATTGGAGAGCTGCATTGCTTCACTAAGAAATAAAATTATCTTTAGCTAATCTTAACTTAAAAGTCTGCTGTCAAGTTGGTGCATTTTTTTTCCTGACAAGATGGACTGAAAGAAAATGTACTCGGTATCCTCACTGGCACATGACTAACAAGGTCTCGCAGCCTGTCTGCATGGGAGATAGAAATAATCAGAGTATTTAAGATAAGGAGGAGATGTCAGCTCTCGTTTGAAAGAATTTTCCTTTTTGTTATTTTCAGGTAAGGAGAATTAGTTGCCAGGAAGGGGAAAGGGCTTATATCTTCTTTCCAGCCACATGAAAGGTTTCAGCAAAGAAGATGCAAAGGCTTACGTGGTCTTTGGCTTACAAGCCCTGTTCAAAAAAGTCACAGTACCTACTTTTGTGCCATGAATAGAGGATTTTTTCATGGCAAAATTCCATGAACATTGTATTGGTCTTTGCAAAAGGACTGCACGAAGCAACATCTTTGATGGAGAATTTTCAGAGCAGATAAAACAAACTCACCAGAAAGTACAAAAACCAGGGATTGATCCTTTGCCCCCTTCACACCATCTCCCCTGTTGCCAGCAGGGATGCAGTGCCTTTTTCAGGTGATATTCAGTGTAAGATTGCCACTACATTACCGTGCAGGTGATTTTTACCAGTTGTGAAAAATCTGAGAAATTAAATAGGCAAAAAAAAAAAAAGAGTTGAAAATAAATAGAAATAAAAAATCAAAAGTTTTGCACCAGCTTAAAAGATTCTCATTTGTGAATGAAGCTGTTCTATAATCACTGGATCAAACAATGTCTGGTTTCTTCTCCATTTGTGCCAACAGAGCTCACAGCAACCTACATTTTAGCCCTAACTGGGAAAAAAGTCCTGTACAAAGGCTTTTTTGGGCATGGATCCTCGAGGGACTCATCAGTCTCCTTTCAATTCAGGAACTTGATGTATTGCCTTGTTCTTTCTAGCCACACACATTGATTTCACAGGGGAAATTTAATTATTGACCCTCTGTTAATAGTATTGAAGTGAAACAAGTGATGGTGCTGGAGAAAGAAAAAATAAAGATGAAAAGAGTAGAGTGGAGAGAACATAAAGTGGACATGAATAAAGGACATGCACATACAATCCAGGAGCACATTGGCCTGAAAGAACCTGCAGCTAGGATTTCTGAATGAATAGTTAATCACACTGACTAGCCAGCCTGACCACCACTATTACTAAAAAACCCGTTAAAATGTAATTTTTGGAGTCTCTGACTTTTTTTAAAGGGGATATCTCAAGCATATTCCCAGGCTAGTTATTCTGCTGATTCTTGGCAGGGATGCAGAAGAGACAACAGCATCAGAGTGATGGACACAGAATTTAGTGCTCCCAGTACCCTGAGACCAAACCACCAAACAGGAAGACATTGTGACATCCTCGGGGCAGGGCTTGGGCAAACTGAGTGGTGCAAGTCAGTTTGGGAGGAAAACAAAATCAATAGGTCTTGTTTTCTTCATTACCTCTGCAGGAGGGGTAAAAGAAAGGCTTTTACCACTTTGTGTGTGCCATTTGTGAGACCATCTAACATGGGCTCGTTCTGCTGCAGTGACATGGATGAAGGATTGGAATTTGAACTAGTCTGAAGACAAAGCACAGGGGAGTGCTGACAGCCTACCCATTTCTTCAGACACCTGAATGCATTTGGATGTCATTCTCTGCAGGGTTCGTTCCTGTTGACTACCTGACCTGGGCTTGGCATCCCCACAGAAGTAAAAGCATCTTTGTTTTAAATCAATTTGGGTGACTTTAGAGATACCTAGAGTGAAAATGCTTTAGCAAGGCAAAAGCAAAGGCATCTTAGTTTCAAAACTGAAAACAAGTAAAAGAGAAAAGAGCCGAAAAACCAAAACAGCATTAGGTCATACCTGAATTTAAAACTCTGTCCAAGTCACACTTTGGAGAAGAGGATAATTCAGTTGCCTTCTGCCCCCCGGGTATTAACAGTGATCTTTTCCTGGGTTTCTGTTCATCAGTTTTAGTTGGGTGTTTCCTTATTTTTGAGTTCTTTTGTAATTCAGGGACCTCCCTAATGCTGGTCAAGATCTTGAAACTTATCTAGGAATAACTATTCTTTTGATGTGCAAAGATGATACTCAAAATAATGAGTTTCTATCCATTAATCGTTTTCGCTGAAGAATAAATGGAATTGCAGTCATTTAATTGCAACAGTTTGCAAATCATCTATCATACAGCATTCTCTGCTGTGCCATGGCACTGTCTTTCAGTTGGATAAATTTTCTTTCTTGGACATTACATGACACATTGATACAATAAAACGGGGTTTGAAACAATATCCCTCCCCTTCACAGACCCATAATTAGTTTCAAAGGTCATCATGGCACAACACTGACCATTAATCACCTCAAGCCCCAACCTGTTCTTACCTCCCCAGAGGAGTTCACTGCCTCCAAACTTTAGAAACTGATTCTTCATCGGATCAAGAATTGTACTTCACTAGGATTGATGACTACAAAATCAGCCACAAATTCAATTTTATAAACACAGCAATATTTTCCCAACAAGATCCATGGTGCATTGTAGCAGTCATTTCCAGGGAAGGACTGGAAGCAGGAAGAGCTACATCCAACACGAAGAAGAATCACAGTGAGTGGCATGGTGGGAGCAGTTCCATTTTATACCCAATTTAATATCAGCTAAAAGTAAGTCTTTCTGTCTTCCCCATCCCTTCTTCCAGCCATGCATTTCTGTGTTTCCTTTACTAAGTCATGTAAGCTGCAGGACCCAGAAACTTCAGCCCCCCTGGCCCAAGAGAAAATTAACCTACCAGAACAGTATTTCCTGCAGAATTTTACTATTTGGATATATCCTGAAGAGAATCGTGGCTGCAGATGTAATTGATACTGGTGCCATCATGGGTAAAACAAACTCAACTAGGGGAAAATTAATTTAATGCATGGCTAATTAAAATAGGCTTGGATAATGATAGACACAGGCAAATTAAAATACCACCTTCCCCCATATCCTCCTTCCCAGGCTCAATGTTACTCTCTCATCCATAAATCCTGCATCCTCTCTTGCAAAGGAGGGCTTGTGGGGCTGTTCATCACTTTTTATTTTTTTCCTCATTCCTTGCTACCCATCCTGCTCCTCACAGCCAGGGCTTTGACACCTGTCCACAGCACAATACCAGAGACAAAAGAGTTACTCTTAGCTGCAAAAAGTAGAAGTATTTTCAAGTATGGACAATTTGATCTCTATTTTAAACCAAATCTCAAGCTGACAAAGAGCAGGGCCGGGAGATCTCCAGCACAGAATTGCATTGTGTGGCTGCTATCAGTCACAACTCACTTTTTAAGGAAAAAAAAAAAATCTAAAAACTATGTTCAATAGGATTTCTATCACACATACAGTACATACTGAGGATGTTACAATCCAGACTGGTATGGTGGTTTAGTGGCACTTACCTGGGACACAGTGGCTTGCCACAGGTGACTTGTACCATGGGAATCCTTGCCTAAGGTTCTGCTCTGGTGGTTTGTTGTTGATACCATTCACACTCATGCACCTGAAGTGAAACCTGAGTTGCAGAAATTGTCGTCTTTAGGAAAACCTGTAAATTATAGAATAGTGCTGAGAGCCCTTTAGCTCCTTTTAGCACAGTCACTGCTTGGCTACAGCAGATGATTTGCCCAGAGGAGTCTGTGGTTTGGCTCTTCCTCTTGGCTTGCTGGAGCCCTACACACCCAACAGATACTCCCAGATAATCCAAAAAATAAGTATGAGTCATCAAAACATCTCACACCACCTCATTTCTGAAGCCTCCAGTATTGGCATTAAGGGACTCATAAATTTTGAGTCCTCTAAGATAAATACCTCCAAGGATGACATCCTGGCTCCACTGAAGCTGATGGCTGAGCTCCAAGTGACCTCACTGGGGACAGGATCTCACCTCAGACACTTGCCTTCGTGTGATCCTTCCTGAAAATGGCATTTTCCCTTTGAAAGGCTTTTTGTTTCAGAAAGATGAGCTCAGCTGGTCTCTATCTCTATGCCTTAGTGGGTATTTGCAGCAATCCAACCTTATCACTGAGACTTTGGAGGTAAGGGATGGTTTAGGCTCAAGGCCAAGGTCTCAGTGTACCTGCTGCTCATGCTAACACCCTTTATTTGCTTCACTAGGCACACAGGAGAGGGTAACAAGACACATTTGTTGTGTTTAAATCACTATCAAGTGATGCTAATGGTCTTCACGGGGATTTAAGCCCCAGGTTATGTGAAACGTGCACAATCTAATCAGTGTCACTGTAGAATCTAAAACAATAAAAGTCAATGTACAAGTCCTCCTTATCTCTGTGTTATCTCCCAGTGGAGTGAATAATCAAGCAGGGGGCTCTTACAGCAGCAAAACTTCCCACAAGCTTTCCTGTAAAAAATGAGCATAAAGAAAAGAGGTAGAATTTATTGATCAGTAATGCTGTCTTTAGACCTACTACAGGAGTCCTTTGCCACAAGCTTCCATATAAAATCTCAATTTCCTGCAAGTTACAGGTTCTCAGCATTTCTTGGCAGATCTGGCCTCTGGCATGAGGCAGTGGCCCTTTCCCAACCCTCCTGCAAGGAATCTACAAAGCCTCTGCTGGCACTCCATGGAGGCTAAAAGCCACAGAAATTCTCTGTTTGTCTTCACTTTGCTGTAAACCAAAACATGTCCTTCATGTGAAAACCAAGTGTAAGAGAGCAGTTCATACTTTGTCTGTTCAAATATCCCTTGGAAGATGAGATCTAATAACATGTGAAGGATAGATCAATTCTTTGAAAACCCAGGTTTCTTGGTTACTATCTCTTATTCTTTTTTTCCCTTCAAAGTAATTCTGTTTTCCCTCTTCCACTTTCCATTGATTTCTGCTCTCCCCTGTTGGCAAATTTATTCTGTATACTCTGCTAACAAGAGCCTTTATTTCCCTACCCAGCTACAGTATAAACTTTCCCTTCAACTCTTCAATTCTCTCCTAAACCTCCTCCTATCCACCAAGGGGACCTGAAAACCAGGTTCTTTGCCTAAGTCATATTTTATTGTGAAAAAGTGACTCTCTACTAAGAGGATGGGATGTCAGCCACCCAGAGTTACACTGATCCCAATTCTGTCAAGAGTGGCAAACCTTCTGAGAATCAAGAGATGGTGTTATTTACACACACAGCACTATAAAAACTGGCCATGCAATACAGTGTCTTTCAACAGATAAATCCTACTACCACTGAATGACAGAACTCTTGATGTATCCCACTGACTCCAAGTAAATAACTCACATGACAAGTGGAACAAAAAGAAATCATTAAATTGCAAGCCTTCATTTTAACAAGCAAGTAATTACATGCTTGAGAGCTTCCCATCTAACCCTGCATCATTCTGCTCAAAACTGGGTTACAAAGACTGTCCAGTTGCACAATTACCACATACCACTGTGAAATATTGTACCTGTAATGCCAGAACCATCAATTCCTTTGGCAACTTTTTCTATATTCTGCTTTTAATTCACATTTTAAGTAACAACAGCAGTTACCCCAACCTTGCTAGCAACCCTAAATTTATTACCAGCTTTGTTTTCTTTTAGGCTTCCTTCCTTTCACAGCACCTTCTCTATTGTCCTTTACAGGTGAATGGCTGCAGTTCTCCTAAATCAAGTCCTCTCATCTCTCCACCTCATTCAAATCTCTCATATGCCACAGCATTTCCAGAGGTTAATTTACAAGCAGAAAAGCATAGTCTTCATAGGTACAGAATATAAAAACTGTAAAGAGTTTTTATTTCACAAAATCCAAACCAACCAAAAAAAAACCAACAAAAAAACTCTGCAACTGGAATTCAAACCTCCTCTTAAGTTTTTTTTAGTGTTATCAGCCTGTCTTCCATAACTTGCTCAGTTGGAGCCCTTTGAAAATCACTCATTGCAGGCTCATGCTGCAAAGTAAGAAAAGAAATGGGTTATGTGTCAAGTTTGGTTTAGCCTATTAGAAACTTACAGCAAGAAAATCTATTATGGCTGAAGACTGAACAGGACTACCCTGGCACCAACCTGTCTGCTGCAAAATCCTCTAGGACACTTAATTGTGTGCTTGAGTATAAAATCGACAGTATTCAAATTTTATTTCACTTGCTCACCCTTCCTTTATAATTTCAGCAGCTATTGCTGTCAACTGTGTCATTTCCTCTTGGGCTGTATCTGCTTACACCAGTGGCAATGGTTACTCATCACACACAGGGCTTACAGACCACGTCATTGCAGTGTCCCTCCTCACCATTTATATTTCATAAACCTCTTTTAGCTCCAAATAGAACGAACAGCACGATTAGACCCATAATTGGTGTAAGACATTTCACTGGTTTAAGTGGGAGTTTGACAGGAGCAGAATTTCCTATCACAATTACTGATATCAAAATTCATACATGCTAAGACAGTTTTCTTCTCACATGTAGCTTAGGTAGAAAACTCTGCCCCAGAAAGAAGAAAAAACATTGATTGGGATATTGTACAGACACAAAAGTAAAGTAAAAATAAACCACAAAAATGCTATGCTGGAATCCAAACCTCCAAAAAGAGAGATTAGGCAAGTAAGGGGAAGAAACAATTTATCAATTTACATTTTACAAGGCATTCTGCCATGCTTATGGCATGAAAGAGTGAATTGATGCCAAAATTTCTATGATGTTAGTACAGAAAAGCACTTTTAGAATAAAAGCAGTTATCACTGCTCCTTTAGCTTTTCTAATAACAAGGCCATTTTCAAATTTGGGTACGTACAAGCCCATATACATCACCCTCAATTTTTCACTCACTACACAGTGAAGGGTCCATGCAAAAATTTAATCATGACCCATGTCAGAGCAGTTCTAAGGGCTGTGACAACACAGCTTCTGCTGCATCATTTCTAGGCTGCTGCAGGACAGTCCTTCACTTGCTCAGACCATGAGTGTACCACTGAGGATCCAACCTCAAGCATTGTATTTCAACACAAACTCTTTCAAGACAGGCACATTCTACACTCTTGTTGTGCAATTTGGAAAGCTGCTGTTTTATGTTATTTACAGAACTGTATTGAAATATCTTCAACTACAGGGCTACACTGAGGTCACAATTTATAAAAAACACACACAGATGACAGTATCTCAATGTATGCTGTAATATAATAGCAAAAACGAACTCAGGCTATTAAAAAAATTTTATTCTTTTCCATGAAAGATTGATACTACAATCAATATAACCATTTTATCAGTCAAGTATGTCTGTTATAGGCAGGCACAACATTACAAAACAGGCAAGTACAATGCCTGATTAAGCGAATACAGTCTGAATATCTATTCATCCACTATTTCTGAAAACAGAATTATCAAATATCCACCAGGGAAAAAGACGAACTATTTTAGTTTCTCTTTGGCATACTTATCAGGACAATGAATCAATTACAAAAGTCTTCTATTGCTGCCAGTGCTGTGAAGGAAAAAGGACTGAGTGGAAGGTTGCACGTCAGAACTCGCTTTTAGGACTTGGGCAACCCGGCTCACATATCCAAAGTGGTGACAAATGACAGTTCAGCTGCCAATGCTTCACAAGGCAGACAAGGATTACATTGTTTTACACTGCAGGTTTGTTGAAGGTATCAAAAGAGTTACAGTAAATTTATGCACAGTACATACATATTACACACAGTTCTATAAATACCCATGCTGTGGCTGGACTTGAGGAAGCTGCTTTAGCAACACGAAAGCATCAGACCTCCTACCAGCCACTTAATACACATTGCACTTTGCATCCAGTAATATGTTCATTTCTGTACCTCTCTTAAAAATAGATTTAAAGCAGAAGTGAAGAATAATATCGAATCTTTCCATAAACTTTGTTTTCTTATTTACACTTATGTAATATTCCATTATACATAAAGACTGCGTAACGATACATTATCTTCATATAGCTTTTTGCAATACATACAGCTTGGAGCTATTAACATCTTGGTTTGGGAACACAGATATGACTTTTAAGACTATTTAAAAACAATTTGAGCTTTAATTTTGCTCTAGTTTGTTTCACTGAAACCATTCTTTGAACAAAAAAAAAAAATTCCTCCTTATTGGAGAGGAAAAAAACAACTCATGCTTAAACCACCTCTGGCTTTCCTTAAACCACTGAGAAACTTAGAAACCATAATAATTTTTTGCATAATTATAAAGCCACTTCAAAGGCCCGTTACTTTTAAATTTAGAATATGAATGACAACTGTGACTGCATCTTTAAACTAGGTTAACTTTTGCTTATTTTTCAATGCAAAAAAAATGAAAACTCAATCATTAACCATCCATGATCTTTGCACAGTTGGGGAGAGTTCCTATTTTATTCGTGGGACAAAATGAACATGCACACAACCCCCATTCACAGAGTGAGAACATAAACTACAGCGGCACTTGTCTCAAGTTATGGTTGCACATGGTTGCAATACGGAGTATAAAACAAAAGCAGAATTTCCAACATCTGTTAAAACACCAAAAAAAAAAAAAAAAAACCCTTATTGTACAAAAAGTCATTCACATTCTTTGCAACGAAGTGAAGAATCAGCTGCTTTCTGGACTCTCCAGTCTGCAAACTCCTCCTTCTATTGCCACAGACTGTCCTGCCACAGCTCCAGGAGGAAGTCTTGAAATGTGAGTCTGTGGAAAAGTCAAGAGAATATTATGGACTGAGAAAAGGCAAAATTATGCAGGACAAAGTAAGTTTGGAAGTATTGAACAATTAAGCTTTTCCCTCACTGAAGTCTGAGGACAAACTACAAAGCAACTTGAAAAGCAACTGAGATTCTTTTCCTATTTTCTTTGCATTAATGTTTAACACATGAAGACCATGACAGATGCATAGAAAATGTAAATTGGATGAATCAACACACTGAAAGTAGAAAGAAATATCCAGAGTGAAGACAAAAGAAAATAATTCTGGCATTTCATGGTTTGTAGGTCTATTTCTTAGGGAGATTCAGAAGTCTTTACTACTGCATACACGAATACCCCTTTGAGAAACCTCAGACAGAATTAAATATCTGACAAACTAGCACTTCAGAGCCTAAGGCAACTGCAGTGATCAGGACACAAGAAAGAAATTTCTCTGCATAAAATACCTATTTATCCACCTAAAAAAACCCCAAAGACTTCCTGTTGCTAACTACCAAATAAGTCAGCCCAAAGAACAATTGCATTTCTGCCAATAGGCATCTTTTCCACAGAAAGTTTTAAAAGCCTTTCAGAAGGCACTGGAATATTTCAGCCAGGAAGTGGGTATGTTTGTCTGGGTACACAAAACCTCAGTTTGTAACTGAATTGTAACTCAGTGACCCTAAAAATCTGCTAATGGTCCTTTATATACTGGGGTATGTTTTATTACTGATGGGCAAAAGCATCTGCTTATGAAAAGATACTTTGACTTCCTGTTAAGAGCAATGACTTTTTATCCCCTTTACACATGTTTTTACACTGTGAAAACTGCTTGTGCTATATTAAATCAGGAGCTAGAAATGATTCCTTCTGTGGTATAAAGCTCACAATATAACATTGCTGGTATTTAGAAATGACAGCTCCCTGTAAGTGCAGCCCACACATATTTGTTTGTACATATATTGCCCCATTTAAAAGATTTAGTTGCTGCAAAATGTGTAACTTGCAATGAGGCAATGGGTGGTCACAAAAAGTAAAAATGTAGAAGTTCAGTAAGAAAAATTTGCATCAATTGATCAGAAAGCAATTTTGAGACTCTAAATTCAGTTTATTACATTGAAGAAACATTTTGTGTCTTGGGTAGCTTCTTTTAATTATTTTCTTGATAAGGGTATCCTGGTGCCTGCACTTAGGTTGTCATGTTTTCAGTTAAATCACAGAATAAGATTCAATTTAAAATATTTCAATGTTTTCAACACTCTCTTCAAACCTGTTACAGTTTCCCCCAAAATGTAACTGACAATTTTTCTGTAGATGTCTATTCATAAATTAAAAAAAAAAAATTAAAAGGAAGAAAATCAAGTGGAAGAAAGGAACTTTTCATTCTATGACTGACAGATCCATGATATTTTTCCAGGTCTGTGAAAATTTCTAAATGGAAAGGATGACAGTATAAAAGCAGCAGTGTTTGATGGGCATGATAGCAAATTTGTTTCCTCAGAGGAAGAATGCCACTGGTTGTTCAGTGAGGTATTGCTGTCAGAGCAAACCAGTAAATTAATCCTAATAAGCTTTTGAGCAAGGGAAGGAAAATGTACAGGAGGGGATAAGCAGGTGGCTATGCTTATATAGCTGCCCAAAACACATTTCCCATAGAAAAGCTCATTTCCCATGTCAGGGGGAACACATTTCCCATACACAGGACCCCAAAACACTACACACCAGCATCTGAAGAGTTCCATTTACAGAAACACTGAAAGTGTTTCTTCAAGCCTTCACTTGCATCCTGTTTATTTGGATACTTCCTATGATGGAGTAAATACAGATGTGGTTTACACTGACTACTTTTTATCACTTTCACCAATGGCTGCCTTATGTAGAGCAAAAATGAGACAGATCTAAGATGATAATGTTTAAGATGTTACTTAATAAATAATTTGAAAGGATAACGTTGCCATGTCAAGACAACTTCAGAGAACTCCCAAGTGAATTCTTACAATTAGATCTCCCTTGTTCTTAATCATAAGAACAAACTCCAGTAAATAAAAAGAAACATCAAAGAACAGAGAATATTTTTAAATGAACCACAGGACTTATTTGTAAAGTTTGTTACATTTTTATATCCCAACATCATATTTTACATTAAGTCCACATTGTATAGTCAATTAGGTTTAGATTCTAGAAACTTAAAAGTAAAAAAGCAAACAAAAAAGAATGACACTGGAAAGGTTTTAATTGAACTCGATTAGTCTGTCAGCTTTACAAGCTGAATGAACCCACACGTGGAAGAAATTGTGCCTGGGACCAGAAAAAAAAAAAAAAAGGAAAATAAATAATTTTCCTGAATTAATCCTCCACTCAGCTCCACAGAAGCTTCTCTTTGAGGAAAGCACATGTCAAAGAATGGCAGATTAAGAATGATGGAGTTATCCATATCTTCAGTTTCACATACAGGCATTTTACACTCCCAAGAATATCCTGATTTGCTTTGCTTTCCCAGAGAAAAGCAAGGTTGGTGAGGGTCCAGTAGAAGATGAGGCACCAACATTTGGGACACTAGTCAGTCACCAGAGATTTTTGCTGCAGCTTCAAGGAGGAACCTCTTGCCCACAGTTCCATAGGAAAAAAAGGTCAATCCTGGAAGAAACATTTGATCTTTTGCTTCCTATCCCTCTATAAAGTCCAAAGGAACTAACCAAACTTCAGATGCTGATTTTTGCTCTGTGCTCCTGAGATCCCAACACACAGTGTTTGCCTCTTCCCCTCCCAACCAAACCACCATCATGGAACTACTGATCCCCCCAACCCCAACAGAATAACTGCACTGTTATTCTCTCACAGTGATTTTTGATGCACACTGTAAAGTTCCCCACTACTTAGAAAACTAATAGGTCTTTCTGCTCTGGAATACATGGAATGCATGGAATACAACTACCACAGGAACAATACATGGTCTCATCTTTTTGCCTTATATTATTTCATGTCTCATAGACAAGGCTTGTGAAACAACCCTGAGACCAAGGAATATGGAAACAGTTTTCTTTTGAAGAGCTAGTCTCCTCCTTCCATTCACATAAAAGTATCAGTTTGTCACAACAACTTTGAGAATTTTTCTTCCATTAAAAGCATAAATACAATGTAAAATGAATATATAAAATTTAAGCCAAGAGACAGACAGTGCTGCATGAGAAAGCTGAAGTCAATCAAATGTTGCCAAGAGGACAGAGTACAACTACCAGATGGCAGCACATTCAGTTCTTAAGCAAATCTAGGGAGTACTTCATGTGTTTAGCACTCTTATTACACACTCAGGATGTGCTTTAGACAGAATAATTTATAAAACTTTTTCCATTCATTACACTAAAGAGATGAAATATAACGAAAGACTAAGGACACCAGATCCTCAAGGAAATTGCTTTCTACAACTTTGCTCCCTGAAAAAAAAAAGAGTACCACCAAATCCACATGCACTTTAGAAATTTGGAGCCTTCTAGGGTGGGCACACACTTCCACCATCAGAACCATCTGACCACACATTCTGAATTCAATTTTTAAGCAGTAAGAGCCCATTTTGGCAGCAACTCTGCTGCTCTGTCTCCTGGTAATCTCTCCTCCACCATGGTCTGTATGTACACCTGTAGTATGGCAGGAGAAGGTGCCCCACTAAATACTGGCAACTGCTGTTATTGGAAAATGCCATGTGCATCTTGTTTGGTGAAACCTTAATAAAGAAAAAAAATGGGGGAAAAAAATAGAGAGAGGATCCAGAATATTGTCCTTGTTGGGAAACAGCAGAAAGACACAGGGATGGCCTACTTCTGGCCTCACTGCACTGAAAAGAATGATTTTACATACAGGTTGCTTAGGAAGTTAACAGTTTTCCAAGCTCCAATTCATTCTGTGGGTTAAGTATATTACTATAAACTATTTATGTATCTAACTAAATCACTCAAACCTATATCAAGACAGTCTAAAGACACCTATCAACCAATCATCTAACCAGCTCAGGATGCCAGGGTTTTATACAGGTATTCTAAAACCCTGTCATGAACCTTCAAATGTGATTTGTAACATTGTGAATTGCAGGTGCTAAGTCAGGTTATTGCATTTATACTTGCATACCTGCACACACAATCCCATCTTCCCTACTCTGCTCTGTCAGCCAAATCCAAGGAGAGTTCCAGAACTACTGGCTTTATGCAAGAACCCAAAAAGTGAACTTCTCATCTCAGAGCCAGCTGATTCATGTGAAGTTCTACAAGCCAAACATTTAAACTGGTATCTTAGCACTGAAGGTTATTTCCAACAAATAGGAAAACCCTTATTTTTATGAGAGAATTGGATGGTCCACTGTATGCACAGAGTAGTTTTCAAATGAAAATTTCTGCCTGATTCCCCAGCCTCCAGACAGGAGTGAAGATTAAAGAAAATAAGTAGAACAGTGACATATACTTTTCCTGTCTCATGAAGTTAAAAGACTGTTTCTGAAGTCTGAAATGAATGACTGAATTATTTGACTTCGTATTTCTGCTCACTAAATAGGCTCAGTAAACTTTTCCACTAATTTTCAAATTAGAATTAGGATTCTTCCAAGAATGTGTTTCTTCACCCAATGAGCACTGGAATACTGCCCTTCTCCTGACAAAGGGCTTTCACAGACCTTTCACTTACAAAGTCAAATACAGAAGCTCATCCTCAGAAAACCAACAACAATCACTACAATCAATGTTTGTCACATGTATCACTTCAAACACAGAGGGAAGGACTTCTATTAAATTTTACAGCGTCAGTAAAGGCAAATAAATCTGATGATGACAGCTTACATCTCCACAGGAAAAGTGAACTGGAGATGGTCTCCATGTCCACCATGTTTGCTCATACTGGCAAATGAAATTAACTGTCAAAGATAAAAGTTTCTGTTTGCACATTGCAACCACAACATTTGGTGTGGACAGCAGTTGCTGCTGATGGATGTTTTCAAACACAGCAATATGCAACACTCTCCACTACTGCTGCACCACGTCTTGCAAAGCAATGTCAATTTGGTTCATTTGAGAATGGAAAGAATGGCTTATGTAGCTTTGCATTATTAAAACCTGCCATAACATAAAGCTCAGCAGCTCATGTTATAAGAGCTGAATAGCTGCCAAAAAGAGATTTAAACTGCCAACCGAATTGGATTATATTCAACATTGCAACTGGGCTTTTAAAATTTGCTGTCTAAGTCATCCAGCTGTTAGAAAAACAAAAACCTAGGAGTCTCAACTACTACTCAAAAATATTGAAACATTTACAGTAATTGCCACAGTTTTCAACATTGATAGAGATTATATAGCAGATTTATAAATACGAAGAAATATAGCAAGCTGATAAATAATTTCAAATACTACACAAAATACATTACCAAAACTGCATTTTGCTGGTATTGAGACTGGATCTTGCACTGGAAAAAAACCACTCTGACTTCAAATACCATTGTAAACAAAGTGAGGAATTACCTATCTTCAAGCAGAAACATCAACCACCAACTACACTCAATCACCATGACAAGATACTTGTCAGATGCAGAAAAAATAAGTATCCCAGCCACTTACACTTTCTGCATACGGGATGCTGCAGGACTTGTGTAAACAAATACTCTGCAGACCCTGCCTGAGATAGAAGGGTTCCTGTCTGATTATGCACAGATAAACAACATGAAATCAAAGAAAGGCTGCCTACCCACATCCACAACCATCGAGAGATGCTGCTGGTTTGTGGACTCACATTGCAGGCATAAACTGCACTTTCATTTGAGATTGAAGAATTTATTTTCCTTTGAAGCACCCTCCATTGAGCAAGCAGACACGGAACAGGAAGATGTGAAGATTTGTAGCTAAGAAGAGTCAATTAACTTGTGCAACCTAACCATGAACAGCCTTCCTTCCCATTCCTCATTTTAATCTAAAATCACATTACGGGTGAATTGAAGGAATTATTTCTTCCCATCCCAAATTACACGACAGAAGGCCTGCAAACCTTTTGTGCCAACTGACACTGAAATTGCTCCATCAAATGCATTTTACATAAATTGTTAAGACTTAAAGTACTGAACATTGTTCATGACAGCATGGACAGAGCTGCAAGAAGCAACACCTTAGAGTAGAGCTACTTGCCCAGTGGTGACAACAAAAATGCTTAAGCTCTCAGAACATAATTCAGTTCAGGAAAATAGGAAATGATAACTGAACCCTGCCAGAGTAACATTAAAGAAGTCAGAGCCACTGTAACAGCGTGGCCTTCTTAGCTGAGGCTATGATCAGTTGTTAGATCTATTATGGATCCATAAAAAAAATCTCAAGCATCTGGAAGGCTGTTCTGAAAGCCAACCAGTACCTCAGAAAGAGAAGAAAATTTGGACTGGAAAAACAAATAATTGCTTATCAGAGATCTTAAATTAATATAAAGTAATTCATGGGTCAACAACACAATAACAAAAAAAAAATCTCCTCAGTTCATGCAGTTATTTAATCCCCCAGTCCTTCAATCTAGAAGTCATAACCTTTGTGGATGCAGCACTTACTGCTACAAAAGGAGCTGTGTCACTACAGAGGGAATCCACAAACGAAATATTTTCTACCTGCTTCCATGAATTCTCACAGCTGCAGCCAGACACTTCTGCTGCAGCCCAGAATATTCCAACAGTCTCACTAATGGATAGGAAGAGTTGAGCATCAGCTAGTGTGGTACAGCTTAGTTCAAGTAATATAGGAAAGAGCCAAAATGCTCAGATGAAAAGCTTGTTCCTTCCACATCCAATTTGTGACAAATGTTGGCACCACGTGATTATGAAGCCGCTTGTGTTGAGAAGGGTGACAAGAAAAAAAGAACAGCAGAGTTGAAAAGCTAAGAGATGCCTTGATCAGTTGTTCATGGCATAAAAATCTGAGGGAAGCTGCTGGAACATTCACTCTGCAGGTGCTGGAGATGACATTTCCAGAGCTATGAGTGGTGGAGGAGCTGAAATAGCTCCAGCATCAAGAAAGAGCTGATAGGATGCACAACCAGAGGTGACTGAGTCAGCAATAAAGTGTGAATTTAGTTCATCTGGCAAGGCTATGCAGGACTTTTAAAGCAACATTCAACCAAACACTTTAATCCAACAGGAAATGGTGACTTTTCCAGGCAACTGGTTTTACAAAAAAAGAGGCAAAAAAAAAAAGAAGACTGGACTTGTTTCCAGAAAGCATGCTTCAAATCAAACCACTATTAGTGCACAGCTCTTGCAGGCTCAGCCATTTGGTGCTGGTGAGCTAACATGCAGACAAGTCTGATCTGGAGGTGAGTAGCCAGCTGCAGAACCCAGCCTTGCTTAAACTGGGAGCAAACAAACCCCTGGTGCAAGGGTACCTCCAAATCAGTGCTTGGAGAGCTCATGCTGCTAGAAGCCAGAAGCACCAGCAGGTCAGGGTGTACAAACCACTTCAAGTCTGAGTCCACCTTCCTGTCCCACTCCTCTTTTTCTTTTAAGGTGTTGCTGATGGATAACTGGTTGTCTCCATGTCTTGAGCACACCAGGTGAGCTGTATCTACCTTGCATTTGCCTTGTAAGAAAGGCATCCTGTACCTCCACAGTTTCCACCTGGGGTTCAGAACCACCATTTGCTAGGTCCTATTATGAATTGTATTAACCTCCCATGCCCAAAGAATCCCACTAGAGATAGTAAAGCAGGCTCCTTTTCTCCTTAGTATGTACCCCTTTATATGAGTCTAATATTAGTCTAGTTCATAACAGCAGATACTTTAAAACTTCCTCACTCTTTAAGTCTTGCTTTTGTTTCATATTCATTAAATTGTCGATTAAATTGAACCAGTTCAAAATCAGCCACTGTGACAACCCCTCAGTGTAAGAGCAAAACTCAAATCCTAGACTGATGAAAGAAATAAAACCTGAAGGTCTTTACCACCCTAGAAAAACAGGAAAGCAAATGTTTCCTTACAAGCTGCTGCCTAATCATTTTGCTATGGTCCTCATAAACAAGTGATATTTTATACTTTTATGAACTCTTATCCCATTATTCTTTCATGGCAAGCACTCAAAATTAACTGTAGCAAAACAGTCACTCTATTAAAGAACAGAGATTTTTTTTCACTTGCAATACATTGTGTTCTATTTCAAGCCCAGTTTTCCATCTATAACTTAGTCCTAGTTGTAGCAGAACAAAATTCCAGCTTTTATGACAGAAGACTTTTTTTGATCAATAGAAGTCAGCAGCAAAAGCGTTTGTGGTTTTTCTCTGGAAAGCATTTGTGGCCACAGACTCAAAGAAGGAAGAAAGAGAGGGGGATTAACTCTTCAGTGAAGGTCAAAAACATAATTTAAAAGTGAACCAAGAAGAGCAGCTGTGTCTGTCAGCACAATCAGGATTACCAGCTGGAGAAATTTACCAGCAGTATGAAAACAATGCACACCAGATGTCAAATGTTGCAACTGTGAGTAGAAAAGCAACTCTGGGCATGGCACTGTCATGCTAATACTCATTACCAGACAGATTTCATATTTAGCATTTATTTATTAATTAGACACTACCAAGAAGAAACAATAACATTTTGAGCTTCACAGTGTAAGTCAGAGGCAGGTGTGCACACTGGAAACATTTAACATCCTTTATTCTCAGCTGTTCTTTTACTGCAAACACAAGACAACAATTTTAAAGCTAACTAGCAAATATTAGAACATCTGTGGCTGAACTCGCTTTAGTTTCACTGAAGTTCAATCTGAGCTTTTAACTTCAGTTTGGACTTTTTTTTTCAACTAAATCTGAAATAAATATTAAGAAAGGAAGTAAAACCACACTCTCTTCCATGTATAGCTATCTGGAAAGAAATGTATCTAAATTACTCAAAAGTGAAGCAAATACTTCACTTACACCTCTACCAGCACTTCCTTCACCAGCTGCTTGTTACCTTTCTTGTCTTTCTGGGGCATTCTTGTCTTTTATTTTCCTGCACATTTTATGCCTTGAAGATGAACTCATCCATTCCAGCTCTTGAAACAGACTGTTACACCAGTTTTGCTATGTAAAATACCTGATGTTGATTTTCTTGTTTTGTATATTCTTGTATTACCTTGGTCACATCCCCCTTTGCATTAATGCCTACAGAAACCATGACTGTCTCTGCCTGCAGCTTCTCCCATGTTCATCTCTGTTTTCCAAACACCTCTCCTAAATGCTTCAGTTGCTACACTACAGTACCCTCCCTTTTTTTCCCCTTCCTTGCTCTTTTCCTAAGAATGGATGGCTCATCCACTTGCTTAATCCCTACTCCTTGATGATGATGATGTGCCAGGATTTTCCAGTTTTCATGGTTAAATTCAATTTTAACGTAATTTTTCTCTCATTAAAAATCAATTACAAGGCCCCAAGAAACTGAAAATACGGATGGTAATACTGGAATTATTTATCACAGAGGCTATTCCAGGAACTTGTTTGAAGTTTGTTTTATATCTTCCTTGATGGTGCAATTGCTTTATCTGAAGGAAGACATGCCCACAGAAAAACATGGTACCAGCATAACTGAATCAAGATGAATAAAGTTATTGAAATACAATTACTGTCAGCAGAGGGAATGGACATGTGCTCATGGCACCTTATCCTGACATGGAACATATGTTAGTAGAGGGTTGTTAACTGCTGTAATTAAAAAAAGAAATTAGAAATGCCTAATCAATGGACACATTTAACTGCTTATGCAACCATTACTTCTTCTATTCTCTTAAAGAAAGAAATTCCTTATATATTTCATTATCATTAATTCAAATTCTCCTCAGCTTCTGCACTCATTTTACTGTATTGGAGCCTATTCATCCTGGTTTACCTTAGCTTTGCCATCCTGTGCAGACATGTATCCAACACACATGCTCTCTGTTGTATGGCTCCACAGAAATTCCACTATAAAGAAAAATGCAAGAAGTTACAAAATTACAAGATATAATTTAACGTGACTGATGTCTTGAGGAACAAATACGGCAAGGATAAAAAACAGAGAATAAAAACTACTTACCAGAGCAATTAAATCTCAAAAGAAACAGCTATCCAACAAACAAAGATTTTCCTGAGTATTCACAGCCACACTCTGCAGAACTACTACCCAGAATGAGAATGTTACCTCGATGATACAGAGCTGAGAAGATGAGAAATACATCAACTCCAACTGCAGTTAAAAACTGGACCAACTTCTAAAGCAGTGCCATGTTCAGTAAAAGCTGACAGAACTTGAATTTGCCTGCCTTGAACCCAGACAAAAGCACCCTGCAACAGCATAAAGCCAGATGGCCTGCTAGCAACAGGTAAAGGGCAATTTGTGGAGTAGCTGCCCAAGCAGGATACAGTCAAACATGCAGAAATAGTCATGTCTGCAATATGAGAATTGAAGTTATAGAGCAGGCAGGAAAGACATCTGGTAAAAGCAAAATTATCCTGCAGAAAAAGGAGGAGAGGTGTCTGATGGAATCAGGGTAATATGCACAATAAGAAAAGGATTCCTGGCAAAATTAGAGGAAGTCCTGGATTCGAAAGTATGCTGAATTACAACAGCAGATGCAAATCCCCCCTTTCTTTGTGGAGAGTGCAAGCAGCAGCAAAGGTAAGAGAAGAAAGAAAGATGAAGAAGAAATTAAAGCACCCTCAGGTCTGATTACCTGGACTTCCAGCACCAGGTATACAACATCAGGTCTCTGGTCCTGCACTCACAGCTAATTTGGGATATCAGTGTTAAAGAACAATTGTCATGCTTGCAGTGATAATGATTAAGAAAACTAATCACTTCTCACATGTATTGTTAATGCCTGTTAATCCAGTAAGGTGCTGTCCTGGAGCCTGAAAGTGGGCTGATTTATCAATTGTTTAACAGTCTGTTCCAGTAATCTTAAATTGCCTGATACATATGCAGGAATCTTTATGTACACAAACATACTCCTACTCAGCTGCAACACAAAATTCAGACAAAGAGCACATTATTCATATGTTCAGCTCTCTGCAAGTGGAGCTCTATAAATTGCCACGCTGTTTTCTTCCTGCTCTCTGTCATGGTCATTTTTCTTTGTGTTCATAAAGTCCATAATTTGGAAGGGGGGAAAGAAAAAAAATAGCTGATCAGGATTCAAGGCATTTCACAGAATTCTGTAAAAGGTTTTTAAAAAAAATGCACTGAAGCAGAGATTGTTCCTCTGGATTACAGTAGGTGTCTTACATTAATTACACAAGATGCCATGGACAGACATTTCCACATATTTCTTTTGAGAGTGACTTTCACATACTTCAAAAAAAGCATCACTAGATGGGTTTAAAACTCTTACTCATTCCTATTCCTCACGTTCCTTTACCGTGGCTGATGAAGGTCACACACAGCCTGCTGAGCACAGGTATCCTTTGAACCACTTCCCCTTGCATAGCAATTACACCAGGGGAGGAGATCAAAGGTTTGATGATCCCAGCAAGACTTGAAGATTCTGACACACATGCAGATATCATCATAAAAGAAAAATGAACTTCAGGGAGGTGTGTGCTCTGCTCCCCTGTAACAGATTGGTGACTGATACCACCAAAGGAGAACCGAAAGCTTTCAGAGAGTGAAAAGTAAAACACATCCAGCACCACCAAGGTGTGTTCCATAGGGCCAACCTCTCCCTGGCACCCAAAAGCCTCCACTGTCAGTGAAAGCATTTTTTAAAAGGAAAAATTTAATCCCATCTTTCAGTTTTGAGAAGTTGGGAAATAGTTCAGTTCAAACACCCTCAAAATATTATACCTTTGCCTTTGATAACTACCAAAGGCAGCCTGTACTAGCACAAAACTTGGTTATTTTTAGCCATTACAAGTAGTGAACTAGAATGAAAATTGTAAATTACATGTGAAACATCTTCAGATAAGTATATTTTCAACCATTTAATAAGTCACTTCCTTGCCATTTGTTTCAATATTAAAAAGAAATAAAGATGATCCCTGAACATGAGAGTTTCTTATTCTATACACTAAGTTTTTCAGTATCAACTAACTTATTTTCAGTCCAAACAACACAAATACTGCATATATTTTATCTCAATATGTTTTATATGTATGCTTTTATATCTATGTTTTATCTCTGATAATACATATGTTATGTATTCTCTCTGCATTCATTATAAGGCAGGATATTTCCAGGGTACAGAAGAAGTACTGTGTTACAGTTAATCTCAGAGTTATTTCAGTGGAAAGAAAACCAAAAATCAATGGGCAAATACTCTTCACTTATGATGTACAATATATGGGGATTTTATAAATTAATTTTTGAGAAAAAGAGTCAAATCTTCATTAATAGAATATGTTCTCTTACATGAATGACAAGTATTAAATGAATAGAAAGTTTCTCTCACTTGCAAATCTCACAAATTGAAGGTTAAGTTGATCTTGTTTGTTATTGATCAGACTTGTATTTTCTTTTTTTTTTTAAGGATAGAATTTATGTTGCAGGATGCTGTTACACTAGATAATGTCACAATTGGGTAAACAATAATAAAGCAGAGTATTATACAAAGGAAAAACACTTTAATTCTGGTAACAATAACCCCAATCTATATTAGACAGGTCAATGTGACCCAATAAATAAGCACATAGCTCTACATGTGAGCAGCACCACAGGAAAGGAGATGGCACAAGAGTCATCCTAAAGTACTTCATGTGTCCCCAGTCCCAAATTCCTTCCCTTAAAGAGGCTTTACTGTCTCAGGGTTGTATTCTGTTCTGCTCAGAGTCTACAGCCTTCAGTTCCCATCTGTTTCTCCCACAGAAACCATGTGACAGTTTTTCCATAATACACTTTTCTGCCATAAAGCAGGAAGACAGAGATGGTGTTTCCAGGACAGAAACAGGGGTGAAGGGATGCAAAGCCCTTTTGGAACCAACCAGCTACCGGTGGAGGCAAAGTCCAGGTGATTTCTGTATGAGCAGCAGAAACTCATGTTTGGTGTAAATGCAAACAGTACCTGTGACTTGTCTAAATCAATTTTCCTGGCCACTTTCAAGAATAAACAACCATAAGCAACTTTCCTTACAAATTTTAAGTGTATCCTCCAAATTCACACATTTTCTTCTGCAAAAAGGAGGAATAAAGAACTTTTTAGAAAGCATTTTTCACAAACAAGCTACTGAGAAGCAGTAAACAGCTATATGCATTACCCCCAGCTCTAAATGCAATTTTTCCTATTAGGAACATATCCTGCCTTGCCACAAGCAACTATTATATTTATGCCATAGATTTAGAAAGATCCCACACAACCCTCTGAATGACAATTGTGCTTAGAAATAATGAGTCAGAAAGAATGCTCTTTTCTGGAGTTCTAATAATATTGGCCTTGTTTTTTCCTTATTTCGCTTCCTAGGTTTTTATTATTTCAGTGTCAACCCCTTTTTTTTTCTCTATGGCTTTTGAACATGCACAGATTTTATTTCACCTTTCACTTCGAGTTAGCACCCAGCTGAATTAAAAATGAGGAAGAATTCCTTACCTAGTAAAGTTGGCTTTTCCTGTGAGGATTCAGGCTCTGCTGAGCACCTGCAGGAGCGGAGAACTATCACACCTCCAAGAACACCATCCTCATTGGCTAGAAAAGGTGAACCTGGGCAAAATTATTGGGAAGAATTACTTGAACTAGGAATAGTTTCTTAGGCATTTTTCTTTAAATTTGATTTTCTGCCTTTCCCCTTTAATCTCATCACTAAGGGTTGAAAGGACTGACAGATCAAACAGTGCTTCTACAAAAGCACCAGTTCTCTTTTTCCTGGTGTTTCAAAAGAATAATTTCCTAGAACATTAATCTACTAATTCACCAGTAATAAAAAAAAAAAAATAAAGAGCTACATGGAATAAAACAAAAATATTAAAAATTACATTTGTGAGTGCAAACCAATTTGTTCATGGACGAAGGAAAACGTAATAACGAAAAATGGAGGGTCAAGTTGAAAAAAATTGTGACTCACTATTTAGCTCTTTCTGTTCTATAATGAATATAAAGACATATCTAAAAATCAAGCAAATTTAGGCAATTTTTACAGTTTATTCATTTTTTCCAATTTAAAGCCCTTTGTACAGAGACATCATCAAACTGCTATACTTTCTGCCCTGCTGTTTGGTGAATACTATGAGAAAAGCCTAAGCACATCCTTGTTACAGTGGCTCCTCTGTTGTTCATTTAAGACATAGAATATAAAAGTCTTCTATCAGAAGCTGGAAAAGCTTTAAAGTCAGCAGAACGAAGCCTAAGTATTCTTTCTCTGGTTTGCAATTTGAAATAAGATTCCTATAGCTTTAAATGTGGAAACAATAGTATAATTTACATACAATTTAAAGTGTTGTGAGCCACAAAATAAATCAAGTTCTTGCACTTAGGCCCATAGACATCCTAGTTACACATTTCCATTATACTGTCATTTGAAATTGAACATACAATTGCAACAGCCATTTAATGTAATTCTTCTCAATTCTTTCTTTTAAATAAATTAGTGTACAGACACTGTAATTTGCCATCCACAAGAACTTTAGAGCAGATCTATTCAGACTCCTTTAACTTGCCCATTTGTATGATTAAAATTACTCCTTTAATGCAAATAACAACAAAACAGCCCAATAAAATCCAACTTCAAGCTTTACCATAAGGAAAACTAAAAGCTTTATCATGTTTTCTCCAAACATTAGAGCAGCTGCATTCAAAAGTGATACAAGGTTGTCACTGCAACAGAAGCCCACGTTGCAGGAAAATAATAAATTCAGCATGCTTAATAAACAGCAATATCTTATTTGATCTAATGCAAACAGATATTATCTTTAAAGTGCCACTTGCTTTGTAATAGAACTATTACTAGTTACAGTTACACCTCCTGTATTACTCACTGCCACCAAATCCCTGTGAAACAAGAATCCAGCCCATGATAAGGTAATAGATAATAAAACAGGAAAAATATGTTTGGTTAAAATAGAAACACAAGGCTTGGAAATTTGTGAAGAGTTTTACCACCCAAGTCAAAATTAGGCACTTCAAAGACAATGCCTTCTACCTGAACTTGGTCTGCAGACCTAATCTTACACTAAAGTGCACAAACAGTTTAGGCTCTAGGCCATGCTGTGGTGAAAAGTCATTGCAGAGAGACAGAAAAATTCTGGTTTGTTTTTTAATAAGCAGCTTCTCCTTTCCTTTCAAGGGCTGTGAAAGATTCTTCCAAGGTCCTAGTGAAAAATATTAATTATCTCTTGAATTAGAATGGTTAAAAATGTTCCACTTCATCAGAATACAGCCAGCAAACACTATTCACAGCAGATCATATATTTGAGGCTCCAGTAAAAGACTGGGACTGTATGAATGCACATAATACCAGACAGCAACTACTGATTATAGCTTATAGAGTTGGTGCCACTGAAGTCTTTTTCTAGAAATGCTTCCATTAGTTTAATCACTTTTTTTAGGGATTTTGTTTCTTCCACACTCTGAAAAAAATAGATGAAAGGGAAGCCTGTAAATAAGCTAATTCTTCTAAGCTGCTATTCTTAAGTTATTTCTTCATCTTTCCAGTATTTTTGCCATCATGACTGATCAAATTTTCAGTAATCTGAGTAACTTGTATATGGTCTTTTGAAATCTCACAAGGCTTAGCAGTATAGTTCTTCCCGTGTAGAGACTCTGCAGCAAAACACGTGACACTGCATTGTCATCAAAATTCTTCCATTTTTACAGGGATTTCTTTGCAAGAATGAAATATCAATCTTTGGCAAAACAAGGAATTCAAAAAACCAATCACTCAAAGCGTTTTGTTTCAAAACTTATTTTGAAAGAGGGTTTAAATAAGTAATTTAAAACTTGAGCTTCAAGCTTCAGCTTACAACTTCAGCCAAAAGATGCTCAACCTCTACATGAACAACTGAGAGCCCCAGCTGTGTCAGCATAAATAGCATTTATTTACTGACATTAAACATGGTGTCCATTCTATTGCCCTAAATGTACACAAGTGTTTTCTGAAGGAATTACCTCCTTCAACGATTATACACCATGGAAGCTTTATTACAGTCCACAAAACTCAAAGGCTTTGAAGACCACTCAGAAGTTGGAAAACTGATTCTTAATTCAGCCTTTGCTGAAGTACACTGCCACCCTACTGCGAGTGGAAAACTCCAGGAGAGGATTAACTTAATAGCACTGCACCTGATAAAAGTGTGAAAAAAGCCTTAACTTCAACACCCATAAAGCACAATAGATGGGCAAGACACTGACTTCTTCAAGAATGACACAGGATGGGCCCTTGGACTAAGAAGAAATGTTGGTGACATCACATGAAACCAGGTCACACTGCATTAACTTTGTAACAGTATTACTGGTGTGAGATAGAGATGAATAAAATTACTTAAAGTGACTTGTAGCAGGTAATTTGAATGGAGTATGGAAACAAATGTTTTAAAAGATTGTGTTATGCAAACAAAGCAGGGATGATGGGAGACATTATCTCTCCTACAGACAGACATAGCTTTGCTTGCCCTTTTGATCTTCTACACCTGCAGAACGAGCAATATTCTGGAATGGTGGGAGAAGTGTGAAAAAAGAACATACCCCTTGTTCTCATCTCCAAACACAAGCAGCAAATGAAGACACAAAGATTTAGGACCTTCCCAGGGCCACCCTGCTTCCTCCTGTTGAAGGCTGCCATTCCCAGAGACATCAGAAGCAAATTACACCCTCACCCATCCCAAATACCCTCAGCAGCAACTTCAGCTAAATCACCTCAGGGCAAAATCAGCAATAATACCGTGTATTCTCCAATTCACTGCCTAAGTTGTGGGCAATCAACATCTAAGAAGTGTCAGTAAAAACCAGTTGCCTACAATAATAATATTACAGTGTTCTATGTTACAGTGAATTCAGGCTGTTTCTCTGCTCTTAAAAATCAGACCCTAAGCCCAATTAAATACATGCTGAACAACATATTGTTTAAAAGTTACTTATTTTCCAATTAAAGCAATTTTTCAAAAATGTTAAGAGAGATTCAAATATAATACCTTTTCTAAAAAAGGATCTTTCTAGATACGCAGACCTACTGACAATGATGACAATTATGCTTAAGAGTATATTTTAACAAACCAGACAGTGCAAATGAGTAGGTCTATGGTAAGCAAAATTCCAGACAGCTGAATGCTATGCATCCATCACTAAATCTGTAAAAACAATGGTACAAAAGCAGTATTATACTTTATTTCTAAAGAGAAAACATGTACCATACTCAGGAATTAATTTGAGTGTTCTCAAAACACTGTGAATTCAAAGGTTAGGAACATACTTTATTAATTTAGTTCTAAAACTCATTTTGTTACAGCCAACCCATTGAGAAAAAGAAATAACAGAGCAGACTTTTGTAAAAAGTAACAATATAGGTAATGACTTTTTTATATATATACATTTAATTAGTATTTCAAGAGGAGGAGAAATAGTAGAGCTAAAATACTGCCACGTATATTAAAGGCAGAATGGTTTCTTATTAGAAGAAAAAAGTGATCTGGCTTCCACCTCCTACACCAGCTTTGCTCTCTCTGTACTCTTCAGAAAGATAGATTTTCCTGTATAAATGCAAAAATTAGTTAAAATAAAACCAAAATATGCCTACTAGCCAAAAATATTGTTTTCCACTGCAATAAAATAGAATTGCTGGATAAATCTTTGATCTAATAGCTCACTAATGACAAAATCACAAAAACCTGGGGCTTTAAATATCATTTTAAGTCTCATGAAGCTCAGCGTTCCTTTCCCAGTTACACTACCATACCACTGAGCAACGTGGCATGAAAAATCCAAAGCAGAACCCCAACTGCAGTATTGACTAATAATGTTAGCACTAAATGGCCACACCAGAGAGAAAGGGTAGGACAAAACCAAACAAACCCCACATTTCATTAGTTTTGGTCAAATCCTCACCTTGCCCAGTCACAAAACTACGTTTTACAAAACACATTTCTCTCCTTCAAAGCTCAACTACTCTGTTATTGCTATGTGACATAAAGAAAACACGATCACATTTTTATTGATGTACTTTGCATGTTATTAATCTGCAGTAATGGTCTCTCAAAAACAAGCAAGCAGATCTTCACAGCACCTCCACATTCACTGATCCCATGAAGTTCTGCCAGAGCTGAACACCATGACCCAGGTTCAGCCCTTGATCAGAGACAGAACTGAGAGATTTCACAAGTTGAAAAGCAAATAATGGCCTCAACATTCAGCCTTGCTCTGCAGGAGCTACAGTTACAGAAAAAGTGAAGAACACTTGTTCTTCAGTGTCTCTTGTGAATTAAAGCTCTCATGGGATGAAGATTGTTCCTCCACATCATGGGATTGACATGAGTTGTTCTCGTCTGATCCCTGCCTTTTTTCCCTTTGTAGTTATTGCACAGAGCCATTCTAGCACAGATCCAACACTGAGCTGTAAATGAAGTGTTGTATTTACACTTAGCCAGCTGAAGGATGAACCAGCTGCTCATCAGATGTTTTACACTGATACTCTTCCATAGCAGAGAAACCATTACCAGCTTCAGTGTTTACATCAGCTTTCAAAGGCTTAAAACTTGGGTCTAAACACTGACTGTGGTGTGGTGTAATCAATTAAGTGCTTCGGCATCCCCCAGTTTTAACAGAGGGCAGTTAAACAATTCTAAACCTTGTGCACTGAGGGAAATTCTGACTATTTCAGGTCGGCAGTCTATAGATCACCTCGACCACTGGACTGTCAGCCTGTGTACAGAATGTGGTGGAAGTGAAACTGCCACTCTGCTTCTGCTATGTATCCCACTAAACTCCAAGGTAAAAATGGAAATAAACATTAGAGGAAGACAATAAGCACTAAACGAAGCCTGCTTTTAATTTCATGCACCATTACTTGGTAAATGTTTAAGCACAAACTGTCTCAAGTCAGAGGTCTTTATATTTCACGATACATTAACTTACAACATCTATATTGATTTTTTTTAAAGAAGCTTCAAGGGAAAACACCTGCACTTTAAAACTTAACAGGGAAGATTTTAAGAAATTAAATAACTGAGGATAGTACAGACCAATAAAATCCCAATGCTTTTGACATGGAAAAGCATAGGGAGGACCTATAAAAGTCCTTGTGGAACATCACCACTTTGTGTTTATGAAACTTCAGGATCACTTCCTTCTCTTCTGAAATCTTTTCCTCTATTGTCACAGAGAAATATAATAATGCTTCCATAGTTTGTTTCCTCTGCTAGAAAACCACAAAGGATACAAAGCATGGAGTGATGCAGCACCAAAGGAAACTGTAATGTACTATAAAGTAACTACAACACTGTGCAATGCCATCCCAGTCTTGTTCCTGTTAAAGTACCTTTAACCAGGCACTTCAAGTAAAGGCTTTTTTCTCCCCAGCAAGCATAATTAATAATCAGGAAATTCATAATCTATGACTCCTAGCTGTCTGAAGTCCTGCTCAGAAGAGAGGATTTTGACACAAAATTTCTAGAAGAGAAACTGTCAGCGTTATCCTTCTGCTATTATCTTTCTGCAGATTCCACTCAACTGAAGCACAGTTTAAAAATACAAGAATAGAGAAACGAATTTCCACTAAGGAAAGAACAAATATCAGATTCCAACTATGTCTTTCAGCTCATTATTCTCTAATACTTCATAAGTTTTAAAGTGCCATTGGTAATGCTGCCATTGTTAAAAGCCCAGATTTCCCGCCAATGAGATGACACAAATATTTACTCTAAGTCTACATTCCACTAACTTGGCTGCATTTGAAAGGAATGATGAGTAACAAAATCCTCTGTTCTTCTGTTTGGAAGGTATTTGTGTTTACAGAACACCATTCTTTAACTGTGAACCAAGCCTTTCATGCTCTTTGACTAAAGATATGGAGCCCATTCCATTTACAAAAGTCTAAATTTAATTTCTCTCACCTGTGATTCAACCATCAGTTGTGCATTCTCCACAGTAAGCAGGTTCTGAGAAAGGATGAGAGAAGCACATCTGACATGAGTTTGCTCATCACCTGCTGTTTAAACAGCACTCACTGTCTAAGGCAGGCATTCCCTAGCTGGAATGATTCCCAGGGCTCTGCAGAAATTTGTAAACAGGAAGCACCAATCTGATGGCAACAGCCAAAATCAGCTGTTCATTCCTCTGATACAAGTAACAAGCATTTTGACTTCTGATAAAACATTCTAGCTCAGCTTTGTTAAAGCCTGGGGTTTTTTTCCCAATGCCTTGGTCTATTATAATTCGGGTGACAGTTTGACAAGAGCACAAAGCAAGTCTCTAAGGAAGGCAAGGGAAGCATCCATGCCATCAGCAAGGAGTCTATTGGCCCATTTTATCCTGTTGTGCCCCAGTAAGAAACCCTGCACCATACCACACATCCTGTGCTATCAACTAGCACATCATCTATGAAAAGTCACAGCAAAAAAAAATCTATTTAGTATAAACCTACTGTTTTAAGTGCAATGCCTGTTTTTAACTGTCTCACTGTATTTGCCACAAGTAACTTGGCATTCCATCTGCAGAATTACCAAGATCTCCAGAATTTCTTTGCCAGCTACAAACTCAATACTATGTCACATGGAACCAGCAAGATGTATCTGGATTTTCATGTTTTCCTCCATTGCTCTTCATTCAAAGGAGAGCTGAGCACAAATTAGATTTGATGTTTTCTAATCCAAGCACTTCACCTACACAAAAAACAAGGTGGCTGTGTCTTTTTTCCCCACATCAGCACTGCCCAGAGTATAAATGAGGAGATACTACACATCTCTGCTGTCAGGCAGCAGAAGCTTGCAGTAGTAAGTTTCTGAAAATACAGGCCAGACATGTCCTGAATTAAAACTTTAAAAAGCAATTACAAAGCATTTATATAAATGTTATATAAACGCTTTTGCAAATTTTCTTTTCACGAAGAGCATTCATTTCCTCCTGTCTCTCACTCTTTTCACTTTCTGCTGTTTATCTGAGTTTGGTGTTTCACCAAGGCAGTAACACATCACACTGATATCCTGGTAAACCTGTCTGTGCAGCTCCTCTTTGTCTGCAATTGATAGTTCAGCAACATTTAATAGGCTCTTATCTCCAACAGAAACATTTTCACATTTCCACTAAAGAACACAAGGTATATATCACATAGGAGCCAGTTAACATTTAAATGAAAACATTCGTTATGCAAAGTGGTGGCAAAATATGTTTGCATTAAACAGCAAAACGAGAATTGCATTTTTTGCTAACCATTACCAAACAGAACAAAAACCCAGAAAATTGAAAGCAACTTAAAGAAGGCACCTTTAGCCAAAAATTTTATATTTTGGGCTTTTATCAGCCAGTCTCTATGAATTACTACATCAGTAGCTTTCCATCTCGTGTGTGTACATGCATTAATATGAAATTGCAGTAGGTTACATATGATTTGGGCTTGCTTTTCATACTCTCACCACAAACAGCACAATAAATTTTAAGAGCATGGACTAAAGATCTGACTTTGCTAAAGTTAGGTCACTTCCATACAACATCTGCAAAGCAGGTTACAAATCAGCAAAGCTATCACAAGCATCCTTCCTAAACACTTTTTTTGGGTACACAAATTCCTAATGTTGTGCCACTATGCACTAGAATGTGTGATTAAATAGAAAAAAGCTACATTTTTGCTGCTTGGATTAGAATCTTTTTGGGGAACACAAGGCCAAGCCCCTGGGAACCCAAAAGGTGTGCATATGTCTCTCTTCCAGTTCTAATCAAAGTACCACAAAATGAACTTTAGCAACACGGTGTACAAGTATTATGCTGTCCATAAGAAATTTTGAAGGTGAAAATTGTCTGTGGATTCAAAAGCTTGAAAAATGTTAAGGGTATGAAAACACTGCAAGTGAACATATAAACCACAAGCTTCACTGGAATTTTCAAAAGGGCAAGACTGCATGGTTAGTTTAAAAATTCACATTCATATTTTGCTTACAACTTGAGGAAAGAAAACAAGACCTATACTTACAAAAAACTGAAGACACATTGCACAGTTCTCTTAAATCAAAGAAAAAATTGTGGTTTTTTAGCAAAGTCTATTTCACTTTTTCAATAAATTAATTTTATGGTGCAAATAGCAAACCAGAATCTGTCCATCCAAAGCATTTAATTAGAACATGAAATAGTTTTGAGGTCTATTTTTAAAAGGGTTAACATGATGAATAATTTTTACTAATGCTCCTAACCCATCAATTCTAAAATATGCAATTGTACACCACAGCCCATGATTCAGACAGGAAATTCTTTCTTCAAACCTCTCTGGGTATTCTATGACTCACATAACAATTGAGGTATTTCCAAGGGTTTTCCTTTATATTTCCTAATATATTCTTCTGTAGTTTTAACATTTTTCAGATGTAACACAACACTAAATCTGAAGCCAACCGCAACACAAGGCTTGAACAGAAATCACAAGAATTAAGGATTTTTCTTTAACAGAGTTACTTGCATTTTCAACAATGTTGGGTGACATTTAGGCACTCAGGGCCATATACTCACCAATAAACTTGTTTTGCATAGTCTCTAGGAGAGCTTGGTGGGCATCCTCTGTTTGCAAAGCACATGAACATTCTCTGGCCAGTATGGTCCGGACAAGGTGCTCTCCACAGCCTAAAGAAATATTAAGATTGGGAATAGTCAAAATACAGATATCACTATGAAATAACCATGCCATTAATTTACATCATCACATTAATTTGGTTGTGATGATGCAAAATAATGAGTTTTTTTCAGTGATGCTTAAGAGAAGTTTCCGCCACCTATTTTTATTTTTTAAAAGGGTTGACATGGAGTCACTCAAAAATTCAACTAAGTCAGTGGTTTTCTCACAACTTGCCTGAAATTTCGACTGCACAAAGTCATAAAGCAAACACAAGTTAAGTGCAGAAAGAGGAAACAGCGACACTGTCTCTGACTTGGCATCTCTATCCTGACAGAATCCTCTTACTAATCCTTCTCCTGGGAATGATCCTTGCATGCAGCTCTTCAAACCCAGAACCACTTCAGTGACACAGTAACTCCTTTTGCATGACAGAACCTTGTACTTGGTCCATCTGATTCAGCCTTTTTGCAACAATGGAATACATGAATTCACCCATGCTTTTTTGCCGAAGTGGCTGGTCATTGGACTCCTAACACAAATTCCTGTAATTTTTAAAGATTTGTCCTTAAGAAACCAAAAAGCTTCTGCAAACATCCACTTAGTGCCTCAGTGCCTTCTGTACCTATCCCCTGAAACCTATTTTTGGTGAAGACAAGCAGGTCATTACTGCTACTCTTGTTCTGTAGGAACACTTTCACACCTGCTATTTTTCCTCCTACACCTTTCTCCCTTCCTGTACTGTGCTTTGGGACATAGAGCTGCAGCCAAATGGCACCATGCATGTTTACTGGACCAACTGGGATTTGTTGGGCAGGAAAACTCACTGTGATACCTGCTCCATATAGATCAAGGCCATTACACTACTTAGGCCTCTTGTTTGTTGAATTTTTTCTCAATGGCAGGGAAGCAGACAAAGCAGCTAGAAGAGGTTTAACCAAGAGCCAGGTGAACTGTGTTATCCATTTAGGAAAGAAAGAACCATAACTAATGTAGAGTTGTAATGTAATAATGATCTCAAATTATCTCAATCTAAGTGACTACATTTTGATCTGATTTGTACCTTATCAGGGCCTAAAACTACATTAGACACCAGAATATACAGCGAGAAGTCAGATACACTCCCTTTACAATTATATACAAATATTTCTAGCATATTGCTCATCAAATATAACAAGATGATGCAAGCACTGGAACCATTAAAAAAAAAAAAAAAAAGAACAAAAAAACTCGAACTGCTATAATCCAGTTGGACTTATTAACTCAGGTACAGAACTACATAAATACACCTCCACAGCCTCCAGAAACAAATTTATGGCTGGAAACAATCTAGTAGCTTCCAAGTGGCAGGGAGCTGGAGCTGGTAAGAGATGAGACCTAGGCTGGCTTCAGACAAAGGCAGCTCAGTCTCCACAGGTAACTCACGCTTGACTGGAAGCACTAACAAGCCCAGAACAGAGACACTGGCTGAAGCCAGCCTAGATGTGGCATAAAGAGAAACTCAATAATTAAACCCAAGCCAGAGTGGCTCCTGGGCTGAGTCTCTCACTGCTGTGCATATGCTGAGTTTACAGCACTGACTAATTCGGGTACAACATGACACAAACACGTTTGCAGGTCTGGCATTGTGTATTGCAGCTGCTCACAGACTGGTTTCTAATTCTTCTCACCATTTTAAACCCTAATTAACACGGCAATCTACTAAAAAAATTTCCTTCTTTGGCTACTTGTCAGACAATTATACCCTCCCCTTAAAAGTACAGTGAATTTCCACTGTTCTTCAAAGATTGCTAATGCAGAAGGAAAAGAAAATTACCCCTCTCATTTTCAAGATTTAACTCCCAACAAACAAACAAACAAAACACCCTCTTCTGGAGCACTATGGATGCATCAGACGTCAGAGAATCAGCCCAGAGACCAGAGGGCTGAAAAAATGCGTACACGTGTCCCAAAATCCTGGTATGTTCAATCATCAAAAAAATACCTTGGTCTTCAATTATGTCCCCCTGCTAATGGGCAGTGTCTCCTGCCTGATTAATACAATTCAGCTAAACCAAGTTGTTTGAAGTGGGACACTTTGGCACTGATTCTACATAGAATTGGCACAAGAGAAATGCAAAAAAAATTATTTGTACAGCAAACAGATCGAGTAAAAACCAGTTACAAATTTAGAGGAAAACCAAAGAGCCAAAGTACCACAACAATTATACAGACAAGGGAAGCTGTTCTGGAGAGCACAAGGGAAAAAGTCTTGTCATTGGAACTGTCAAGCTCTCAAGTTAATGAGAGAAGTGTCCTGGTTAGGAGATAATCTTCAAGAGGCTCGTGCAATAGAGCAACCTCAGCAGCTGCTCACAGGAGGGTCTGTCCATTTGTTTGCCTCACTACATCCACACTCAGAAGCTCCTGCCCACAGCAGAACTGTGAGTTATCTCCTGTTTATTCCAAAGTGATGGGTGAAGAACGTGAAAAAACCCCACAAGATGCATTTTACCCATAGATCACAATATGGACGTTGCTTTTTTTTAAACCAAGAAGCTTTAATCACAGTGAAGTTTTGCTGTAAAGAACAAAAGCAAACAGGCATATGGCTCCAGCAAAAACTGGGAAAGCTGTTTTTTTCTTTAAAAAAAAACCTGTTACTACTTTTAAAATAGAACGTGTAATACCTTTAAATATAACTATATTAATAAAAAGCAGGGGACTTAGAATTGGAATGAAATAAATGAGACACAGAAACCAGAGTGAGCCTATGCATCTCCAGTGCATCAAGTAATAAAACCAGATGTTACTACTTCACAATTTTCAAGTATTTCCCAAAGTGTCATCAAAAAAACAATGGCCATTTTTTAGTATGACATAAAATGTTATTTCCCCCCCCCAAGAGAATGACTTTATTGAAGAGTTCCCATAACATCAAGTCTGCTCCAAAAAAAATTCAGAGAGAGAAAACTTAATATGGGTTAAGAACAGCTGCAGCCCACGGATGTGATCCAGGATCAACCACAAGAAAAGCAGCTTTGCAATTCTACTAACACATCACACATCTCTACATCCCCACAGACAAAGTCATTTCTTTTTGTCATATTTATGTCAACCTATAAGACAGCAAACTTACAGACTGCTGCTGGCAGTGTATGTAAAAATCTTTCAACACATCACTTGCTGGCAGTCTGCAGGGACAGATAACTAAGGAAAACAATTCCCCCATTTGGAAAAGAAAAATTTGTTACTGTAGTTTTTGATGTAGGAACATCTATTTTTGAAGAAGGAAAAAAAAAACCAAAAAACTAAGCAGTGTTTCACATACTTTGACCAGATATAGGCTGAGGAAAAGAATTACACTTTCTATTATCTCAAGTCAGAACCAAGCTTCTTGCAGGTTTAGCAGATCTATACATCTGTATAGACTCTACTGGGGACACACTGTAGATAATACTAGGACGAGGCACAAAATGAATGTATACAAGACTACAGCAATCAAAACTGATTTATAACTTACAATATAAAGTTGTGGGTTCAAATTTATAGTTCCAGACACTTTAGTCTAACTGCCAGCATTAGCCAACTTCCAAAAAAGTTGTGTTAACATGACTCAAGACAGCAATTCCAGTGAAAGCTACTTAAACACATTTCCAAATCATGCACACAAGTTGATGAAAATGTAAATCTGGTTCATTTGCTTAACTATCTCATATTATACTACATTTAACTGCAAGTGTTAATACATTTGGCAATTCTTTCACTGAATAGTACTACTAGGGACTCCCACTAAGAATTTTTCAATACTACATTGAAGTCTCAAATACACTAATTTTACTAACTTTCCTGTAAACAGAGTTTAAATCATTTTATTATCCTTTCCCTGTTATGATGATGACTTCTTCAGTAACCTGAAGCTCATTATATTTCAGAAATGAATATTTTGCAATGAAAGACAAATGCTTCCCTAAGACTTCACACATGAGTGACTCAAATGGAGATGACTAGCTGGAAAAATTTACTGGGTTAATTTAGTGCTTCACACTGAAATAACTGTTCCATATAGTAAACAAATTATTTTCCTAACACAGTAATATTTTGCAAACTACTTGTAACTCTTCTGCTGGCAGAAACATTACTGTTGGAGCTGCTGTTGTCCATGTTTGCAGGGCTAAGTACAATTAACTGCTTTCTTCTAGGATTGCTACTGGCAAAGGGAAAAAAATGCTTCTACAGAAAACAAATAGTTTATAGAGACTCTTTTGATAAATCATGCCTGACAAATTTGGCAACCTTCTACAGCGAGGTTACAGCATTGGAGGGTAAGGGAAGAGCAACTAGTAATAGGACAAGGGGGAATGTCTTTATAATGATGGAGGGTACATTTAAATTAGATATTAGGAAGAAATTCTTTACTATGAGGGTGGTGAGACACTGGAACTGGTTGCCCAGTGAAGTTCTGAATGTGCCATCCCCAAAGTGTTCACAGCCAAGCTGGATGGGGCTTTAAGCAACCTGTTCTAGTGGAAGGTGTTCCTGCCCATGGCAGGGTGTTGGAACAGGATGATCTTTAAAGTCCCTCCCAACCCAAACCACTCTAAGATCCTATGAAAAATACACAGAAACATACAGACAGGTATTTTGATGCAAGTTTCCAGCCTCCTAGATTAAGGGAAAGAACATACAGATTCCTAAAGGCTTCAGGGATATACAGCAACAGATTCCTATGACAAGGGAGGGAAAGAACAATGAGGCTTAATAGCCACACCACCTTTATTTTGTCAACAAACTACAAACCCAAACAAAACTCTCAAAGATCCCAGAAAACCTGTCTTCAACCAGAAGCTTCTATTCCTGCCTCAAAATTGCTTGAAGATCATCTACAAAATCACTTGAAGATCATACAGAAACACCAACACTGATTTTCAGAGACACATATCTTGGATCATGCCACAATACAGTTTTTAATGCAGTGTTTTTTTCAAAGTGCCAGGCAGACCAAAAGTGAAACAGAACTTCCCTTTTCTGTGGGTATTGAAATGTGTAACTTCTGAGAATAATGTGATTTTACCTCCTATCCAAATACTCCTCGTTGATTACTACAAGATTTGCACAAGAACAGTCTGGGAATCTACAACCTTTTTTTTTTTCATAGTCTCTTTTTAGAAAGACTTCTTATTATTTAGCTGTTCTGGATGTATCATTAGTCCCCTCGAGTTACTATTTCAGCAGTAGGCATTTGCTAGTGAGCCTGTGCACAACTTCCATAACAACCAGGTTACTGGGGGGGGAGTTGTGTTTTATTTTTATTAAGATAGTATCTAATATAATAGCTAAAAATTGAAGATGTTGACAATCTCACACTGCATACAATTGTGAAAAAGATAAAAAATCTGAGCTATAATTTCAAAATGTTAGTCCTCCTGTACTGAGCAGTAACTAACACTCAATTCACAGGTTATACAAACCTTAACTTGCTACAGAGTTGGATCTTTCACATGAGCTTTGTGCAAGAAACTAAGGATTAAATCACTGGGTTTTTTCCCCTCAGCATAGTGATTTCTCAAGAAGATTCTTAATGCTTGAAAAAACCACAACAAGAGGAGAAAGCCCAGCACAATATACTCTGAACATCCCATACAATGCATGCTCTGCATCTTATAATGTTGCTCCGATGGAACCAAGATGGCAAAGGAAAGGAGGGCCCTGTGCAAAGCCAGCGTGTCAGAGAGAAATTGTTTTTCTGCTCCTTTTGATGGGAGATGCTTTCAAGTCAGAAAATTAGAAGCAGGTGTGCCAGAGGGCACACACACATCCATGCAGCACACTGAAAAACACACGTTTTCAATTTGCAGACATGAAAGAGGCTCCTGTTGAATGGAAGGAGAAATGAAAATCCAGTTTGCTTTCTGGGAGCCACAGGCAGAGCTAAGGGAGCTCTGACAGGCTGCAGGAGCCTGTCTAGCTATGAAACACACGGTACCTCCACACTAAGTGTTGGACTTTGTTTTAAAGGAGTACAGAATGGAAACTTGCATTACTCACATACAGCCAAGAATGGAAAAATTAATCTAGTTTACTCCACTGCCAAAGTATGACTCTTTGCCTTTTCAGAAGCTAAAGACAGAAGTTACAGGTTATCTGTATTTTATCATCTATTCTACATAACACAGTCTGAACCTGACCCTGTTGTTTCTGTCCTGTTAAGCCCTGAAGTTATTTTCAGTTCAATATTAGCCCCTAAAGTGTCAGGTAACAAGTTTAAGAACTACTATTTCTGCTTTATTTCCTGGATAACTTCTAGTTATGCCTAACAGAAACACAGTGAACCCTGTATTTCAGCAAGCTCTTTTCATCATTTCCAGCACCTCTAGAAAGAGCTCACTAAAAACTTGTAAGCCAGTAATTTTAAAAAACAAAATACAGTACAATAAAAATATTTAGTTGGCAAGACACTGATACGGGTAGTTACATCTTGAAATAAAATTTTAATGCATAATTTGCAAAAGTCAAAATGCCTAGCAGAATGCACTACAGTGTTAAATTAAAGTTACATCACTTTTAGCTCTTTTTGCTCCTATCAGTTGCTGTATCTTTTCTTCATACTAGCAGGGGAAAATTTTAAATTACTTACCTACTGCCAGAAAAAACACCTGCAAAAAAGTCCCATCCAATTCCTAAAGCAGTGATCCTAGAGGGCTCAATGGAGCACATTCCTTCTTCAGACAGAATATTCTTAGATGATTTACCTACTAAGAAAATGCAGTGGAAATTTTCCAAAAGGTTGAAACTTTAGTAAATTTGGGCAGGTTTCAAAGATAACAAAAGCCAAATTCAATATGCAGACAAACTTGTGTCTAAAGAATTGTCTCTAAAGAAAGGTAGGAAAACACTTATGTCTCCAAGTTTTTAATATAAAAAATAAAGTAATCACTCTAAAGAACAACTCATTCAGCTTTTCTACAGTTTTACAGATCAGGGGAAAAAAAGGGTTAGAGAGATACAGTGCCAAATGAATGAATCCTTAAGTTCTAAATAGTGGTAAATGGCAGATAATTTTTTTTAAAAGCTTGTTTGAGTTACTATGAACAAAAATAATTTCAGACGTACCTCCAAGAGAGTTTAGAATGAAGAAAAAATGTAGGTCCCTTAAAGAGTATTTTTCTATTCTTCATTACATTTAATACATTTTTGAAAGATTCATTTCAGTTAAGCTGTAAAGAAAGAAGCAAACACTTTTGCCTAGGCCTTCCTCAGCAGCTTTGCTGCTACTGATTGCTATAAAAGCACTACACCTCTCCAAACTACATCACTGTTGTCATACAAAACTTACAGGGAAGGAAGTCTGACAGTAGCTTATGTCTGCTAACTAAAGATATAAAACCCCTCACTCTCAGATCCCAGAAAAGTGTTTCAGACCTGGAAAAGGAGTTGGGTCTGCCACCATCTCCAATTCACTTTCTGTCCTTGCCCCTATTTCGCTTGGGCAAGGCACAGCAGCAGGGACAGGGTGAAGTGTCCAGAGCAGGAGCTGGTGCTGCACAGCTGCTGGCCCAGGACACAAAATCTGTGCCTTCTGCAGGAGGCTACAACTTCCACAAGCCTAACAGATATTATAACATCAAGGCAAATTCAAATTTCGAGAGGCAATAACCACTCTGATTATTGTATCCATCCAATTCTGCTTCCCAACAAGCTTTCCAAAGGCAATTCCAAACACCATTCTGAGGACAAGCCCCTCAGCTCTGAACACTGCACTGTGTTTTAATTGTAAAATCTGCACTACTGTGTTTAACTGACTGCTGCTCAATCCTACCATTCCCACAGATCATCTCTGCCTGGGGCTTCCTCCCTCTCCTCCCAGACCCGTGGTGGTGCTGAGTCAGTTCACACACCACATGCTACTGCACTGAACCCTCCCAACTGCATCTGGACACACAGACTGAATGAATTCTTGACAGCAACTTTCACTTCACAGGTAAATATTGATCTGTCTCTTCCTCCACCCTACCCTCTGGTTCACAGCAACAGTGATCTAACTCCTCTCCATATGCAGCTGCTTCATCTGTGATGCATTAAATTACCTCTTATTCCCCAAATCTTACAGGGCCAGACTGATTTTGAGAGATAATACATATGTCTACAAAGAGATTAATTGTATCATGATATCCATCTCACACAATCTGTACAGGATACAAGATTTGCATGTGAAGTTCCTCTGGGCATTAGGAGCACGGACTCAGAAGGACAGGCCAGACAGACAATAACTTGTGTGTTACATAAGGGCTAATAGCACATGCAAGTTTGAAGCAAGATTTATAATCACATGCTAAATGTAATTCACGGGCACAAGTTGCTCAGAGAAACTGTGGATGCCCCATCCCTGGAACTGTTTGAGGCCAGGCTGGATGGAGCTTTGAGCAAGAAGGCATCCATGCCCAGGGTAGAGATATTCCATCCATTAAGGTCCTTCCTACACAAACCATTCCATGATTCTACAAAACAGCACTGGCCAGGTATTCACTCACTGGATCCTAACACAGCCTCTACTGCCCTCAACAAAAAGGAATCACAAAGTTCAATTTATGCATTACAAGTCACTTCATTTGCATTAAAGCTTCCCTGAAAAGTATTTTACTCTGTAGATTTGCACATCGCTATGGTTTGTTTGCAAAAGGAGTTTTCAAGAAGCAATCTACAGGTCAGTGGTTTCCATAAGGAAACCAAAATGCTGGCTGAGGGCATAGCTCAACAAACAATTTAACAATCACAGCCCATCTCTGCACAGGTGTCATTCCTATTCCATCCTATTCCACATTACACACTTCATATTGCCTGCAAAAGTACCCATAAAACACACGATGGACTGGAAAGAATGACAGATATGAACACACAATTAGAGCAGGAAAAGGTGGGGCAAGGAAAAGTGAATATATTAATTCCCTTATTCAATTATTCCCTTATTGATGTCCATTTCAAAAACAAGAGAAATCTCCTTGAGCAGGGGGCTGGATTAGACCTCCAGAGGTTCCTTTTGAATGAAACAATTCTGATTCTTCACAACACAACGTGTGCTGTTTTTCCTTCATGGAATGATGCATTATATGTACAAATAAATATATATCCAACACAGCTTTTCAAGTATTATGATCTAATCTCTAAAATGCCTTTATGAGAACAGAATCCACTGCTTTTGTCATGAGACCTTAACAGATTTTTAGGATCTTGGTGAATTCACCAACACAAGAAACTGTAACGGAAATTTACACAGAATAGAGTTTGTACACATACTGCTAAAACACTGCTGTTTTCTCTGATTTTCATTCCATTCTATTAAAGATTCTGTGCAGGGGAGAAAAGCAAGACATCACCAAAAGACTTTTCCCAGACAGAATCCTCAATTACACATCATAAATAAATCTGGTATTTCCAGAAATCTGATATCCCTGCTACCTTCTCAATAAAACAACTCTGGCTCAGCCCTGAAACCAAATTATGTTTGTTAGCATCCTTAATTTTTCTGAATGAGCTCAACATATTTCAAGCTTCTACTCCTTCTTCTTTGGGATCCTAAATTAGGTCATATTTTAAATCTCCCTAGGATAATCTATGTGCCTTTCTTGTACCAAACTGTCTCTTCAAATACATTTTAGTAAAAGCTGGAGATTTTGCAGCTTTGTGTCACAGAATTTCTCATTTTGTAAATAAGACCTTCTATCTTCAGAAATGCAATATTAAAGGTTTGCGGGCTTCAATGGCTGCTACCTAGACATAAAACACACCCATCCTGTGCATGCTTTCTATTTCCTGCTGCTGGAAAGATGAAAGAAATGCAAGACATCACTTTCAGTCTCTACACTTCCACTCAGAGATTCCACTTAGGGTTGCATTTTCAAAGCACCCTCCATTAGCTGTTACTTTAATTTTATATTTATCTTGATATTTATTGTTAAGGTTCTGCATATCCAAAGAGAACTCCTGTTTTTCAGTTTATCTCCCAGCCTGCCTCTTACCCCAGCAGTATTACTTTTGGCACAGATAGTGAATGAATATTCACAATCACCATGGATATTCTAACTGGGTAGGAGATTCAGTGTCATACTTGATATAATTTTGAATGAGAAGAATATGCACAAAGTCTTTGATTCTTATTATGCTCAGGAAAAAAATAGGAAATGTTTTCTTCAAGTACAGCCAAAAACCGGACTATTGTTTTTCCTGTGGTTGGGTTTTGTTCACAAATGTTTTCCCTCCAAATAATACCCATCTTCCTGTGTTTACACTCATACACCAACAAAAAACACCCACTGAAGAGTCCCAAGCAGCCTTAGGAGTGTTCTGGCCTCTTTCAGGGGGGAGGTGCTGGGGGTGCTTAAAGGGGAGCCCGTTTTGTTTGTGTCTGTGTGCACACATGCATGGAAAAGCTTTTAAACACCACACATTTGGCTTCTACTACATTGATCCCAAACCCAGTTTGGCTGTTAATTACATTTATACTTTGATTAAAGGTCATGCTCAGCTCATTAACAAGCTTTCACTCTGTCCCTACCATGATTCCTGCACGAAATGGCCCTTGCACTGTTATTAGATGTCACAGTTAAGGCTGCCCAGGTATCCTGGCTGTGCCTGCAACTGCAACATTCTCTGAATTACCCTGAATTTTAATACTGATTTTGAGATAGTTAGATCCCTGTAATGTTTATCCTTCAGCTGCCAATGAAGTCCCACAGACATTTTTTTCCCGACCAAGATATTAATTTTAATATAATTCAGAGTTTATAGATCAAAATGTCTCAAAAATTTGATGGGGAAAAAGAAAAAAAAACAGAAAGGCTTTACTTGTTTACACAGAAACCGAATTTCAGACTGGGAGTTACAGAATAAACCTTGGATTTAAGGCCCCCTAAATTCACAGTCATTCCTAAGTTTCACCATCTCCCCCACTGTGTTTTTAGAAAGTCTCTATCTTTTTATTTCAGTTATCCTAGGTCCTGTTAAACTGTAACCATAAAATATGAATTTTACAATATCCTGTACTTTTTAAACCTTGAAGTAACTTCTGAAAAGCCAAAAAAACAAAAAAAAAAACCGTAAAACCGAAGACATTGTGGTTAAACAACAAGGCCGAGTGACTGTTAGAGGTATGAAATTACCATGCAAAAAGTTGAAGTGATGCCCAAACAAGTTCAGAACCACCACCTTTGGCACATTCAACATAAAAACATGATAAAAATAGCCAAAAATATTTCAGAAACAACTTGCTAAGAGGCATAAGAACTAATTCCAAATCCTTCCTGAACAAGCAAAAGCAGGAAGCCTCTCAGCAGCCACAGGGCCAGCAGAAGATCCAAGATGTCTTCAAATAATACACAGCCACTGAAAGAAAGCTACAGGAACTTGGGATTACCTTTAAGTACTTGTGTGGTGACATCCTCCCCCAACCTGTTTTATTTATTTTTTTTTTTAATGAGGCAGGTACTGAAAGGCATTGAAGCTTCAATTGGGAGGATTTTAGAAGAAAATTTATGAAATTTCAAGAATAAAATCTACTGGGTTATTAAGTTAAACTAAAATGTTTCCTTTTCCAAGGAAGTTTCTACTAAGATAACCACAGAATAAAACCATTCCCAGGAAAAATTCAGTATCTGGTCTTCTAAGAAGAAAAAGAAGTGAGAAATGTTGAGAAATCACCCTGACCTATTAGAAGAAATGTACCTCTAGTTGATCAAGTCCCATATGACAAATTGCCAGAAGGCTGGATAATGCAGTGGAGGTGCTTTTCCCAATCCTGTACTTTTCCCTGGAAAATTGTAAACAGCCTCTTCTCTGACACAGGCCACCAAAGTGCCTGGAGCTCTGCTTCAACCCAAGGCAGCCATTCCACGTGGAATTCACTGTGCAAGAGTCTGTCCTCTGCCTACTCTGAATTACTATTCCAAACTCTCCTGCTTTTCCCCAACCTGTTCAATCTCCAGTTGATCCTCACTCCCAAGACCCAAAGGCATGGATAATTTCTTAAGTACAGAGTGAAAAGAATTTACAAAACCTGACTCTTCAAAATTGCTTGTATGAAATTAATGTCAAAGAATATCCTTTTTCATGACTGAATACAGAGCCTGATATAACAAACTCTCAAGGCTTAAATTTCTATTCTCAGCGATCACTAAAAAGAAGTTTAAAAGTGTAAACCACCACAAAAGAGAAACCTTTTATTTCCCAAAGAATTATTCAGCTAAAATTATTTGGTTTAACACATATTAATACCAAATAATTTTGAGGATACTTTTCATAAAGCTTTAGGGGAATTAAGAGTTTAAGTTTTTATTCAAGTTTTTTTTTTAAATTCCAAATGTGATTTGATGACTCAGCTATTCTCTGAAGTCATGTAACAATAAACATTAAACATTACTCAATAACCACAGCAACCACCATCTAATTTTATTCTTTTTCTTCTTCTACCCACAAAAGGGAAAAAAATTCCCTGTAGAAGCTATTAGATTTGTGCCAAATTTATGACTCAAAGACAAATGAAAATAAATAGACACGTGAAATTAAAACAATAAAATGTTTGTATATTGTGAAAATTTCAACTGATTGTAGGCTTCTTTAATGTACATTTTAAAAATACATTTACATACAGGTGTAAATGTCTGGATGTAAAATGAAACATAAAATGAATGTGTAGGTACAAGTTTTTATTTATATAGAACATGCAAGTTGCATTTGTTGCTGGTTTTTAAAAAATAAATTTCCACACAAAACCCATCTGGAAACCTACAAAAGGGTGGTATAATCACTATTACAAATCCAGTCTAGTCTGGGTTTAGTTACATCAAGGGACAGGGATGATTTCTACTAAGAAGCACTGCCCCATCTTGGAGTTTTCTAAATCAAGGCATCTTCTAGAGTTTAGACAGCACATTTATTTTTTAAATATTTAACAATGATATATCTTAATGCATTATTCTCTTCCTTGGCCATGGCAGTTTCACCTGAATATTTGCAGATGTTTATGCCCCCATTCCCATCTCCTGTTTTGATCCAGCCAAGCTGTAAGTTTCATTCTTTCAACTTTTCCTACAACTTAATTTTCCATCCCTTTACTCCTTAATTAAATTCATGGTTCACATCGTTGGATGTTCATATTTTAAACAAGAGTCAGGCATCAATATATTTTAGAACTGCACTAAACATAAAGTACATTATAAAATAAAACATTATGAGCTTCTGAAATGGAAAAAAGAATGGTATTGATTACAGAAGAGTTCTCACTTCCTGTAAACATTTCTATCTCCCTCTCTCCCACAGACATACACATACTTACTTTAAAGGAAAACCAGAAACAAGAGTTTAATTAAACACCACTAGTCTGAGTTTGAAATCCATGAATGAACAGATGGCCACGCTTCCCAGCCCGCCAGCAGGCCACTCCAATTAACTGGGACTGGCATCAGGGCAATGTCATGGAAGCTGGAAGTTCTGAACCAAACAAATAGCCATATATGTGTGTTGGTGACAGTTATAAATAGTGTAACATTCAAGTATTTAGCACTGTACAAAAGTGGTACCAGCAATAAGACAGGAGGCTTCTATTTCAGGCCATCATTAAATCGAGTCATCTCCTGTGAGTGCACCAGGATGCTTGTCAGTACTCACACAGACTTCAAATCCAGCTGACTTCATCAAGAACAGCTTGAAAGAATTAAATAAAAGTTGTCCACTTCAGCTTTTCCAGAAACAATCCCTAATATTGGACTTGTGCTCACTAATTAATATGGTCTCATATATTTAAATCTATTTGGTTGTATCAGTAATCATTTATTAAACTAAAATCAATACGGTGCCCCTTGAGTAAAAATGTTTTCTGACACTCCTCAGCTCAGTAGAACCATCCCTGATTAAGTACCAAGAAGGAAATCTGCTTTTACTGACATTAAACTCAAACATGAATTGAACAGTGCAAGACACACGTGAATACAGGGGAAATCAAAGCAACACAGGATATTCCTGATGCTCTTGAGCCTCTGTCAAATTTGAACTCTGCAGCTTGTCACCTTGGTCCCCCCACGATTCCTGCAGCAGGACTGTAACTCTGCACTGCCCATGGACATAGGTGACATCACCCACATCTGAACTCTGCAGATTTTCTTCACCTCTCCCTGTACTGAATGCTGATAACTCTGACATTGAGCAGTGGGCAATACCATAAATTTTGCAACCTGACATAAGCACTTGTGAAAAAGTGTTTCAAGTAGTTTTTCTGACTAAGGCTGTTCGTACAACTAGGGAAAAAAAAAGAGCAACTCCTACATAACTTCACCTTAAGACTTTTCTTACATCACTTTCACAATTGCTGAAAAAGTATTTTCTGATACACTTCCTCCACTATTTTGGTTTTGCCTTTTCCCTTTCCTTTCAGAAGGAAAAGTGAGATGAAGAAAAAAATGCACTTAAATACTCATCTGAAACAGTAATAAAATATTTTTGAGGAAAATATGCTGCATGTAGCATTTTTGTATCCAAAGGACCCTCTGATTATCTTAGTCCTTTACACAAGGCTCCCATTCCCAGAGGTATTCTGTATTTAATACAATACTGGGCTAATAGGCACTTCTTCATAGGACAGGTTCCTTAATACTTAACAAATACAGCACATCCTTTCAGTGCAATACAAAACAGGATAAGAACTCCCATGGTTGCTAATTAAGTAAAAAGGGCTATATAATCAACCAACAAGAGATCATTCATGGATTTAAAGACAACACTGACACACACAGACATACATATATATGCAAATAAATGATACAAATTTAGAATATAGTCTGGAAATGTTGTTTGCATTTTACATATGCAAACTAATTACAGAGAAAGACAGCAACTTCATTAAATATTTATAAAAGTAGTAAATACCTGAAGTACTCACAGCAGTGGAATAAGGGTTATGAGCTCCTGTATTTTCAGCCCAGCAGCCACAACCATAAAGAGCTGCCTAAGGAAAGAAGCACATTGTTCATAAATTTTAAGTGCATGAGATTTTTGGTTTATTCCCTTTCCTTAAAAAAAAAAAGAAAATACAAAAACAACCTCAGACCAACAACAATAACAAAAAAAGAAACCCAAGAAAAACCCAAGTATTAATACAAACTATGAATAAGAATATCATAATCATATTGTAATTCCACTCCATTTTGCTACATCCTTTTACTATTCTTGAGATCTGAGTGTTTGTCATGGATACAGCATTCTAGCATAGCTTAACAGAAAATGAGGGTAAAGATAACCCTGTTCATATAAAGTCTCTTTCACTCTGCTATTCAAAAAATAAACAAACAAAAAAAACCCCAAAACCCCAGAACAACAACCAAAAAAAACCCAAACAAAAAAAGCCCTAAACAACTTAAATACATTTCAAAAGAGATCCACTTTTTGGACAAGGGAAAATGTAAACCAAAAATACAGCTGTATAGCAATGGAGTAGAAAATTTCTGATGCACCTCAAAATTCCCTAACAACGAGGTGACATATCATAAATAAATTATTATTAACATTAATAATAAATAGAGCTATACATAATTTATAAACAATCATAATTATATATAACACATCATAAATACCTGATGTGTTCTTTTAGTACTTTTGTCACTTCCTCCAATTCACAAGATCATTTAAAAATTAATTAGGACAGCTTCCCTAAATATTGAGAGAAATCTTATTTTAAGACTTGAAGCATTTAAGAGACCATTTGTGGTATTAAGGAGCTATTTAAGCCTAAGAAATGAACTTACTGATATTTCTGTCAAAAGGTAACTAACTGCAGAACATCTTACCTGGGGGTGATTTGTTCCCAAATTATCACATTTCGTGGGGATTCTTTTTTACCCCGAATGAGGCAGAGATGAGACTTTCAGTTTATTTTTATTTTCTACACATAAGCTACAGAGTTCTACAGAACTCTTCAGAAAGAGTCCTAAAGAACTCTTATTTCCTGGGTTCTTGTTATAGGTGTTGAGAACATGACCAGAGGTCACAAGACTTATGGTTACAAGATCTTTTAAGGATTTATTAATCAACAAAACAGTATTAACAAGGATATTTATGTTTCTAATGTAATATTAAGAAATTTTGCTTAATTATAGTGTAACCTTTTTTAGTCAATTCTGGTTTAACACACGGATTTATTAAGGCTATTCTGTTACTTTTATATTTATTTTATTTTATTGATATCCTAAACTTTATAGTTAAACTTTTTTTTTTTTTTTAACTTAACATGTTTCTGCTTCAAGCTTTAAATTTACATTTTTAGTTTTAGCACCGAAGCTTGGAAGTTTTTCCCAAGGCCTCCGTTTAAATTTTGTGTTCTTTTTCAGGCCCAATGTTTGGAGAATTTCCTGTATTCTGAATTCCAACACTTACCTATCACTGTTTTATTACACTGAAGGAGGACACTACAAACAACACTTGCACATCAGCACAGTGAAAATGCCTTCAGCATTTACCAGGAAGGAAGAAAGAACTGAAGTTTGCTGTCACAGCTCTTACTTCACACCACACCTGCTTGTGACAATGAACAATCATTCCCAACTGAAAAAAAAAAAAAAAAAAAAAAAAGATTACCTGACCAACTCTTCCAGGATGCTTCAGTGCTAAACCTCCACTGGAGACAGCAGCAGCAACATTTCCTTCTTGGTCAACAACAACTGCACCAACTGTATCCAATGTTCCTGAGTCGTTCTCCTGCAGGACACACAAAGAGAAAAAAAAAAAAAACCTAGCAAAAATAGTATATTAAAGTCAGATCATACCCCTTAGGAGTGTGCAAGTGAGAGGCCTAGCAACAAAATGGATTTGTTATCATGCACTTCTACCCACTGCCATAAAACTTCCCAAAATGCTGTTGTGCCTCAGACAGGACCTTAATAAAATTACAAGAAGGTAATAAACATCTCACAACTCATCCAATGCTTAGATCACCTGCTTTTACTCACAAAAGTCATATTTTCTTAGTGGTTGCCACTTGTACACTAAGAAATGATTCAGCAAGTGATGCCACATCAAAAGGCCTTTCCTAAAAGGCCCAAGAAAACATTTTCAGAAGCTCTGATCTTGAAAGATGTGTGATGCAAAAAAAAAGAAATTAAATCAAAACAACAACAATAAAAATACCAACCCCCCCAAAAAAAACAAAGCACCACAAAAAAAAAAACCAAGCAGCTGTTTACCAAGTTAAGAGAAAACACTGATATTCTGAGCAAGACAATAAACAGAAGCCTCAAGAAAAGAATTCTCACCTAGGACAGATTCTTTCTGCCACATTTGTTCTCAGTTCATGAATCTTTAGTGTATGAAACAATTTTACCCTTTGCTCCCTGTAACTAGAGGGTAACTAGAAAAGTGTCCTTCCTTCCATGACTTCTGAGATAGACCCCTGCTCCTGGGGCGAGTAAAGCTTTCTTTATATCCTTCCCCCATTCCTAATACACCACACTAAGCCTCTATTGGAGAAGGAGCAGTTTTCCCCTCTCTGCCTAGGCTTGGCCTAGAGTCCCTTCTCTGCAGAACCCAGGGCAAGGCACTCAGACTTCCTGCTCCACCACACACACAGCATGCAGTGTACAGAAAATAAAACAAACCAAACTGAGCCATCATCCATCACGTACTCCAGAGATGCACAGTGCTGCTGCACGAGCCTCAAGCCTTTTATATAGACTTACCCAGTGAAATAATGCCAAAGATTACTCAGTTTTTCATATAAATTTTCTGGACTAGAATTCAGAGGGAGGAATTTAAAAAAAAAAAAAAAAAACAACAACCTAACTATTCAACTTCAAATTATCAAGTTTCCATCATCAGTTAAAATTTCCTTGGGCATACTACAACACTTATCAAGCATGGATTCTAGTACTGCAATGCTGATGATACTCTGGCCACTCTTAATTTAACCCAAATGTTTTCTCTTAAGTCTGCCTCAGTCTCAAAAGGAAAAATATGCAGTGTAGCACTACTCTCATGTTCTACAGTACTTTTCAAGCAACTGGAGCTCCTAAGCAGGAGTTGCATCCTTGGCTTTCACCCAGAGAAACATCAAGTTTCTTCTCTGCAACTACACTTAGATCTTCCCTGGCAAGTTCTGCACTCAGATGCTGGCACTGAGCATCCTCAATATTAAAACACATGAGTGGATGTCCCAACAATAAAGAAGAGAAAATGCTTGAAGACAGAGAGGGGTGAAAAGTTAGAGATCCACAGTTTTGACTGGCACAGGGAAGAAGAAGTTGAAAAACAGAGGAAGGAAGAATTAGGGATTAGGGCAGATAGGAAAAGTAGAAACAAAAGGAGTTTTGACAACAGGAGTAAACGGGATAAGAAAAGAACCAGCTCCCTTCCAAGTTCTAAAGATGAAAGAAAATTAAGGAACCCTTTCCTAACATCTCATGTGCAAATGTATCTTCCAACTCCCAGGACTCCCAGACACACCCTGAGCTAATACTAACCCCAGTGGATTGAAAAGACCTTAAGCAGCAGAGCAGGCTGCTCACACGAGATGCAGATTCCCATGCTTGGAGGTTTCCAAGAGCAGACTGGACAAATCACTTCCCAACATGAATTCTCTTATGATTTCTATGTAGAGAAGAACTACTATGATACTCCTATGTCTACCTCCTGCCCCCTTTTATCAAAGGAAATTATACCCACAACAAAAAACTCAAATAATAGACAACTACAGATATAAAAATCAAGCCTGTCAAAGTAAGTTTAAACGATGCAACTTCGAGGCTGGAAATCTTTTCTAAGGGAAGCATTGCAAAAGGAAGGTTGGGTTGGCCCACAAAACCTTCTGAAGGAAATCCGTATCACTGATGCAAAGGAATTCTGTATTTTTCTTCTCAGTAATATAGGTTTGGTTTTGGGGGGGCTGGTTTGTGATTAAAAAAAAAAAAAAGTCACTGATATATAGGTGATACTGTATTTATCCTTATTCAGCAAACTGAAAACCAGCCATGACCAGTCTGATTCCACATCCAATGGGAAAAAACACATTGTCAGTATCTTCTACATATGTGAACTGCACTGACAACCCTATGATTTCTGGACCAGGAAATAAAGATGACACCACAATTGAGCAAAGGAACTTCCTGGACATCATCTCCCTACAGAAAAGCATCATGTGCCTGAGGAGTCACTGCAACACTGCACCTGCTGAAGACTTTCAGTGTCAGGACAATAAAAACAAGTATGACAAACAGTACAATTCACAAAGTCTAAAATAAGGCCAAACTTTATAGAGGTACAACAGGGACTAAAGATTCAGCTTGCTAGTCCTTATCTTGCATTTGTATATTTAGCCACTTAAAGTTTAAAATGTTGCATGTTCCAAAGGAAACTTCATGATATCTGTTACCAAATTCTGTATCTGACTTCTACTAGTACATTATACTTGTCACTGCAAAAGCAGTTTGGTGTTTTTAACAATGTAGTATTGCAAACCTAAATATAATCTATTATGCAGTTAATATTTTGCATGGAAACAAGTGAAAGTCAGTGCTATAAAGTCAGAGCTCACAGAATTCGCACCTTGCAGCAGGCAAGGAAATTAATTTATTAAACCATGGTCCAAATACTCAAATCTTGCTAAGAACATGCACAACAAAACAGGAAGATGCTCATCTGCACAAATGCAGAGTTTAAAAACTCTCCTTCCCTCCTGCCCATTAAAAAAATTGTAAATATTGATGACAAGCCCCTAAGGAAGCAATTATCAGATTAGGAGAGCTCTACCCAGTGCTCACTGGAAGATTCTACACACAAGGCCTTTTCCCTCTCTATTTGAGAGTTCTGAAATGCCATGACAAGTAATTACTACTAAATCTCATCTCTGAGTATAACTGACAAAATAGAAAATTCATCAGATTGAAGTAATTAACATTTATATATTACCAACTATCTCATTATACAAAGCTTGATGAACAATCCCAGCCTTCCCAGTTTAACAGCTGTTTGGTGTGTAAAAAAGAACATTTTGTTTGATCTTCATGTGCAAGATGAGGAAATTATCCCATACTGTATTTCCACAGACAGATTTTGTTTTGGCTTTAACTAGAATGGGTGAAAATTATTTAGGTTTCTTTTCCCATATTAAATGGATTTTGAAGCATACTTTTGAAAACTAAGATATTATTATCAAAGACCACTTGCACACAAAAGTGGGATGGAACATTTATTTATTTTTTAAGGAAATTTCCAAACTGCAAGACTAAGATAAACACTAGGATTTCCATAGCTGACTGCTACACTTAAAATTACCTGGACATAAACAAAAATATTTTCTAAATATGTTCAGCCTTAATACAGCAACTGAAGAACATGGAACTGCTGATTCCACGTATATAATTCTAAGTGGTGTACACATATATAACTATCTATGTTAAAATAGATAAAAATCAAGCCAGTTTTAATAAAACTCAATCTAATTACTGTCATTTATGGAGTTAAATAACTAGACTCCAGAATACTAACTTGCAAACACTAATCTGTTCCAAAAAAATCGTGTGTACTGGGGGTTCTTAGAGTCACTTCTTCAAACCAAGAAGAGGACAACTTTTTACAGAGATCACTTCTAAAGGTTTTTAATAGCAGAAGACAAATTAAAATTAGGGCTTCTAGCCAAACTCTGTTAAGCAATTTTCAATGACAATTTCCTCTGGTAAAAGACAGACAAATATTTACTTCTGATATTTACTGGTGCTTGAGGGCAAAATTTGAGAATGGCATCTGGCTGAATGAAGACATCATTGCCACCCCCCCATGAGAATGTTTAGTTAATTTTTGTTTGTGTGTGAATTATTTCTTAGCTATGTAAATCAGCAGGACTCTACAACTTAAAAAATACTGAATTTTTACACTTTCAAAATTTGAAGGTATTAATGGATCTTCCTGTATGCAAATGCATAACCCTCTGCAAATCCTACACTGGGTGAACAATTAAAAACACAGCAAAGAGAAAACTCCGTTTATCAGGAAATAAAACTCCTTTAACAAGTTACGCTGCCAAATTTTTTCCATACAAACTTCGACAAATTTAAACAGCCTCATTCTTTTTAAGGTTGGTATAATTACATTTTTATTGAAAACTAATTTTTAAGCCTGTATTTTTCCTTTTAGCTGGTGACATTTATTAGTAGCTCAAACTTCCAAGTAATTTCAGTCTGTTTTGGTCTGCAGTACTGTCTCTTCTCACTGGCCTATTAGTTTTGATCCCATTCTACTCCACCTTTGTTAACATCTTTTCTACCTTGCCCTCCCCAGAGCCTGCAGCACTGACAACAGAGGAACACACGCTCAGAGTTGAAGTGGGTGGGTCAAACCAGATAATAAAACAGCCCTGAAGTCCTGCTGAAAGGAATGGACTGCAGCTCCAGAGAAGCACAGCTGGTAAAAAAGTTACAGGAGTATTTATCAATTAAAATCACTTTGACAAGATGATTAACTTCTAATTACTCGAGTATTTAAATGGTTTTAAACCAGTTATTTTAAAACCTTTTAGGAGAGCACAGTTTTGACAGTGTGAGTTTTAGGGCAACAAATCACATGCCTTGTCCTTGCTAAATGAACCTTTTTTACTAGTTTGGGGAGATATATTCTACTTCTTTTTCTTTTAGGATTTGATTTTTCATTTTTATTTCATTTTGAAAAACAGCTATGAAAACCTTACTTCCTGTAAGGCTGCAATTATCCCACACTCTGTGAATAGCACAAGAATTCCATATTGAGAGCATGGGCTGGTTTTCATCCCTGCTCCAGGGACAGGATGTGCCCAGACAGCTGACAACACCAGCATGTTGTTACTGGATTAGTCACCAGGGAGAGGAGCTCCCTCTGATCACCTCCTTTACCTTCCACCACTGGCCTTTGGGAGTCTCTCAAGTGCTGCACAGGACTCTGGAGCCCTTGAAATTTCAAATTGCAGGTCGGTAAGCTCATGCATTGGCATTTGTTTCAAGCATTGACTTGCCCCGTATGAAGTGAGCAGCAATAGTGCACAGGGACCCCTCCTCCCTCAGTACACTTTCACACTCCCAGTTTCACAGGGAGGTAACTCAAGTCCTGTGAATGGCAAAATTCCCAAAATGAACAATTAACTTCCAAAGCTTCCTCGTCCTTAATTTCTTCACAGGTCTTAGCTCCTCAAAAAAAAGAAAAATTAGCACCCTGCTAGAGAAAACAGCTAAGAACACAGATGTAAACTGCCTAATTTATCACTGTTGGCATTTGCAGACTACAGAGAATACACTTCTGTTAACAATTCTCTGGGATTTATATCTTATTTATATCAGCAAATGTAAATACTCAATGGTCAGACAGCTCAGCAAATCAAAGAGAAATGGCCAATCTGAAGGCCCCAAATAAAGCACAGGCATTTAATTTAATGAGCTATACTTTGATACTCAACATTAAACACAAATACTGTGAATTATATTCTCATAGGTAACCAAAGCTCCACATTTGAACTAAGAATGAGGGGAACAGAGGGAATCCTGGTAGTTTTGTAGCACAAGTAATATGGGCCAGGTCAATGCCAGATGCATGCACAGATGCACATGTTTACCTACCTGATATTTCAAATTTCACCAATTCCAGTTCCATAATGCAGTGTGCTCAGGAAACATTAAACAGTGGGAAACAGTGACAGAGATCCCAAGCTAAAGAAAACGTTTTGGTAAATAATTATCTCTTTGTATTTACATTTGTCATATTTCCAGTTCAAAATGAGCAAAATATTTTTCTTAGCACGAACAAGATATAAAGTAATGGCTGGGTTTTCAAATAGCAAGGTAGAAAGTTTTAACTGCACTAAATTTTCATTATATCATCTAAACACTAAAATAGACAAGGAGAACAGGTTTGTGAGGCTCCATCAGTCTTGTCATATAAGACATGAAATTTATTAGCAATCAGCTGTAAGTTCAGGATGACACAAGAATTTGAAACAAAGGCTAACCTTTTCATTTGATTGTCTTCTTTTCTTTAGTTGAATGAGATCTGTTTCCACCTTTTCGGCCAACTCCAGCTTCCTCTTGTTCCTCTTAAAAGCTGCTAAACTAAACCCTATAAAAATAGTTCAAAAGCATGTAACTAAGTAAAATTCACTTCTTTTAAGCAAATATTGATAAGTCGACATTTTGAAGGACACATCCCCCACTTCTTTACTGATGCAAAAAAGCATCAATAGAGAACCAAACACTTAAGTATTCAAGTTCAGTACAAGATATTCACATCTTTTCCTAACTTAAAAAGTTCTACTATTGTTCAGCAACAATGATGAGTAAAATATCTGGTAGAAACACATGGAAGCTGGTCTAAAACTTTGGCAAAGAAGCAGCACTGCACAGAAGAGAACAGAATAAGTGGCTTGTGTTAAAATTGTTTTTGACTGCTGACAAGTAAACAGATATGATGTGAGCTCATTCTGATAGCCATAGAATTAGGCTATTATTTTGTTACCTTAATCACATATCTGTATGCTTACCCATGTATTTAAAGCCACACACAAGTCTAGCAGTAGTTTGTGCTCCATAATCCAACACAGTCTAAAGACCATCTAGGTCTCAAGAAGACAAATATCTACTTTCCATATCTGAGCCCCACATTCAGAAAGAAAGTGCTCTCTAAAGTGGACTAAAAAACAAAATCGTTATGCTTAGGATACCAAAATGACATCTTCCCATTTTAGAAGTTTCAGTTCATGAACAAGTTGCAGATATTGACATATTTAGTTTAAATTACTTTTGACTCAGTATCATCCCCAGGCTGTTTTAACATCCTCTGTAAAATGTGAAGAGGTGGGGAGAAAATGACTTTTGTCACTTGTTCAACCATACCAAATCAAGCTATTGGGAGAACAGAGCAACTTCAATCTTTTACTTACACAAAGAAGTCACAGATTCAATGGAAACTAAAAAGCACAGGTTTTTCTGTAAACGATTTTAAATTAAATTCTGAATATAGCTACATCACTACTGTTCAGAAGACTGGATGAAGTCTGGTAATAAACTCAGTATTACAGAGCCAATGGAACCCAGAGCTTTCATTTACAATTCTCACAATCGAGCATTTTACACTGACAGTGAGCATTTTACTTGGAAACTTCTCCATGCAGGTGTCAAATTCATCTAGTGAACTCTCTTTTAATCATGTTTTTATATACTTAAAACTGGATTTTAATGTACACAGTTATTCAAGTATATAACTCATTTCTCTCCAAAAACCTAATGAATACCAGTTTTTTGAAAATGTAAACCCATATTAACCTGCCAACACCAAGAAAGGAATTCATCCTACTGTATAGAACTGATTAGTGCAGCTACTTAGGACACCACATTTCTGTTTTTCAAATGAGGACAAAGAGGTAAAAAACCTGAATATTTGATAAGGGGGAGCCAGCAAAGAATCATTTTACTAATTGACAGCAGGGAGAAACAAACTAAAAACCTCTCACAGATCAAGAACTTGGTAAACAGAAATGCCTCAGAACAAACTAAGCCAGCACATCGTTATTAAGAGAAATTTTAAACAGGACAATTTGTAAGTTGACACAAGTTCACCAAGCACAGTAAATACCTATGGGCAGGCATTACACAGGGAGAAATAACCCTAAGCCTGTTACCTGCTGCTGCCACTGCCTCCTGCCAAGTTGGAAAAAAAGTGGACCTAGGGTGCAGGAGAGCACACATGCAAACCTGAACAGACAGGTTCCTTGTACTCCAGAGCTGACTGGCAGCAGTGTCCTGAAACCCTGTGCAGTACTTGTATGTTCACCAGTTTAAACACATCCACAAAGATGACATCAAATACACAGAACACATGGACTAGCTCCAAGCTGTCCTGCCAGCTGCACAGAGTGCTGCCCTATGGCCTCTCAGCATCTCCACTCCACCTACACCTTGGCAGCATATTTATCCTGCCATTTTCCACAACACACAAAATTCTCCAAGCTTGAGAGATGTTTCATTCACTTAAGACAGCAGTCTTTAGCTAAGTAATTAATTTTCAGAAGTTACCCTATGCTTTAAGATTGTTTGTTTTTTCAAAACAAGAAAAAACCTGAAGACTTACTCTGAATGATCTGTTAGCAGTAACTTCTTAACTGCCTTGTTAATTCAAAGTGCTATCAGTAAGCTGTGAAACACAGGGCAGAAAAAACCTCATTATTAGCAAAGAAGTACACATCTCTAGGGCCATGCCAGACAGACAGATGAAGACAGCTTTCTAGCAACATTTAGTGATGTAGGTTGGAAGGGATATTAGGAGGTTGTGTAGACCAACCTCCAAAAAACCCCAAATTTAAAACCAATTGAAAAGGATTTGTCAGATTCTGAGTATTTTCAACAATGGAGATTTCACAACTCCTCTGGGCCTCTGCTTCAATATTTGATCAACCTTAGGTTTAAATAAGTTTTGTTCAGAAACATCATACCTTTCATAGCTGTGAGGGAATGTCAGTCTAGACAGACATCCCCTAGAAGTGAAATTCTTGTGCTCAGGCTTCATTCAACTTCAGAATAGTTATTAGGATTAACTTTCATCTAAAAGGTGGAGATTTTGTTTTAGCAAGGACTGACGAATAACAGCCTTTCATTATTTAAGGAAAATAATTACTAGCAGTAATTATCAATTCCTCTTAGCAGGATAAGCCAGCTAAATGTTCAAAGTGACCAAATAACCATAAAATAAAGGACCAGGTTACAACTCAAAACCTGGCAATTTTTTCCTCTGATAGTTTTGTGTCCAACTTCAGTTAAAAAATTGTCTTGATTCTTACTTGAATCTTAAATTCAATTTCTCCCCAGAATAAAGGAATAAAGATTAAAGCAAGTGACAGGCTGCCTGCCCTCAGTTTATTCCTGCCTTGGTGATGTTCTATCTATGTAAAACCACTACAAATGCCATTAAAAGGAACAGTACTGTCATTGCTTCATCTTGGTCTACTAGTGAGAAAAGAAACTGAGGAACACAAGTGAGCTTCAAACTACACACATGAAAGATGAAATTAGAGTTTTCTGAAAACATCCTCTAAGTTTGGTCCTTGCCAAAGAACATATTAAAACATCAAATTAAAACATTACTTGAACTAAAATACAATCCAAGATTCAAATGTGCCTGGTTAACAATGCACACACAACATGCAAAACCAACCCACAGAAAATTTATTTTGAAAATAAGCACTATAGACAGAAAGAAAACACCTATGCACAATTTGAGTTCATAGTTCACATTAAATCTAAAACAAAACCTCAACTTTGTGCTGCAAGGACACTACAAAATTTAATTTGTCCTTAATGGCAGTATAAAGACCACTCTCACCTTCAACCAGACAGTGTATTCCAAGCTCGAGAAAAGGAAAGGGTCACAACAAAGTGATGAAGACAGGCATGTTTTCCTAAAACAAATGTAATATAGCTACATCAGCCTGATGTTACCTGGGTCAAAGAGGAAGGGAAGTAAGAGAAGCAGAACTTGCTGACTGGGGAGAAAGCTAGGAAGAGAGGTGAGGGAGCTGATGGAATTTCAACATGAAAAAGTTTTGGCTCACAGCCCAGTGGCATTGCTGGAATCTATGGAAAGGTATTTAGTAAAATGTCCTTTGATTTTGCTCAAGAATTTAAAAGTTTAGATGGAATTCAAACAAGTACTTTCAGATAAAATCCCTGGCAAATACTACCCTAGTCAGTAACAGCATGTACACTCCACATCATGCTTAGAAGAACTGAGAATTGAGTCTTGGGAGCCACAGAGTAAAACCAGCCCATCTGTTCTGCTCCCTCATTTATGCACCTATTGGCATAAATAAAACTGACTCTGAGCTCCTGGGAGAGGAAGGAAAAAAGAGAAAAAAGCCCCAGAGCTTTACAAAATGACTGTTCTTGTTTAAACACCATTCTCAGGCCTTATCCAGACTAAAGACTTAATGAGTGACAACCATAGCACATCAGAACCATTATTATAAATAAATCCAGCCTCATTTACAGTATTTATCACACATCCCTTGCAGCATGGGGTGCCTCTCCTGGAATAAATAATCTTCAAAGACCTGGAAACACCTTCCTAATCCTCCACATTCCCCCTTCAGCCTGCAAGGTACCAAGAGGAACAGCCCACGTGTACTCTGCAATGTGGGTGTAACTGTGCCAGACAGGGGAGGCACTGGTGGAACACTTGGTCATGGCAGAGGTGACACAAGTGCTGGGGTTGGCCTGGGACAAGGTTCAGTGGCTGAGCACAGAACAGATGGAAGTGGCTCCTGCTCAACACCACTCACCTGCAGAACAGGTTGGCATTAGTGGATGTGGCATCAGAACATGCACTTGATAATATTTATGTGTAAATGCAGAAGAAAAGTCTCACAGGCTGATCTTGTTCAAAGCTAAGACTGCTGTAGATGTTCAAAAGGTTCTGATCTTCCTGGATACCCTGATGACAAAGACCTCAAGATCTCCATTACACAATTAATTAGCACAAGATTCATCTCCTAAACTATTACTGCTAGACAATAAATACACCTTTTTTACAGGCTTTGTTCATCTTATCACCACCTAACAAAGAGATAAAGTAATTTTCAGCAAGTAGGTCACTGGAAGAGATCATTAGTCTCTGAGTCAGTTCAGAGACTCATCTGTGCCACTTGTTTGCCATAAAACTTCCACATTTACTCATCTCCTGTACTCTGATCATTCCCTTAACTCCTTTAAGCATTATACTATGTACAAGTAAAAATTTAATGAAAAATGTTGACAGTTCTATTAGATAACAACGCAATGACTAAGGAAATGAAACACAACTGTGTTCTCCATCCTGCACAGCTCTTCAGAAGTTTTTCTCAGTCACCCTTCATAGCCCATTAGAAATGATTCAGAGAGCACAAATGAAAAGTAGACTTGTCCTATACATGGAGTCTTTGAAACTACTGAATTGTACATACAGACCTAAATGCAACTAAGACACCTTTTCATTTTTTAAATGGTAATAATTGATACATATCTACTTGTTAATTCTTGCCCTGTGTACTTCAAAAAAGCCTGCAGATGACAGGCTGTTTATTAGAATATATGGTTCATTTCTTGCCCAGAGTTAATACAAAACATTTTTACAACCAAGTCCATGTTTCCTTACAATCCTCATGCTTTTATAAGCAGCATCTATTACCTTATCTATTTTCAGCAAGGTTAAATTTGGAAAATGGTTATGTGAACAACTATATTTTCAAATAGAGGTAGGAAATAAAAATTTTTAGCACCACTAATTGACAAATCAAGTTCAGGACAATATTCAAACCTTCCTGGTTACAGTGGTGGAACAGCAAGCTGGGAACACAAACACCAAATACAACATTTCTATCACACACATTATAAATTATTATGCAACTAAACATGACATAACCTGTAAGTGTTCAGCAATCCTTGTTTAAAATCAAACTATAAATTGAAAACACTAAGAAAACTCCATGAATATTTTAAAATCTTTGCAATAGAGACAGAGCTCTGACCAATCATATAGCACCCCCTGGCAGACAGTGCTTAGAGTCAGCTGGCAGAAGCTTTATGCATTTTATCTTTCTATTCTATATTAAAAGAGAATGCAGCTATTGCAGAAGAGAATTAAAAAGCAATATACCAACAAATTAGTTAACCCACAGGAATTCAAATGATCTTGTGAAGAATTCTGTTGAGTAGTTGCTAAAATAAATGACAGAAATGAAAACAGGCAGATGAAAATTAATTTCTTTTTGACAAAGCTATTTTAAATAACAAATTAACACCACTTAGGCTTGTGTTGGGACTAAAAGACTACTAGAGATAGCTTCCATGTTGCCATACTTTGACAGAAACAGCAAATGAATGGAGGGGAAAAGGCACTTGGCAAAAACATATTAAAAAAATAACCTCTCTCTCAGAGCACTACTCTACAGATCTGTTCTTTTCAACACAAACTCAGGGTAAACTGCTGCTGGACATAGCATTTCTTACTATTTCCTGCAAGAAATGTTTTTAATGAAACAGCCTTTCCTGAGCATAGAAGATTTTCATTCAAAGCATCTTCTGGGCACTTGGGCCCAGCCTTTTTCCGGGGTAACTTACAGCTGTTCTGATTTCAGAACACCAAGTGGCCCCCAACAGTCTCCAAATCCTGGGAGGATTTACATCATGTATTCAGATTAACCAAGCTTCCTAGCCCAATCCCCAGCACCCTTGAGTTTCTCTCTAAATCTTTCATGTTGTCCTTAAAAACAAAGAAAACATGGTCTGAGCCACTGCCTGAACCTCATAGCACAGCTCCAGCAATATGGCAAATGTGTTTCTGAATACAATAATAATGAAGTAATGAGAGGACTGGGAGTCAGGTGAGATTTGGGGTTTTGGAGGAGAGGCAGGCAATACTGGTGGTCAGAGAGACATAGAGTGTCACTAGAAATAGCACAGTCTGCACTACACTCATCCAGAAAAGACTCTCCCTCATTAAAGAATCCAAGCAGCCCTAAGATAAACAGGAATTTCCTTGCATGCAACAGTTAGTTAAAAAAAAAAAAAAAGTAGCAAAGTACAAGTAAAGAAATGGTCTGTTACAAGTAGAAGTTCAAATCAACCCATAGCAGCCCTGAATCTGTTGAACAAGATGTGATTTTATTGATGACACTAGGTTATTCAAGATAATTAGAGAATTTGACTGAAGAAGGATTCTGAGTAGGATTCTAACAATGAAGTAGCAGCTAGCTCTTACTCAGCAAGTCTCAAAGTAATGACAATGAGGTAAGTCATAAAGGTGCTGGAAACTAATATGGGTTCAAAAGGAAACAAAAATTTAATGTCAGAAAATGCCCCTGTTTACTTTCCATGCATGCAGGAGTCACTAACAGGTCAGGAATATAGAGTGTGGAATAATATTAGGGATAGGGAAAGGGAAGCAAAAACTGGCTCAGATCTTACATCCTTCCTTAAGCATCTTATTTGTGGCTACTGTTGAACTGCAGGTCACAAATTACGTGGACTCTCCTATGAACAGCTGCTGAACTGCAACAATGTTTGTTCTTATATAACATTATTCACTGAGGTGCTTACAGCCACTTCCACATTGTTAGATTTACAAGTTTGCTGCATGAGTAGGTGCCTTCCTTCTCTTTCCCCTTAAAGACTGAACACTGTAAGCAAATGCAAGATGCTGTCTTACACCATGTTATCTTTGTCAAAGATAATTTGCATCTCTCATAGGCTGAACTGATAATTTCAGAGAGAAGTGTTTTGGTTATTACTATTGGCAGTTCAGGATGTACCTCAAATTTGCACTGCATATTTAAAGTGCACTTTTAACATTTTTAAGAGACTGTATTGTACAGTAATTCAGCACTTGTAAATTGTAATTACACCTTAATATTTGGATTACACTTGCAAAGCAGTCTCTCTAGCACAGGACAACAAAGTGCTGGGATAAGCCAGTATGAGCTCTATACTGGCAGGCTCTAGTCTGGACAGGGATTAATAAATTCAGCTTCCTTGCAGCCTGTGGGCAACACAGAGATCACATTTCAGGTGTTTGTGGGGTTTTGTTTTTAAACCACCCACTCTGTACACTGGAAAGTCACCAGGTTTCTACAAATGGTAGAAATCCCATTTCCTCACACACTTGACAAACTGAAGAAGACAAAGCACGTGAGCCTCGACAAAACCTTGATGTAATTCAATGAGTAACATGGTTTAAAACATGAACATGTTTGGTGCTTGGATATTTTGATAGTTCTGGGAGAATTATGGAGCGTGATCACAAAGCTGATCGTGCCCCTTGCTTTGACACTGGTCACAGGGAAGCTCCATCCATGCAAACCCAATCCTCCAGCCTGACAGCACCTATAACATGACTCTTCTCATCTCAGGTCCAAGAAAAGGGAGACAAAATAAATCAGCTTCAAGAATCTATTTTCTACGTGCAGCACAGAGAAGCCAAAACATGCACATAGTTCTCCCTGCCAATACTTACAGGAGGTACATGTCTAAATTTGGATTAGAGGGTTTTTGGGGGGATTTCGGTTTGGTTTCTTGTAAACAAGTTACTAAACCTATTTTCCTGATGTTTGGCAATTAGTTCAGTCCTTTGTTTTGCAGAGCTATTCAGAAGATACATGATTCACCCACAGTTAATTTACCCCCAGTTCTCCAAGCAAACTTTACCACAGCAATGGTAGCAAGCACAACCAAAAAAGTCTCCTTTTTTTTTGAAGATTGGTACATTATTTAATAAAACAGCTCACTTCAGATGAGAGCTCTTTGTGGCTGCTTGGAAACAACAACATTCTCTTTGATTGCTTCTTAAGCATATCTAACCTTCCTTTCCATGGTAACATTGGATAAATTTATTTTGGCTTCTTACATGTTACCTGTGAGTGAGTTTCCAATTTCTTTTCACTTGTAACAATCCCATGTTGTCACACTTGTTGTTAATGGTCATTTTCCAATCCCACTGACCAGAGGTCAATGAAGTACAAGATTTACATTGCTAAGGACTGGGACAGGAATCAGTGTAACATCTTCTGGAACTGATTTTTCAGCGTTTTGCATCGTTTTTTTCAAAGAAAATAAAATCAAATATACTACCATTAATAGCTACACTGCGAAATTAACTTGTCAGTCCTGGTTGTTTCAACTGTTTTAATGCAAATTGTTTAGCTAAATAGAAGTATGCTGGATGTACTGCAGAGGCAAAATGCAATTAGTGGTCTTTTGGAGCAGGATTGTGAAAATACATTGGCTAGGATTATTCTTCTGATGTTTCTTCAATGTAAATTCATAGTATGAATTAGGCAAACCAAACTAGCAGTGGCCATTCTTATTTTTCAACTGTAATGTATAGATTTGCTCTGACTTGGGTACACTGTAGCTAGTAAATATATCATCTGGCAATTAGTATCACAATCTAATCATCTCTGTCATGATAAAAACACATTGGTACTAGAAACTGCTGAAATCTGTGCATGCAAACAGAATTAGTCAAGGAACCTTCTCCATGAACTATCTCCTGCATGTAAGCAGCAACTACTTTCCTAAAAAGAAAAAAAAAGGCAACCCCCCTCCCCCCCAAAAAAACTTCAATGCTTTAAGTGTCTTTACTCTTTCTAGAGCCACAGAAATAAAGGTGTTCTACTCAACTTGGCACAACAGTTGTTCTGAAAATGCTGTTTTGGACAGCAGAGAGAGCAAAGGTTTCAGTCATGTGGAGCTTGAGACCAAAACTTCCTGCTCAAAATGAAATGTGTCATGAACACGTTATGAAAATTGGTAGGATCAAATAAAACAGTGCCACTATTTCAGGGGTAAGACCTCAACAATTCTGAGCTGCAGTTTCTGGGTATTTATCTACATTTAAAATTAGACCAAATAAAAAAAAGCTTAATGGGAGCCCTGTACTTGAACCTCTGATCTAGGGACGAGTCAGATATTTGAAGTAGTAGTACTGTTTACTGTAAAATAAACATTCCTAATCTTCTGTGGTCTCCTTCTTCAGGTAATAACTTCTGATTTCTTTCCTGCATAAGCTCAACAGGCAGCACAGGGCATGTTCTCACCTACAACAAACTACAGACTGGTAGTAATGGCACTTTGCAAAAGGGAGGGAGACTGGAGAAGGAATGGAATCACATCCTCCTTTCCATGGCTAAGTGCACTCATTTTTAGCCTGGTTCATAGATGATACATCAATGTAACATAATCACTTATTTTATATTAAGACAAGAAGCTTTTCTAAGAAACTAGGGTTAGTAGACAGTATGATCCAAGTTTGTTTTCTCTCTGATTAGGTGAAGTGAAGCCTTAAGTTTAAAAAAAAACCAAAAAAGGCAAATTAATTTGACAGCCTGTTTAGACAAGAACAGTTCTGGACAAAAACCCAGAGATGGGTGTAACTACACAATCTCAGAGACAAACTGGCATCTGCTGAATTTTGATACATGGCTAGTTGGTGTTGTTAGGATCCAAGAAGGATCACAACTGGAGACTTGTAGGACTGAACTTCTGAGGAGCCTACATGTTGGTTAAAAAGAAGTCCATCATTGGATTCAGTCCTAGAATCACAGAATCACTTAAATTATATATTGCTAAATGCAGCTAAAGTAATCGTTTACAATTTTTTCTATTTAGATACTTATTAGAAAATCAGTAAACTTAAACAACCCTTACAGACCATAACACCATAAGCTAGTTGAATGTTAAGAACAATGAAGTGATGTACACCTCAAAAGATGAGGCACCATTTAAAGTTACTCTGTCCTGTTCTTCCTACTGACACCACCAGTTTACTCACTTGTAGCCATGATACCTGGAGGACATGCTGGTATCCCGTGATCAACTGCCCATCTGTAAGCTCCTTCACCAACTAAAAAGCTAGGAGACACAGAAGAGGGAGTTTAAACAAAACCATATAACAAATCCCCCTTTGCTTGCAATTATTTTTTTCTATTTGGTTTGGTCATTTTTAATTCATAAGCTGTCTATATTTCACAGGACTGTCTGCTATAATTACATTTGGCAACCTTAGGTAGTTTCATTAAAAGATTATGCAGCTCTGACATCAAATTTAATTACTGGACAAAACCAAGTGCTAATAAATTTGAAATTCATTACAAAACAGCATCAGCTTTCAACTGCAGCTAAAACAGGACAGAGCTGTCTCAAGTCTTGCTCTCTATAACAACTTAGCAAGATCCTGAAGACCAAAAATATGGGATGAGAAAGGTGAGAATGGTAAGGTATTTCCAGTAAAGCCAGCCAGTGCCAAAGGAATATCAAGTATTTTGAGCAGTACAACACAAGCCAAAAACTAACCTTATTTAGAAGGACTGGGGTCTAGTTCATGGAATATTATCAATCATTTGCAAATGAGTCTAGCCCACTAAATTTTAAATATACTTGTAAAAAAACTCCAGCCATCTGAGAAGCCATTTTCTAGTCAGCACTGAACACTTTACCATAGTGAGACAGTACACACTGCTGTGACAACAAGAGCAAAAAACATACACACACATGGAACTTTTAGAGCTAGAAGAAAAAGCAAACCTCATGTTGCTTCCCCTTAAAGAAATTAATCTTATTGTCAAAAAAAAAGAGTATGTAGTAGCTGGAAATGAGACACTTTCATAAGCTGCTGTGCAACACAATAAAGGACAACTACTTCCAATCTTATTTAAAAATGGACAATGAAGTTAAGAATAACAAAACTGCCTAATGGACACAAGAAGCGGAGACTAAGAATTTTCAAATTGGAAAAAGTTTTACAGAAATACCAGAGTTATGAAGATGAGTCTAAAGAAGTTATTATTCCAGCTCCAAAGTCCCTGGGGCCATGCAGTTCTCAGCTTCTGAGAACACTATTGATATAGCAAATTCCTTGGCATTAATGCTGCTGGAAGTTTTCTTGCCAGTGCTATACCCAACACCTGCAGCTTTCATGATATAGTATTTTGTGGTGGTACATTCTATCTTCTATATGATTTAACCAATCCAAGAGGTGTGCCCAGTCTTTCTTTACACAAGTCTCAAAAAGGTTGATCTACATGAGAATTTGAATCGTTAAATGCATATTTCTTACCATTGTTACTGCAGCTCCACATAAGAATTGTTCATGCTGCAAGATACTGTAGGATAAGTTATTGGGTACTTTGGCAGAACTCAAGCATCTACTGTTAGGTTAGTTAGTGCTCAAGAAACAACCTGGCACTGACACATAACATAAAAAACTTTCAATATTAACATAAAAAAGATATGCAAACTGTAACCAAACCTAATTTAGTAGTATTCTTCATTGTATAAAAGAAGATGGGTTTGGTCTTTACCATACCAGACATTTTTGGGAAGTAAATAAGCACTTCCTTTTCAATAAAATAATTTACACAGCAAGGAAGGTTAGGTGGGAAAAGCATCAAACTCAACATTGGGAGTTTGATATATAGTAACTTGAGCACAGGTCAGTCAGAGACACTGTGTTTTACAAGCAGTTTCCAAACTGCCTTTTAATGTTTAAAAACAGAAAATGCCACTTGTATTTATGAAAAGTGCAAAAAAGCACCCAAGAATGTCTCCTGACTTATGTCATGTGACTTTCAGCTTGCTCACATTTCTATCTTTAATTCCTAGATTCCTTTCACTCCTATAATACACATCGTTTTAGTTCCAAAGAGTCATTAAATTAGTTAGAGCAGAAAATTAATTGAGGCTCCATATCACCACAGAGATCATCCACCTTTTTTAAACTGTTCCGTTTGGAGCATAAAAGGACACCATGATCACAGAGAAGTTAAAATAAACTGTTTACAAGACAAATAGCATTGGGATCTCAGTGCTTTGCTGTCTGCACATAAAACAATTTATTGGGGGAGAGGGAAGATGAAGAAAGCCAATGCACTATAGAAAGCAGTCAAAACCACCCCAAGTTTCAAATGCCTTCAGGCTAATTCAAAGTGCAGTTTTCCAAAGGGAGGGGTAAAAACAAATACATAAAAAAAGGATGAATGAGTTTATTCTCTGCTACTCTGAAAGTTGGGTCTGCACAAGCAGGACATAAAGATCTTTCTTGCAAATATATCAGACAGAGCACTCTGTAGTTCTTACAGGCTCAGGACACAGAAGATGGAAACACCCTCCCAGCAAGGAGGTGGTGCTCAGATATGCTCTCCAGTTCCAGGCACACTAGGCTGTATTAATAGAAAATATAAGTAAAGGCCTCTCAAATGGTCTTTTTAGGCAATTTTCTCTAAGAACATGATTATGCTGGTGCTGAATACTCCAAACAGGGCCATTTAATATGGGCTGTAGGGAAACAGGCTGTTCCAAGCCAAACAGAAGTGTCAGAAAGTTTTGGTTCATGGTCAAGGTGATCCTGATTGCACTAAATACACTTTGTAACATTTCAGCATAAAATGTAGCAATCACTCTGAAATCAGCCTTACAAAGAAGAAATTGTTCTGAAGACATACAGAGCAGAGATAGAAGGTGGTGAAAGTCCTCATTCACTCTGGGAACTTTACTGATCAGGCATTGCCCTACAAGATACACAATGTTTGTATCCTGCACAAAATATTGTAAAGATGCAAAGCAACTGCAAATCCCTGTATATCCAAAGGAGGGGGGGAACCTAAGAAGGAATTCTTTCCCTATAGCTATTATTGAGAAAATGGACATGGACTTGATGTCAGTACTACTAAGGAATTCTAAGAAAGGAGACATTTAGGTGCATTTCTGCTGTCCTGCAAATCTTAACCAACATACATTTAAGAGCAGATGTAAAGAAGCCTTTTTCCTTAGGTCAAGGTTTCATAGTAGGAAACAGAAAATCTTCAAGCTTATTATTATGAAACATCTAATCCATTGCTCTGTCATCAAAGACCACTTCCAAAGGTTTATCCAGTTTGTAACCATGCAATTACAAAAGAACTTTCTTTTGTAAAAGTTATACAAGAAACAGGAATAGCTTACGTGAGATTATACAACATTACAAGTTAAGTGTTTTCTGTTCCTGCATCAGAGAAAATCCTGACAACACCAAGCTGAATAAAGTAAGATGGAAAGATGTCAGGACCTTAGAGGTTTCAAAAACTGCCCCATGCATTCAGGGTTTCTCTAAACTTGATAAATTCTATTTGGATAGTGGAATTATGTGTTTTAAATAACACAGCAAGAGATTGATCCAGGATACACTCTACAGAGCAATTTACAGCACATTAGATCCATCAGTTCAGACACTTGATCCCTCCTTCCCAATAAGCTCACCACCTCTGAATAACTTAATTCACACTCATTGGAATTTCTTCTATGGAAAATCAGAAATATACCACTTGGAATTGGTTTTGAAGTGCCACTATGAAAAGGTATGCTGCACAGGGGTAAACAGGCCAAGCAAACTCTCTCCAAGTGTTTTTATACTCCCTAATGCCACTTTTACTAACCTCACAGCTTCTGAATTTTTCCTGTTCAGTTGTGTGCCAAACGTTTTTGGCAGAAAACATTAAGCTAGCTTAGATCATGCTATAGAAACAGTCTCTACCATAGGTTTCTTTAAGCAGATTGTTAGGCTAAGCAGTATCAGGAAGATCCACCATTTTCATCTTGGTTCTCATTGGCACATAGTGTATTGGGGAATCTTTACAATTAAAAACCACTTCCTAGAATCCTGACACTTCCTAGGAATGCCAAAATATGGCTAATCTCTTGTCATTTGACCCTAAGTACCCCCAGCTTGGGCAGGAATATATTTCAGTCCCAAAACAATGTGTCATATTAACCCCAGCCACAAAGGGAAGGTGTGAAATCCTCCATACCATCCCTTCCATGGCAAACCCTGTGTGTATAGAAACATCCACCACAGCAAGCCCAAAGCAAAACCCATCATATCCCACTAGTATAGACTGTTCCCAGGGTAAAAAATTTGCCTCAATAAGATGTGCATTCAAAATCCAGAAGGGGCAAAAGAGGAAATGAAAATATTGATCAGGTAACCCAAGGGCACAACATTTGCACAATCAAGTGCATGTGCTGCTTCCAAAGACAGCTCATCTCTCACCTCGAGATTTGAGCTACTCTGCCTTTAAAAGCATTTGCTAGCCTTGCATAGTGCTCAAAAAATTTAGTCTTACCCTTGGAGGGCAAGAGGATATAGTTCCTTTTCCACTCAGTATTTTTAAAATAATAGCATCATAAACTAGGTCATAAAGTCACAGCAAAATACCCAAGTGCTCTTCCTTACAACAATTCTAGACACTGATAATACAAGTACAACAATCCCAAGTGCTTGCTCCTGTAGCTGACTTCAGTACTACTCCTGGAACACCAAAAAAACCCACATTTCACACTCATTTCACATTCTAATGTACCTCAGCAAAGGCTTTTTTTTTTTGTTTTCTTCTGACAGCTAAAGAAATGAGCAGCTAACAGCTATTGAAACTAAAGTTCCTATTCTTTAGGAAACCTCTCCACAATTACTCTGTCCTTTATCCATTAAAGAAAAGTGCTTAAAATGCAAAATCTGTCTGTTGATGGTTTGAATTTCAAGGTGGCTTTTTTTATCTATGAACTTTTTTTCCACGTGACAGAACACTGAAATCTTCACTGTTTCAACTGGGATACTGCACTATTCAGCTGTAAGCTAATTTTACAGAACACTACAGTAAGGAAAGTAAAATTTGTGAACCTACTAATTAAAATTTTTTAAACTACATAAATGCTGGTTTAATACTTCTGCAAATACTGACCACTAGTTGACAAAGGACAGCAAATTCTGCCACAGGTATGATAACTGATGATAGCAGTCAATTAATAAGAATGAATTATTCAAGTTTTCTCTACCTGTCTAATGAAAATAAGATGGTTTTAAGAGCAATCAACTCCGACACATTTCTTGGATTCTTTCCAGAATGAGGCAATAACATTTGAAGTTATTCTCTGTTTAATACTTACCTCTTCCATCTAAGTTTTATATCCATCTCAATGAGGGACTGTTTGTTTTCATTTTTGTTGTAAATATTATTTATATTTTACATTTATCTTTAAAATAAGAGGAAATTACTAAACACTGCACATTTCCACAAAGGCAGAAAAAAAGGATTTTTTTCCTATACTTATTAAAAACTATTGCTTTTGTTAAAGGCAGAGGCAAAGGCAGTAGAATTTCCCTTTCATCTTAGTATTTTTGGGATTTTTCAAAAGGTTACAAACTAAGAATTAAGTATGACAACTGGAAATAATCAGACAGACAGGAACTATCACAAAATGATGTTGCCATCTATATCTAGCACCTCCTTCCACTGAGTGCATAAGAAAGTTTCAAGACCAGAGAACTTCTCTTCTTTTTAAAGGCAAACTATCACTGGTATGTAAAAGAGCACCAGCCTTCCTGGGTGAGATAAAACCTTCAAATATTGAATCCATGCAGCAGAGACCAAAGACTGAAGAAAAGTCAAGCAGAACAAAGCAATTACCAAGGTGGAATTCTGCCAGCAGAGAGTTTCCCCTTCTGCCCTTCACACAACAATCTATTTGCAACCGAAACTGGATTCTTGATTCCTAAAAAAGAAAAATTAGCGAAAAATGGGAACAAAACATTAAAATATTTTTCCTCATAGCATTACAGTGTTCATTCTGGCAGTGCAACTCAGCTTCCTTTAATTTCCAAGGGTCAAGTCACTTAGAGACACCTTATGTTTCAATGTAGTAACAACTTTTTCACTTTTCCCTTCACTTGCTGTTAGTAGTGACGAAGCCTTCTCGTCTACACCTCTCCCAACTTTTTTTTTAAAAGTAAGAACTAATATTGAAATAGAAATAGAAGGAAAGATCTCCTACCACAGAAATCTCATGTAAAATCTATTGTATCTAAGGGTCAAAGATGTTTATAAGCATTAATTTTTCCAGCTGGAATTTTCATTTGGATCTATCTGGTCAGAAAAGAATTTACAGGATTCAGGCTTAGCTCTCTCGCACTCTCAATTTCCTCTGTCCTCAAGGTTGGAAGGATACATTTTGTAACAAAGAAGGCTTGAAACACTTAATTTTACTATTTATTTTAGATTTATATCTACATGAGGAAGCTATTACCACAGTTTAGAACTATTCTAGGATAAAGAACAAAGCTTGAAATCTTGTCAGAAAAGCTATTCAATAGTAATAGCTAATGCTGTTCATGTACTTAGAATGAAACCTCAACAATCCCTGTTTGGAACTTTATATCTGTATTTGTTTTATACTGAAAGCTAAAACTCTACAAAACAGAGAAACACATTAGCTCTTATACTAAATAAGTCCCATATGCAAATAAATGCCTGAGCCTAAAAACAAATTAAAAGCCTGATTTAAATGCTTGTAATATTTTTAAACAACTGAACTTTATTATGAAATTATCATTCTTCAAATTAATCTGAGCAAACTGAGTCCCACTGTGGATACTGTGTGCTACCACACAATTGTGCTACGTCAAAGGATTATCAGTGAACTAAAAAGACAACACGTTACACAAAGAAATTAACATAAACCAGCATTTCAGGGAGCAGGAATGCCTCCTTTTTTAAAGGAGCAGAATTTATTCAAACACAGCAGAATTTACAATGTGTCCCCCTTCAAAGCAGTAACAAAAAAACCCAAAATTGATCTTTGCACTTAAATCAGTAGTTAGCCTTATAATAGATAATTAACATACCACTCAGTGCTCCAACTGCTCCAAAATTCAATGACTTTCCATCCATTATACTGGCATCACATTCTATCTCACCCAGAAGGTTTAGGTTAGATCCCAATCCTGCATTTGTAAAAGGAGAATCCTAAAAATAAGAATAAAACACTGTAAGGCCATATCCATAACAGATTAGATCAGAACCTCTGAATAACTGATCTGATGACACTGATCTTGGTGCAGTGCATTTTCTTACTTTAGCAGTTTAATCTTCAAATCTTAGTTTAGTAGTTTCATCTTCAAACAAAAACAAGGGCAATTTGAACAGAGCATCTAAAATTACTACAATGGACTGCTTTCATCTCACAGGGTGTGATATATCTCAAATGTAATAATATGCTAATACATAATCCAATCACGTAACGATTTAAGATGAGCATTTCTATGCAAGCAAAAGCCTTTAAATATGAGTGAAAAATCTCTCCCCCCAACAAAGTACACACTGCTTGGTCCTTAACCCATCAAGTAACATTTAATTAAACCTTATAATCACTGCACAGACCAGTCTACCTTTGAAACTCCTAAGTATGACACCACAGCAAAACAGACCTGTCCTTTTCCTGAACATTCCAAGTCCATGACTGCAGCACCACATGCAAAAATGAAGAACTGCCATCACTAACATTTCACTTTGTAAAATTCCTATTTGACCATTAGCACAAGGACTGTGGTCTGCAAGCTTCCTGACTAAAAACCAATACTTAATTCATAGAAACTATGGAACAACATTTTAACAACATCATAAACCTAACTTCTTTTTTGTTAACACCTTTGTCAAAAAAAAAACAAAAAAAAGCCACAGAAAAGAATAAGTTCTGCATGCTAGAACTAAACCCCATTTTTACCCTTCCATTTCATCAGAGTATCCCTATGACTTTAAAACCACAAAATTTCAAAGTAGCACAGGTCAGCAGTCTCACTGCCAGCTCAATACAATCCCCTCTTCTAGATGCAAGGAATATAGAACAAAGAGAGATAATAGCTAAATCCAATTTCAGAGACATGTTGCATGCTTTCAGAGTTTCCTGTTTAAGTTACAACAGTGTAACAGCCTGATGTGACAAAGAACAATGTTTGTCTAGAGCAGGTGTGAACATGTACTGTAGAAGTATGACATCTCATTTCACTGATGAGTAATAAAAGCTGAATTAGGAAACAAATTATTGGAAACAGTTCAAAGTTCTGTCTTACATTTAAAATGAATGGGATGGGTTTTGAATGCACTAATTTGCAATGAATTTAAAGAAATAAGAGAGGTGAGCATACAGAACTGAAAAATAAATCTAATGTCAGTTAGCTTTTATTAACTTTCAAATGAGCAAGTAGTGAGTAAATTCAAAATCTGTTCTGCAAGATGTCGATTCAAATTTACATAGACATGTAAAGAGTTCAGTGTTTGAGTCACCAAAACACTTTCTGAAGAATCATGAATACAAGATCTCTGACTAATACATAATCATGAAACTGGCTTTCTCCTTCTGAAGCAGCAAAAGATTTTATCCTATTTTATTCCACAGCACCTCTTCCGATTTACTATGTGTATTAATTTTGTTGTTCATTTTGACAGCTAAGCCTCACAGCAAATGAGTAAATTTGGAAAGATTTTAGCATGATGAAACATTTACAGTTTAGAGTGCACAAATAATTTTCTGTAGAAAGGGGATGGATGAGGGAAAATATGTTTAGAAACAGATGATGGCCTTGAAAAGGCAGAAGGCTCAGAGTAACTGCTGACTTCACTGGCTTCATTGCCCCCCAGGCTCTGCAAATATGAAGAAAATTAATTCAGTGAAGTTTAGAAAAAAAGGAAGCAGAGATTTGGTGGAAGGAATTGAAAGCAAAGAGTGAAAGGTACTTGGAAGAGACAGTAAAACCAGGAATGCTTAGGATGAACAATGCTTGCAACTATTGCATTTTTTTGCATATTGTCCAAGTCCTCTGTCCCTGGGTAATCAGAGTGCAAAAACCTGTGAGCCTGGAGACAAACCTCTAATGCTCTGTTCCAAACACATTCACCCAGTGCATTATACTCAAAAGGATTAGAAAAGAGGAAAAATGTTGTGCTCCACAGATTTGTGGCTGCCACAAAGCAGAGACAGCTGTTATATTAGGAGTAGATGTCATGGCCAAATAAAGGGAGAAAGAAGGACCCACCAGAAAAGAAATCCTGGTAACACTGTCCAGGATCCCTCTGCATTCAAGGCACAAAGGCCTCTGCCATCTGGCAAAGGGAATAATCAAAAGAGGGCAGGGAAAAAATACAGGATACAGAGTTCACTTTATTTCTAAAGATCTGTATGTGCTACACGCTTTAGCACAGCACATTCACTGGCACAATCTCAAGGATGCACCAAGAGATAACTTACTCAGAGGATCTAAAGTCAAAGGGAACGTCCTTTCTTCCTACAAAGTATTTATGAGAATGCTACAGAATTTTTAATAAATAAGAACTCCACATGAAATTGCAGATGTCTCTTTGGTGGGATAACTCTCAGGACTCAGAAGGAATCTTACCAGTAACAACATGAGTAACTTCTCCAGTAAAAAGAAACAAAGACCAAATTCTAAGCATCTGTTCAAAATTTCTGTGGAGTTTCAATTAGCTTTAGAATCAGACTGCATTCAATTAAGAAAACAGTCTCAGAATTCCTAAGAGGGAGATGGTTTAACTTCACACATCTGAATGGCAATCTGAAAACATCTTTAGAGAAACTGGGTGTGAACCCATGAAATTTTTTGATATCTATGAGTGTCTCTGAGGTGAGATAAAAGCCTTTGAAACAAGGTAGGGGAAAACCTTTATTTAAAAAATGAAAACAAGACATTCACACCTACCTCTGTGAATAGGCCAAGACATGAAATACACCACACAAACATAATCTCTTTTTGAAAACATGAATCTCTGCAAAGTCTGACAAAAAGATTTCAAGAGTCTGATATGCAAGTGGAGGAATATAACGTATGAGCATTAAGGTGCATTTTGAAATGAAAATTCAAAACTTTCAAGGAATGCAGAAACAGTTAAACAGAAGCATGAATGCCTTCAAAGAGGGAAGAAACAAGATGACCTAAGTGAAAGTCTCTTCATACCCTCGACAGAAAAATGCAGCACTGCAAGACCTGACTACCATGAAATTGGGAAGAACCCAACCCAAGCATGTGTCCAGGAAAAGGGGGTACAGGAAAAGAGAAAAGGTATCTTCAGGAACATACTTTTATTTAAAACCACAAGTAGCAATCAGCCTTTGTGTTTCTAAGGAAACTGAAAAAGACAAGTAAGCAAACCAAGTCTAGGCTTTGCATGTTAACAGCAAGCCTTGCTAACAGAAAAGTAAATAAGAAGAGAGAAAAGACAAACAAATGGCTATTCAAAGCATTTTAATAAAATATAACTCTTCAATTATGTGAAAAATACTAAACTGCCTGGAAATTATTCCACAAAGTATCCCTAACTTACCATGTAAACCTGTAGCAAAGGAGGTAAGAGAAACCTCTAAGACGTGAAATAAGAGTTTTGTTTTTCCAAGTTCCTCATCTTGCAAAAACTCTCAAGCTTCTGCGGGTATAATTTTTATTTTTAGAACCCTTTTCACCTCAAAATGTATTTAGAAATGTTCTGGCAGCAAATACAGGCATCCTGAAATTTCTAGCTGTGGTCAAAATCAGAACGCTTGAAAACGTTACTCAGCTCTGTAACACATCTAGGCAAATAGTTAAAATGCTGGGTTTTCAATGAACATGAAAGAATTCCACCCATCTCTGATACAGATTTGGCCATGGCTTATTTCTAACTTCTAAAACAAATTCAAAGTCTACAGGCACTTCTTTCCACATACTGTGATTTTAAAAGTTATTTTTCTGTGAGAATTTCATGACAATCAATAGTCTACAAGGATGAATCACATCCCTTTCAATTACACGAGCAAAAATGGTTTTAGACAACACTTTTGTCACAAATTACTGTCAGCCACTCTGCAGCAAAACATCACAGTACTGCTTTTAACTAGAATTAACAACTTCCATTGAACTTCCATTAGAATTTCATCTACAGTGACTGGCTTAATACAACAAGGATGCTTCTGCTTGAAAGAGAAATCCTTGGGACTAAGACTGTATATTCAAAAATCTTAATTACTAGGAAAATAAGAAAACAAAAAGAACAAAAAGCAGAGAAAAAACTGACAACCACAGAAACACTACTTGAGTATATCAACAGGTCCAAAACATTCTTGGCATTGATCCACAACATGCAAAATAAACTGAGCAATTTCAGTAGCAAGGAGATTGGAACCCAAAATGGGACATCTGCTTCCCCATCAACCATATTAACTCCCAATTTAAATTATGTTCATAAAGAATGTCCTACTAAAGTCAGATAAATAAACAAGTAATCTACATACATATTAATAAAGGATTGCACTAAACTTAGAAACAATGTGAAATCTCCATCATTCTTTACAACCACTGTATGTTCCTGTCTCTAGTACCTGATCAGCAGACTTCATTAAGTGCTCTATAATCAAAGAAAAGCTTGAAATTGCAGTTTTCTCACAGCCACACATAAAGGCAAATCAACATGTGGTTTTGCTGAAAACAGCACGTGTTAAGTCGGTTGTATGGGATCTTCTCCCCTCCACAAAATAACTTGTCTAATAATTTGTGTTTCAAGAAAAATCCAGGTATCATATAGTGGCTGATAGCAAGAGTGCAAAAATTAACAGTACTGCAATAATGTCTTTGCAGAAATAAACAGAATAAATAATGAGTCTTACAAAATACCTCGTCCAGATCATTTTATTACCAAAGGCTGACAGAGGTAACAAGTGCATTTGTTTCTCTGCAATGCCAGGTTCCCAAACCAGAAAATATTAGCTGCCTTATGACCTTATCAAACACAGCTGATGCTTATGAAGACCAGCACAGTTTTTTTAACAATATTCTGTGTCAGTCTTGTTCCTTTGCAAAAGAAATCCACCTTTTCCTCTAGTTAACTATTAGCATTATTATCATATTCATAAAACACCGTTTCACTTGAGAGTGGCACAGTCCAACAATGAAAGGCTGTTTTTTCTGCACTTAAGAGCCTGAAAAAAGAAAACACAGACAGCATACCACAAGCAAACTGTCAGCTTGCTCATAAAAGATCAAGAGCAACTCTTGTGCCTCAACAAGTCTTTGAAGTGATGCCTGTAATCCTGTGTAACAGGAGTTCTGGAATTGAGTGGAACTGAGGAAGAAAATTCATATTCCCTGAGATTTCCATGAAAAGATATTTGTGCCTTGTAAAGACTACAAATGTTTGGGATACAGCATTAGAAGTCTGAGAACTGTAAAAGTGATTCAATATTTCTGATAAACTCATAGCAATGTGTATTAAGGAAACCAAAATATCAAGAAGTTACAGTCAATATACTTTGCAATGAAATCTGTTATCATTTAATACAATGTTTTGTTGTTCTACATATTCATTTGTGTTACAGGGAGACAAGAAAATAAACAGTTGCACACAGGTTTTTGTTATTTATCTGCCAGCTTCAAATGCTGAAACACATTATGTTTATGCTAAAGAATAAATAAAAGGGAGTGACAGCTCACTAGAGAGATCATCAACACAAACCTATACTTTTATTCATAAAATCTCATAATTAATGACAAAAACTATTCTGATTTCTTTCTGACTTCTCAAGTGCTGTTTGTTTTCCATAGAGCAACAGAAAAATCATCAGTGCTAAACCAGAAGATGCAGCTCCAGAAAAGACAGAGTTGCCTGGAGGTGATGTTCAGAACGAGGTATGAGTACACACAAACCTCTCCATATTTTGGGAGCTGACAGTCTAACACTTGGGAGTTCATCATACCAGATGTAAAAAACTGCCACTACAAACCCACACCATTTTCTGATTTGGGTACAAATTTCACTTTTCCTCCATGTAACTGCATAACTAACTACTTAAATCTACAAGAAGCCCAAAGCCCAAATCCAGTACTCCCTATTCCAGTAACAGAACCCTCAATTAAGAGATTTTATATATCACTCAATGAACAAATGAAAGCAAATAATTACATTAGTGACTGCAGTACAACTTGAACAAAATAACATTTCATCTTAAAAACAGATAAAAGGGAGAAAAAAAGGTTTTGTGCAACAGAACACACAAAAATACTACCTGAGGCAATTGCAGAACCAGAAAGTGGAATGATGGCAGGCATCAGCACAGTAGTAGCAATACAGATAAGGAGAAAAAGGTTTCTGATTTGAGTAACTGGAAAAAACTTTTTCATTTCATCTTAAGGCCACATCTTGTTCTACAGAAGCTACTTCAGAGTATTTAAACCTACTAAAGTAAAAGTCTCTTGGGGATAACAAAAACATAAAATATTTACCCCAGACACAGCTGCTAAGAGATCTATAATTGTTGGGTTAAGCTTCTCAAAATATGTTTTCCTCTGTAGCTCAGGAACACGATAAAAATCACAACCCAAAGTAGATTTTTATTTTTGTTTTGCACTGAGGAGGGAGCTGACACACAAACCAATCTCGTGGAGTGAGAGCAGCCTCAGTGAGTCAGGGAAGTGCACAGTAAAGAATTCCACTAGAGAGATACCCACTGCTTTCTGTGAGCTGGACTCCACTGTGTAAGATAAGACATGAGAGCATATTGGAATGGCTCAGTGAGACCCACAGGAGTGCTAAAAGCCAAGGCACTTGCCAGGCTGACAGTGTGACTGAAGCCTTGGCTCCCAGTCAGCATGTCTAACACATCCTGAAGTATGCACCTACTGCCTGCCTAAGCCAGCCCCATCAAGGACATTAATGAACACTTTCCCAACATCTGGGTAAGAAAATCCACTGCTAATCCTCTTGGAATACTACCATAAATTCCAAGCACAGGAAATTATTTTTACAGCACCACACTTACCTTGCCTTCCTTTTTTTTTTTTTTTTACTAATAAAGTTGGAGAGGAAGAAGCAATTACTACTTACAGGAGAAGAAGAATACCTGTTTCCATCATTACTGTCAAGTGGGATTAGTGGATCTGGGAAAATGACCAAACTACCTCATTTACCTCCCAGAAGTGTTTAGCTTTACTCACTCCTACATTATTTCATGGGGACCTTCACTGAAGGCAGATGCAATAAAAATCTCATCACTCCAAAAAGACACTTTTCCAAAAACCTCACCAGCAGCTGCTCATCAAGATGTTCTATCCTAATTAACACGGACTGTTTTGAAATAAAAACATGACTTGCCCTATTCCTCTACACATATTTTGTCAAAATAAGCAGAACCAGTGGGATATTTTTTCCCCTCTCTAAGAAGCAGAGCCAGAACAATCTGTCTGTAGCTCAGCAAGTCCTGAGTTCCTTACAAAGTGTTCAATAAGTCTTTAATCACTGCATTTATTCTCAAAGGGTAAAGACTATCTGATAAGGCATATCTAAGATGACAACTAAATTGCACCAACTAGAAAACTTTTACTCCGTTTGCATTTTTATAAAGTACTTAAATACATTTACACCAAAATATAGTGGAAAAGCAAAAGATAAAATTAGTGTAGCACGAAACAAAAAAATCCACTGAATTTCTCATTTAATACTCCCCTACAGAAAGGTTTGGCAAGATTTACTCAAGAGACATATTTACTACTAGTCAGAAATTCATACCTCTAGTTCTATAAGTGCTGCAGTCACTGCATCTGTTGCAAGAGCACCAGCCTGTAGCTTTTCAATTGCCTGTAAAACAGAAGTTTTAGCTGATTATTAGGAAATCCTATTATTCTATAACTGAGCCGTACGTTTTCCTAGTCCTGTATAAAATAAAATCTTCACCAAATTAGTTTAAAGTGTAAGAGCAAGAGGCACTGGAAAAAGTCAGTATGAACCATGTGAGGGCAGATCTGAAGGTATGATTTTACTGCTATGACATTGTGACACTGCATTTAGTAGCAGATTTCTGCAGAGTCCAATTTATATCAAAATAACTTCTTATACCCGGTGGCCTCAAACACCAAATGTTTCAGTCAACAAGTATCAGCTTTTCCTTCCAAGATTCAACAAAAATTTCTAGCACCACATATAACAATTACCATAAAACTGAAGGGAATTTCACAACTTCATCTAAAAACTAACACAAATCAAGTAAGATAATGTTATCTTCCAATTTATATACACACACAACAATGAACTTGTAGAGCCCAATACTATTTATTAGATCCATACTGAACAAGACCTTACAGCCAGGGGACTCCAGAAAACAACTCTGGCTGCAAGACAAACCTCAAATTGTTTGTTCTTCACAGAAGTTATTGATGTTGGCTACTCAGCTCAAGAGTAGCTACACAGAATTTCAAATTGGACTTGAATTCAACAGCAGACCTCACATAACTACCTGGAAAATGCCTTTCACCAAGGCTAATAAAGTCAGTGTTAAGTTTGGATGATTTGTGAGGCCTCTCATTACAAAATTAGACTGGTATTAGGATTGAGCAACAAGCTGTAACACAAAGTGATAATTATCAGAGACCAACTCTGAGACTCTTCCAAAAATCCTGCCAAGCTCCTTCTCCCTGGAGAAAGCAAAAGACATTAAAACTTTTAGGGAGAGGTCTTCCAGCTACTCATTCAATACTTAAAAGACAGGACTTGCCAGTTCCAAAGCAAAGTTCTTGGAAGAGATGAAAACATATTAATTTCAAAGGAAATGAAAGTCTTGCCATTTCTCCCTTTCCAACTTTGATTTTTTTGGTTTTGTTTTTCCTGTTTCTACTTCTCTTCCTATTAAAAGGGTAAGAGCTATCAAGAAGAAAATAATTCTAAAAACCCCTGTGTTCACAGAGCAACTTGGATGCTAGAGTTTAAATAAACTCCACAGAGCGGACATGGAAGAAATCAAAATACAGACACCATATATAGCTCCAGAAACCCTAGAGAAGTGTAGGAATACTCCTTGTAGGTACCACTGTGACTTTCTCTTGTTCTCCCACTGTTCCTTTGGTGTCTGTTATTTACCAGCACTGATAAGGATGTTGCTGCACCTCATGGTCATGCACTGTGCTGTCTCTGGACCATGTTAACTGTTTCTGCTCTCTTTTCCCTCTTTTCCTTCTATAAACACATAGAGCCTGAGCAGCTAAATCCAGATACTTCTTGTGTACCCAGCAGAGGACTGTGCAGCTGGTGACATGTACCTTCTGGCAGGCTCTTTTGCACACATGCTTGTACTCTTTAGCTTTGGATTCGGAATGATAACCTGCACCTGCAATTGAAGAAAAAGGAAAATAAATTATAGCACCTGGCAAACTGCAGCCTGTAGTTCACATAGAGATTTAAGACACAGGCAGATATAGCACTCCTTATTCTGGATTACACTGGCATTTCCTTTTTCTGTCAATGATTGACAACTTGATGCATTCCAACACAGAATCAAACACACTCAGTAAAACACAGGATACAGATCATATATCCAGAAGCATGCAGGTATAAATACCAGCATCAATCTCTTCCTATAAAAACTTTCCAAGACACTCCAGTTTCACTCATTCTTGGAGTACTTCCAGCATAGCTTTTTTCTTTACTGTCCATTATTGGGCAAAACTGATTTTCTTTTTACCACAGTTACCAATCTTCTCATGTTTATACTACATTTTTAGAGCTTGTTACACCTGATTTAGGACAAGGAGTTCCTTGAAATGAAGATCATAGAGATTTTTCACCTTTTTCTTATTTGCAGCCTTTATATCTATCCTGCTGTACTGAACCGTTCTGCCCTATTTTGAAGCCACTGCCCCTACTTCCATACCTGAAAAATTTATCAATGCCACCATTCTAAATGCAGCATCAGAAAAACAAGAGTGACACACTTGTATTTAAAGTCTACCTCTGTTTTGCCAGGTTTTGCACCGAAAATGTGCTTGTATTTATCTCAACTTCCCTTTGCTCACCCTTAGGAATATTAGTTTTGAGAAACTCTAATAAAATAACTTTAACACTAATACCAAAGTGACCCAGTAAAGGACACCATATTGAGCAAATTCAACTGCCCTTAAAATAGAATACCAGGGTCACCAAACATCAACCCGGAATAAATTATTTGAGGTTTGGGGTTGTTTTCTTAACCTTAATGATTTTATAAAGCAAGTAAGACACACATAATACATAATTTTTGTATCAGATCTGAGTAGAGAAGCCCTTCATTACATGTGGAAAGAATAAAGAGTAACTCACTTAAATATGAACAAGATCAAAAAAATAGACATGGAAGAAAAATGTCAGAAGGGTAGAAAGAGTTCTGCAACAAACAGCCCAAGGAGATTTCAGAAGGTTTTAGTTGGACTGTCCTCATGGACAAGAAACCATCAATAATGAAACAACTGCATGTGATCCCTCCATCAATAAAAAACCAGACTGAAATATCTCCCTCATTTTGTAGGTTTGCCGAGCTGAGCAGACAACTGCAGAATGTAACATTTTATAATGATTTAGATTTAGGGGTTTTCTATGTCAAGGAGAACAAAAATATCATCCAGAACACACAAACAGCTATTCTGATTAAGTTTTCAGTGCAACTTCCAATCAAACTCTCCATTCCGAGACTTGCACACAGAGTTAATGTCACTTCATTAGCACACTAGTAGTCTAAAGCCACTATAAAACTTTTGTTGGTATCTAGTTTGATATCAAAATATGCATTATTTCCATTCTAGCTGTTCTGCTTCCACATCTTACCTGCATGGACAAGCACAAATCCCACTCGTTTCCCTCTTTGGGTTTGCTTTGTTTCGGGCTCTTTGACCACCACTTTTACAGCTGTAACCTGAGATGATTTGGAAGGTAACACTTCTACTGAACTTATCCCCTTCTCCATGATCATACATTAGGATCACCATCTTCTACTGGGAAGGAGCACACTTCCATTCAAAAATAAACTCTGGAGAGAAATCATCCTAAAACCAGATCAGATGTATGTTAGACACTGATTTCAAGAGATAAGATTTGCATAAATAACCTCAGAAAGAACTTATGGGAGAGAGCTTTGAACCAGGGAACACTCTTTTCCAAAGCAGGGCTTCCAAGTTCTGCCTCCTCCCCAGCCAACAGCATTAACGAGACCTAAATTAATCAAAGTTCATGTTGCAAGCTGAAAGTAGCCTCTTCACTACAACATAACCTGACCCAAATGATCTTCCCAGACACTGGAAGGAACTGTTAATATAAGTTTTGCTTTGCATGATACCCTGTTTTCCAACAATACAATTGATTCCTCCACCCATCACATCTAACTAGCACATGAGTAACCCCAAAAACACTACACCTTTTCCTTTTTTTTTGCAGGGATTACCTGTTCAAGATGCTCTAACAAACTCCTATTCTTTTGTACTGTTTCATCCCATCTCCTTATAATTCCCCACTAATTTGCAGCAGGAAAAGACAATTTTTTTTTTTAAGCATTTCTAAAACAAAACCAAGTAAACCTAAACCAATCAAATAAAGTTGGTCTGGGTAAGTAGAGCTATCATGACACCTAGTGAACCACAACATGCTTAAGTCAAGCTCAGTTTAGTAACTCTATCAGTTTAGATGGTTACCCTTAATATGTTAAGGAAAATAATGTTTACAGAAAGCTAATGGAAATATTGTCAGCATTGTCTAGTACATGAAACAAAAAAGTAACAACACAGAATGATGCATTTATCTGGAGCTGCCAAACAAACTCTCTGTGTTTACTGCTGCTCTTATCCACAGCTTACTACACATTAATCCTGACACAAAACCATTTGTCTATTTCAGCAGATAAAATAGAAACAGAGACACTCCAAACACTGAATTATTTAGGGAAGTGAAAAGCATGTAGTGTTAATGCAGAAATGGAGAAAACTTCTGTAATATATTAAGATAGCTCATATCTTAAGAACTAGATTAATTTTAAGGTCCCTTCCAATCCAAACCATTCTCAGACTCTACACCTCGATATTCCAGTATTATGTCTATCACTCCTACCATCTCAAAAAGGACTTTGTAACCCAAGAACACTGGAAGGTGAACAGAAGTGGAAAAATGAGATGTTTAATACGTAAGACTTAAACCACTGACTCTGCAAATGCTATATGGCTGACTCCAGCAATTAAATACCATTCCACTTAATTGGCCCAAACTATGCAAATGATGTTTAGCAAGATTCAGCACTGCCACAGAACAAACCAGCTGGTTTGCCATAACTATTTTTTTGACAAAAAATAGTACACCTCTGGAGGAAATTACTTATTTATCATCATTTCTTCTTAAATGATAAACATACCTAGTAATCTTCATACATTTATAAATTTACTTTTCAGAATTAAATATTAACTTAGTGTTATAATTACATATGTCCTGATACAAAATGAAAGGCCACTGCAATATATAGGGTCTACAGAGAGAGAGTGTGTTTATGGATTATATCCAATTGTAATGGTCACTTGAAAAAACTTCAGTGCTGAAATGAAAGCATTCATCACTGCATTTACTTCCTTTTTACCAAACAGTAAAGAAGGCTCCAGCAACCATTGGTCCTCTTTACTGCATCTTCTTACATCCTACAGAAAGTCACTCCTGCAACAAGGGCACAGCACAGGCTTCAGTCAAGAGACAGAGGAGCAGGTAAGGAATTTAAACTCTCACAGGAATGGAAGAAATAGTGTGGTGACATGGAAAGTAATAATGATGATAAAATGGCTTTTGGACATTAAGATCGAGATGTCACTTCAAGATGTACTAACAGTGCAACACAGGCCGAAAATCCTAATTGGGCCTTTGCATACAACTGGATGTAAGGATGTGTTTATTTCTACAGAGAACATACACGCAACCTATCTCTCTCTTTTGCTTCTGTCTGTAACACTTCTTCCCACACACTCCATTTTCTCAAACCCCTCTCATCCCGAACTGTTCTTCAAGTCCTTTCACACTTCATTCACAAACCTGTTCCTTCCAGTTGTTAAGCTCCCACCGGACCCAACTTTTCCCTTTCAAGCCTCTTCTAGGACCTATCAGCTCTCCCTCCTGGCTGTCATACCTCCACCACCCCTGGCTTCATCCCTCCTTGCTACACATTCCCTGCTCTCCACCCGCACGGCGGCGGAGACGGTGGAAGAACACGCAAACAACGCTGACTGCTGGAGAAGCGGAACCAAAGCGATTTTCCCGCTACAGCCCCATGATGCCCTGGCTGCGCTGCAAAAGTAACTCTGGCTCCTAAACGGGCAAACCCAAGCACACGCCAGGGCCAGGCCGAGGCAGAGCCGCTCCCGCGCCCCCATCCCGCTCCCCGCTCCCGCCGCCCGGCCCGTGACGTCACACGGCGCCGCGGCCGCTGACGTCACACGTCACGCGGGGCAGCCCCCGCCGGCGGACGCGCGGACCGCCCGAGCCCGCGCGCGGCCGCTTCACGGCGCGGCCCGCTCCCGGCCCGCGCAGCCCCGCGGGCGGGACGCGCCAGAGACGCCGTCCCGGGAGAAGCAGGAGTGGCGGGTCGGGGCAGCCCCGCGGCGGCTCCGCACTCACCCTACACCGCCGCCATCCGGGACCGCCCGCCCGCCCGTTGCCTCGGTGAGCATGAGGCGTCCCGCCCCCGCCCCGCGCCCATTGGCCAGGCCACGCCCCGCTGCCGGAAGTGACATCATTTGATTGACGTTCTGGACTACCAATGGTGTGGCGGGGCAGCGCTCCCAGCTGTGCTCCGACACTGCCGCACGATCGGCCTCCCGCCAAAGCAGCACAATAGATTCATCTCTCATATCGATATCGATATGAGCTATCTCATATCGATATATAATCCGTACACGTATCACAGAATATGTAAGGTACCTATATATCTATGCAATATACATATATATCATATATCATCAATATACGTATCATAGAATATGTAATGTGCCTATATGTCTATGCAATATGCATCTATATCATACAATATGCAACGTACAAATATATGAGTATGCTACATACCTATATGTTATATCAATACATATATTTCTATCGATACGCAGATATAGCCTATCAATATACATCCATCACCTATATATCAACATACAATATAGATAGATATCTATATATATAATGAAATATGCAATATACGTATATTAAAATGCAATATACATATATATCATATCACTATACATATAACACAGTATGCACTAATACACTACAATACACAATATACACATATATCCATATGCAGGATACAAAGGTATCTACACATGTGACTTCTGATAGCTGTTCAAAACTAACCTTATTGATTAAAAGTACATATAATTCATAATAGACTTGCTAGGAAATTCTCGCAACAATCAGATACTTTACATCATTCTGCTTCAGTGAGCATTTGACTATTGTGTTCTGCTAGAGATATTTTTACTAATTTCTGTCCTCTTTGTTGTAGAGGTGACACACTGTTTTCTGAGGCTGCCTTCCCAAGATCAAGGGCAGCTGTATATGAATCCCATTTCCATGATGCCTTCTCTGATGGTCACTATCATCAGTCCTGGGAACCAGCTGTGTGTGTGTAAGACATTTCATTATCCCAGTCCATGCTGTCCACTGTTCCCAAAGTGCCTTCACACTTCCAGCTCCTTACTCCTCTTCTTTGTAGAACCATGAAATGAGTCCAGATGTCCCTATGGGTTTACTTATATTGTAAATTTATTTTAGCTGACACCTCAAATTCTCATTTGCATAGCTCGGCCTTTGAAAGTTGAAACTCTTAAGTTTTTATTAGATCAAGACAAGGTTATTCCGTTTGCAGAATTCAGTTGATCTCTTGCTCAAGCTCCACTATGAGAAGTAAAGGGATATATATTATAGAAAATATTATCCTGACCCTTCTAGATGAAGTAGATTTTAACTCCTCAGTTTTGTTTTCCTAGAAGTAAGCCCAGCATGTATCTGTTTCACTGGTTCCTGCAAGAGTGGACAGTATCATTCATGGTCTGCTAACAAGCTGTCAGAAAATCACCTGCTTCGGCCAAACAACAATTTTTGCAAACACAATTTCTACGGTACCTCTCTGACAACGAATTCATTCACTACTAATAAAAGCTGTGTTTCTAAATAAACAATTTTAATAACAATAATAATCTGTACGAGTAATGTCGCAATGCATTGGTCCATTTGCCTAGCAAGTGTTTTCTCAGTCAGAGAAAGAAAGCGCTGCCTCCTCGTCCAAGTCCTTCCCCGCTCTGTTGTTCCTCGCTCTCTGGAGCGCGTCCCCCCGCAGGCAGCGCTGGCGCAGGTGCCTCAGGAGGCTCCCGATGGAGGCCGAGTTTTGCTGCTGGTGGCCGAGCACCTCGGTCGCCTCGTCATTGAGGGGATAGCAGTCAGCCAGGCAGCAGCTCCTTGGCCAGGCTGAGCGTGTCCAGGCCTTCTGCTGGGAGACACAGGGCAGGGAGCTCGGTGAAAGGGGCAGAGGGGCTGCGGGGGCCGGGCCCCCTCGGGCTCTCCTGGGGAATCTGGGGCCTGGCTGGGCTGCCCAGGCTGCAGGCTGTGTGGAGAAGCCCTCGGGCAGGTGCTGTCTTGTTCTGGTGGCTCAGCCTGGCCTTGTTTCCTCCTGGGAGGAAGGGGGCTGAGCCGCACCTCTCCTCCGGGCTCGGGCACGGGGCTGGCAAGGGGCACGGGAGCCTTGGTGCCTGCCCAGGCTTTGCTCTCCACGGGGGCTGGCGCTCCTCACCCTGCACGTTGTAGCTCCCGGCCCCTGGCACCGTGCCACCTGCCCGGCGCCCGTGGCTCACCTCTCTCCGCTGCCTCTGGGCTTTTCTGCGGAGGCCGCAGCCGAGGCCGAGCGCGGCGAGCAGCAGGGACAGGGCTAAGAAGGTGCAGCAGTGGCCCCGCAGGGCCCGCAGGCTGGCGCTGCCCGTGCCAGCGCCCGCACGCTGCTGCCCGTGCCGGGCTGGGAGCGGCAGCCGGGCCGCGCTCCTGGCGGGACAGCTGCGAGCTCCGAGGGGACCGGGGAGCAGCGAGGCCACGCAGAGCCCCAGGAGCACGGAGAGCCCCGGGCGGAGCATGGCCGAGCTGCGATCTCTGACCCTCAGCCCCAGCCGAGCGGAGCGGCGCCCAGGGGCTCTGGCAAGGTGGTGGCATCAGCTGCGATGTCACAAGGCTGTTGCCTTGGCAGCCAGAGGCTGGGAATGTCAAGGCAAGGCCAGGCCGGAGGGTCTGAGCGTGTGGCTGCTCCGTCTCCCTCTGCCATTGCATTTGAAAATGAAGATAGAGATGCCACTTAAACACTAACTAGGAACAAAACTCCATACTGAGAATCCTAATTAGCCCTTTGCAAATATTTGGCTCTCAGTATATATTTATTTTTACATATGGTTGACTTATCTCAGTAATTTCATAACATTTTTGCTCATCAGTTTGGACAAACCACTTCTATCTCAAAATATTATTCATGTCCATTTACATTTCATTTAGGAAACCGTTGCTTCCACTTTGTAAGATGGCACTGGATCCATCCTTTCACTTTCGAGCTTCTCCTAGTACTCATCAGTTCTCCTTCCTGGCTGTCATACTTTCCTCAATCCTGATCTTGACCCTCCTTGTCATACAGTTTGCTGTTCTACATCTGTATAGCTAATGAAACTGTAGTGGAATGCACAGTAATGTGACTCCTGAAGAACATGAACAAAAATGATTTAAGGATTTGGGGGTGCTGGTGTATGAGAGGCTGGTCATGATGTGGCAATGTGCTCTGGTAGCCCAGAAATCAACCCTGTTCAGGGCTGCATCCAAATCCCTGTGGGCAACAGGTGAGGGAGGGGATTCTGCCCCTCTGCCCCACACAAGGGTGACCCCACCTGCAGTGCTGAGTCCAGATCTGGTGTCCCCAGCACAGGAAGGACATGGAGCTGTTGGAGTGAGGCCAGAGGAAGCCACCAGGATGATCAGAGGGATGGAGCAGCTCTGCTATGGGGAAAGGCTGAGAGATTTGGGGTTGTTCAACCTGGAGAAGGCTCAGGGGTGGCCTGACTGTGACCTTCCAGTACCTGAAGGGAACCTACAGGGAAGATGGAGAGGGACTGATCACTAGAGCATGGAGTGACAGGACAAGGGGGAATGGACCCAAACTGACAGAAAGTAGGTTTATATTGGATATTGGGAATGAATTCTTCCCTATGAGAGTAGTCAGGCACTGGCACAGGTTGCCCAGAGAAGATGTGGATGCCCCATCCCTGGGAATGTTCAAGGTCAGGTTGGATGGAGCTCTGAGCAACACGGTCTCCTGGAAAGTGCCCAAAGCCCTGACTGCACTGCTCGCCTGCCAGACTTCAGTTTTTGAAGGGAATTTTGACAAATTACATTTCTGCAGCACTTACTGTAGGACTTCCTAACAAAACCAATTTCATTCACTAGCCAAAATACATTTCTTACAAATAATAACTAGTGGCAGATTGCTTTCGCTTCTTGCCATCACCAAGAGAAGTTCCATTTCCTTTCATGTTTGTGGTGAGAACAGGTTCTATTGTGTATTAAACATTAGCAGGAACTTGCACTGAGCTGGTGAGAACCAAAGAATCACAGAACCATAGAATGGTTTGGGTTGGATGGAGCTTTTAAGGAGCATCTAGCCCAAACCCCCCTGCTGTGGACAGGGACATCTGGAAACTAACTTTTCACCCTCAGATTTTATTCCATCTCTACCACATCCTAATCGTCCTACATAGGATCACCCCCAGGAATTCAGAAGGCTCCTTCCTGGCCTGCCTAATAGTCACAGAAACCCTTTCTATGGCTTTTTTTCCCCAATAAAAATGTGCTTCCACTTTTGTATTATTGACTTCTTTATTCAAAGACCAGCCTTACATTTTTTTTAACAGTGCAAAATATGTCAGAAACAAATGCAAGTCTTTTTCAACACAAGTTTTTTGGCACACAAAACTATGTGGCTTTTGGAGAGCAGCTTTTGTCTTCCACATTACCAGGTGCTTCCTATTTTGTTGGACAAAACTACAAGGAATTAATATGCAGTCCAAAAACCCTCAGGAAATCTTTGGCCTTCTTTCACAGATTTTAACCTGAAGTTCAAATCCCAGTTGCGAGTTGCTTTATTGCCACATTCTATTTGGGTTTTTTTTGTTTTATTTAAAGCCCTCGTTATTCTTGACAGTGCTGAAGTGAACCAAGGAGATTCCTCAAAGTACTTGCTTTTTGCTTCTTGGATGGCAATAGGTACATTTGAGCTAGGAGAGACTGATTTGAGGGAAAAGGAAGCTGTTGTGGAAGTGTTGCAATGCACTTGCCTTCTGGCTCCATCCCTTCCTCAATGCGCAGCATTGGCCACCACAAAAGTGGTTTGATTTTTTGACCAGCTTGGATTTGACCTTGTGCATTCACCTCTCTATCCTGTGTAAGCTCCTATGCACCCTCTGCCTCCCATTTTCCCTTCCTGTGTCCAGCTGTTACGTCTGTGGCTAAGAAAGAGGCAGCACATGTGTCTGACTCTCAGCTGCACATATTTTTGACTTGACCTGACTGTCAAATCTCCTTGAAGTTGGCAATAGGTTCAAATTACGAAGGCAGTGCTGTCATACTAATGGACAGACAGTATCACAGAGCCCTTCATTCTTTAGGGGGGAAGCTAAAGCCTTGTCAATGTTTGGTCCTATACCATTTTCCAGAACTGGATTACAAATCCAAATGTCTGTTTTCACTTGTTTTTTGATGCCTTTACTTAACTTGTCTTTTGCTGCTGGTGACAGTTTTCAAACTGGCCAAATATTTCTTGGGGTTTTTTCCTGTTTTCGGGTCCTTACTCTTCTGTAGATTTGTGTTGCTACTCTAATAAAAAATGATGTCATTCTGTAAATCATTCTTCAGCATCCAGGTTTGAAGTGAAAGGTTTTCCTTATTCCTTTTACAGAGATTCCAGCTGTGTTTTAAAGCCTGTGGGTTTGGGGTTTTTTTTGTTCTATTTCTTGTTGATTATTTTAGATTTCTTCTTGCACTTTGTCTTTTGAAGCACACTCTACTCGTTTTGCTCCCTAATATGATAAAGAGCTTATCTGCTCCTTTAATTTATTCTAGGTAAAGGTTGCTATTGAAATCCTTAGACTTCAGTAAGGTTTCACAAAAGATGTTCCAGGCAAGAAATACCTGAACCTTTGGTTTGGGAGGTTTCAGTGCTTTCGGACACCTGTTAAGGACAAAGATGCTGGGAAAGGGCAGTAGAAGAGGAGAAGACTGATATTTCTTTTCCACCCCTCTTAACCCAGCTGAGAGGACACCCTTAAACAATCAATTAAAGACAACTTTAATGCCTTAATGAAGGATTTTTCTGGAAAGTGGCCATGAGGAAAAGAGAAAAAAAAAAAGCAAAACAAAACCAAAAGCACAGAAATACAGCCCTATATGAAATATTCCAGCTTCCGTTAGGAACATTGCAACTCACTTCTACAGTCAACAGAAAAAGAAGCTGAGTTCACCAGTAAATATCAACAGGAACTGTTATCTGGGTGATGGCATGCAAGAGGGGAATAGCAACTGAAGGCTGGACTCAATCCACTCAAACACCACATCATCAATCCCCCTGAAAGACTGGCTGATCCTTGCAGGTAGCATAAATAAGCCTGCAGTCTTCTCCAGGCATGCTTGTTGCTTCCTCTCCATATGAAGAGGCCCCTTCTTTGACTTCCAGCCAGCAAAATAATGTTTTTTCCAGATAATGAGCTACTTCAGATGAGGAAATACTCTAGCATCCTGGACCTGTCTATTTAGCATTCCACACACTCCCCGCTGCTCAACACCCACGCGCGATTATTTCCAGCGCTCATTCCAGTGCAGCTCAGAAAGCTCTAACTCGGTGTGATTGCAATCTGCCAGCCAGCTTTTCAGGGGGGGGGCAAATCATAAGACACGGGACTTTTGAGAAGTGCAACTTCAAAAATGCGTCCATCACTTGTTGCCAAAATAACCACAAGTAGTAAAATCCCTGCAAGGTTTTGTCTTTGTTCCTTGGAAAGTGAGCTAAATGCGTGCTGGGTACATACTGGCCACTGCAGTAGGTAGGACAGTCATCCCCCCAATGACAGCTACAGGAAATCAGGAAGCCAAGACTCACAGAAAAGTGGTTTTCAGAATCAGAGAACATTTTCCTTCATGCCCACAAAGTATGGTGAAGGTTGAAATACGACAATTTAAAAATACATATTTTGGCAAAACAGGTCAAGTTGGCGACTAAGTAATTCCTGAACTAGGCTTTCTCCACAGGTTAGGTCATCTCATTATTGTCATGGATTTTGACCTGCATGGTAGCTCTCTGCAGCTCTCAGTGGCTAATGATTTAGTCCAAACCTGGCTTATTGCACTCAGAGTATGGTACAATTTCAGTAGCACAGTCTTCACAGCATCCTGCTCTTCAAATTCTGTGATACTGACCCCATTGCAACAGATTCCTAAGTTCACTATAATTTAAGAATAATTAGCAGAGTCATTCTCTTACTGGGGAAGTTCTGATCTTCAAGCTACCAAATGAGTGGGAAAAAATCGATTCTGATCCCTCAGACAAGCTCATGAGCTCTGTCAGCAAATTCACCTTTTGGTGAAGTTGAGATCAGTGCAAAAATCAATGCATGTTTATCTCAGGACAGAATTTGCATTTTTAAATTACATCTTCATACACAGCTAAATTCATTACTGTTGACCTTTCCCTGTATTTTCTACCTTCTGTCTTTCAAAAAATGTAACTCAGAAAAATGAAGCAGTTATTCTGTGACAAAATCGTCTTTGTTTACCAAGGCAACTTGCTTTGCTCTCAAAGGTGAATTTTGGGCCTCTAAAAGTAGCATTTCCACTCCTCCACAGAGGGCATACAGAGCACAGAATTGTTCCCTGATAACACTTGGGATGTTTACTGAAGTGCCCAGTCTCCTCTTCTGGATTGAGGTGATCACCCACCCATGAGACAGATGAGCTTCTGTACAGCATAAAGGTTATGGCTTTCATTTCATTAAAATAAGTGAAAATTAATACCCTGCTGACAAAAATTTGTTATTAAAATTTGTTATTGTTAAAATTTGTCAAAGTTATTTTGCACAAGTTGAGGACTTGGACACCAAAATATAGAGTAATGAAGACTACTTCCCTTAACATGGTATTTTCATGTCAGATTAGAGCTTAAAGAAAAGCATCTGTTTAGGTAACTGCAACAAATGCCAGACCTGATTTCACACGTACTGTGCTTGATTTTTGGTTTTGGTTCCTAAGCATTTGTATTTAGTTTCCTCATAGTGAGCTTTAAAATTCCCCAAACAAAAAATATGTGGGGAAAAAAAAAAAACTATCTTCAAAATAAAAAAGCCTATCTTCTGCTTGGTTCAAGAATTGCAGACCTTTCCCCCTCCAAGGTGGGGGACAAGGACACCCTTAAACTCTTGGCCAGCAGCAGAGGCATTGCTCATCACTGCACATCTCAGACTCTCTCCCTGCTGATGCTCCTCAGTCATTACTGCTGCTGAGGAAAAGGACCAAGCTGTCCCTAAGTCCTCCAAAGCCCAAGGCATCCATTCTTGGGCCAGCTCATGTACCTACTCCCTCTTTGAGTGCCCTAAGGGGAAAAGCAGACAGGGCAATGAGGAAGGGAAGCACATTATACCTGAAGATTTTGCTTTCCACAGAACTGATTTCAACTCTTAATCACCTGTAGCAGTTACAGCCACCCTAAACCATTCCTTTGCTATTCCCTGTCCTTTTGGTAACCACTTCTGTTATTTTGCATTATTCATGGACAGCCTGCCAGCCCCTTTGAGCAGTGGTTCAGCCACAGGCGTTGCTGACTGCACTGAGCAGTTTTTTTGTTCACAGTCAGAAATCACTACAAACCCCATCTGCCTCAGTTGTCCTTTCCCTCTCTCCTTGTCCCAGAAATACAAAAGGAGGAAGGTCTAAGTGCACTGGGCAGGATTTCAATGCAAAGCCAAGGGATTTGTGCAGTGCCAAGGAGCTCATGGGATGCAGTCCAGGAGCATTTGCCCATGAAATTGTGGCAATCAGCCATGAGATCAGATGTCTGTGGGGATGGGAGAGGAGCAAGATTTGCCAGTGGGCTCACTGGAGGCTACAAGCAATGTTGTTTAAAACTCTAGAGTGTTCTCTGTTGTGAAATGCAGAGCTGGAACAGTCCTGACTAGGGATTTCTCCTGTGTTAATGATGAGAGCAGTAATGACCTTAGGTGACACTCATCTAGACTAGGTCCAGACAAAAATACTCCCATTTATAATACTCGATGTTAAGGACAGAAAACTTCAGAACAGACCTTTCTGCCACTTTGTCTTGCTTCCTACAGGAATGCAGTAACATAGTCCTCTACATGAAAAGGTCAATTTTTACATTAAGAAAGTTACAGTTCTTTAAAGTATTCTAGGAATTCATGAAAATTACTGTGCCATCAGAAGTACCAGTGGTTTTTTTCTTATCACAGCTACAAAGCCTGACTAAGGCATTTATCATGATTTAAGACAAATGCAAAGCAAATTAATTACCCTAGTAATTTTAAATATAGATCATATATAAGTTTCTAAGACCTTCTTTAGAAAATCCACAGTATTTTGGTCGTTTGCTTTGTTTGCTAAAAAAGTATGTGATGGCACAACTTACTGTTATTTTTGGATACTATCAAAATATGAAAAGAACAAAAAGCCAACTTGCTATTAATTGGAAATAATACATTTAGTTTTTAGACGGAAGAAATGATTGAAAACATACACAGCTCTTCATCTCTTGTTGTCTGATCTTTCTCAGTTTTTGAATAAATCAAACCCTCTTGTGATTTCCACTTGTAATGCTAGAGCTTTAAAGGCCTGGCTTAGATTCAGCATGAGCTCTGCTGGCTGCCAACTTGGAGATAAATTACTTTATAACAGACCTCTGTAAGTTGCTAGAAAAATTATTTGTCTCACTTTGAACAGTCCCGGTTTTTAATGTGTTATTTTACTTCACTGCCTTCACTTTTGCTGGTTACATGACATCTAGTGAAAGTGAAAAGTAAAATCATATTTTAAAGTTGAGAGGTTGGAATTTCTAGATCCTATTTTGATGTTTAAAAGAATGAGATGATCAAAACAACCGTTTTGTTTACATCAAGGGATATGGATTGCAGGGAATTCTAGATTCTTACCAGATTTTCAAGATACAGTTCTGCTGAAGACACAGAAAGCATGTCAGATTTTGCTCACATTGATCTGGAAGCATGGAGATCAGATGATGTGATTTGAATTACTAATTAGCAATTAAAACTTTTTTTTTTAAGGGGAAAAAGAGGTTTTAGAGCTAATCATTTATAAATAAACAAAAAATCCCATCTAAGATGCATGCTGGGGCAGATCCTGAAGCTCTCCAGTTCTTCCCAACGAAGGTGCCCCCTCAGCACTCAGTAACTTGAGAACAAAACCAACAACAAAAACATCTGATTACATAAAATGATCATACATTAAGCATTTACAGGCTACTCAATACCAATACACGGTACCATACACCAGAATAATTATTTCAACCAGTAATTAAAATCACTGTGAAGTCTGCCTTCATCTTGCCATGCATTTTATCTTGCTATGACATCCAAGTAGAGGCCAGGCTTCGTAACAGGAGAAAGTAGCCAGCATAAGTCCATATGAAGACACAACATAATTTATACCATCTATTTTCAATAAGAAGTCCTCACAATTGGTGACTTTTTAATTTTATAACCAGATTTTTCAAATTACTCCTCTAGCAAAGCTCATGTCAAGGACAGAGGCACTGCAGGAGTACAGAAGTTCTGGTGGGGAGTTTTGTACCAGTGAATCACTCAGCATATCTGGGCAATCTGCAGCAGCAGAGATCCACTCATTCCATGGTGACTTCCAGTTATAAAAGCATCAAGCTGGAAAGAAAAGCACTGATAACACAGGAGGAACTCGGCAGGGTGAGAGGATTCAAGGGACAGTGCAGTTTGTTGTTGCCCTTCATGTCCCAACAAATTTGTTTTCCATACAAATTACTAAACAAAGTTATGGGAGACTCTCTATGGAGCCAGTATTAAAACAAAGTAATGCTGAAGATGTTCCAATGTTTATAGAGATTAATTACATTTAAACCACTCAATGTCTGCAAGTATTCCACAGGCACATCATTGCAAAGCACTCTTGTAAAATCCATCTCCACCTGTATTTATATATTATGCTCCTTAATACCTTTGGCTGTTTTGGTCATTCTACAGCTTCCCATGTGCTAATCCAGCTCTCTTATCTCCTTTACATACTGAGATAAATTAACTTGATATAAACACTGGCTTTGATGATCTATAGTTTTAACCTCTGTTTTCATAGAAGTCTTTGTTTAGTTTAGTAGAACATCTTAGAAATGGAAAATTACCTTCCAGCTCCTTGTTTCCAAAGTTTTCAGTTTTTCTTGTAACAGCATGTTGTATTTCCATTAGAGCTGATACAGCAAACCTTTAAAAAAATCCTAACAACCCAATCCACACTTTCATCACCAACACGAACATGGCCAAACAACATAGTTTCTAAAATTGTATTATCTTGATCTGCCTTTGATTTTTTTCTTTCCCCCTATTCCACTTTATTTTTAACACTTGCAGTGCTGGAAGACTTTGTGTAAATATCATATTCATAGAAATGTAATAACAATAGCAAAAAGTTTATTTTGATGTAATTTCATTTAGGCATGAAATAAAAAAGCACAGCTAGTACCCCAAATTCTTTTGGGCCAATTTAAACTATTTATTTCCAAAGTACATTAATGTTAAGGGTTGAATTGCCCCCCTTTTCTTGCTGTGAATTCCTCCCATTGTTATGTTAAGTAGTTGTGGCTACACCTTAAAACGACAGATAATGCTCTCTCGTAGGGGGGTGGGTGGAGGAGGAGGAGGGGGGGAACCGGAAAAGGAAAGGTGGGAGAGGGGACTCTCTCTCGCTGGGCTCGTGGACGGAGAGGACACCCCCGTGCTTCGCTCTGGCATCTCCCCTGACATCTCCGTGCTGAGATCCACGCTCCCTGCCTGGGACATCGCCCTGCCGCTCTCGCATCTCACGCTACTATCTCCGGACACTCTGCGGAGCACCACGACCGACACCGTGAGAGGGGGAGTCACTTTCCCCATCCCGCTCACCCCTGGGCCGCGGCCGCCATCACTCCAGCCCTCTGCAACTGCGCGGGACCCGCCCTGCCCCCACAGCACCGGTAACTGAGCACAGGGACACGGCCTGCGGCCAAAGGGGACTGGAGCGGAGCTCGACTGTTCTGTTCTGTTACCAATTTTCATAGCTGTTGTTGTTTTCTGCCTTGTTAAATACCAGTAAAGAACTGTTATTTCACATCCCCATATCTCCTGCCTGAAAGCGTCTGATTTGGACCTAAAATAATTAAAAGGGGGGGAGGTGCATTCTGCATTGCAGAAAAGGGGGCTCTTGCCTTTTCCTTAAACCATACCTGTCTTTTCAAACCAAGACAGATTTTGGCGCCCAACGTGGGGCATTGCCTGAGGGCATTGAGAGAGGGGTAGAAAAGGGAATAACAGTTCTTGAATTACTCAAGCTTGTGGTAGGTGACACCATGCTGTCCAGCTTACCCTGGATTGGCCTCCATGTGGTCACTGCTATATCTCTCCCATTTGCAAGCCCTTTTTTAAACATGAGTTTCATAACCAAGGTTACTGTGGCTATTATCCGACTTATTATGTGGGTTGATCAGTTGAGGAATTCATGGATTTTTAATTTTCTCTGGAAGATGGCCACATGGATTCAGAGCTATCGCACTCTAAGTGTGTGTTTCTGGGGCTACTTCAATAATGGTACTTACTGTGAGGAAGTGGCAGCAGGTGAAATTTTTTCTCAACCCATCACAGGTTTTTTGAAGTTCACCCCACCAGTCTTCAAGGGGTTCCAATCCGCTTTAAATGCTAATGACATTATATTGTGGCTAGTGTTGTTTATATCCCTGTTAAATCTGTTCTATCTAACATTCAGAGATAAGGGGAGATTGACTTGGATAACAACCCTGATCCCTACCCCAGGGATTAGTGATGTTACCCCAGAGCCTGATCCTGTCCCAGAGACTAGGGAGGTTATCCCAGAGCCTGATCCTGTCCCAGAGACTAGGGAGGTTATCCCAGAGCCTGATCCTGTCCCAGAGACTAGGGAGGTTACCCCCCTTCCCCAGAGCCTGATCCTGTCCCAGAGACTAGGAAGGTTACCCCAGAGCCTGATTTTGTCCCAGAGACTAGGGATATTACCCCAGAGTTTGACCCTCCCCCCACAGCCCACCTCGGAAAGGAACCACCCAGAATGGGTGGGGGTGCTAGCAAAGGAGATACGTGAGATGGGCCAGATGCTGAAGGAGCACCTCTCCCCAGCTGGTGAGAAACCCTCCCCCTGCCTTAAAGAGGGAGACTCTGATGGTGCAGCAGTGGGACCCACAGATGTTACATCCATCCAGGTTCCAGCTGAACTGCAAGGGCACTCACAGCCAGCAGCAGTTGCCCCTGTGGAAACTAGGAAGTCTAGGATGAAAACAAGGCACCTAGATAATAAGGGTCAGGAAGGGGGCCCCTCACAACCAGCAGGGGAGCCAGAAGTTGAGATCATCACCGAGTCCCTGTCATACGAGAGTCTCCGTAACCTGCGAAAAGACATTGTATGACGGGGCCGTGAGCCTTTTACAACCTGGTTACTGCGGGTCTGGGACCTTATGGGTACAGGTGTGCAACTGGATGGTACTGAGGCAAGGAATTTGGGACCCTTGACCCAGGACTCAGGTGTGGACCAGGTATTTGTAAGGGAGACAGGTCTCCTTTCCCTCTGGGAGCGACTTTTAATGAGCGTGAGAGAGAGAAGTGGCCAAAACTCTACCTTTACACTGATTCTTGGATGGTAGCCAATGCTCTGTGGGGATGGTTGGAAAGGTGGAAAAAGGCTGACTGGCAACGTAGGGGAAAACCAATCTGGGCTGCCAATGAATGGAAAAACATTGCCACCAGGATAGAGAAGCTGCCTGTGAAAGTCCGTCACGTAGATGCCCATGTCCCCAAGAGTCGGGCTAATGAGGAACACCGACACAATGAGCAGGTAGATCAGGCTGCACAGATAGAGGTGTCGAAGATAGATTTAGACTGGCAGCACAAGGGAGAGTTGTTCCTGGCTCGATGGGCCCATGATGCCTCAGGTCATCAGGGCAGAGATGCCACCTATAAGTGGGCACGAGACCGAGGGGTGGATCTAACCATGGACAGTATTTCTCAAGTTATCCATGACTGTGAGACGTGCGCTGCCATCAAGCAAGCCAAGCGGGTGAAGCCCCTCTGGTATGGGGGGCGATGGGCCAAATATAAGTATGGAGAGGCCTGGGAGATTGACTACATCACACTGCCTCAAACCCGCCAGGGCAAGCGCTATGTACTGACCATGGTGGAAGCCACCACTGGGTGGTTAGAGACCTACCCTGTGCCTCATGCCACTGCTCGGAACACCATCTTGGGCCTGGAAAAACAAGTTCTTTGGAGGCATGGTACCCCTGAGAGAATTGAGTCAGACAATGGGACTCATTTCAAGAACAGCCTCATAAACACCTGGGCTAGAGAACATGGCATTGAGTGGGTGTACCATATCCCCTACCATGCACCAGCTGCAGGGAAAGTTGAACGGTGCAATGGCCTGCTTAAAACCACCTTAAAGGCACTGGGTGGGGGAACTTTCAAGAACTGGGAGATTAATCTACCAAAGGCCACATGGTTAGTGAACACCCGAGGTTCCACTAACCGAGCAGGCCCTGCGCAATCTGAGCCCTTGGGAATATCAGATGGAGATAAGGTTCCAGTGGTACACATGAGAGGTAGGCTAGGAAAAACTGTTTGGGTGAATCCTGCCTCCAGCAAAGACAATCCCATCCATGGAGTTGTATTCGCTCAAGGACCGGGTTGCACCTGGTGGGTGATGCAAAAGAATGGAGAGACCCGATGTATACCCCAAGGAGACCTTGTTTTAGGGTGAAATACCTATAGTACTGTGCCTATGTCTCTAACTGCATGTATGTATATATAATGTAACAGTTTAATTTGATATAGCATATTAGTATGGGAGAAATTCAGGGGTGGATAATGTTAAGGGTTGAATTGCCCCCCTTTTCTTGCTGTGAATTCCTCCCATTGTTATGTTAAGTAGTTGTGGCTACACCTTAAAACGACAGATAATGCTCTCTCGTAGGGGGGTGGGTGGAGGAGGAGGAGGGGGGGGGAACCGGAAAAGGAAAGGTGGGAGAGGGGACTCTCTCTCGCTGGGCTCGTGGACGGAGAGGACACCCCCGTGCTTCGCTCTGGCATCTCCCCTGACATCTCCGTGCTGAGATCCACGCTCCCTGCCTGGGACATCGCCCTGCCGCTCTCGCATCTCACGCTACTATCTCCGGACACTCTGCGGAGCACCACGACCGACACCGTGAGAGGGGGAGTCACTTTCCCCATCCCGCTCACCCCTGGGCCGCGGCCGCCATCACTCCAGCCCTCTGCAACTGCGCGGGACCCGCCCTGCCCCCACAGCACCGGTAACTGAGCACAGGGACACGGCCTGCGGCCAAAGGGGACTGGAGCAGAGCTCGACTGTTGTGTTCTGTTACCAATTTTCATAGCTGTTGTTGTTTTCTGCCTTGTTAAATACCAGTAAAGAACTGTTATTTCACATCCCCATATCTCCTGCCTGAAAGCGTCTGATTTGGACCTAAAATAATTAAAAGGGGGGGAGGTGCATTCTGCATTGCAGAAAAGGGGGCTCTTGCCTTTTCCTTAAACCATACCTGTCTTTTCAAACCAAGACAATTAATGAAACACTTCTAAATGGCAATATTTCCACTGATTAGTTCTATTACCTTCAAGTATTTAAAGGAGAAATTAATAAAGCAGTTATGCAGTCTTTTAAAAATCTACAAAAAACTTGTATACAAATTTTTTTTCCATTTGTAGTTATGTTATTACCTTCCTTATCAAGACAGGTATGTTTTACATACTTATGTGGAATTAAAAACTTTAAAAACACAATCTCAGCAATAAACCTCTGCAGAACTGTTTTTATTGTTTATAAATAAACCCATAATTAGGATTTTTGTAGCCATCTTCAGCACTTCTATTATTTTTTAAGAGATGACATGATACAAAACAAGCCACCCCAAAACCATCATTTCCTTACATAGGTGCAAAACAGTATTTGCTGTGGCAGAAGAAAGGAGTGAGCATTACTCTAAACACTTCAAAATTCACCAACATAGTTAAATGACTTTCCAGGACATTTCAGGTGGACAGGAATTAGAGCAGGCTGCAGTAACTTTAACAGATGTCTCCAGTTAGAAGGGATGGGACTAAAGTCAAATCTGAGTAAAAACAACGTTCAGTTATTTCAATTTCTGCTTTTTCCGTGCCTGAAACTCTTCAGTTTTATTTTTGACAGACTTTATCAGCATTGATAGGGCAGGATCTATGGCTTTCTTGGCAACCTCTCCTTCCTTTGCCACCTTCTTCTCCAGGCCCTTGTTTGCCTCTTTAAGATCTTGCTCCTTTGCTTCTCTTCGGCGAGCTTTCTCTTCCAAGATCTTTTCTACTGCTTTTGTCTTCTTGAAATTTGGATCTGATGGATCCAAATTAAACAGGGGAGAAGTAAACATGGCTTGGAATCTTGTATCAGCAACATTGACCTGAAGGGAGAAAAGAAGCATTTCTTTTAGGTGAACTTTTCCCATGACAGCAGAGCTTTCAAGCCAAATAAAACATGAGCTGCTTCAGAAGTCACAGCTAAAGTCATGAAGTACACAATTACCTGGAAGTCATCTTCTAGTAACTCCTTCTTTTTCATAAGAAGTTTCTTCTTCTTCTTGCTCAAATTATGTTGTTCTACAATCTTTTTATAATTAAAATGTTTTCTGGTGTCATCCTCATCATCCATCATCAGGAGGGCCATTTCAGCCTGTTACAAAATAAGAAAGTTCATGTACACAATGAAAGCTTTCTACAAAAAAAATTCAGCATCTCATTAATAAAGCCTGTATGAGCCTACATTTATTTAAATAAGTTGAAACAGGGTCATCAGGGCAGTATTATTTAATCCATAAAAACATTATTTTAACCTTTTGAGGTATAGTATTAATAAAAATTGATTTCCATCTCATTAGATATAAAATAAATACAAATATCTACATTCAATTTTCAAATACAGTAATAATCTCATGTGAAAATTGTACACCACATCTCAGAAATAACGAATGGACACAATTTAGTACTGATATTAAGATCAAAATAAAAACTAACATATCTGCATTTAAGCAATTTTTTTAGTTAACTTGTTCTGAGAAAGAATGAAAAGAAAACATAGCAAATAATCTTCAAGGACAAAAATATACAGGACAAGGTTTAAACTCAGAAACATTTCATACAGTACTGATGTTAAAAAACAAAAACTTTAATTTTATTATTTTTGGCACTGCCCAACACACAAATTTCTTCTTGGTAGTTTTTGTTCCAAAAACTCTCACTATTAAAATTGTGTAGTTTTATTCTACTGCAATCCTATGAAATTCTGCAGCTCCACTCACAAACACATACCAAATACCTGCAGAACTCATGCAATGCAACATTTTACATCATTTTACCTTCTGTTTTTCAACTTCATCTTCATCTTCTGAGGTACTTTCTACTGATTCTGGCTTCTTCTTTAGACCTAAGTGCAAATACAGGGCATGAACACATTTATCCAAGTTTAGGCATGAAGGCATAATTTACCTATAGCTAGAACTTCTAAGTACATCTCCTTTTCTTGCAGTCAGCATTTAAATGTCAGATGTGGCAAAAGGTTGCAAAGTTAAGAAAAACCAAGACTTAAAGCAATAAAAATCCACTGAATAGTTGTTCAGTTTAGGGAGGCAGCAACATTCAAATGGCATAAATAACTCAAAACCATGGTTTTACTCTATTTTTCATAGAGCAGTAGAGAGAAGTATCACAATAGTGCAGGCAAACCATGACATCACAGCACTCTAGTGGAAATGAAAATATGATTGACTCTGCTCAGACTGAATATTGTTCTGAGGAAGGTCTCCTACCCCCTTAGCATTCACATACACAGTGCTGATGAGACAGACATAATGACCACTAACAGCATGAGACATTAGTCAAACCTAATTTCTAATGGAGACAGACCTGTTTATAAATCCTACAAAAATCAAATTATTCTCTTTGGAATGCCTGTAGATCTTGATCAAGAAAAAGCAGAAGGTTTCCTGACCTGAACCACACACTCTGACCTATGAGTTTGGAATGACATTCCCAGGCAATTTACTGCAGTCCACTGGGGGTACTGTTAAGGAAGATATTTGGCTTCATTTTGTTAAGACAGATTTTTACTCAGACTGGAATTACAGACATGCCAGACACATGTCAAGTTATATCACTAAGGATACCATGAAAGACAATGTAATTTTTGAGGAAGGTTTTTTTGACCATTCCCTTGACTATTTCTACATGGATTCCAAACTGCAAATGGATTTCCAGAAGAAACAAACCACCACCACGAAAAAAATAAACTACCCTGATGCACAGTGTCATCAGCTCAAAAATGAAACTATTGATTTAGTAGTTCCAGAAAATGTGCAGGAAAATCAGATTCAGGTATGATATTATTACCTGAACTACACAACTTAAGTTATTGTGTAGAAGGGAGAAATAAATGCCTTCTGTAGGACTTCAACAGCTATGGAATCTATCTTTCACAAGTGGCTGAACTACAGAAAAGGAGCACAGAGATAGAATTGGAGACAATTATATGACTAGTTAGATCAGTAAATTTATTTTCTTTTCACACATTTCCCAAAGGAAAGTCATTCAAGTCACCTTCCCTCCTCTTTCACTCTATAGGGAATCACAGAAGGGATCTTTATGCCTTCATTGTTTCCTGTGGCTGCAGATGGGGCTGAACAAGGAGTTGGTATCAAACTGAGCTCTTTTCCACGAAAACAAATAAATTTGTAAATCCTTTATTTCTTACTTTGACACTATGCAGCTAATAAAACCAGCTTGGGACCTAAAATCATCCTTGGGACTCAAAAATTTGTATCATACTGAAAATGGTTCTGCTTGAAAATTCACAAATGCATAATTTTCTGTATTTTTAACACACTCCTGCCACAGTCCCTCTTCCCACATACATTCTGCTAGCCCCACCACACACCCTTGTTGCACACTTATGGAACACTTATTGCAAACCCTCTGATTGTTCCTAGCACTTCATTCCCACTGCCATCTTTTAATCAGATTTGTCCCTCCTACAGCAGAAGATACTTCAGTGTGACACAGAACTGGTAGCTGCCAGTGTCCAGTTTCTGCTCCAACCCCCACTCAAGCTGCCATTTGACTCTTTCTCAGCTCAAGAATCTTATTTGCAACATTAACTTTGTGCATCAACAACTTTCCAGCTGAAAGTAAAAGCTAATCATAACTTTGAGATTTCAGACACAGAAATTGACCCCAAATCAGAAACTCCTCTCACAAGACCTCTGCCTTAGTCAGAAACTTGAGTCAGTCTCAAAAGCCTTACAAAGAGCCACAGTAAATGAATCTCTTCATCTACTTTATCTTTCAAGAACAGGTTCTACAACTGTACTCTGATTTTATTGTTAAGTCTGTAGGTCCTTGCACTCATACTGCTCCCTTCCAGCTGTAAAAAACATCAATTCCTACATACAACATAAATTACATCATGAAAAGGCATCTAATGATTTGGAACTAATAGAAGTTACAATAATGTGTGAAGAATTCCTCGAAGGTTCAACAAAAACTATGTTTGATAGTTTGATCTGTTCTGAAACTGTTCAGTGATCTCCAAAACCAGGACCTTGCTCTCATGTTAATAAACAATTACACTATTTAGCTATTAAACAGTTTAGGCTGCAAGAGTCATTCTGCCTTTTCTAAGACTGCACAGAAACTCCACAGTAACAGTGAAACTGGCCAAGCCAAACCCAAGTCTTACAAGGCTTTTTTAAATACTATGGGGCATCAGTGTAAAATGAAAGTGACACTTTTTTTTTCTTGACAATATGAAACTAGAGTCAAGCTTCTAGAATGCATCATCAAGGCTCACGTATCTGCAGCATCTGACATTTTAACCTGTGGCACTATTAAAAAGTCACATGAGAACTGTGCAAAGCAAGTACTACCATGAATCCTGCACAGACAGCTTTTGGGCACAGCAGGCACAAAGAATTTGTTCTACCTTACTTCTTGCAAGGTGAAGCAGCCACGGTGTAAGAATCGCTGCCTCAATACCTGAGGAACACGTGTTTTGTAGACTTCCCATAAATTCCAGTTTTCCTTTCACAGCACTCAGAGTTTTTATGCCCTTGTTCTAGCAGCTCCTTACACTCTTGCTTCCCTTTATCTGCCTCAGCTTGACAGAAACCAAGTTACACAAGGCCCATGCACGTTACAGCCAACAAATGAATCCTGCATCCTCGGTTTCTGCACTGGTCCACACGAGTCTGCAAATAAACCCTGTCATATGCTTTTTCAGCACAATCTAAAATAATCTGACAGTCAATTTAAGGGTGAAATTTCAATCTTCCAGGGGAATTGTGGAAGGCTTGTGAAAAATGATGGTAATTTAAGATGCCTGTACCCTAAATACAAAATTGGCAGAATGACAGCCAAGTTCAAAGATGACTGTAACCCATTTTTCCTCACTGGCTAAGTTGTGCTTAAAAGCGACCCCAACTATGACACAGAGGCTGTTCTGGGTAAACTTGGTGAAAGCCAAAGCTGTGCTGTGTAATTACCATTAAAATATAAACTGGCTCACAGCCAGCCACTGTACTGTCCTTTAGAACTTCTCCAGGGCTAACCATGTTCTGGTTTTCTCCTGTATCTCAGTAATTATCAGTAATCTTGAAGACAAGAGCTTCACTTTCTTAACTTTTATGAGTATTTAGCTATCCTCAAAGACTCCACAAACAATAAAGTCTATTCTCCATCTTATGGACAAGTTTAAAAATGGCCAGGTAAGCTCATTCTCTCATTTAGGACACAGTAATACAGAAGAAAATGCTTTTTCAGAGATTTCACAGAGAACATCACACATCATATGAGAATACCTAGGAAATCTTGCTATTAAAGAAAAATTTGGTGGAAAGAATGGTTATCTTTACAATGAGTCACTTAAACTTATATACAAGCCATGCAGAAAGCATGGCAGAAAAATGACACTTCAGACTGTGGTGGTTTTTTCCTAAAACATGGACAGGACTCACTCTACTGTTGTGTATTTCAGATTATTAAACATAAAATCATCCAGATTTTGGGGTGTAGTTATTTATTTTATCCTAGGACACATTTGAACATTCAAGACAGGAGCCTGTGCTGGCAAGTATAAAATTAAAAGTAGCTTACCTTTTATAAATGGAACTTGGATCTGCACTTCTATGCTCAAAAAGACCCCAACCAAACAACAGGCTGGCAGTATTAGTAAATCTGTTGCTATCTTCTTTATGTTTGTTTTCTTCTTTTGTTTTTATGTCATTTTTCTCTTTTAATATACAATAAGTCACCCTTAGGATCTGGCTCCCAGAAGTGTAGAATATCAGAAACTTACCTTTATTGATTTTACTCAGCAAAATCACTCAAAATAAATTTGCTGTTATCACAGCAAAAGCTAATTTAAACATCAGAATAAAAAACTTGTAAAAAAGGTATCCTAAAAATCTAAACTAGGGAGGTTTTTTTCTAAAATATTACATTTCACTATTGGGGTTTTTAAGCAGCCAAGAGTACTCCTGTAAAAACGTGTATCAGACTAAGAGAAAAGTGATTTCTTCTCAAAGACAACTCTGTTCATGATGCAAAAACATTTGACATTTTTATAATTAACCCAAGCTTCAAAGGACCCATATAGATATGGCTTTTCCTAAAAAAAAAGAAAAAGACTTCCAAAGCAATGGAGTTCTTTTCTCTGGAATACTTAAGGGAGCAGCTTGTTTTTAACAGACATCTCCAGAACGTGGATAACTAATGGTTTCTTCTGAAAGCCAAGAGAATTTTCCCTACCATTCCATGTATTACAATATGCATAATTTTTACAGGAATAGCAATTTTAGGAAAATGACACTTAGTTCATTTAATTCTGAACATTCTATCTCTGTGTTTAGTCCAGCCTGACTTTGTTTTGAAAACTCAGTATTTAACAAAAGTGCAGATTTACTCTACAAGTTGCCTGTCTTGACTGACCTGTTTTCTCAAATTCTTCAGCAAAATAGGGGTCAGTGAGATCAACATCAGGTGGAAGTTCATCTTCACTCTCTTCTCTCTCAGCAGCAGCCTGTAACAAAGCACAAGCATTAGTATTTCAATCAACATGTAACTACTGTTTAAGTTTCACTGGAATGAATGTTCTGGTAGTAGCTATGAAGATGAAAACTGAAATACTGTACATGGAACATCAAAAAACCAGAGCACACTAAAAGTTGATAGTAAAGACAAATCCAAAATTTCAACCCTCTCTCATACATTTTTATTAGGCATATCCCCAAACTGTGATGCATCAGACAACCATGCCAACAATTACAGGATCAGCACTGTTATGTCCTTAATTTATGTTCCACAAAATCTATGCTTGGGGACAAACTTGACTAAGAAAGTTCATTTTGTGCTGTAAATTTCAAAAAGCTGGAGTTAGATTTAAAAGAAGACATTTTCTTACTAGTAGTAGCGTGTCATACCCCTTGCTCCTTGACCTAATTTATCAAACTGGACAAGAATGTTATGCTAGATCAAGTTGCTCTGCTACCAAATAGTGCTGCTCACTCCATTTTGAACACTTATCAAATTAAAGAAGTTACTCATCAAGTGCCAATTAAAAGTAACTGACATGCACAGAGTAACTCAAGGTGTAGAGTTTACTCTTACAACTGTAATTCAGCAATGCTGAGTTACATTGGGAGTAATTTAAGAGTTTAGAGAACCTAGGTTCTGCATGCCACATGCTTTTTTTTCTCTCTCTTGCAATTTGAAATTTTAATAGTTCTTTGCATCTATTTATTCTTTGCTGCTACACCTTTGGGAAACAAGTCTGTATTATTTTAGCCCCAAAATTCCCAAACCTACAATTATCATTGTTATAACAGCTTTGAATTGATATGCACACAGTAGAAAAAAGACCACTCCTATAGCATTAAAAATGCAAATTAAAGCCAATTATTATTATGACTTATTTATCTTTACAGCAGCACAAGTAGATAAAAGATGTTTTGTGTGAGCATATGTATGGCCAGCAGTATGCTGAATATCCTTTTGCTCTGCAGGTTTGATGAAGCACTCTCAGTACTTCCACGTGACTGACCAATGCATATTCTAACCCTAAAATAGCACTGGCAGCTGGATAATTTATGTTGTTTATCTGAAACAAACATTAACAACAAATAAGAAAACAAACAACTCCCCCTCAAATGGCCAATATAAACATTACCTTTCTCTTTTTCTTAAGCATCCTTTTTTCTTTCTTCTTCTCTAGATATTTTTGCCATGGAGTCAGGTTATCCTTTCCTTCCAACCTGTTTTTGACCATTTCTTCAGCAGTTTCTTTGAGGCCTAGAAAAAAAAGCCACAGTAAATTAAAATGTGATGAATCTGATTTTTTTCACCTAGCTTTTCTTCAACCACTCTGTGGAAACAACATAAATATTGCTTGAAAAACACATCTTTATAAAGAAGATCGCTTTACAGGATGTGTTTTTCCAAATAAAACATTCCTTCAGTAAAAACTGTACAAGAGTTAGAAGGAGAGTTTGCTATGTGGTATCTGATCCTCAACACTCCTGCTGTTCCTCAGAAAAGTCTCCTCTCCAGACATTCAATTGTGCAGTCTACAGCTGCCAGAACGAGTAACACAATAAAACCATGGACATACACAGAGCCCTCAACTTTAATGGACCACACTACCTTTAATTAAGGTTCTGAATTAGTTACATTGCTGAGACTTTGCCTCTGTAATCTCTGCTGATCACTGTATTTTTCCTTCTAGAAAAGTAAACCCCATAGGAGTGCAACACGTCTGGCTCTTAAGAATTCTGGCCTAATTGGGTAAGATAGTTAAGTTTGGATGTGTTAATTAGGTTTACATTCAATTCCATACTTTAGCACAGACATTCACTATTTCCATGCTCAGTACTTGAACCTGCATAGGTAAGTGTGTCTTAACCTTTAAGCTTTTTGCAAATAGAACTGAATGAGGTTTTCTATAAATATGCATCATTAGAGTATTCAATGATGTAAGAACATCACTTCAAAAATAAATCCCTTAAATAACTGAAGCATTCCCATTTTACATCTAGAATACTTAAATCCAGAATATGTGCTTCATTTAAAAGCAATCTTCTAATTTTGATTAAAAATTTCATACACATCAGGAATACTTTTCTAAAATTCATTGCACCACAGAACACTTGGATGTTATGAGGATGAAAACTGATTTCAGATGCACCTTATGAACTTTCAGCCTGCTCTTCACAAGATGGGCACTTGGAAAAACAAAATTTCACGACCTAAGGAGATTAAGTGACTTGCCTTGCAATGTGCTGGAACACAATTCAGTGGAAGAAACAGAATCCACTTTCCTGGTAGGCAGTAACAGTCTGGGCAACGAAGCATTTTTCTCCTACCTGCAATTCCTTGCTTCATTCACTACACACTTTTTTTAAACTTCTGTAACAAACCAGTCAGACATTCTACAGGTAACATTGTCTCCTACAAAGTGACTGAATTATTTGGGAGTTTGTAGGAATCCTGTTTCTGCTTCCCCCTCCAAGCCTGATATTTGTTGTCTCTTCCCCAGTCCTACTTCTAGTGGTCTCTCTGCAACATTCCCTTCTGCCACCCCAGTCCAGCCCTGCCCTGACCACATCCTCCTCTCCCACCCCTCATCCCAGTTTTATTGCTTAGGAATCATACTCAGACTTCCCCAGATGGCCTAGACTACATCCCATTCTTTCTCCCAGATTTCTCAGTTGCCAAGTCCCCATGGAGGAACTGAAAACAGTGATCATGATGGAGGAAACAGAGCAGCTTTCATGGACAGTTCTACCCATCCTCAGAAGAGCAGAACATTTTTTTTTTTTAAACTGTAAACACTGATCCCTGGTTTTGTGCTTATTGACACTTCAAAAATAATTCCGAGGCTGAGGAACTGGTTACAACTTGTCTGAAATACGAAGTGTGGACAAGATCTAAAATGTATTAAACCATAGAATCATAGCAGGAAAAGAGTGAAGCAAAAACAAGATAAAGGATCCTTCTACTACTCTGGAAAGGTGCCAGAATGAACACTAAGTGGCAAACTGTTAGAGCCACAAAAATTGGGTACTTAACCAGCAAACAAATCAGAGCCATGATAAAGGGAGGATTTTGCACAGATTCACTAAAAACATGCCACTAAGAAACTCTTATACAACAAGAACAAATATTTAGTAATCTTCAAAGTCTATGAAAGCAGAGTCATCAGCTTCCTTGAAATTGAAGCACTATAACTTTGGATACTTTATAGTACTTTTATGGAAAAAATTACTGGCCAGGTAACAACCTTGCAGATTCTCTTTGAAGATAGTAAATACAGAATTAAAAAAATATACCTCACATCTCCAGCAAAAGAGAGACCCAAAATCTGAAAGGAAGTTACAATATTTCTGATTTATTTGCCTGGAAAATGGAATCATTTGATCCATCTGGCACTGAAGAACTTGGAGGAAAATCCAGCCCTTTCTTGTGGTATTTGGCAGTCTCATGAAAGGCATTAGAGTTTCTCCACAGATTAGAATGGCTTAGAAACTACTGTCCAGACCACTTCCTGAGAATAAGAGTGTATTTAAGTGGTCAAAAGGATTTTGACTGCAGAAGGGGAAAGGAATTGTCTACTTGAGGTAGAAATATTAGCTGGCCACAGAAGGTCTAACTTATATACTCTTATTGATATACATATATATATATATTTATTTTTAAGAATTAATGAATCACAATAATTTTATTTAATCTTCACAAACAAGGGCAAGAAGAGAGGAAAAAGGTCACCTATATTGGCATGCAATGACATCATACTTCAGCTAAAGGATTAAATACTACAGCAAACCTAAATACTCTGCTGTTCACACTGGTGGGACAGCAAGGGATGGGTGCAGGCCAGAATTTTTACTTCTGCAAACACACAATTTTGAAAACTTACAGAAGTTTAGCATCCTGGCACTGTTATTAGAGGCTAGAAAGATACATTTCTGTTCTCAGGAAACCAAAACAAGCAAGTTCATCTTGAGTGTAAGGCCTCACCAGAAAAATGAAACACCTTGTTGCAGGTAGCTGAAATAGCAAATAGAAATATTGGTGACATTAGAATTTGTCAGTCCCAAAGATAAAATATGTTAAGTCAACCAAGCTTTCCTAAGCAGTAAAAGTGCCTGTGAGGAGCCACCACAGGTAGAAGCTGTCAGGTGTGAGCCCACAGCCTTCTATTCTACCTCTGACCAAAACAAATTTGAATTTTTCCTCTAAGCCTAGCTAAATGTTTAACATCTCATTCATCCCAAAGGAAAAGTTTTTAAGTTCAAAAAACCCCCCCAAAAATCTGCATGGACATATGGCTGAGTATCATCAAGAAATGCAGTTGTGGCCTTCTCTCTTTTCACTTTCTAAGGGGAGCTTTGGGAGCTGGATAAGGATTCATATTAATTGTTGCTTAAATCAGATATGATTAGGAAAACAGATGGATGCTTAAATATAACACTGATTTTGTGCCTAGAAGAAACAGACCAAAGAGAGTTGGAACTACATCTAATTTATTTTTGCTGGCACTGTGGTTTATTTAAAACTATTATGATTCAAGAATAACTGAATCACTGACAAAGTATGCTTTCTATAACCATGTGTAAATAACTGTGCCAAAACTTAAAATTTTAAATTAATTCAAATATCTGCCTTTCAATTGAAAAACTTCCTACATTTAACTATTGTAATTCTTCCATGTATGGAACTTTTGGGCAGGAAAAAGATTTTGCAATCAGTCAAGCACATAAAGGCAGAACTTGATAATAAAAATATTTCAACAGACATAAACTAGTTCTGAAAAAAATTAAGGAGTCTTCAGAGATTACAACAAAAACTATTTCTGAATGCCCAGAATGCTCCAGCTGAACATAAATGGTTTTGAAATTTAAAAGACCACATTTGTTCAAGAAAAAATAACATAACAACTAACGTTCCTCCTTCCCATAATGAAGCACAGCCTTCAAGTGTGTATAAATTGCTAGAGCTATAAACTACTGTTCAGCATGTGCTGCCTATGCTCCACCATATAAAAAACTTATATATAAAAGAGCATCCCCTTCAGGTCTGCAGGACCTCTTCTCCAAATGCTGCCTGAAATCAGTACTGGCAGAATTTTTGACTCAAAAACAAACTTAAGACACCCATTTTCACTGTTATGACTTGTGTTTTAGTCAAAACCACATTGCAGGGGTCAATAGCCACAACTGGCACTGCTGACCTTGTGCAGGTGAACACTCTCTAAAAAAGGCAAGTGAACAGTTTTATGATTTCCAGAACCTTTGCTCTTCAAGAAACTCCTCACTTTTTCAGGGTAAGAAATGAGTAAATGTTAACATATACTCTAAAATCATAGTTGCTAACTTAACATCAAATACTATAAACTATCCATGTAAAATTCATTGTGTACACAATGCACATTGAACCTAAAAATACATGAACAAACCTGACCCTGTGCATGGACATCCAACTACATCAGACAGATTTATCAAGATTGGGGGTTTTATTTGGTTGTTTGGGATTTTTTATCATCCCTCCCTCAAAAGAGATAATGAGTCCTACAAGAAGGTACAGTAGGGAAGGTGTTGGACTAGGTTTAAGTATATAACAAATCCAATTTGCTAAAATCAAGTTCCATTGCAAGAAACCAGAGAGCCCGTGCATCAGGGAACTGGATTCCATCTCTTTTACAGTTAATACTCCATTGCTACTAAATGTTAAGGCAATTTACTTGTAACATGCAAGATACAGTCTTGAGGACAGCCTCTCAGAAAACTTCTTGCTCTCTCAGTGCAAGCAAGGCTAAAGAGCTTCCTTTGGTCTCCCTTAAAACGATTTTCCATCTCCTAAAATGAACGGTTTGCTCTAGATTCCTGACTATATTACCACATCAAGTTGCTCAAACTTTTTAAAATTTACAGGACTTCTTTAATAAATTATTCAAAAAACAGAATGCATAATAAACAAATAAAAACCTCCAAATGTGTTTTTCAAAACCAACACAAAAAAAAAAATTAGGTGTTGCTTTAACACCTAAATACAAATATATATGAATACAAAACACACTCCTAACAGCAATTGATTCACCTATGGCTTCCACCTTCACTCTGAAAGGTGGCAACAACAAATCTCTTGATAAAAGTCTTATAAAGCTACCTGTGCATGAAAACTCCTTGGCCTTGAATGCTCAGTGACACAATGAATTTAACTACTGAGTGAGCAACATGGTGAATGCAAGCACTGACACGCTGTGGGCAGATGGAGTACAGCACCGTGTCAGTGAGCACTGCTCCTGACTGCATGATACATGCTTTTTCAAAAAGGTTTTGACAGAATTCATGTCAGAAATTGCTGGAATTATATAAGCATGGTTGAAAGCACACAAGCATTTTTAATGCACATGTATCCTTTGGAATACAGGTACTAATGAAGAAATGGGAATAAAATCGTTCTGTTCGTTTTAATCCATTTCAGTGAACCACTAGAGACCAGAATATTTCAAACCGAGCAGAACTTTCAGCTGAAGTTACCTGAGTGAACTCAGAATAATATTTGTATAAATCATCTCATTAGATATGCATTCCTAGCTGGAATTAACCCATCAGCACTGAAGGGCCTGGATTCTGGTGTGTGTCTGGTCTTGCTATATGCAGGAACAGAACAGGGCTGTGTCCTGACATAGCTGCAGTCCCACACCTGCTGCACCTTGCTGCTCCCTAGAAGGGAATGTCACACTTCCCTACTCTTTCAGCTGCACATTTAACCCTCTGAACATTTGCTATCTTGACATGCTAACTCAGTGGAAAGATCCAGATTTTTTCTTTCCCAGAGTAGTTCTGTTATTTTCACAAACAAACTTAGGCTTGCAAAGAAACCTACCAAGTGCCAGGGCTGGTACAGGCAGTGAGAATGAGCTCGGGGCCAGGATCAAGGTGATGCCACAGTGCAAAGCTTTCCCTTGGTGGATGCAGTGAGCTGTTAAACTGGCTCATTACACCTCAAGGAAAGCATTCAGTCTGAGTGGTTTTTCTGTCCTAAAGAAAAAAGAGCACTAGACACTGGTGTTTGAGTGCTGCTGGGATGCTGTATGGTGAAGTTACCTTTCACTGATTTCCAGATGTCAATCTGGATTGACTGTTCCCCAATCATTCCTGGTACCTTGCTTTCTCCTAGAGCAGTTTCACTGGAAGGTCAGACTTGTCCCTCTTTGATCCCTCAAATCTTTAGCATTATGCAAGTGACATTTCCAAACCACTCTCTTCTAATTATACACTATGTTTCCAAATCTTACTGGTTTTCATTTTTAAAAGTGTAAGTATGTTTTATGACTCTACAGCAAATACATTAATTCTCCTTAAAAAATGTCTATAAAGTGATAATTGGAAAAGCAAGTACAAAAAATCCTGGCAAAAAATAATCTATTAAGTGAAACTTACAGCTGAGAAACTGAGTTCAGTCACGTTATTTCTTCTATTTCCCTCACTGTAAACAATCTGGATTTCAGTTTATGGGGGGAAAAAAGGGTTTGCTTCTCTGACTATAAATTCAGCGTCTTACACTATATCCCTGTCAGTAGATCAGTACTGCATATCTGCCAAGGCAGGAAAAGGGAAAAAAAAAAATAAACCCTACCTGGAACCCATTTAATCTCCATTCCTATATCCTTTTCTTCCTGTTTTTTCTCTTTTTCTTGGATACTTTGCAAAAGCTCTCTGTACTTGGCAATTTGCTCTTCATCATCTTTTTGGCTTTTCCTCGGTTTGTCATCTTCCATTTCATTAGCTACATCACCATCTAGGAGAGAGCAAAATTATCACAGAAAGCATCAAAGGAAGTGAGCAACTGAAGTTAGTATTTAGGAAATAAACCTAAGACACACACATTATTTCCAGAAGATAATATAAAATATTTTCATCTATTATTACCCCACAGAGTAGTCAGTTTAAGAATTCCCTTTTTTGGATGAAACAAAAGGACTAGCTGAAAAGACAAAAGACAATTTGTCCAGTAAAGCACTGACTGAACACAGCATCCTTCACTGTATTTTAGAATTATTAAAATCCCTTTCAGCAGAGTAGAATGTAAATCTCCAAAACCAGCCCCTTCCAGTCCTTTCTGTAGATGGGCATTTCATCTGCTAACTTCCAGTCAACTGGGACCTCCCTGATTATCCAGGACTGCCCAAAAATGATGGAAGATGGCTAAGTGAGCATATAATATCTGCCAGCTCCCTCAGCACCCTTGGGTGGATCCCATGTGGCCCCACAGACTTGTGTGTCTCTAAGTGTTGTATCAGATCACTGGCCATTTCCATTTGGATTAAGGGGGCTTCCTTCTGCTCCCAGTTCAAGTACCCAGAGAACTGGCATTACTAATAAAGACTGAGGCAAAGGAGGCATTAAGTACAGAAGTCTTTCACTCCTTTTTTGTCACAGTGCTTCCCTCTACATCCAGTAAAGAATGGAGATCCTCCTTAGCTCTCCTCTTGCAAATTTATTTACAGAGACAATTTTTGTCTTTCATGGCACTAATCAGTTTAAGTTCCAGCTTGGCTGTGACCCTTCTAATTTTCTCCCTGCATAACCTCCTTGTAGTGCCCCTGAATTGCCTGCCCCTTCTTCCAAAGTTCATAAACCCTCCTTTCTTTCCTAAACTCCAGCCAAAGCTCTCTGTTCAGCCAGGCTGGGCTCGTTCCCCACCGGCTCATCTTTCACAGTGCACATGGGGACAAGACAGCTGCTGCTGCTTTTCCACTTTCCTCATCAGAAGCTGACATCTAAGAGGGAAGCATCTGCTCATCCAGAAAGCAAAAGGCAACTCTGTTTTGAAGACAAGTGGATAAAGAAGACAGTTGGTTGTTTCTTCTTCCTAGTGTCCTGAGAAAGAAGAAGCTGGATAGGAACTGAAAAAGTCCTAAAGCTAAAAGAGGATCCCTAGAACCTGGATAGGCAAGGGGCTACCAGTTAGCATTCATCACTTGTTTTGCTAGGAGAAATTTAAGTGGCAATGCATATTGTCATTCTTTCTCATTTAGACAGAACTTGTATTTCTTCTGTCAAAACTAACAGTTTGAAAACAAATGTTCAACATGGCCTTCAAAAGAACTGTAGGAGCTTTTAATTCTCTAAGCAAATAAAGCACATTTGACAACAGCTGCAAGAAAGGAAAGTGAGCTGAGTATGTTCTCAAAGTTTGTTCAGAGTTCAAATAACCTTGTCAGGGGCTTTCAAGTATCACGCTGCATTGCACAACATCAGGAACCACTTTCTGATGGATATTAAGGCAGCAATGCTTTCTGCCAACAGCTTGTTCAAAGGCTTTTTGAACAAAACACACAAACCAAAAAGTTCTGGAGCATTAACTGCTGCACTGCAAGAGAAATACAATCAACCTGAGAGAGAGAAAAAGGCAAAAACTTAGGAAATTTAGAGTATAAAATACAAGTATATTCCTATTGTTTTCAAAAGAAAGTAGCAATAGAAGTGCTAAAAGATTTTAAAACTAGAAAGTCCAAACGGTGAGGCTGATCAGAAACATTCCATTAACAATTTGTTTTTAAAAGATGACATTAATGACCAAATGCAGAGGTTCAATATATTAAATTATATAAAATTTATTATATAAAATGGCAGCTGAGTCAGCTGAGATCATGTTCTTGTAATCACAGCGTTGTGAACAGATTGTCTTCTTAGTTTAAGAAGATTATCTTGCAATAGCTGAGTAAAAAAACCTCAGCCTTAGAAACTAAAGACAATAGAAAATGCAGCAGATATAACATCTGACAAGAGGTCTGCTGCAAAGCTTGAATTTTTTTAAAGGTGAGGGGGAATTTTCTTTCTGTGACGTAATGGCAAAGCAGAAAACTCAGCTACTGATTTGGATGCTGATAGCCATACCATAAAAATTGCCCTAAATGTCCCAAATCTATGCAGGGTAGTTATTCAAATTCAGATAGATAAAATATAAAAAAATCAAAATAAGTACAATGCACATAGACCCACAGAATTAAAAATAAAAGCTTTACACTCCAGTGTTCAAGAATCAAGTCTGAGGTAGAGGTTTTTGCACTGCACTACAGCATGCTATGAAAAATTGAATGTGTTGACATCAGTCTTGAGCCAGAAAATAATGTCAAAGAAAACACTGGGGTTTAACCTCATTTCCCCCACATTCTAAGTACTTCCTGAACAAGGAGTTGTGCAAATCCCATTAGTTCATCCCAATGAGAATTGAAAAATGGAAAAATTTAGAATACAAAAGGAAGTTTATTCAAAGCCTATCAGAGTTGATGCCTTTTTGTAAGATTTTTCAGGAAGAAAAGGTACTGGAAGAAGAGAATGCAAACAGACAGGTAACAGTAAATCAATGATAAACATGGAATGATGATATTTTCTTAAGGTTTTTTTTGCATTTTCCTTCAGGCCTGTGTAATCTAACCATTGAGGAGTGTCGTTTTCAAACCTCCCCTTGCAGACCAGGTGAGTTTTGTAGCTGCAGCCTTGATGCACCTGTCTGTGCAGAGGTGACCTGGCACCACTAGAGCCACGCCTCTGAGCCAGCCAGACCTCAGGCAAGGTTAACACTCTGGCAATCACAGTCAGTCTGGCAAGGGACTCACTGGCCTGCAAAAGCACAGGGAGATGTGTTCTTCAACTCCAAGTCACTGGACACCTCCAACAGTTTATATGAATTTCCTAGAAGGAATGCTGACATGATCCTTCTTGGCCTTCCAAGCACTTTTAATGACAAAACAAACCCAACCCAAGGGCTCAAACATGCTTTGGAAAAGGTTCCAGCACCTCCATCAGTTGTATCAAGTTTCTGATGTTTCACAGAAAGAAAATAATCAGCTTGTGGTGTTCGTATTCTGAAATTCCCATGAAACTCTACCAAGGCTTGGCCAGCTCATAAGCTGCTAAACCCTCTTGCTTCTTCTTTCCAGAGACAATAATAAATAACTGCATGTTCTACTTCTGTCACCCTCTATTTCTTTGCCTTCTGTAATAGCTTTAGCATACATAAACACATTTGGATACTGCTCATTTGTAAGAGAAAAAGCCTGTACCATTATCTAATAAAATGCTATATATGCATTTAAATTTATATATGTAGTCATGAGTTCTTGTACCAAATAGATTTCAGAATTATAAAAAGATTTAATAACTAGTCTGCTTCTATTTAACCTAAGATTTAGCAGCATTATTTAAACAAAAGCTCCTCCCTCCCAACCACTTCATTTCCTTTCTCTGCCCTTGAACACCTCTGGCATTGGGGCAGCAGCACAAAACAAAAGACCTGCTTGGCTTTGTGGAGTCTTACATTGGAAGTCAAATACCACAGCAGACTGGGCTTCCTGCTTAGATTGCTGCTGAGGACAGCAGGGATCTACACAGAGCTCCCTACAAGCCTGGTGGTGTTCAGTGTTTGGACAATTCTCAGGTTTCACTTTTAAGTTGCCCTTCGTGGAGTCACAACTTGGAGCCAATGATCCTCACGGGTCCCTTCCAACTGAGGATATTCCATGATTCTAACAAGACCAGCTGATTTTAAAAAAATCCTATAAAAGTGTTTTATCATATAGTCTGTTTCAGTATTTGTGTGCTGTGCAAAGCAGAACTGCAGAAAAGACGTTGCTCTAGTAAAGATTAAACCCCCCCCAGCATTAAAAGCTTAGACATAACCCCATAATGCTTAATTTGCAGCATATTTAAAGTGCCATACAGTAAGTGACTGGTCCTTATTTTCAGAATAGCCATTAGAGATTTGAGGAATGCCAAAAACACTTCCTAACTGGGATATAAATGTACCCAAGTAACAGAAGATTCAGAAGCAATGTAAAGGAGAAATTTTGTGCTGTGAACCACAACATTTCAGGTCACTGAAATCCTTGATGTTACAGAACTGTTGTTTAACAGTAATACTAACATTCATGATGCATGTATTTTAAGTTGAAAAATTCAATGAAAAAAAATAATAAAACAGGCCAACAAAACCCTGTTTATAAATGAAACATTTTAGTAAGTTTGAAAAGTACGAATAGAAGTCCAGGACATTTTTTCCTCCTTATCAGACTCCTGATTTCCATTCAGCAAGCTGACATTGATTTTTCCCATTTGTGCATAGCACCACGTAATTCTGCTGGATGGAACCCTGACAGATGGAATCCTGTTTTGTATCAAATAACTGAATGGATAAAATGTCAGGAACACATTAAGGACATGACAACATAATTCCTCTATTAGTAACTTACTTTTCAAAAATCATTTGAATCTAGACATTTCCAGGTTTAAAATTTATTAGTGTGATAAGATTATTTAAGGTCCTTTTTTTTTCCCTTCCCAGCAATGGAATTTTACTCTGGAAAATTCCTGAAGTGTTGCTCACATGAATATTTGCTTTCATCACTACCCTATCACAGATGCCTTCTTTAGCATCATGGTAGCCTTGGAGGTGAGAGAAGATGGAAATGCTTTAGTCTGCATCCCCTGCTCCCCTTTACAGACTTCACTAAGCACTGCTAGAGAAACTAAAGCTCACTGTGCTGCAGTTTGTGACTTTTTGTGTAGGGTAAGAAGCAAATGGACATTATCAGTGCCAACATGAGTTTGCTGCCACGAGACTCCCCAACTCCATAACCTGAGGATTCTGTAATGTTTTTTTGCAAGCTCATCTCTGATTACAGTTAACCTGCTTTAGTGTTATATAAATCAATTTTAACATCTGTTTAAAAGACCTAATTGAGGCTTAATGAAATTTTATTTGCCTTGTAATCTAGGCTGTATATATTAAGAGCAGGATGAATTTTAGAATGAAAACAAGCAATTTAAATCAGGAATTTAAACATTGCTGCACTATATGCAGAAGACTCATGCACCTCACAGTGTTAGATGAAATTCTCTTTATATCCTTAAGAAGTATGTGAATCAAAAAGCATTTGAAAGATGGTCCTGCTCATTTAGTCATTATCCACCTTGCATTTCAAACTAGGACTTTTCTTCTGAAAAGGAAACACTTCAAGTTCTATGGGCCTACAATTTATCTTAGAAATGAACAGATTAAAAGCATATATTGCCAAACTTGACAAAGAGATGTCAAGATACCCTGAAAAAAAGAGAAAAAAGGGAGTAGGAGGAGAAATATAATGCAAGGAAGTTATTTTCCACTCTGAGGTGCAAGCTCCTATTCAGAAAGCAGGTACTTTAATCCAGTGGAAGGTGTCCCTGCCCATGGCAGGGTGTTGGAGCTAGATGGTCTTTAAGGTCCCTTCCAGTCTGAACCATTTAGATATTCTGCTCAGTGGCACAATCATTATACAAATACAATACTGTCCTTGTAAAAGATGATATTCAAAGCATTTTCTATAGATATGACATTTAAATACTTAAATAATTTCCATTCAAAACCCTGCAGCTAATGACTTTGTGTACAACATTTATTACCAAAGTACCTTGCTGCTGTTCCTCCTCTTCTTCACTTGATGAAGCCAAATAAGCTTGAAAATCCATGTCAAGAAGCTCCTCTTTGTTAAAAGTTCTGCTGAGTGATGTTACCCGCTCGTGATCTGTCTCATCCCATGTGATATCTACCTTAAAAGTAAGAGAGTGCCAGTTGTAGAAGTTGGAACACTAAAACTAAACACTGCAACACTGTCTTTTTAGGGAAAATTCTTTTATACTTTCCATTCAATATAAACCTGTTAGTAATGCTCTCTGCAATAACTCACTATAATAATCATTTAGTAACATGCATTTAATTATAACATTTTGGAATTTATTCTACAGTCAATTTCAATGAGTTTGAGCTACAAAAAGAACTGAAGAAATCTCCTAATGCACTGAATGGTTCTGGAACAGCAGGTCCCACAACACAAAACCTCTGTAAGCCCAATTTCCTTTGTGGCAGCAGATACTGGTGCTGAAGCAGCCACCAGCCCCTCTCTTTTTTTCTCTTCCAGCAGCAATTCACTGCTGGAATCACACAAGGATTGCAATGGAGACAATGCAAGTGTTTGTGCAACTGCACCCTCAACCAGAACATGAAACAGATCTGAACTGAAAAATTATCCAGCAGAAAGTATTTATTTCTCAACTGATCGCTTCTCCAATCTGGTTCATTTCATGGCCAGATGGAAATGTTGGCTGTCAGGAGGACAGAGTAGAATGAATTGCTACAAGTAGGGGAAGCAACTGTTGAAGTCTGGCATTACTATCAAAAAAGCTCTTACTCATTTCTTCACTAACATCCATTTTAGGCAAGTTAAAAGATTTAACTGTAAATAAAAAAATAATTTCATATACAACTCGTCACAGAGGTCAAAATTCAGTATTTAATTTGTGTCAGAGAACCTCAGTCTCCTTTAAAATCTGAACCAGGGGTGCAGCTTGTGAATCCATAGCATGCTTAAATCTTTTAATATATTTGATGTCTTTATTTTGAAACGCTGGAGATAATCAGGAATCTTTTCCCCAGCACATAGATCATTCATAAGCTGACAGCAAAACCAAACAAATAAGAAAAACATGACATAAACACTGTAAAGATACCTTTGATGTTCCCATAGCAGCAGATGTGAAGTACTTTGGCTTATAAACAGCTATGTTCACTTCTGAGGCTACATCTTTTGGCTTATCATCAAATGTAACATTATCTGGAATAAATCTTAAAGGCAAATAAAACATGTTATTCTTCAAATACACTGGGAAATTGCATAGTATAAACAGTCTAAGCTTTCATGAGTATGGTACATCAGCATGCAAGAATTAGCTCAAATAAAAAGGGGGCAAGCCTGAAAAGGGAACAAAAGAGATGGCCAAGTACTCCACACATGTAAGATTGATTGCCTGGCTTCTGCAGATCTGCTCCACAGGTTTTCAGTGTTTGACAACACCCTGTTTGGGAAGTATTGCAATTTCCAGTCTGGTATAAACAGGGCAATGGGTGGGTTTTTGGGTGGTTTTCTTTGTTTTAAGAACCATCCTTTCAGAAAGTTTAATATTAAAAATTAAAAAGAAAAAAAGCGAATAAAATAGGACTTGGAAATAGATGAATAAGAAATTCCAAACCATTTAGGAAAGCCTGGTACATCTTGAAAATTATAATTAGTAAGGAAATAAAAAAGTTTAAAAGACCAAAGTCATGAATAACAATTGAAGAGCTTAGTTTAAAAAAAGACCAAAAACCTTGATATACCACATGAGAAATTACTTGTGATTTTTAAATCTTTGCAAATGTAATCTGATAAATAGTATTCAACATGAAAATTTAACAAAGCAGAAGATTAGGAAAACCATTGGAGAATTTCAAACAGCTGTGTTTGTTGTAAAACATTACCAGTGTTTAAAATGATGAAAAGTTACATGTTCCCCTAGCAAAGATGTCTTTTCCAAAATGGTTCAAAGCAAATTAACTGAATTACTCTAGAAAATGATTCAAAGCAAAAAACCCTTAACTTTCACTGACTTCCAAGAGTGCCCATAACAGAGGTCCCAGCAGACAAACAGGGCTTTTGTCACAACTTTTTATGATTCAGTAACTTTTCTGCTTAGAATGAAAGGGGTTTTTTGCAACAAAAGGAAATACTAATAATACCAAGCCATAATTTAAAATCCTTTCTTTCCCAAACATGACTTTTGAAATATCAGAGCATCCAGCTCATTCACAAGGACTAACATATATATTGCAGCTTCCAGACAACAGCAGCAATAATCTTGCCTTGTGGTAAAGAATCACAAAAAAGACACAATTCTGGACCCTTGGGGAGAGAAAAAGAAAAAAAATTCGTTTTCTGAATTCTATCAGTTTCCTTAATTGTACCAAAAGCTTGGAGATGTAAACAGAACATTTTATCTGGCTGTTCTGAAAACAGACTTTATGCAGAGATCCTCTTGAACTTCCCATATTACTATAAAAATGGTCAGAAAGAAGAACCAAAGGGAAACCTAACAACTCACTGGATGCCCAATTTATCTTGATATCTTATTTTGGTTACAGAATAAAGTCAATATAGTTTACTCCAAAATATTACAAACTGCCTTCAATTCACCCTCCCTGGCCCAACATGCAAAAATATCACCAGTGGAGTTACCTCAGGTCTATGAAAGAGCAGCTACTTTCAAATTCCAGTCCATCACATTCCTCATAAATTTTATTGGCTGTTTCAGGAGAATCACATTCTACAACTGCATAAAAATACTTCAGTCGCTTGAACTGGTATTCCCGCAGTTTTTCCCTATAAATCCTGCAAGAGTGGAGAAATTAATTTTAATTCAACTCGTTAAAAACATGTGCCAATCAACCACTCTCCTAATCTTATAAGATTAGATGTTAAACACCACAAAGTTCCACCAGTACTGAGTTTTCTTCCAGCAAAAAGACTATTTCAGACAATTTTATCGAGTGTAAAATTTGTACATGACTCCACTGAAAGGTCACAGGGATGAGGTTCAGTGAATCTGAAGGGCACAGGCAGCACTGAGGTACCTCCAGCATACCTGGATTTCTGTGTGCTGGATTCCAGACACCCTCAAGCCCACTGAGCAGTAAATCCAACACTTCAGGGTGCACCTTGCACAGTGCAGGTGACCTCAGAACACACTCTACGTGCACCTTACACTCTCCTGATGCACTGGAGAATGTCTTCAAAGGGACCTGCCCTCATTTTAGATGCATCTAGATTTTTCTAAATACAGGGCAGTCCAGCAGGATGCATTATACAAATATGGTCTCAATCAGGCTGCCAAAAATCTGGAAATTCTGGAAAAATATCAAAGCAAAACCTTGAACAAAAGTTTTAAAAAGGCAAAAAAGACATGCCTGAAGAAGCCAGGACAATGGTAGGACTGAGGAGCTCAGCCTAGGAGGCCAGGGCTGTTGCTGGTGGCACTCAAGACATCTCAGCCTGGGAATTCTTGGGCTAAGGTCCCTGTTGATTCACAAGTAAGAATTTGGACAGTGAGCACTAAAGGGAGTTTACTGCACAAATGATAATTTGTAGAGGAGAAATGCTGGTTTTTAAGCTACCCATGTATTTGTTCCATTGATTATGCCAATGAGCTACATAATAAAATTTTGAACTCACATCAAAAAGCAAATCTTCTCAAGTTTCATCAAAATGCATTGATTAAATACACTGATAATGAACCAGTGTCTGTCATAAAATAGTCTTTGAAAAAAACCTAAAAAATTAAGGTGTCCACAGGACATTTCCACCTATGAACTCCTGGAAAAAGGAGTTGATTAGGATTACCACTCAGAATTACACATATTGTATTTCCCATTTGAAGACAAAATTAAAGTTAATACCCATCATCCTCTGTGGTATTCTCTGGAAGCTCAAACAGTTCCACAGGTCCTTTTTGTTCTTCCTCTTTCAATCTCTCTTTTCCAAACTCTGAAGGATAAATCTACAAATACATCAACACAAAACCAAATTTGTAACTGTGGTGTAATGTACACTAACTAAGAAAAAAAAATCTCTCCAGGTTTTCACACTTTACAGTTTTTAATTAAGATCAGTAAAGTTATCAATTCCATAAACTTTAATATCTTCCTAATTTTATCATATGGAAAAGACAGCAGAATAACCAAACTGCCAGCTAGGAATTTTGAGGCAGATAAAGAACAACAAGAACACTGACTTTGTTCAGCACATCGTGGCCCTTTTCAGAAAGAGGTATCTGATTAAAATTTCTCACAGAGCTGAGGCAGACACTGGAAAAATGTAACTTAATTGGTCAGAATACAACCAATTTATTAGTAAGGTCTAAGGCTAGGTCTTAGGTCTAAGGTTGGGTTATCTGCCATACAGACCACTGATATTAAACTAATCAAAGAAATGCAGTCTCTTCCTACTAGAACTGAGAACTTCAGTATTAGACTGAGAAAACCAGCACTGAGAGCCAACCTCATAAACATGAGAAGTCAATGGCTTTGGCCTCTAACTCTGCCAAATACATAAATGGCTGTTACAGCAAGTTAAATTGCAACACAGTTTCCCTTTAAACACGTTCATATTCCTTTCCATTCTCCACAGCACTGTCCTACTTATTTTGTAGTCTATTTTTCAACAGTAAAAGTCAGAACTCCTTTTAGAAACCAAGTCTTACCTTCACAGAAAACACTGCTCCTCCTTTGGGTGTGAAAGAAGTAAACAGTGCCAGCAAATCCTTAGCCTTCAACCTATCCCAATCCATATTACAAACTGCCAATCTACTTGTAATCTGAGAAGAAAGAACATAAAATTCATAGGTTAAATTGTTGACTGCTGTGGGGAATACACAATTCTCTAGCAGAACTCGGTGGTAAAAATCAAAGTCAGCAATAAACTTTGCTGAAAAATATAAAAGCAACATTGTCGTCGTGACTTTTTATCACTTAAACTAGCAAAGATGAGAAGCAGCAATTACCATAGCACATAAAAAGGAGATAAATAGTGAAGCACCACAGAAGAGACTGCCCCAATCACAGATTTAGAACTGCAGCAACACCACAATCGCTTAGGATTTTGTTATTGTCAAACACTATTAGTCTCAGGAACAACCACTATCACTATTGTGATAGCACTAGAGTATTGTGATTACTTACAGACTGACTGTGCTAGTTGTAAAATCCTATTTCACTGTCTCATTCATGATGCCTTAATTTCTTAAAGTGTGAGTTAAATAACTAAATTTTTGAAAAGTGAAAAGAAAAAATCAGTAATGAACAAAAGCAGTACAATTTAAATTCTGGAATTTCTGAAAGGCTCAATTTTGTTTATCCTTTCACCTGTAGACAACTTATCCATAGATATAGGTAAGTGTGCTTAGGGGAAAAGGAGACAGCAGTGAAAACTGCAAGTCTCTCATTGTCAGACAATTTCATCATCACTTCCATTCTGCCACTAAAAGGCTGAAAAACCTTCATGAAAAAAACTTCCACAAACTGTTCCATAGATGATGGTCTATAATGAACTCTTAACATTTCTGAGCTGGTCATGTAGCAACTTTTCACATGCAAAGTCTTGTTACCTCATCTCCACGAGGGGCATCTTTATCCAGCTCTCGCCACGAGTGCTCGATCTCTGGCTCCTTTGGAAACAGCTCGTTCAAATCCTCATCATCCTCTGAGCTCGTTTCAATGTTCCCTATGCCTCTGGCTAGATCAGGCCCATTGTCACTTTCTTCATCATCTTCTGAATCACTGTCATCTTCACCCATTTCCTCATCATCTTCTAGCTCCTCTTCCTCACCCGTTTCTCCACCATCTTCTGATTCCTCTTCTTCCGATTCTGCATCCTCACTTGCAGAGCCTTCTTCCTCTAACTGGCTTTTACATTTTACACTTTGGTCACAGATGTCTGAGCACACAAAGATAAACATTGGATACATTTTTATGTTAGAATTACACATGACCCTTTGCAAAAAGGAAGACTTCAGGGCTTTTTCATAGCTATTTACAGGACTCCTGAAAGGTGTAAAAAATGCAGGAACAAATAACAGAAAACATCAGCTTTGTCTCTTGTTTGTCTGGTCTAATCTAATTTAATTACTCTTTAGGCCCAAAATTGTATTATCAATCTCAACTGTAATTAAATATTCTGCTATTTTATTTATATTACAGAACCAACATGTAGAAAGCTATTTCATAATACCGGCTATACATATACACAAGCAATATAAATAAAGTTTTTCTGCAAGTTACCTGTTCTTTCTAGTCCTCTCTAATATTAATGGCTCAATGCTGCCATATTTACAGTTTCAGTCCACAAACTGTGATGTGCCTTCATGGTATCAGTTCATATATCTGCTGTTCAGTTTGATGAACACAGCAGTGTACATGCTGTCAGAAATTTTACTTTCATAACTAACCAACAATTTCAGTGCCAACAACTGAAAGGACAGGGATGTTCACAGTCTTACAGAAGAATCAGAACTGATCCTACACAGAGCTGACCAACTCCAATCCTTCAGCAGCACTGAATCTGAGTCAGTCAGCCCTTTTAGAACTAGTCTTGCAAAATATCTGCCATGGATAAACAAAAGCATCAACACCCAAATAAACACAGCTGAATTCTCCTTGTTATTTGAACAACTAACCTGATTCTTTTATTTTCCCTCCTAGGGAGTGGTCTTTCCTGGGAGCTTTGACTGACTTAGCAGCACTTGCTTGTGAAGACTTTTCTTTGTTTTGAGTTGAAATGGATCTTCCCCCTGATGCACCTCCTTGCTTGTTTTCCCCTTTGGGTAAAAGGCCCTTGTTTCCCTGAGAGCAACTAACTTCCTCTGCAGGTTTCTGCAAGTCCTCTTTCAAGCTGAACTTAGATTTACTTTTTTGTCCTTCTTTTTTAAGGTCACTTAGTTTAGTCACAGCTTCACATGGTTGGTCCACTCCTTGTTGGGTTTCTTTGCTCTCCTCCTCTGGGAGGCCACCAGCAATGGCCTTTGCAGAATCTGTTTCTCCTTTACCTTTAGCTTTCTTTTTCTTTTTTTTCTTTACCTTGAGTTCTTTACTATCACTTTCTGAAAGATCAGAGTCAGATTCTGACAAGGCATAAAACTTCCTGAGGTTCTCTGTAGAGCTGTAGTTAACAGGGCGACCTCTTTTATCCACTGTGTATCTCAGCTTGAACTTCTTGTCATGGAACATCGCTCGGAATCGCTTGTCAATCTTCACTTTCCGTTCCTTCTCAGGCATCTCCCAAAACCTGGGATCCCTTGCCACACAGCTGAACCTGCCATCGCTCAGTATTTCCTCCTGGGATGACATTTTTGATGCCATTGAAGACTTGGACATCTACAACATGGAAAAAAACCCAAACATTTCGGATTAAAAAAGAACCCTCAATTCATTAACATAGATTTAGATATGTAACTGAAAAAAACAAGGATTAAACAAAGTTGGATTTCTAACCTGTACCTAAAAAGGTCTTTCCAAAAGTACATATGGCAATTTCATGGCATCACACCCCACCTGGTTGGAAGGGAACTCAAAGATCACCTGGCCCAACATTTCTTGGCAAAAGCATTGTATACACAAGCTGGAGCAGCACTATGTCCGGCCAAATCTTACAAGTGGGAATCCACCACTTCCCTGGGGAGATTCTTCCAGTGGTTGAATGTTCTCATTGAAGAAAATCTTCCTCTTGTATCTAAATGCAATCTCCCCAGGAATAACTTGTACCTATTACCCCTTGTCTTTTGCTTGTGACTCCATGTAAAAACACAGTCTCCATCTTTTCTTTAGCTGCCTTTTAAACACTGGAACGTGAGAATAAGGTCTCTCCTGAGTCTTCTTCCCTCAAGGTGGAACTAACCCAGCTCTCTCTGCCTTTCCTCACATGGCAGCTTCCCAAACCTCTGGGCCTTCTCTGGACCCTCTCCAGCCTGTCCACATCTTTTTTGTACAGCAGGAACCAAAACTGAACACAGAATTCCAGATGTGACCTGACAAGCACCAAGTGAGACAATGACTGCTTTATCTCTGTCTGGTTGATGGAACCCAGCACCCTGTTGGTTTTCATGCAGCAGCAGATTTAACAAGGCACAAATAATCCTGTACCTGCCATAGTCTCAGCCACAAATCTGAGCTTTGTCAGCTGTGCTGGGAGCCCAGAAACCCCCTGTGCTCTGGGCTGTGTCCAAAGCTCCATGGACAGCAGCTGAGGAAGGGAATTCTGCCCCTCTGCTCTGCTCAGGTGAGAGCCCATCTAAAGTGCTGTGTCCAGATCTGAGATCCCAAAACAGGAAGAACATGGAACTGTTGGAACAAGTCCAGAGACCACCAAGATAATTAGAGGAATGGAATTCCTCTCCTATGGGAAAAGACCGAGAGAATTGAAATCGTTCAGCCCGGAGAAAGCTTCAAGAAACCCAATTGTGGCCTTTCAGTATCTGAAGGGAGCTTACAAGAAAGATGGAGAAAGACTATTTACAAGGGTCTGGAGTAACAGGACAAAGGGAAATGGCTTTAACCTATTACAAGGTAGGTTTAAATTAGATAGGAGGAAAAAATTTTTCCCTGTGAGCGTGGTGAGGTACTGGTACAGGCTGCCCAGAGAAGCTGTGAATGCCTTATCCCTGCAAGAGCTCATATCGAGGCTGGATGGGGCTCTGAGCAACCTGGTCTGGTGGAAGGTGTCCCTGCCCATGGGAGAGGGTTCCGAACGAGACTGTATTTAAGATCCCTTCCAACCCAGGCCATCCTATGATTCTACGATAAGGGATACACCTGGTCTCCAAACACATCCCTCCGTGACTCCCCACCAGACCCACGCACGGGACCTTCGACGACATTAACCCGGTGCCCACCGCAGCTGCAGCCCCCGCACCCGCTCCGTCCCCGACCCCAGTGACGGAGGCGGCCGCCGGGAGGAGCCCCGAAGCCGCTCCGCTCGCACCGACCGTGCCCGGCGCCCGCCGCTCCTTCACGGCGCTGCCCGCACTCCGCACGCCGCCACCGTACAGCCACTTCCGGCTGCGCTACGGCGGCCGCGGCGGGACACGCCTCCCCGGCCCGCACTGCGCGTGCGCGGAGGGGCGCGTGAGGCCGAGCCGATGAGGGGCCTGGCCCGGCCGGCGCTGAGGGCGCGATGGTGCCGCCGGCTCTGGGCGCTGCCCGCAAGGGCCGCCGCCGCTTCGCCGCCTCCTCCTCCCCCCACCGGAGCCTCGCCGGGCTCGGGAGCGCTGAACCCTTTCGACCGCCGGCTGAAGCGGAAGCAGAAGAACTGGGCGGCGCTGCAGGCCGAGCCCGCCAAGTGCGATTACCTGCGGGAGGAGGTGCGGGGCCGGGGGCGCTGGCGGGGTCACCTCGAGTGCTGTGGGCAGTTCTGGGCCCCGCAACTCAGGGACGGTATTGAGAAGGTGGAGCGGGTCCAGAGAACGGCAATCGGGCTGGAGTACAAGGCTTCTGAGGGAACTGGGATGTTCAGCCTGGAGAAAAGAAGGTTCAGGGGTCGCCTTATCACTCTCTATAACTCCCTGGATGGAGTTGTAGCCAGGTGGGGATCGGTCTCTTTTCCTAGGCAGCCAGCGACAGGATAAGAGGATATCGTCTTAAGCTCTGCCAGGGGAATTTTAGGTAGACATTAAGAATTTCTTCACAGAAAAAAGCGACCAGACGTTGTAATGGGCTGCCCGGGGAGCTGATGGAGTCACCGTCTCTGGAGGTGTTTAAGGAAAGCCTGCACGTAGCACTTAGTGCCGCGGTTTAGTTGACGAGCTGCTGTTTACTAATAGGTCGTACCTGGTGCTTTCAGGGGTCTTTTTCCAGCCTCATTGATCCTACGGTTCTGACCGCCGCCTCTCCCCACAGGTCGGCGGCAGGATCGCGGACCGGGTGTTTGACATCACCAGGTGAGCCCCGCCGTGTCCCGCTGCCTCCCCTCATCCCCCGGGGAAGGGGAGAACCGCTGGATGCTGAGCGCCTTTCCCCGAGGTACCACAAAAGGATGCTCGTTGGGCTGAGTTCAATAAGGCCCTTACAGAGTAGCAGGTGAAACTTAATATAGTCTAAAATTAAAAATATTCTAAGACTCGGTTATGTTTTGTGTTGCTGATCTTATCCTTTAGAACGTTTCCTCTCGCTTTGGATGTTGGCTCTGGAAGAGGTTACATAGCTCAGCACTTAACCAAGGTACTGTCTCTTCATACTTAAAAGTGTTTGAAGGAAGTTCATACGTGTCCCACCCTTTCAAACGGGCTCTGTTACAACTTGAAACAATCATATGAGTCTTGATGAGGCAAATCTTCCCCTCCATCTACCTGTGGTTATAGTTCAAAACTGTGTGTTGTGCAGGCTATTCTTAGTTTATTGCCACTGAAAATTGGACAAATGGCAGTGCAAGGGAAGTTAACTATTACATAACAGCTAACTTTTAGTTTTGCATGGGAATACGTGGGGTTTTTGGTGGATCTATTAGCCACAGTTAGTTGTTAAAGAGAAGCGTCATTATGGAAACTTTGAAGCCATTAGCAGTTTACTCTTCATGAATCACACTGTAAGTAAAGGTGCTTCCTTGGCTGTTAATCCACGGTTTATATTTAACTAAACTCATGCCTAAAATGACAGAATCTGTCTTCTGTCACCACTTCTGTCTCAGCTATTCTCCCTGCAGATGCAACGTTGGGTGGGGAAAAGTGCTTCCTGCTTTATATAAAGCTTTTATGAAGAGTAAAAAAAAAAAAATCTAACTTATTATAAATAGGTGTAAGTGTCAAAAAATTATGTCCATTTATAAAATAACTTAAATATTTAATAGACTTTTAAAATTTTATTTCAGGAAACAGTTGAAAAACTTATTCAAGTTGATATCGCAGAGAATGCTTTAGTAAGTAGATTTTTGAATGCTAAAGTGCTTCAATTCTGTAATATAGGAAAACAAAAGAAGTGAGTTTCTGATGAGCTGTTTTTCTTCCAACCCAACATTAGAAAAATGCTGTAGAATCTGAAATCCCAACGGTCAGGGTCGTAGCTGATGAGGAATTCCTTCCTTTCAAAGAAGATACATTTGATCTTGTTGTCAGCAGCTTAAGGTATGTATTAATAATTTATTTTGTTTTGTTGAAGTTATTAATAATCTTTTCAGAGTAGTTTTAAGAAAATAAATCCAACAAAAATTAATAGTCCATTAAAAAGCAATAAGAAATATACTTGCATAGTTAATATGAGCATGCATTAGGAAAAACTGCTGTCCTGGTAATTCTTCCTGTTTTGTTTGTTTAATTTCCTTCAACACACTTGGAGCTTTTCTCACTCCTGCATTTTGAACTAGTCTCCAGGACTTGCATTTTCTTAGCAAAGAAAGAAAAAAAATGCATGTAGATAAACTGTTCTTGTTTGGTATCAGTTTCCAACAGGTGTTTCAGCATGGTTGCACCTTGAGAACCCACTTTGTGCCTTTGGCTCTTGAAACTTTCTTTGTTAATTAAGTAGTTACTGGCATTCCCTAAATTTGATTTAATCTGAAATTATAAAATGTACTCTTCTGTTATTTCAGTTTACATTGGGTGAATGACCTTCCTAAAGCTTTCAAAGAGGTAAGAAATTGTTTTTTAATACTCTTAAGTTAGCACTTGCCATTACTTGCACTGAGACCACTATTTCCAGATCTTCTTTAAATAAGAGGCACACAAATAACTTATGTTGCACACAAGGTTTTTTTTCAATACTTTTGGCAGTTTGAGAAGTACGAGTTGATATTGCTACTAATTTGCTCCCAAAAAATCAATTTTGAATATGAACTGAAGCACCATATTTGTAGAATATTTTGGATTCTCCACAGCTGAGATCATGGAACTAATGTTGCCTGAGGCAGTGCTATTGATTTTTATTGTTAGCTCTTACTATTTGTAGTACATACTTGTAGCACAAGACTTCTCCAGAAGTGCTTTATGGAGCTGGAGTTATTTCTATGTCTCAGTTGTTTATTTTGAAATACAGTTTTGATCAAGGCTTTTTAATTTTGAGATGAAGCAAATACTTGTTGAGGACAGAAATTTATTTTGATTTCACTAACAGTTTTGGTTATTTTGGATTAGTTCAGCTCTTTCTTGCAGGTATAAACTTTAGTCAAATCAAAAACGTGGTGCAAGAACAAGGAACATGTTAAACAGTTTGCTGTTTTTTCATTTATTTCAAATTGATCATCATTGCACTGCAGTTCTATCACCTATTCTTAGGAATAGGACTACCCTACTGTTACTGAAATAATTAAAATCGATTGAAATGCATTCAGTACTTACAAAAAAAAGGCTGAAAGAAACATGCCATTTTCACTGGAATTTAAGTATTCTATGGAGTCTCAAATACTTTCTCCCACAGTAAATATAACTGGCACAATGGGGAGGGAACTGGGCTTCTTGGCCAACTTTCATCATTTCCTGTGTTGGTTAATGGAAACTGCCTAATTGTCTTACCTGTCAATTAAAGACTTGTTTACTAGCACAGAAAAGGTCGCTTGATTAATACTTCATTAAAATCATTGAAATTTTTCTTTTCAAAAAGGTTGAAAATGCTTGCTTTCTTGTTAGCCTGGTTATATAATCAGGCTCTTCTGGATGTTTAAACCAGGGATCACTTAAAGAAACAAGAAAGCATGAATTTATTGGCCTTCTCACTAGGAAGGGGGCTAGAACTTAGGAGAACAAAAAACTCAAATACCAAGGCTGACAAGCTGCTATGATATTGCTGTTTTGGCAAGTAATCATAGACATAATAAAAATGGCATTACTCTATTGTCTCAGAAGCACAGAGATCACTCCTGGAAACTAAAGCCTACATTTCTCTTAAGGCATTAACAAACGTTTTTGCTGCTCTCAGAAAGCAAAAGTAATTAGAATACTTACCTTAATCTACCCTCCTTTTAGAAGTACATTAATTGAGAATATTGTTTTAGGAGTATTCTGCTGAAAATAGTTTTAACCTCAATTTCCACAGTTTGTTCCATGTTTCCTGACTGTGTAACTTCTAAGGATTTGCTTTTAACAATAGAAAATAGTCTCTGTTCAGCCAGAGTATTCATTTGCGGTGTGACCAGGAGCTGTGTCACAGCTTGCCCTGCAGAACACAGTCATCATTAAAAGTCTGCCACAGCTTTTACAAAGGTTCCTTTGAGTTGATTGAGATAAAAAGCCTGAGAACCACTTGGGTAGGCTTCCCACAGCAAAGCCTTGCCCTGTTTGTGCCTTGCAGATCCACCAGGTGCTGAAGCCGGACGGGGTGTTCATCGGGGCCATGTTTGGGGGGGACACTCTGTACGAGCTGCGCTGCTCCCTGCAGCTGGCCGAGCTGGAGAGGGAAGGGGGCTTCTCTCCTCACGTGTCACCCTTCACTGCTGTCGCTGATCTGGGACATCTGCTCTCCAGGGCTGGCTTCAACACCCTCACTGTGGTAATTATCAAGTAAGAGAGCCACCAGGCAGAACAATCCAGAACATCAGAGCTGCTAGAATATTGTAGTAATTTTGTCAAGACAGACTGGATTGACACCATCATCAGTTCTTTATTAAAAACTTCTCATGGCTTCTTTCAGTTGACTTGTCTCAGGCAACTCTGACTCTTTTCCTCATAGGCAACTCCACACAGCACTGACTCCTTCTCTCCTCTCTACAAGTTTCCTTCTACATGACTGTCCCTTACCTGGCTACCTAACCCTGCCTGTCCCTCACACAACATCTTCTTATCTTAATTTGTCCCTTACACAACCACATGTCCTTTGCTCCTCACAGCCAGCAGACTCTCCATCACAAGGTCTTACTCAAACTGCAACTAATGTCCACTGACCCCACTCTTTTATAACACCCAAGCTCATTGGGCAGGCACAGATGTTTTCACTGCTCAGTAATCACTATAGCTGTAATTCATCGGGAGAGATTGTGTTCTGTCCTATCCTTCCAACCTATCTTCCCACATAATATGAAAAAATCAGTTTTCTAATGTAGTAATAACACTCTGCTTCCTTCTTTGTGTGGTGCACCTCGCTGAACAGGCTGCAGAAATAGCCTGGACTGCCACTGTTTTTTGGCTTTGTGGTGATTAATGGAACCAACTGAAGTGTGTCTTTGGCTCGTGGCCCAGCAGAATTTGGATGGATTTCTTGGAGAAATGTCAGAGAATGTTAGACCTGCATGAAAAAATTATAGACACTTGCTCTTTCTTCTTAAACCAAGAAGAAAATAACGGTATTTAAATTAAAATTTGATTGTATTTGGGCTACTAAGCAAAACATTCTAGAAATGGTAAAATAGTACATACTTCCTAGAACTACATGATTTGAGCAGAAAAGGCACATGAATAGAATTGTAGAATGGTTTGGGTTGGAAGGCACCTTAAAAATTATCTAGTTCCAACCCTACTGCCATGGGCAGGGAATAGTTTGGTAGTACAGCAAGGTTGAAATATTGCTATTGGTTTAGCTTGATATGCTCTAAAACTGAACTTCTCAATTTTTCTAGGATACTGATGAAATCCAAGTGAACTACCCAGGGTTATTTGAGGTTATGGAAGACTTACAAGGCAAGTATATTCTTTATGGGAACATCAATGTTTTCTATAGCAGTGGATCAGACACAGAAGAGTTTTACTGTGTGTTTCTTAACTCCAAATCATAAAGTCATGTGGGTTGGAAAGAACCTTTAAAAGCCATTTAGTCCAACTCCCTGCAGTGAACAGGGACATCTTGAACTAGATCAGTTTGCTCAGAGCTCTGTCCGACCTGGTCTTGGGATGTTTCCAGGTGTGGGTCATCCACCACCTCTCTCAGCAATCTGAGCCAGTGTTTCACCATCTTCATCACAAAAAAGTTATTTCTTACAAAAATGCAAATAAATCTTATTGCAACAAAGGAAGCATTAGTTTTTTTCCTGCCATCTAATGAGTCAGGAGATTATGCCTGTCAGGAGATTTGTGTTGGGAAGCACAAATCAAAGATTTGCTGCTTCATGGTCTGCTGTGAATGTTCTGTTTCCCTGGCGTTCCTGTTCTGCATGAGCCTGTTCAGTGTTAAGGTGCAGAAAAGCCCTTAAAGGGAGAACCAGTATCCCACACACTGACTTTTCCTGTGAGCCTTTCTAATTACCAGAGCAATCAGCAAACTGCTTTGGAATGAGAATAAATATATCCTTAATTTGGAGTCTGCTGAGGAACAGCAAACAATTGAGTAAGGATTTTGTTAATATTCTGATTGCATTTATCATGGATTGTAAAGCAGTCATTCACATGCAATCTGTTGTTACTGACAGCAACTCATGGCATTTCTTACCTGCATCGACTGCTGTTTGGAGTAGTTCCTTAATGGAAAGGCAACCTCTGCTCTGAGCAGAAACAATTAGAAGCAGTAAGTGATTAGAAAGATTAGATTTATGGTTATTTTATTTTGTATTTTGAATTTCTTGGACTAGCAATTTTAATTGTTTTCTGTTAAAACAATACGGTCATGTGTCTGAATAAACTCTTTGTACTCAAAATTAGTTACACTTAAAAGCATGAATGTTTGAAGACTCAGGCTGAAGAAGTCATAAATTGAAATTATTCCTAGCAGTGCAAACTGTAAATTGCTAAGCACAGGAGTTGAAAGTTTTGATTCTTACACATAAGAAAGTCGCCAAACGATCTGTGCTCTGTGCTCTCCTACAGTGAAGTGCAGAGGATTCTGTACTTTGGTTTAGTAAGAATCTGCCCTTAGTGCATGACACTTAACTCATGGCATGTGCTGTATCTTCTTTTTCTTAAAGCTAAAACATATTTTTAGGTATGGGGGAGAGTAATTGCTCTTGGAATAGAAAACCTCTGCTGCACAGGGAGACAATGCTGGCAGCTGCTGCAATATACCAAGGTCAGTACTTGAGAGGCAATGAGTTAATCTAAAATGACTTTAATAACATCTTTTCTGTGTCTTTTTCTATGACCTTTGTGTAAGAAAAAACAAAAATAAAGCAAACCAAAAACCCCAAATACTGCAGAACAAAATGCCTTATCATAAGCTATTTTTAACCTTAATTATAATGCCAGGATTTGAACTGTATTGATGCACCAGTATGAGATATTTTTGTTGTCCCAAATCTTTCACCAGGAGTCATGATGATGAATATGTCATGCTCAGTTGTGATGTTGTGAGAACTGAGTGTTTCTTAGAGCTGATGGTCTGCACCTTTTCTCTCTCCCTTCCTTCCTGCCCTGACAGAAATGTATGGAAACAGCGATGGCTCGGTACCTGCCACGTTTCAGATCTACTACATGATTGGCTGGAAATACCATGAGTCACAGGTAATGTGAAGCTGTTATTTTCTCCTTGAAGGTATATTTCAATAAGTGATGTCTTAAAAGCTGTTTTACAAAACACCTTAATTTAAAATTAGCCCTATATGTATTTTGTTTCTTCTTCTTTTTTTTTTTTTTTTTTTTCTTTAGGCAAAACCAGCCCAGCGAGGTTCTGCAACAGTTTCATTTGGAGATCTGGCAAAAATAGAAGGACTTCTTAAAAGAGGAAAAAAATAGTTGTTCATCAACAATAATAATTGTCTTGAAACTTCTATAAAAGTTTTAATTGCAGACAGTCTTCACTTGTCCTTATTTAGTGATGACATCCTGAAATGATAATAAAGTATGCACAGTAGAGGTTTTTGTACTGTGTCACAGCATCATCTGTGTGAAATGGTGATAATTTTTTTGTTTCTAGATAAATATTTGAGCAGTTTGCTCTCTGAAGTCTTTGAGAGAGCAATTCAACTCTTTATTACTATTTTCAAAAATAATGACTCTTCCAGCATTTCAGTATCACAGGCTGCTCCAGGTATGGTTTACATGTCTTGTATGTATTTTTTAATTATTTCTCAAGGATAGTAGATCATAATAAATAGTAGTGTACTATAAAAGTAAAGAATGATAGCAGTTATATTTATGAGACATCCTATAAGATAAACTACCAGCAAATACAAAGATATAAATTATGTTTTTTTATGAGTTGGAAAGTATAAGTAAAAAGTTACTGTAAGTATTGTTTGAGATTTGAATAATTAAGTGATACTTTATCTAAATGTTGGTTGAAAATTACATTTACACATTACTTTCTACTTTTCTATGTCAGAGGCTAAAGAGAAAGAAGAGTAATTTTCCCTTTAGCTGTGCCATGGAGCTATGACTTTTCCTGTCTATAACTGCATTACTAGAAATGGACATTAATTTTAACTGTGACCCATTAATATGAGAGGTTTAGAAAAAATATCTGCCCAAAGATTCTGCTTGATTGTAGTCCTCACAGAGATGGGAGAAACAGAAAGGATAAAGATTATACAACCAAATACACAGTTCAGTAAGTTTTATCATAGTATCTGAGTGGTATAGCAGTCCTTGGGGAACTAAAACCTTTTTAAGTTTATTTTCTCGGCTTTTTTAAGATTAGCCACCAGGTGGAGTTTGACAGAACTTGTGAGTGGCACAAACCCTACGGGCCAGGTAGGCAGAAGCCTTGCCAGCTGTAAGGTCCTGAACTGGAGGGTTGTTTTATCGACCAGGCTTTGAATTTGAATAAGAAATGAGCAGAGAAGGTAGGGCAGCAATTTTTTGGTTTTGCTTACAAATGTGACCCGTAAATATTCAAGGCAAACGAGTTCATCTTTTGTTTTCCTAGGAAAGAACAGTAATGCTGCTGGAGAAAGGGGGAGAGACTAAATGGTCTGATAACCTTCAAAACCCTCTAAAAACTGAATCTAAAACAAGAGCTTGTTTCTGTGAAAGCTTTTTTTTTTTAATACTACATCTGTGGACTCAGTACAAGATACTGCATATCTCTACAGGTCTTCTCTGGCTTAAATAAAACTCCCTTTTTCTGGAGGAATCTCTCGTTTTCCAGATGTAGGTTTCTGTGAAGTTATGTATCAAATTAATGTAACTTTATAAATCATTGCTTTAGTAGGTTAATTTCCAGTCACTTGAACTGGTGGTTGTGACTCAGATGTGTTAAGGGAATGAGGAGGTGGAATGTGCTGGGTAAATGTTAATTGGAGAAGTGCTCCTACTGTGCTCCTTTGAAGTTCTCAAGTTATGGAGAAAAGGAAGGATTTCCAGTTCTTTGATGTCATATTTCATAGATGGCATACATAAATAGTACAGTGTTTTGGTAGTGGGGAAACATATCTTCTGAACAGGGAGAAAAGATGAGTAGCTTTCCTCCTTGTCCTTGGAGGGGAAAAGGGTGCAGACATTCCATTAATTTGGGAAAGGGATGGGGAGTGATGGAAGTAAGAAGTGGTAAATACGGCATTGGGGCAGTGTGGGTTGGAATTAGGGAACATGGAACAGGCAGGCAAGGTGTTAATTTCCCTGGCTGTGTTTGAATAACTGCCTTTTGTGGGGGTTTTTAACTGCAATTATGAGGTTTTTTTCCTGTAGTACTTCTTGGAATTCTAGTTTACTCCTGGTTTTTACTAGTTGCTTGAATAAGTAACTTTGAAAACACTTAGTTTACTGTCAACAGATGCTTTTGTCACAAGGCTCTGTTTCATTTTAATTCTTTTTCAGATTTAAGTCTTTATGGCTTTCTAAAATTGTAGTGAAGAAGAACATGGTTCCCAGTTGCTAGCCTAGTACTTTGTGTATGCTGAGAGTCAACTTCTGCAGAGTGAGTAACTTCTAAAAAGTAGTTGTGAAGGTGACATAATGTGTCTTGTAAGCTTAGTTAATTTAAAAAGCTTTATGCATAATACAGAATATTTTTCTCCTGAATACAGAATGAGAAAAGAATTCAAGGAGATAATTATTTTGATTAATCAAAAGCTAGGAGCCAAAAAATAAAAATAAGTTTAGAAGAAGAGTGGTTGCACTTAATGAAACATGAGTATTTTTATTTTAGAGTTTGAGTCACTGATCAGTGAGTGTGCTTAATCTGGGTTACAAGATCTGTCGATGTAAAGTTTTATTCAAGTCTGTTTAGGATACAGGAATGAGATCCTGTACTTTCAAGATTAAGAATTTGTGAAGTTAAAACACAAGAGAGGATTCTTCATTAGCTCTAATTTATAAAAATGTCTTCAGCAGAAGTACAAAAGGGAACCATACAAAATTAAATTTAACCGTATTTCTTTACATGGTTTAAAAAAGAAAAATAGGATTGGCACTCTTTTAATGTTTTCTGGAAAAACTAGGAGCTAACACTGGGCTTTCATTTGCAGGGGGAGAAACACACCAAGTTTTCTTGTGGTATTTAATTGGAATTTCCTGAAGCAAAAACCTGATCTCAGGGATTAAGTTCATTAGAGCATCATGTTTAAGAAGCCACATTTTAAAAGGCTAGCATGTATGTTAAACCTCTTAAATTTTCATTTGTCTAAGCCAAAGATGTAATATATTCTTTTCAAACACATGATCCATTTTTGCCCAGGTATAGGAGCCATTACTTTGGAGGAGTGCAGTTATGGTCATGCTTGGATTGCAATCTGTCTGAGTACTGAAGCAAGTGTGACCTGTGTAGATAATGGTTTGATTCCCTGACTATCTTGGGTGCCTTCAGGTGAAAGAAAAGGGAAAGAAAAATAAAAACCTGAGATAGGTAAGTTTATCAGAGTGAAGCAGAAGACACTGAAGGAGTGCATTTGCTGCTTGTAAGGGGAAAAACAGCTCATGCCTTACTTAAGTTAGAATTGAAGTGATTTGTTGATTTATTGATAGCTTGTAATTAACTGTTAGCCCATGCACTATACATGCACGATTAATAGCAGCAATAAACAGATAAATGACTGAGACCTTTACAAAACCTTAGTAAACACCTTCACATACCCAAACACACTCCTACAGCAACCCCCACAGCCCCCACACATACACGCTCAAATTTGCAGGTAAATGGTATCAGAGCAGGTTTTCACTGCTTTTTTCTCCGTGTTAGAAATGTCAGGGCTTTCTATATTTGATTTTTAAGCTACTTTTTCTTTCCTACCTAAGGTCTCTTGGTAACTGCCTGATTACTATTTCATGTGGCTGATGGTTATCTTCATTTTCAGACAATCACAGCAGATTCTGAGCAAACAACCCTCTTAGTACTGGATGTTTTGTTCACACACATTGCACTTGTATTTCTATCATAGCACAATATCCTGATACCCAGGATTTTTTGCCACATTGTATTCCATGCAGGTTTCCTCCATTATTTGGAGCTGTATCTTGGTCAAGGTATGTTGTTAAAGGAAGAGACAAATTCCACAGAAAAAATGTTCCAGTTTGGAGCCTTATTTTGAAGCAGTGAATGATGAATACTGGGGAATTCTATTTGGCCTCAAACTGTTTGTGATAGGCCAGAATATATTAAAATTTACAAGTTTTCTAATAGTTGTAGAATAATGAGGTTTCATTACTCACATACAATCTATAATATAAATCAGATATAATTTCTGGTTTCATAGGTGACAAAAGTACAAGGACAGAAATACATTGGATACATTTCAGCAGACTTGCAGTACCAAAGGGGCTGCAAAAGAGCTGGTGAGGGACTTTTCAAGGGTATGTGGGGTGATGGCTTTAAAGTGACAATGGGTGTGTTTAGTTTGAATAATAGGAAGAAATTATTCCCTGTGAGGGTGGTGAGGCCATTAAACAGATTGCCCAGGGGAGATGTGGATGCCCCATCCCTGCAGAATGTTCAAGGCCAAGTTGGATGGGGCTTGCAGTAACCTGGTATAGCACAAGGTCTCCCTGCCAGTGGTGAGGGGTTGGAACAAGGCAAGCTTTAACATTTCTCTCAACCCAAGCCATTTTATCATCCTTTGTATAAAATACCACCTTGTTAGCCAATTACAACACACAAGAAGTTGTTGTTTTACTTGGTACCTGCATTGGTTTAAATGGTTTGAATCTCTAACCTTGACTTTTTTACATCTAAAGTAAAGCACCGTAATATTAAAATATCACTTATTCTGTTGAAATACTAGCCAAAATGAACAATTTACTAAGGTAATCCACTGGGTAACAGGTCTAAGAAGTAGTAACACTTAAAGGTTTTATTGATACTGGAATCTCTATTCCCTGAGGTTTTTTTCTCCTGAAATTGTTTTCTCCCTAAACTGAGCCACAGATGGTTGTATGTGATGCCCGTTCTTTTTAGCTGTTCTATCATCTTGTCTTCACAAAGTGTGTATTGCTGTAGCATTCAGGTGCCAGAGGCATCAGTTCTTACCAAAAGCTACTTAAGGAATGTTTTGAAGAGTCCCATTTCTTTTTCCACCATCTATTCTGTTTTTAGTTTCGTGAAGATCTGTTACTTTATTCCAGTTGTAGAACTATTGATTGCTTTAAATCGGTGCAGAATTTATATTGTTGCAGAACTCTTGGTATTATTTCCTAATGCCAGTTGCTTTCACTTCTGTAATTAAAAATGTAATTCCCATCAAGTACCACTTCAGATTTGGTGATTATATTCCCAGTCAATTTCTTTCCTGATTCAAAAGCAGGATGCCCAATCTTGGAGTAATATTGCAGTTCTGAGGCAGCAACTGTGGTAATGCTTTACTTGGTAAACTAATGCTGAACTTCATATGTAGCTAAGTTCTAAATATAAGCCAGTCATAACTCAGTATCCACTTCACACAGATTTGCATAGCTTCTTGTCCAGGCCTGACTTTTTGTCTGTCATTTTTTTTACCTATGATTGTTTCTGAAATTCTAGAAGAATAGCTGAGCTGGAGCTACTGCCAAGAGGTTTTGTTAATCACATCTCAAACAAAGCATTCCTCAGATGATTTTGCCTCCAGGATTCAACTTTGAAGGCATTCTCAGGAGAAGCTGCAGTGCTGTCACAGCACTGTTGAGTCAACAGATGTAGAGCTCTTATTTGATGCATGGATGACTGATCTTCGATTACCACCTTTCACAAAACAAAGGAAAACATCTGTTCTTTTATTTATACGTGAGCTTTCCAAGTAGATGTGTACAATTTTCTTTTGTTTGTTTTTGTTTTGTGTGTTCTTTTTCCTTCCTGACTCACTGAATCTTCATTGTATGGAAAGTGAAACTTTGAGCACTGAATGGATTGGGTGACTGCATCTCTGTTCAGGATGTTTTACAGTGTAATGCTGGTATTTTTTGATACCTAAAAGTTTATTGTCCCTTAGAAGATAGCTAAGCAGAATTTTTAATTAAAAATTCTATGCCGAAGCTATGGCATTAAGATAATATATGCTTATTTATTAGCTTATGTTTGGGGCAGACTTAGTTGTTCTGCTTTGGGAAAGAATTCAGGTTTATGAATGCAAAGGCTTCCAAACTGCAGCGAAGTGTTTCCCTGCAGAGAGTTAGTAAATCTTCACAAATACAAAATTACTCAGTCCCTGCACTCCTTTCTGGCATTTTCTGCTGGACAGCTTGGCTTTGTTATACTGGCTCTCCTAGATCTCTGAATAGTCACATAGAGAATGTGCATAATTTTAGAAGTCTTGAGAATTGAAATCAGAGCCCCTTAGCTGTAAAAGAGCTCTGGGAGTTGGATCACAGCACGGCTTGGGTTGGAAGGGACCTTAAAGCTCATCCAGTTGCAGCCCCCCTGCCGTGGGCGGGGCACCTTTCCCCAGAGCAGCGCCCTGCGTGCTGCAGCAATGCCAACCCTTGTGTGCACCTCCTTGTGCAGTCTGTGCTTCTGAGTATTGCTAAGTAACTCCATTTAACTGTACTCTAAATATTATTTGTTTTCGAGCAGTTAACCATCTTGAAAACACATCAACATGACTTAGGAAGTGTAACGCTTGATGAATTTACAAATGAATCTTGGCATAAGGCAAATGCATTTTAGTGCTGCGGTTTGTGTGCCTGCCCCCTGCATATTTATTTTCAACTTCCAGTTGATTAGCTGCTTTGTCTTGTATGTAGAAATGGCCTGTTTAATGCAGTGGGAAGTCGAGTAGAAGCCAGAATTTGTTAATGGATGCTTTGAACAGGCACAGTCAGACATTTTAAATTATTCTAAGCAGGAATTCTAATTTATTTCTAAAGATAGAAGTACAACAACCCAATTACCTAGTTTTCTCACGGAATGTAATGAGTATAATTAGCATAAAATTGGTCTATAAATTTAATGGGCAATTTCTTGTGTGGACATTGAAAACACTAGTAAAAATATGGCAAGCTATATTAGAGTCCATATAGTTACTTGCTCCCATTGGATGCTTCCTTGACTGAAGGCATTACTGTAAAAGGCCAGTCAAATCTGTTCTGCACAAGGAGTTTTTAAGGTATTTAAGGTTCAAACAGGCATGCCAGTAGGCTTGAAAGTTCCTTCAATCAAAGAAATTTTTTGGCTGGGTTGGCAGTAGGGTTTTTTTATCTTTTAAAGATGGTATTCTGACTGTAAGTTCAAACTTGTAGTATATGTGAGGATGTGGCCAGTTCTGTGTGTAGCCTCATAAAAATAGCTGGATCAGTTGTTCTAGATGTAAAATATACACGCAGCTGACAATAAAGATAACAAAAATACTGTTTATTACTCTTGGAAGTGGAAGGGCTGCTGGAGTCTCACACCTGATGCAGAGGTTCTCAAATCATGATTCAGGCTGGTGCTAGCACTTGTGCAGTTGGTTGGATGTAACCAGGTGTGGGGCATTTCAGAAGTTCTACATGGTGGAATTCAAAGGATCGTTTTCCCCCCCTTCTACAGCTCATTTGTTTATGACAGGGAATTCTCTATGTAAATGTATTTTCATCTCGTACAGTAAACTCAGCCATAGCAAAGTTGTGGTGACCTGCTGAGACTAAGGTGGTGAAAATTAATGCTGTGAGAGAGAACACAGAAGAACATGAAGTTTCTCCTGCTTTGTCTCTTCCCTAGAGAGTGAATAAACAAACAAAAAATCCAACCCTGAGGCTTGAAGATTAGGACCAAGTTCTTCAAAGTATGTTTTCATGATGGATTTTTGATTTCACCCTAGTGCAGACTGACATTACTGGAAAGAGAGATAAATGTAAAAGATTTTTCTCTAAAACAAACTTACCAATCATGAAAATGCTTTTAAATCCTTCAGGAGTGCATCCATTTTAAAGGTACTTTTATTGCATTTTTCTGTTAAGTACAGTGAATAAAATTATAGCTGTGACTGTGAAAATAGCAAGTTATTTCTTGTGCATTAGAATAGCAACTCTCTTAGGGATTTATGCCCTACCACACTTTTCCTTGTCTGATAATTTCATAGAATGCACTTGCCTGCCTTCCTCTTTTGCTTTATCCCTGAGCAAATGAAATAGTTTGCAGGTCCTGGGCTGCTTTGGAGAGCTGGTGGGCCACTGTGTGTACTCTGTGACTAGCAGCCTGCCAAAAAAAACAGGCAGTGTGTTCAATTTACTTGGTTGTAGGGCCATTAAAAGATGTATCTTTACATTTCTAGGATTTAACTCAGGGCAATGTAAATTATTTTATTAAAATATATTAACACGTAATTAACAATTCTGTTCCAGGTTAAACCCAAATAATTTTAATCCTATGGGATTTCTAACTTCGGTTTATTCAAGAAATAGTATTTTAAAGTAGGTATTAAAAAAAGTTCCTGAACACAGTGTGAACCCCACAGCAAGGGGAGAAAAGCATGGAGCAGTCCATTGCTGGCCTCCCTCAAACTGAGCTGTACTCTGCTAAAATAGAACTCCTTATGCAGGAGAAGAGTTCTTAGGTCTTTTGTTCAGAGAGAGTCACAGAAAAGATAGGTCAAAGTTTTGAATAAATCCCTTGGGAGAGTGTATTCATATCTTAGCTGGTAAATCAGTGCATCTCCCTTCACTAGTAGCTGAAGATTGAAGATGTGATTCTATAAGAAAGGTGTTTTGGCAGTAGAACTTGTAAGAAGTAAAATATTTTGTTGGTCTGTGTAGGAATTTGGATGTGTTTGACTTGGAATGTGAAAACCACCTCACTTAATCCTGATTATAGGAATAAAATTATTCACAAGAAGTGCAGGAAGGGACTGATTTTTGTGACTGTCCTTACAAGGGTAGCTGCTCCCAAGTCCCAGCAGTGTTTCAGGGCTGCCCTCACCTCTGCAGGAAAAAAAGAAAAAAAAAAAAAAAAAAAAAAAAAAATTTAAAAAAATTGAAAGTTCCCATCTCTGGAAATATGGTCAAGCTGGATGGGACTGTGAGCAGCCTGATCTGATTCAAGGTGTGTCTGCTCTTTGCAGGGAGGTTGGAGTAGATGGCATTTAGAGGGCCTTTAAACCCAAACCATTCTATGATTCTGTGATCTTACTGAAGTGGAAATTATAATGTATTTCTCCCATAAAATGCTTTGTGTTTGACAAAATAGAAACCAGATGTAAGCACAAAGCAAACTCGTTTGCCAAGAAATTTCAGAAGTTAAAAATGGACATATGGGTAAGTTTGGAAGTTGGCTGCAAGGTCAGGTAAGTAGAGCAACATTATTGCTTGTAAAAATAATTGTGTTGATTTTTCTCTTCTGTGCATTTTTTTCAGCACAAGCTTTTACCATCTATCAGAAGCAGAGCACTTGTGCTCTGAAATGAATAATTAGCTGTTGAAGTAGGTCTGTGCTGTGTCAGTACTGCCTTCCACTTGCCTTCTCTTATATAACAGAGAAATTGAAACTAAAATGGGGAAAAGTTACTAAATCCTATACAGAGGTTGAACTTTTAAGTGAAAATGAGATTGTGATGTTAGGAAGATGCTGCTTGGGAAAAACACCTTTCTTCCTAGTGTTCTCCTGATAATCATGTTTTCAGCATTGTTCTTGCAGAACTGAATTTCTGAGCATATTTCATTTTTAAAAAAAAATAGTAATTTAAATTCTAACATGTTGCCACTAACTGGCTATTTTTGCAAAATGGTACCATGAGAAGCAGGTCATTTGACATAATAAGGACATTAAATTCAGCATTCTATGGATCATACATGGTTTCTATTTTAGGGTTAAAGACATATACATTTAATTTTTTGTAATGTACTTTGCATAAATGCTGAATGTGATTACTCTTTTTTTGTCTATAGCTGCAGTTATTGTCACTTGTGTTGAGCTGTTTTGCAACTTGTCCAGCTCTGTGGAATACAGCTAACTTTATGTTGCTGTCTATAATTAACTTTTTTATTAAAAGGCATAATTATTTATAGAACGAATTATGAAAATCCCTGTTCTGGTAAAGTTTACTCATTATAAACTAACCACAGGAGAATGACATGTGTGATGGAAGGGAAATGTAGTTTGGAAAGGCACAGCTCTAATAGAGGAACGTGTGTGACAACCATGAAGACCTGTCTCTTTCACTGAGAACTGGAATAGTGAGGACAAGGGAAGGAAAGTAAGGAGAGAAAGATCACTCAACCTAAGTGTTGAAATTCACACTCAGAACTAATGAGAGACAGATTACCAGCTCAAGATTTTAAAAAGTAAAGTATCATATTTTTCATTAACCTTCTTTAATAATGTAGATTTCATGTGTTTTTTTCATTTCACCTTTTCGTGCCCTGCCTTCCCCTTTATATACTGTAGACCACTCTGCTAGTTTTTCATTTCCAAGCTGTGTTACTTAGAGGTACTCAATTATATATCACAATGGTGTCTTTCTTTCCATTTACTGAGTGACAGAGTGCATATCATTTCTGCATTGATTCATGTGTTAGGTTGGCACAAATGCTTAGGCATAAGACCTTGACATTAATTCCTTCTCCACAACCATTTATATCAAGAAAATTCAGTTGTTTGAGTACTCATGGAAAGTAAATGCAAGAAGTGCCCTGATATCATTACATCAAATTCATTGAAAAATATAAGAAGGAAAAAGGTGCAAAGTGAAGATATATGGCTGCAGATCTGGAGTTTGGTTAGACATGGAGATGAGCCTTGTAGCCTGCTTGAGCTCAGGTATTTTTAGTGCTTGTGCAGAAATTATTTGCATATAAATCTGACAGCAGGTCACACAGCAGTTTGGCTGGAACTGGTCTGGAACTTTGACTTCCAGATTATCAACTTACTGCAGCTGGTGTTTTCCTTTGCTGCAGGCACTTGTTCCTGGTTTTTATTATTATTATCATATGCTGTTCTGAAAGGAAACAAAGTCTATAACTACAAACAGTGAAATGTTTGTGTGTCCAACACATAAATAATGTCATTGTTCTAAGCAGTCCCAGATAGTTACAGGGATGGAAGTTTAGGCTCCAGATGAGGGAGCCTCTGCAAAGGAAAGGCAGAAGGCACAAAGAATTGAGGAATGAATCTTAATTGTACTTTCTGTTTGCTCCTTGTTGCTCAGGCCCTGAAGTGCCAAGGTTGCTAAGTGGCTTGAAAATTCCTGAGACTTTTTTTCCCCGAAGTGGAATAAAAGCAGTACAGAGCAGCACATTTGTTATAGTTCTGGGTTTAGCTGGAATATAGAGGGACTTCTGAGGGCAAAACCCTTGTTTTGACCTGACTCAAGAAAGCATTTTTGCTTCCTCTTCTTGTTACCAAAAATGAAAAGCATTATTAAGCACTGATGTTTGCAGCTATGCCAGGGGAGCTGTGTTGCTTCCATGTGATTGCACAGAGCATTGACACAGAGCACTGTGAAAAGGACTTGGAAGCATGGGACATTTGGAGAGGAGAGCTCAGAGAGCACCACAGGCTAAGCTAAAGTCTGAGATACCAATTCACATGAGAGGCAGACACTTTGGAATCTGAAATTGAAAAGCCTAAGTGTCAAAGGTAAAGGAACGATAAAAACAGCTGTCAAGGGTGGGGAATCAGCACCTGTCTGCAGCTGGATTCCTGATACACTGAAGAACTTAGGTGACAAGCAGGAAAAAAGGGATACTGTCAAAGGGATCTACTCTGGTTTCAGCATCAGAGAGAGAGAGGAAAACAGGTTTACAGAACAACATGAAAGGAAGGCAGATAGGATTTAAGAACAGCTTCGCTAAAGGAGAAATAGACTGAGTGTTCTAATGATGGAAGAGAAGGGCAAGTTTGAATGAGGGGAAGGGATCTGACAAACTTGAAACTTTCTTTTTGTTAGTTAGCTGGAGGTGACAAGGCACACCTTCGATTCTGGTGCTAAAAATGGGAACTTGGAATACAGCCAGGAGATATTTAGAACACTCAAAGGCAGAAAATACTTCTGGAATACTTGGAATAGGTGATGTCATTTAGGTGAAAGAGAGAAAGTGTACCAAAAGAGGCTGCAGGAAAAGAGAATCTGTCTTTATGTCAGCTTATTCAATCGGGTTAAGTTTTAGGAGGAGAAGTAGTTATTGCTTCTCCTTTTTTCTTTGACATTATATAGATTGATAGGTGCAGTCATTGAAAATATTTTAAAAGTTATTATGAAGATAAGATTTGGACTTTGTCATCCTAGTCACTTGGATATGTCAAATTTCAATGAAGGAAAGGAAAAACTATGTTGTAGATTGAAAAGAATTAGAAGTAGTAGAGCAACAGAATTACTTTGCTATGCAAAACACTGAAAAAGTTTTGGAGAGGGTTTGACCAGAACAGCTTCAGTGATGAAGATGAGAGGCTGAAAATGAAGGAGTCAGTGTGGGGAGTGATGTAGGCTACTACTGCTCTGCAAAATTCATGGTCAGCTCGGTATTTCTTGGCACTGTGAGCAAGGCTGAGTTTTAATACCTAAGAGGTGAGGGGAAAATAAATTTCCTCTCCCAGAGAGGATGAAAACCAACTCCTGTGGCTGCTGCTACCTGCTAGAGAGTGAGTAAACTGCAACTATTTAGGACAAGAAGTCAGATGCAGTGCCATGGCAACTGCTCTGAGACCAAGCAAGTCTGCCTCTGCTTGCTTTCTTATGTTATGCTTTTTCCATCCCATTAGTCTAAAAGGTTATTTATCTTTTCTCTCCCTCCTCCCCAGTAATTGCTTGCTTTGATAATAGTGCATAAAAATCAGGACAGACATCCTTCAAATTGTTAAAGAAAAATAAGAATGCAGACAGGGATTATGAGAAGGCATCAACAATAGTGATTGTTTTTAATGGACGGATGAGAAGGTATATTTCTGTTTTCTGGATAAAAATTTTTCCTCAGTACAATAGTAAAATTAAGTCTGTCAGAAGGATTGATTTAAGGTGAGGAAGTACTTCAGGATATCTATTTTATGTTGGCAGCTTCATACAATACATCCACTAGTTTTTGAAGGCTCCAGTAGAGTCATGATGGCTTGAAAGTTTCTCAGAGTTTTCATGCTGATTGGTAAAACTTTTTGTGCCTGGGATCATCAGGAGCTCAGTATTTATCTTTGGGGCATCACCTCCTAGGGACATCCTCCAGAATACTGAAGAAGCCTTGGTGACTTCAGTAAAGGACCCAAAAGATATTTAATCTTGGTTTGAAAGTGCAAATGCAAGAGAAGCTACCACAGGCCTTGTTTGCAGTGATCAATTATTTGCTATTTGAAAAAGGTGAACCTTAATTTCAGCCTTAAATCTGGAGCTTGCAGCTGTTGCATTGATTATGGATTTCTGTGTAAGAAATCACAGAGTAAAAACATGCCCGAGAGTGGATGGTGATCAATTCCTAGTTAACATACTTGGCTGAGAAATAAAGTAATTGTCTTTAGAACTGCTTATTCTTTAAATAGCATTTAATTGAACAAAGTATGGTATATTTAACAGGGAAGATCTTTTTACTCATTTCCCTCAATTTTTTGCTTAATTTCTTTCAATTTTTTGAGGGAATATGACTTTTTTTTTTTCTAGAAGAGATTCATTTAGCTAAAGTCTTTTTTTTCTTTTACAGTTTTACTGACTGTAGATATGGTACAGAGTAGATAACTTTTGATGCAAAGAATATTTATGTATGATGATTATGTAAGTGAGAGGTATGGTTGTACAACCTGAGGATGTGAAAACCTGCTGTGCATCATTTTTAATATGCATAAAGCTTCATAGCACATCTTATTTTGTGAACTGATCACAGAATAAATCCTTTGATGACAGAATAACTGCATTCTCAGGACCAAATGTGGATTGATTTTGCCAGTGTGAGAAAATATACAGTACAGAAGCTCTTAGAGCAGCTTTCTAGTTCAAAAGCACTTTGGTAAAGCTGGACAGAAAAGCAGCAGTAGAATAAGTGAGATTTTACACTTCTGCAGCACAGCTAAGCAATGAGCCAGACCTTAGTGTTTAATATGCATAAAGTATTCTATGCTTTAATGAGATCTTGAGCTTTGGCTCTGAAGATTGTTAGTGCCCTCGTGAATAGCCCTTCAGACTTCAGGCATACAATGAGAATTTGCTTCCTCTTTCAGTTCTTCAACTTCTTGGATAGAATTTATTATTTCCCTAAATAGAAGCAGCTGTCAAAATTTATTATATATTATAGTACCCCTTTTTGCTATTTTTAACTGCATCTCATTAAGTGGATTACATGGTTTCTTTTCGTAATTAAGTGCAGATTAAATACTATATTAAAAACATAACAAATTGCACCTTTTCAAATGCCATTATGAAATTTTTAAAGGCAAAAGAACGACTCTGATTTTTTTTCAGAAATGTTGGTCAATAAAATAAATATATCTTGTCCTTGTTGATGTGATTGCAGAATCAAAAATGTCAACATGAAATGTGCTCTGTTCTTTCCCACTTAAATTCCATTCAAAGATAATTCATTTTTTGGTCTATTTTATCCTTTCATTCTTTGGGTAATAATTGCTTCCTTCCAAGATTTTTGTTGGATATCCATTATCTTGAAACCAGGCAACCTAAATATTAGTAGAGTCAGGGAACAGAGGAAAAAATTGTAATCTACTAGGGGCTTGCATATTAATTTGGTAAGTATTGGCTTTATTTGATAATAAAATAGCATTTCCATGAAAATTGCTTGTAAAAGTTCTGCATGTTTTGATCAAGACAAGCATTATGGACCCAAACCTTTCTTCATAGAGTCCCAAATCTACATTCAACCTATTTAACATCAGTCAATTAAGATTCTCTATAGAAATAAGAGAGGGATTAATTCTCCCAGAGATTTGAATCCCACCTAGGATTTACATCACTCTTGAAAGCACCTCTCTGCCTTGACTGCCCTAAGGCAAGGCAGCCACTCTCTTGCTCCAAGTGCCCTGTTAATGCCTAAAGTTTGGGGAATATAAACTTGGTGGTCCCCACTGAGCCCAGTGAAGGCAAAACTGCTCAGTGTAACTTGGTCCTGTGTCTTTGCAGTTAAGCTCTACATTCGCCTCCTGCTTTTCTTTGAGTTTGGTTCCAGGGGTAAGTGTCATTAATTATCTCAATCTGGATCCTAGAGAGATTTCTTTGGATTATACTGTTACTAATTCTAATTTATCTGATTTCAAACTAAGTCACCAATTGCGTGATTCCTAAGAGCTAAGTTCTGTTCCCCAGGCTGGGATGCAGTGCCAATCAGCCCATTCTGTCACCAGTGCCCATGTGAAGCTACAGCATTTTCTGGAAAAGAGCAAAAAGCAGCCATCATACTACCCTTATGCACCTGAGCAGCTCCATTAGACTTAGCCATTATCAAGTCCTTAATGATGGCAATTTATCAAATTAGCCTGAAAATAATACATACCTTTTTCCAAAGGCTATACCATTAGCATGCCAAATTTTGGCTGTCTTTATCAAATAGTGAAAAGTTTTCTTTAAAATGAGTCTTTCCTCTCACCCCCAAAAGGTGAAATGAGTTTGATATATTCTACATTTTCATTTTGTTTCATATGAATTGAAAAATACTAAAATGCACAAAAATCTGCTTCCCTGATTAGCTTTTAAATCTGTTTTCTTGCTACTAAAAGTGATTATTGCAGATACAGTCCCACTCAGCAGACTTGTCATTACAAAATAGCCATAGATTAGCATGGGAGGTGGAAAGTGGCTGAATTTGAGGTCATGTGTGAAGAGTTAGATATTTCTGCTGGAAAAAATTATTTCTAAAGAACAAGGTCAGGTTAACTCTGCTAGGAGCAGACAAACCAGCAATTTGGAATGCTTGTTATGCTTGTTGCAGCGCATTGGTATATATAGAAAATGTTACACTTTGTGAAAACATGAAATGATGTTCCAAAGTATTTTCACTGACAATACCCTGCTCTGCCCAGCTGATGATAGTATCTCTGAAAGTGCTCAGCAAAGTATCAAAACAACGAATGAATATATATATATATATACATGTATATATGTGTGTGTGTGATTTATGGATGCTTTTGAGAGGGCAGGCCTTAGGCACAAGGAAGTACTTACATCTTTGTTATTTTGTGAAGCCTTGCAGACTGTGCTGACCTAATAAGTAAGAGTTGTTCCTTTACTGACAGTGGGGACAGAAAGAAAAGAGATTAGCCTTCTGATTCAGTTGCTTTTCCTTACAGCAGTGAAGTACAAAGGAGCTTTTTCCTAGTTTGATGCTGTCTGGCAGCCTCAGTTCCCCTTTTGCTGGAGACCTAGAACCTACTTGGATTCCATATTTGCAGCCTATTATCTTTCTTTCATATTTCTAGGTTTTGTAACTATTGCAATATTGGATCTTAGGATCTAGATTGAAGTCTTATTGTTCTGGGCACAGTGAAAACAAGTACAAGAACCAGCTTCCACCCTGAGAAGTCCTAAAATACAATCTGCTCTTCCACAAGCTTTTCAGTTCTGCAGGCTGTGTCTTTGTTGGCAAATAGTGTGGAGCAGTGGATGTGGATCTGCAGAAACAAACAGGCTGCAGGTCCCCACTGTGTGGGCTTTGAAGGCCTGAAGGGTAGCTTTACATCAGACTAGTTAAGATTAGTTCTGTGAACTAATTGCCCATTCATGGCTGATGTGCACTTCCAATTTAGTTGCACCTTAAACTCATCAAGTTAGTGCACATGAAAACTGGACCACAATGTGAACCAAATCAGGTTAATGGGGACAGTGAGATGTGCTTTGAAAAGCACATTCTTGAGCTCAGCAAGCAAACCCAGGACTGTTTGTGTAAAACTTGCTGTTGTGGTAGTGCAAATGTGATCGATGTCCAAGACTGAGTGCCTAGGAAATCCATGTATCCAAATGGATCCTGTTGAAAGCAGTGGCTTAATATCTTCTGCTTGGTTTCTATGGTGTTCTGTGCCCAAAACACAGGCCTTAATGATTCACATATGCAACACTCACAGGTTTTTGTGTGTGACAGTGCCTACCTTGGGCACAACTCAAGAGACACTGTTAGAGCAGAAGGCTGAAACACATCCCTATAAACACCCAAATCACTGTTGCCTTTTGTGTTTGCTCCTGGTTTGCCCCAGGCCCCTGTGTAATTTGAACAAAATATCTGAGTGTATCCCCTAAACCTTGTGTTACCAACACATAGTTTAGTGCTTAATAGCTCAACTTTTGTCCTTCTTCAATCTTTTCAATCCAACAACAATTGTTAATAAACTGTAAGACCTAAGAGCAGTATATAGTGACCCAGAGCTATCAAACCAGCCAGCTTATGCCAAACGTAATGAAACTGTATAAACATGTTGGGTAACTAGAACAAACATACACAAGGAAATATTCCCAATATTCATTTCTCTTCTTAGTAATTATTGGATGGTTCAGTAAAAAAAGAACAGTAGCTGGAAGAATTCAGTGCCAGGGCTTACACTGGAAATTATCAACAAATCACCCTTCATGTGGCTGCAGATATAAGACCAAGAAGAAATGAGAAATAATGGTCTTATTTACCAAAAGTAGGGTTTCTGTTAGCTCTGTATGTCTGTGTTAGCTCTGAATTTGCTATTGCTGCACTAAGGACACTGTTTCAAGACTGTTGGTTTGCAAGATAAGATACTTCCATTTTACCATCACTCATGTAAACTGGATGTTCTACTGATGATGCTTTAAGGACAAAATTATCTCTAACAAAAACAGAATAATATAAGAAAACTCAAATTGATTATATTAACTTCAAATGGTAAAATATGGTTTCAGCCATTACAAATAAAATTTTTTATGATGCTCACTATGCTTTAGAAACAGACTTAAAAGTAAAAATTTATGACTTAAAGTACAGCATGGTTACTTTTTTTTTAAAGTATAGCATAATCTTGGGAATTAGGGGAGCTTCTAGTTGGTACTTCAGTATCAGGGCCAGAAATGCTCCTACCCACCTGCAGAATGGAGCTTGGCACCATTTCCCACAGGAAGCTTAGTCAGCTCTGTTAAATAAATTGCAATAGTATGGTTTTAAATTGTATGACAAAACTTAACACCTACTCTTGCAGTTAATGTAGGGTACAGTCATTTTGAAAGAATAAAGTATTTGGGGAACTCATAACTCAGAGGTCTGAGCTGGTTTTACTTGTAACATCAGGGAGGCAGAACAGGTCTTGTGAGCTATGGCTCTGCTGGCTCAGCTTGATTTCTAAGAAGTCTTAAATGTAGTTCTCTTATACTCTGCAAGACTAAATAGGATATAAATATAATGAAAGAAGAAGCCATTAAAGCTGCAAAGCTGTACAGTCATGTTCATTTCTTGGCTTAAAGCACTAGGGCACAGTTGAATTTGAAATGTATGGCTACAGTGGTACAAAATGCAGCCAGTTATGTCTGATGAAACCTCTGCATGGTGAGGTTGTTTTGTTTCATTTTGGGTTTTGTTTTGGTTGGGTTTTGTTTTGGGGTTATTTTATGGAATATATCAACTACTGAACCTAGAAATGTTTTTTCAGGAATAGGTATACCTATTTGGTTTAGTAAAGTTTTCACAGGCACGCTTTGGAAAATCTGATGAAGAATTGGAAGAGATTTCATTGGCTTGCAGCTTTCATTTAAAAAAATTCAACAACAAACAAAACAAACTAACAAAAAAAACCCCACACACACACACACAAAAAAACCAAAAACAAAACAAAAAAAAACCCAAAAAAACAAACCAGAAAACCCCCCATCCACCTCAAAACCTTTAGTTTTGTATGGAATTTAGAATAAGAATGGTCTTGCTCACAATATCTTTGGTATTTCCAGTGTAGGCTACTGGGAACTGGACATAGTCCAGTGAACTCAGTGGCTCAGCAATGCAGATAATCACAAAATCATAAAGGCTGGGAGCCCACAAATTAAGCCAATGGAAACTGAGGTAGAGTCTGGGGTATGCCATTTTTGCAGTGTATTCCAAGATTTTTGGTAGCTACAATCTGGAATTAAAAACATGCATGATAATTGAGATTAGAACGATAGAAATCTACAGCAGATCCTGCAGATATTCTAGAGAAGCTCCTTCCATGTACCCAAGAAAATAGTACTGTAGCATATTCAAAATAGAGATAATAATTCTTAAAGATAATTCTAGACATAATTATTATATCAGACATTATTTTTATTATTTTGATTGAATTCATGTCCATTTTATGTATTAATGCATTTTTGTAAGGAATATACAGTTCTTCAGAGCCTTTAAAATGAATGAATGGGAAAAATGAGAGCATAATTCATGGACCATTTGCAGCCCACCATTCTGCACAAGAAGGAAAGTTCAGAGAAGAAAAAAAAGGCAATCACCTGTACAATTTAAAAGAAGTTGTTGTGATGTTAAATAAAGAAGAAATAGAACTTCTCTTCCACAGTTTCCTTTGAAATATGAGTTGAGTCTAAAGGAAAACCATGCTGAAGCACTGGAAAGACTTTTGACCAAGGCAACAGAGGTTTCAGAGTCGAGAATGACAATTTCTAAATGTAACTGCATAGCTGCACACTGTTTCTTGCAAAGCTGTACCAAACTGCCATCCTAACAATCTCTTACTGTACAATTGCACCTTAAATTGTCACCCACTATAGAACTCCTTGTTGGTCATGGCACTTTTTAAACTTGTCTACTGTAAAACTACAGGAAATACCGCAAAGAAACATTATAGGAAAAATAAATGTTATTTTTCAGGTTCTCTGCAGGAGATCAGAGCAGGCTGCCAGGCAGAAATTTCAAAAGCAGACTTGCTGTCTGAGGTGCTATGGGAGCATGGAGCAGCTGAGGAACAGAGAATTACTGTTATATAAGCCTTCTATTTCCTGGCTGAACAAGACAGGTCTCTTGTAGAAACTGAAGCCACGAACTAACATGAGTCCCTAATTTGTGTGACAAAGTGTAACACTGAAGTGGGAAAAGGCAGCACAATGTCGGAGCTCTGCAGGATGTGCCCCAGAGAGGCAGCTGCCCCACGTGTCCATCTCCGGGGGTGCATCAGATGAAATGTAGGTGAGTGGCATTGTTTTACTGATAAAAAAAACTTTCACACAAGAAGCAGAATGGGCAGATCTTGTTTGTAGGGACAAGGGAAGGGGTAAATGGTGCTGGGCCAACGTGTTCCTTCTCTCCAGCTGGTGCCTTCCATGGCAGTTTTTACCAACTCATTTGCAGTGGGATGCAGTCACCAAACTGTGCCATGTGTGGTATCTCACTCCTTTGAAGTTCATACTTCAAGGGGAAGAGCAAAGAGACATCGTGGCAGAGTACTTGAGTGGATTCAGTTCAGCCTTCTTTGTGTCTTAACAAGGAAGGAAAAAAGGCAAAGTAAGTGCAGAGGGAAAAGAAATTCTTGCTCAATCCAGGACTGGGTAAAATTGATGCAAAACTTGGTTTGATTAGCATGTATAGGAGTCATTTGCAGTCATTTATCTACTTTTTCTCTAGTGCTTTTTTCCTAAACTTACTTTGCACTGCAAAGTAAGGCAGTTATCAGCTGCTTTTCTGTTATCCTCTGAGGGGAGCATTTTCTGCAGCTGCTGAATTGCACTCAGAACAGTGGAGAATGATCGCCATGATTTACAAGGAGGCTTCAGGTGAATACCCTGCTGAGGAAGTGAAGGAGCAGGGGCTGATCAGACAGAGATAACTGCTTCTGCCTGGAAGTTAAACGGCTGCCCTTGAGGAAAGACCACAGAGGGGCCGCAGGTTCAATCGCTCCGGGGATGTGGTAATCACTAGATGGGTCATTTACCTAAGGAGTCTGGGGATAGCAATAACTATTCATTACGGTAGAGCTATCAAACTGATGACTCTCTTTTTTCCTTATTTTCTTGGGCTTCCCTTCCCTGAGCATATAGAGAGCAAAACAGGATACCCATTATATTAAACAGCTCTTAAATAATGTGTAACAATGAGCTTGGTTATAAGTAGTGTTTATAAATGGTACTGAAGAAGAATAAAATCCAGAGATGACAGTCTACTGCTATTAACACAAATTACTTCCACTCATGGGTTTGTAAAGTTCTTAGTCCAAATTAACTGAACTTCCTACTTTGGAGAGAGTAATGTCTGAAGAGATTGACAGTCTTCCCTTTTGAGCACAGGAATAAAAGGAGAAAGATGGGCATTCACATCGGTGTCATCTGAAGAAAAGTAGACTCATACCAAAGAAATCTGAAGTTCAAACTCCCCGGGGCTCTGCGTGGCACAAGAGTTTAAACATACTATTCAAAGTGCATGGTTAAAGAGCACAGGTTATAGAGGCCAGACAGCTGAAACCCAGTAAAGGGAGACTGTTCCAGTGTCCATAAAACTGATCTGTTGGCTTAGACATTTAGCTGGGATGCAGAAGACTTGTATTCTATTTCAGGTTTTATAAAGACAGCTCATGCACCCTAGACAGATAGTTATCCAACTTCTTCTGTGGTTCCTATGTGAGAAATTGGTGTAATAATTCTCTTGCTCATGGTCATGTGCTGGTAACCAACAGAAAAGATCACTGTCATGGTGCTTTAACTCCATGCTCCACTAAAAGTTCAGAGGAACAAGGATGAATGTGTTTTTTCTGCGGGCTTTGCTTATGAAATATGTTCTCACTGAAACCCATTAATCGAAGTAGAGGTTGATGCATGGTTATTTGCTTGATCTAATGTTTACTGAAGTCAGCAGAAATCTTTCACTGGGTGCTTAATGTCTTCCCCTCCCTGTCTTGCTGTGCTGCTTTATGGTCAGTAGAGTAGCTGAGGAAAAATGCTTGAGATTAAAAACTCTAAGGATGAGTATTGAGGCAACAAGGATCTGGCAAAAATAATCTGAAGGGTCATATAGTTTATATTATAGAAGTAATTGTAGCCCTGCAGAGACAGTGTTAGTGTAAGGACTGTTGCAGCCTTGATGCTTCAAAGGTATATAGGAAACAAGGTTGTTTAACTCAAGGTATAAATCAAATTTAAATGCATTTATTCTAACTTTTATTACACTTGTCCCCACAGTCTGACCTGCAGAATAGAGTGCCCAATAAGCTGAACACTGAATAAATCTTTTTCTTTTGTCAGGTAAAGCAATTGAATTTTGAACTTGAAAATGCCGTTGTTTAAACTTTTGGAACTCTTAGCTTGAGATATAACCTTCATTGGATAACACTGTCTTGAATTTGCCTTCTTTACCCATATTATTGTTATAATAATAACAACCTGGAATACAGGCAAGGACCAGAAGCAGGAGGAGCATGTTGTGCAAGGAGAGGCTGTGTCCAGCCCCAGCCCACCCAGCTCTGCTCCAGGACCTCTATGACAAGGTCCTGATCATGGAGAGGAGCTCGGTGGCCGAGGGGTCACATTCAAGCTCTGGGGACACCGGTGTCAGCTCCAGACAAATTCAATGCACAAGGATGTGGGCAATGCTGAAAGAAGCCAGGGAGGTAGTTCCTGAAATTGCAGGATTTGGTTCAGATAGGAATGAGGAGGATTTCAGTTTTTACTTCTCTTGGGAAAAGTAAAATTTTAATGTAGTCTTCTTTCTCCTTCTCTCATGTTCTGTGATTCACAAATCCTGACTTATTTTCTCATATGTAAGAGCTACATGAGGAACTCCAGTCATAACTTTGGCATGTTCAGACTCATTTCACATCAAATGCTTACTTAGGAAATACCTGGAGGACTATTTGTAATTGGCACATTCAGTATGTCCATAGAGTGTTTAAAAGGGGGTTTACTATTATCTATTTCCTTTATCTTTCTGTTCATAGTTTCCAGAGTGATTTTTATGTCTTTAAGAAAATTAAGTGATGAACTTGGCATGACAAGCAGCATTTAGACCTAAAGACCAAAATTCCTAAAAGGTCTTCAAGTTCTACAGGTATGGGATTTTTATGAATGAAGTAAGGAGCAGACACAAGATCTCTTCAGCTAAGACACTTTACACAGGCTCAGTAGTAAGTGAAAAATCTGCCATCACTTGATATTTATTCTTCTGCCCCTTGTGCATTATCTTTTAGACTATGTTTTCTATACTATATTGTTATGCACTGATAAAGAGTTCAACAAAATGAAAAATTATTTGAATGAAAAATGGGAATAAGGCTATGACTTGTCTGGTTTGTACAGATAAGGGAGTATATGAAATACCATGTTATCAGTTTAATCCATGTTACTTTGGACATTACCACACTTAGAGTTTATTAACAGTAGGATTTCTGCTCTGTAGGTTTTGTACCAGCTAAGTTGCTTAGCAACCTTAACTCCAAGATAACGATGTCTTGCTGCCTGTGATTAAAGAATGATTTTTCCTGTATTCTGTTTCTGATATATCTAACTTACATATTTTGTTGTTTGCAAAGTCCTTCCCTCAATTTTCATTCCAAATATAGCAAGGTATATATAAGTTCCTTGAAGCACTTTATCTTTGAAATTCACCCCAGTCACCTACCTGGGTGAATGCAAGTAGCACAATAGTATTATGAGAAAACCCACACTGTACAGTAATGCAAAGATCATAAAATGGAGAAGCAGCCTATAGAGCTGCTCCTGGTACTGCTGTATAAATCCTTAAAACCTTTTCAGCACAAGTGCATTGCTAATAACCATGAATAATGCTCTAGTTCTGTGGTTTAATTCTCCTCTTAAATAAATAAATAGAAAGCTCTGGGACTTGCCCATGTGTGATGCTGTGCTTTGGAAATGGTCCAGAAAAGTGAAATAGTGTACTTTAAATGGTAGCAAATGCCTCTTGATAAAGCTGGGAGCTGGATCAATTACTTTAATAGTATTACAGAAGTCCACTGGACCTCAACACTGACAATATTGTGAGCTAGCATCTGAAGGATGGCACACATTAAAATGGATATGGGATGGCATTAATATATTTCAAAATAGTCTGTTAAATCCTGAACAGCTTATCACCACGGTTACTGTGACAGGAAATTAAACAAACAGGAAAGAATTTTAAATTAATCCATCCTGAATAAGATTCCAATGGAATCTAGAGTCTCATTTAAGCATTGGGACTCACAATAAAGAGTTGACAGCTCTTTGGCTAATAATATAACCCATGCCTGCTGGAAGAGGAGGAGTTCTGTCCTGGGATTTGGGGTGTCTATCATAAATTACTTCCCATATTGCAGGAAGTGGTGGGTTTGCAATGGAGGCCTATATAGGAGCTACTGATGTAAACTGTCTGCTTCCAGCAGACTGGAGTTTAATTGGTGACTCTTCATGGTGTAGAGGTTTGCAGCTGAAGTACTGACATTGGCATGGATGCAATGGGAATGTCTCTTATGTGACAGCACCAGAAATTACAGCAAAGTATTATGAAACTGGGATGTGTCTTGAACTCCCAGGACATGGCACACAGTGGTAACTTGCTGTTTAAATCCAAGTGAGAAAGAAGCACAGCACAGATGCTTCCTCCAAGCAAGACCCTCCCTCCTAAACTCAGGATACAACAAGAAAGTAGACAGTGCATAATGAGCCTACAGCACTAGTGGAGTCAAAAGCAAAGTACTAGCTGTCAAAATTGGTAAATGTGTTGTCTTTGTGCTTAAGTGTTAACTTAATACTACATTCAACTCTCTTCATCTGAGAGATGTGAACAAGTCCTGTAGCATGGCATTTACCTGCTGCTTAAAGGGTTTCTAACGTTTCAAGTTGTTTGCAGTTTCTAGCTCTTTATTTGGACAATTATCATTACTTAACAATTCAGCAATTCTGCTCTGAGTATTTGGAGTAAGTTTTTAGTTGCTGACCTGGACTGGCTTCTATTGCAGTGTTGGGTGTGTGAGAGTATTACAGAAGCAGGAGGGGAAGGTATCTGTGATATACAGTGATGTTAATGTCTGTAGTGAATATTCTGTAGACCAACAGTTGAAAAATCTGAGCATTCCTACAGTGAATTCCTGCTGGATCAGCCTGGTTTTTCTTGAATATTTTTGTAAAGAATACTTTAAAGAACAGAATTGTTGCTTCAATGGAAATAGAAGCTGTCCCATGCAAGATATAGTTCCCCTACATGAAGCATTTGTTTCAAATGTCTACCTGCCAGGTGGATAAAATCTGAGATTTTGTTTGGTGCTTAGTTTAAAGTGGGAACTCTGTCTGTTCATACTATTGTTGCCTTAGGTGCCATGGGATCTGAAACAGATGACAAAACTATTCTTTCCAAGGAAATTCATACAACCAAAATGCAAAGCCTTGGCAAGAGCAATACCAAGGCATAACAGGAGTACAGTAACATCAATTAAAATACCCTCTGGAGTGACAGGTTTATGTCACATTACTTCACCAAACAAACAGGTTTATACAAGTAAATATTTGGCATCTGGAAATCCCTCTTGACTTGAAATTAGGCATCAATTAAAGCACTTTAGCTTATGCTGAACTAGATATTAGTCTGTGCTAAACAATACGGTGAGAAACAATGGGTATACATTGAGGATCTCATCCACTGATAATTATGAATGAAATTAATAGAATCTGGAGTACCTGATTTTGTAGTGACATCCCCAGGGGGGAGCTCACAGTGGTAATGCTGGCTGGCTCTGGAAATGAAGGTGCATTAAATGATAGTGAGTTGTAATGGGGAGTGAAGCTGGTATGAGTCATCAGAAAAGAGCAGCTGGGAAAAACATTATTTTTAAGGCTAGACCTTTAACCCATGTACTTACTGCATATGTAGTCACAAAGGAGTTTCACTCAGACTAAAATTCTTCAAAGTTACATCTGGTATTCAAGAGACTTAGGCAAATTAGAATGTCTTCACTGTGAGGAGTTGAAGTATTTTCTATTTTTGAATTATAGTTAATGTTTTTCCACAGGAAGATGTTTTGACCTTGTTAGCATTTAAAGATGAACCTATAACTTGGAAAGCTAAATATAGTTTTTGGTGGTAGTGTAAGAACATCTGAATTAAAACAGTCAAAACATCTCTCACATTATGCACTCAGTCAAAATTCAGGTTTAAAACCTTCTTGGGGATTCATATTAATATTTAGTTAAACATTAACAATTACTTTTGGAGCCACAGAATAAAACAGAACTTTAGTAATTGTCACAAAAAGTGACATGGACCAGCTTATTCCAATGTGAATGAAGCTCTGAACATAAGTAATTCTTTTAAAGAATGAAAAGGAAGTACAGTAAAGGTTCAATATCACTCACTGATATTAGATACTTCCAACATTGATCAGGAAATTTGATCCTTTAAAACTATCTCAAAGAGGATGCTGTCATTTGGATAATTACATGTGACCCCAATTTATGCCAAGATGTATGTAGAAGTAAACTAATTCTTACTGCTATTCAAATATTTATAAGCTTTCCAGCTGAGTAGTGCTAATTAAAGCTTTATACACTTACAAAGAAAATTTAAAATAGTGCTTTTAGCTTGGCTTTTATAAAATCTTTATTTCTTTTCCTGAAGATGTCATAGAGCAGCACAGCTGCAGTGGCATTGTGGGCAGGTCTGAAGAGTAAACCAGGAGCTGTTCTTTCCACTGCATTCAGATTTCCTATGGCTGGCATTTGTTTTGCTGGCATTGATAGACTAATTCAGAATTGAGGGGTTCAAATTGAATTTGAATGTTTCCTAAGGCCTTTAAGAGTAGTTACAGAGCAATGGCCTGAACACCAATAGCTACTGTTCCACTGTCTGCCAGCTAACTACAACACATTTTTTTGGCAACAAAGATCTTTCAAGTTCTGTTTCTCCTCCCACACTCCCAGAGTAGTAGTTTCAACTTAATGTGACTATTACTTGGTAACATTAATATTAACATGAGGTTAGAGTTAATAACATTAAGGAATAAAAAAGATGACCTGGAAGTTAACTTGCAGGGAAAAAAATCTGGTTCAGGCTTACCTAAAGCTTCTGGTAAGAGAGAGAGGGCTTCTAAAGCCCTTTGCATTTATTGAAGGCAGGGCTGGGTTTACACCCAAAGCTGCAGGAAGCTAAAGGAAGCCACCAGAGGGCCAATAAAATACTGTCAGGTCCCTGATAGCCCAGATCAGTTTCTTCACCCAGATCAACACTTGTGCCAGTGCAAAGGGAAGATGGCAAGAGGTAAGAATAAGGAACCAAAAATAATCATCTCTTTTAGTGCTAATGCATTTCCGACTTAAACTTTGTGTGAAAAGACAAGGTAGTTGTCTTTGGTGTAAAGGAAATTCTGCTTGAAGATTAAGTGGAAAAGAAAGAAATGACATTTTCCTCCATTCTACCTAATGTACCAGTAATTCCTCTGGTTGGAAGTGTATTATTCTGATTTCTGGGCACAAAGTATGTGCTTTTGGAAAACTTGTTTCTACCAGAGCCACAGAGATTTCCTCTGAGTAAAAGAGGGACAGAGCATGTAACACGTGTGTGTGCACCTGTGCATGCTACACAACTGCCCTGCAGCTTGGTAGTCAGTTGGGCTCTTCTGGGGAATAGGTGGGGTGATACTTCCATCTAAAGGGAAAATATACACCCTGAAACTGGTGGTTCCAAATGTTTATCACTGGCTAAAATAAAATATCTTCCTGTATGTACTATTTGATAAGTAGAGTGCTGCAACAGGTGTTCTCTCTGTAGTAGTCTTTTGCTTCAGGCAGCAGTTCTTTATAGGAAGGTGCCTTAGGTGCTAAATTCTCTCTTATATTCTTAGTGAGCATGCTGGATGCTTATTTTTCTGTAATAAAGATGAGTGAGGGAATGCCATCACAAGTTATTTCTTGAATTCTTTAGTAGACCTTTGTGCTGTGAATGGCTGCTAGAAAAGTACAAATTGCTGCTCCTTCACAAAGAACACCCTTCTCAATCAATCTTCCCTCATTCTCAACCTCTAAATGAGGATTTCACCTTTTTGTGTGTGTTTTTAAGGATTACAAGTTAAAATTATCTTGCATATTTCTTCCTTTGGTTTCATTGTGTTAAAACCTACAACTACTTGGAGGAGAAGGTTATATGAAAGATTGGTACCTATAAAATCTGTTAAGTCTTAGTGTGTTTTATTGAAGTATGGCTGTGCTTTTTTATCTCAGCTGAATTCTAAATGGATGCCACTGGTTTTCAAAAGCTTTATTTCAATGCATAGCTCTTTTATACATATATAATACCTAATTTTTATAGAGTTATTTAACTTGTAATAGTCACACATTGATATGAAGCAAATTAATCAAAGCATTTATCATTTGGGTAATCACATTAATATAACTGCATAAAGTAACATAATCTTCCTTCAATAATACTGTAAAATGATACATCTTATTATCACATTTACGGTGAAGTTTATACAGTGTTTGACATTTCCCAGTGGTCACACAGTTCAGACCACGGATCGTGTGGCCCCAGGCACTGACCAGTGTCCACCATATTTGAAGATAGCAAAAAGTGCTGTCAAGGGTGGTCTGGATCTCTTCCTTTTAAATTTTTTTTTTCCTTCTTCATTTTGATTTTCCCCCCCACCTTTTCTGTTTCCTGTCTTCTGTAATTATTTGTTTCTTCCCTCGTTGCTTAGGGAGAACACCTCAGCCTGTCCTGAAGTGGAGACTCAAAGAAAAAGCGAACGCATGGGAATATTCCGGAAAAATTACGGAGGGGTTGAGTACACAGAACACTTTCCAGCCTCCATCTGCAGAGAAGCTCAGAGACTTCTTGATCTAGACACAGTGCTTGAGTATTTAATAACTCTCAGTTTTATTTTCTGTGAAGTTGTTCAGTGTCCCCTAGAGCTCCTGCAAGTTTTTGGCACCCACTGCACCTTTTGGCATGTTGTTCCTCAGGTCTCCTCTCTGCTACATGAAGAAAACTTTGATTTGTTTCCAGTGCAGCTCCTAATAGCTTAATTTGATCCCCCACAGGTTTTGTTTTGGAAGAGGCAATGAATACTTGGTCTCTATCCAACTTCTCCATACAACTCATGATTTTGTAGATCTCTGTCATACCCCTTTTTAGTCATCCCTTTTTCAGATTAGAGAAAAATATGTCTTGGATAAGTTCAAGAAAAAAACAAAACAACCATTTTTAAGGCCTTCAGGAAACACTACTGCTTAGGCATCCTCTGTTGTGTAGAACAATGGGCACCATTCTGCTTTGCTCCATGATTAGTAGATGGTGAAGCTCTCTAATTTCATATTTGTTATGCCTTTATCATCACTAGCAGGGGATTTACTTGCAAGGTAGCAATCCTTATCATGATGGGTTTGCTGTGGTCTGCCAGGTTGTTCTGCAGGCAAAAAGAGCCACCCAAATAAATTACAGCACCAAGCATAGCTAAGAGGTGCTTTCTTTTTCCCTATCTATTATCTTACTGAAACAGCTTTAGTAGTAAACAACTAACAGAAACACTTCTCAATGTCTTTTTAAAAAGGACTGCCAATCACAATGAAAGTTAGGTAATCCTATCTCCAATCAGACAATCTCAATAATAATCAAAAGAATTCTACTATCAGTGCACTACTTGGAAAAATCCAGCAGTCAAATTAAATAAGAAATTATTCTTTTTGAGTACTTGAGTATAGATTAGATAATATTAAGGGAAAAATACCATGACTCCAGCTTCTTTTGTAATAAAGAAAATTTGCTTTCTTTACTTAATTTTATCGCAGAATTACAGAGTGGATGAGATTGGGTGGGATCTCTAGAGATGACCTGGTCCAGTGCCCATGATCAGGCGTGGTCTCCAGAGAGGCTGTGGAAGCTTCATCCTTGGAGATATTCAAAACCTGATGGAACAGGGTCCTGGGCAACCTGTTGTAGTGATCACCTTCACATAAATAAGTATTTTCTTATATCTAGCTGGAGTTTGCTGCATTTTTAGATGCTCTTGTCCTGTCTAGATACCACTGAGAGTGGCAGTTTTCTTTACTGAAGGTCACATTGAAGTGAAGAAGGCATCAAGTACTTTGCTCTTTTCTGTGTCTTCTGTCATCAGTTCTCTGTCCTGCTCAGAAGTCATCTCACAATTTCCCTAGACTTCCTCTTGCTGCTGATCTACTTGTAGAAACCCATCTTTTTGCACCTCACATTTTTCAATAATGCATCTGCAGATGAGTTTCAGTTTAAATGTAACAGATGAGCTTAGATAGATTTAGCTAATTCCAAAACTTCTTGCAAATTAGTCTGATTGAGTTTTACAGATGCTACTTGTTACTTGTTTTCCTGAGGAAAAAAAAAGTCTTTATTACTCAGTTTGCTGGAGCTTATGTAAAACAGGTATCTGACTAGAATTAGCTTGTATACAATATATACTTTGCTAATTATATTTAATTGATTTCTGAGTAAAGATAAAAATATATTTGGTCTAGCATTCTAAAAGCTCTGGGTTAGAAAATTTCTTTGCCTCACAAATTCCTCAGACATCTACTACAGCACTGAAAATCACTATTGACCACAATATAGATCTACAGACTGTGTATTTCACAGTTAAAATGCATCAAATATATCAGAAATCTTCATGATTTTCCTCTGTGACTACTTCTTCATTGTGATGTACTCACTGCACACTTCCCCATTGAGTCACTTTCTTGGATCATCAAACAAACTGTAATCTGCATTTTACAGAACAGTTTTCAAAAAATAATAACCTACTCCCAAGTGCAAATCAAGTGAACAATGATAAATTGAGCCCACATTCAATTAAAAGTTTAGGCAAATGCTCAAACATTTTACCCCTGAATGTGAACTGAAAATTAACCTTGTATGGGATTAAAATGCTGAACTGGGAAGGCAGGTCATGTGAGCTCCCAGAAATCAAACGTGACACTTGCAGTTACTGACTCATTCACTGTCCTCTTTTATGGCAATATTAAGGAAGATTAGATTGGGGATGTATTGAGCTTGCATGGCCTGGTTTTGGTAGTGGAGGGCTACAGGGGTGCCTTGTGCAAGGAGCTGCCAGAAGTTTCTATCACAGTCCCTGGTGGCTCCAAAGATGGAATGCTGCTGGCCAAGGCTGGGCCAGTTGGAAGTGGTGGTAATGTTTATGTGATAACACATTGTAGAAGAAAGAAAAAAAAGGTGTTGCACAGTTGTAATTGCCAGAGAAGAGTGGGGTGAGCATATGTGGGAGGAACAACTCTGCAAACACCAATTGGAGTGAAGGGGCAGGAGGTGTTCCAGGCAGCCAGGCTGGGATTCCTTGCAGCCCGTGGTGAAGGCCATGGTGAGGCAGCTGTGCCCTGCAGCCCGTGGGGATGCAGAGATCCACCTGCAGCCTGGGGAGGAGCTGTGGATGCCTGAGAAGAGGCTGTGACCCTGTGGAGGCCCATGGAGAGAGGAGCCCATGCTGGAGCAGCCTGGAGGGATGCACCCCGTGCAGAGTGACCCACACTGCAGCAGTTTGGAGAGGACTGCTGCCTGTGGGAAGGAGTCACATTGCAGCACTTGGCAGGGAGCTGCTGCTCAGGAGATGGACTCACACTGGAGAAGTTCATGGAGAACTGTCTCCCGTGGGAGGGACCCCACAGTGTGGCAGGGGAACATCTGGAGTGGACATGGTGCAACACGTGAAAGTAGAAGAAAGTGTAATTTTGGAGACACACCTGCTTTAGAAAAGACGTGTAATTCTGTTGTCTCACACTGCCAGCACACTTTACACAGGGCAAGCAGCATGTGGGGAAAGCAGATACTTAAAGCCAAGGCTGTTAAATTGCAGTGAGGTGATGTCTTCCATTCTTAATATTTGAAATTGATTCAGTGTGTCCTGGATATGAGAAGAAAAGAAATGATACACCATTTCTTTCAAAGCAATCTTTATTTTTGTGTATTTCTAGATATCATTCATATTAGCAATAACTGACGTAAAACGTCACTCAGTTCTCTACTTTTATTCTTAATATATAGGATTTAAACAAATGGTTATGCTGCTGAGCTGTATTTGCAACATTTGTTAAGACTGACATCCCATACATAAAACATTAAAAAATTCAGCTTATCTGCTATTGAGATGGCACAAATATGTTCACATATTATGCGAGCTGAAGCAGTCTGGGCTGTTAGATTAAGGAAAAGCAGGTTATAATTGATTGCTGGAAACAGCGTAATCATTGAGAAAATATACTCTGTGTGTATTGACTTTAAAAAGCAGGATTAATGGCCCCATTCACTGTTTAGAAGACACTTCAATAAGTATTTAAAGATTCTGCTTTATTAGCACTAGGAATTTAGTAATAACAGAGATCAGAACTCCGGTGATATGCATGAAATCTCATATTTAATGATATTTAATATTTACCAGATTTTGCAGAAAACAAAAAGTAAAATAAGACATAGTTGTGTAGTAAACATCTTCCATTTGTTACTATTCATAATTTTGCACCTGTGCTTCTCTATTTTATTTTATTTTTTCTTAAACTGTTCTCATTCAAGGAGGCTGCTCTTTTCCCAGGCACGATGCATTTCCTTACATGGGCACCATAGAGATTTCACCAAGTCAATGTGTTTCTAGAACCTACAAACCTGGAACCAAAACACTTTTCTCAATAAGTAAATAAATCTGATTACCCTTTCCAAGTATAGTATCTGACAGAATAACTGAGACAAAATTTCAGTGAAAATAAAAGTTCACTGAAATTCTCAAAAAATTATTGTCTCATTTAGTGTGCCATGGGCATCACAATCACTTGAACATTTTTTTTTTCGGAGTGTTTGCCTGATTGTGTTTCACATTAGCCTGACCTAATTTACCCACATCTGAAAGGCCATGACAGGTTTCATTCCCTGTAAGTCAGCACAGCCCCCACAGACAGCCTGGGGATATATACAGATCCAGTGAATGTAGCTACAGCCTTGTTTTATTATTGCTGCAATTTGACCTATAAGAAGGAACCTTGCTTCCATTTTTATCCTGCTAAAGCTGTTTCTTAAGCCAAGGAACCCAAATTCTGATTTTTCCTAAGAAAACAAACTCCAACAAAACACACACACAGTTTCCCACCCCTCTCCACCCACCAAAATACTGTCCCTGGCTACTGATATAAATCTTGTTAATGCCCCTCAGCTAGTGCACCTCACTGTTACTTTCTGTTTGGAGCTATCCTTGATCTACTTTTTCTTCCTGATGAAAACTCTCATAATCACTTTTCTATTAGGGGAGAGTCTCATAAATCTTTGAATAAATAAAATTTTAGCATTCCCATTAATATTTCTTCAGATTCTGGAGCACGGTGTCTGGTGTTCAGGTAGTTCTCATTTTGGTTTTCTCTTTCAGGGTGTTACTTTTTCAACTGAAACTTGACATCACTTCTGAAATGGCATTTGTGACCACAGATGGTATTCCATCATCATTGAAGGTAATGGGCACTTTTGCCTGCAGCTTCTGCCCTTTTTGGGACTAAAAACCTTTTCAGGCTTTTCTCTGGTCCTGCTCAGATGCAGGAATATATCAGGAGAATCCAACAAGACTGACATCAGACCAGTTTTGATGGTTTTACACGCTTTACTTATATTAAACTAGCATGTAAAAAAATGCAAACATTTTAAACCTGTAGCTGTCATTGCTGAATCATTGCAGTATTTCATTTGGATAGCATGATGTGGAACTGCCTAAAGAGGGTGATGGCCAATTAAGGATCCGAAGATAGGCAGAGGCAGACCTTGTATGAGGCTGGATAATACACACAAAAAAGTCTGCTGGCTGAGTTATATCAGTAAATGAGTACTTTGGCAAGGATTGGTTCATCAAGCAGAGCTGTGCTAACAAAAGCACTTTATTATCAGACTTGTTGTGTCTATGCTGGAAGGACAGTGGAGAACTAATAAAAATTAAATTCACTGATGTTTCTAATTTAGAACTATTTTTAGACTGGGTTAAATTGATTTTTCACTAAATAACTACTGCTAGGATTTCTATTTTCTGGTTTTTCATTTCCCTCTATCCATGATTTGCACTGTGATGACCTTCTTAAACTAGGTTTTAAATCATCTCTATCAAACCAAGATCAAACTATTTAATCCTGATATTATAATATTAATATGCTTCGTTTTTTTTCAGCTAGGCAGCCTTGTTCAAAAATGCACATCATTTATATTCAGGTAAGTCTTTATTTGCATGAAGAAGTTCAAGTGCAGCAGCTTTTCTATTTTCCCTGGAATATTTTTCATGTTTGAAACATGTAACCATTCTAGATCACCTTTTCCATAGCTTGTGTAAGTCTATCAAAATCAAATTTGCTCTGGGCAATAAACCAGCCTAAAGCTGAAATACTGGCTGTGACCCTTTGGAAAGATGTAAAGAATTTATCAGTAAAAGTGTTATGCCCCTTTGGCAGCTTCTCAATTAATTATCCTTGTGCCACTGTAGGTCTGGCAGGTATATTGCCACCAAATGGCCAGGGTGAACTAAAATACATTCTGTTATTCCATCTTTCACACAAAAGCTATTTTAAAGCTAAGCAGATGCTGTTATTATAGAAATGGGAAAAAACCAGAAATTGAAACCACAAGAAAATTGTAGCTGATCTTATGATAGTTTAAGGTAAATATTACCTGCTGCATCTGGGTATATGGCTTAGTGTTGGGGGACTAATAGAGAGTTGTTCTGTCAGCTCCACTTGAACTAACCTCATTACTTTGGGATTCTTCCCTGAGGCTAGTTCTACCCCATTTTGTACAACTAGAGCAACACGATGAGACTGAAGTTTTGCAGACTTGAGTCTATAACATAAAATACTAATTTATTTTATTTATTTATTTTTAAGGAGTAGTTGATTTCCCTTGTACAGGAAACTTGTAAAATTGTCCAATTAGATTGCCAGAAGGGGCAATTTATTATTAAGGTCTGAGGAGTCATATTCTAGGTGGATTTTTTGTGGATTTGCATCTGTTATGATTAAATAATATTTTTTGGCAACATTTCATATTGCCTAATTTTTAGGGTGATGTTACATAGGGGAAAGTATCAGCAAGAAAGATGAGTGTCAAAGCCAGAAATCATCATGAAAACTGTTCTGCTGCCTTACAGAGGTAGTCTGTAATAATAACATTTTTAAAAACTGGAATATATATTCCATACACAGAAAGCCGTTAATATTTCACAAACCACAGAAGTGCTTCATGATGAACATAGCATTTTTCTTATTGTTTACAGTGCTATTTGCCAAGCCAAAAAAGTTAACCTCGTTTTCAAATACAGCTGAAGCAAGGCCCAAAGAACTAAATTATTTAATAAATAAACTGGTTTCAGATGGATTGTTATTAATAAACCTGTTTACTACCCCACATGCAAAGCATCAGCACAAAATAAATTCAGTCCAAAATATGTGCAAGTCTCCAGCAGAAAAAAAATTAACAATAAAAAGCTATTGGAGAGCAGCCTATGATTCTCTTGTTCACAGACAAGACTGTCTCTGGTATAGCTTATTTCCAATAAAAACATTCAAATGCAACCGGTTTTAGGCATAAAATAAGATTTTATTTCAAAAATGTACTACTAAAATAATTGCATCTGGAAGCAAATATTTGGTAAGCATTTCTTACATACAAGTCATCTGTAGTTTAGCACTTGAAATTGAACTCATTTAATAAGTGCCCTCTTCACAAATCAGTCTATGAGGTATTGATTGGATACTAAAAATGAGCAGAACCAAAACTAATGACCACTTCACAAAAGGTGACTGTATTCAAATATTGTGGGGCAACTCCAGCTGTATGTGGTGAATTTCCATTTCCACCTGATTCTTAGCTTAAGAACCTGGACTGATTCATCAGTCTTGGAGGGACTTTTCAGGTTCCTGCTTTATCAGCAGCAAGATACAAGACATCGATAGTACATGCTGCTATATATAACAGCAGCTTAATGCTATTTCATTTTTCCAATAATAACAATACAGTTCACCACAGTAATGATAGCACATTGTAAGACTTTATTGAAAATTGCAATTTTTAGCAATCACTTGAGAGAACACTTACTGTAAGAAACAGTCCTTAGGAATCAGGACTTAAAAAATGAGCTCTCATTAGCTCTACCCATTTCTGTGCTCAAATGTATTTCACTGCCCAGTTCTGTAGTGAACAGCTACCAGAGAGAGGGACAGATAATGAGAGATGCTTGTGGCTCAGCGAATTACTAGCAAGTCCATCTGTAGTAAGGTGTGTGGCTGGGGGAGGGAGAACAGTTTCTGTGAAGTGACAGCTGCTCACTACATTAATTTCTGGGTGCTGGGGACAAATGCCAGGCAATGTGTCCCACTGATGGTCCTGCTCCCCCTGAGCAGGGGACACGGCTGCTGGACTTTGCTGCTGTGTGAAGTGCAGACCTGAGATCTCCAGCAACTTCTGGTGACAAGTCATTTGGGTCTCGACACCTGTGGTGGCCAGGGCTGGCAGCCAAATTGCAAAGGTGGGCAGCTGCACTTTGAAGTGCATGGATTTATTCTTCAGCACCTTCTCTGGGGAAGCTGCCCTCCAGAGACTTGTTTGGATTGTATCCCATTATAGCCGTTCATAAGAGCTGTGAGTGAATCTGAGACATCATCTGATCTCTCTTGTTCCTGCCTGCTGTGTCCAAGGCACTGCTTTGGGTCATCCCAGATACCAACACAGCCTGCCTTGAGCCTCCTGGAAGCTGCTTCCCAGGTGGGCATTAAATGCTCCAGTTCCAAAGGTTCCATTAGCAGTAAGCGTGTGGGACTGCTGCCTATCTGTGCTACCTTCAAGTATCTGTGGATGCAATTTGAGTGCCAGTAAAAAATACTGGCACTTCAGACAATTTTTCAAATTTATTAAGAGAAGTAATGTGCAACACAGTTTGTCACTGTGTTGGAGGGACTAAACCTTCTTCCTGATAAATTATACAATTATGCTTTGAAATGCATTTACTTGTTTTGAAACATTATTTCTCTGTGGTTTTAAAAAAATGATTTCTGCTCCTGAAAATAAGCAACTTATAACAAGGTTCATTTTGTTATAAAACTGTTTTGTTTCCATCCAAACAGAATGTATCTGAGACACATAAGAGATTAAATTCTAATGAGAACACCACAGACCGCTTCTTGAAAGGGGTTTCAGGAAGGGATTGTTATAAGAAGAAAAGAAAGAGTAAATTCATTTTCCAGCTTATAACAAAAGGTAGCATAGTAAAACTGAGCTGTAGCCACCTACATGAATAACCATAAATTAAGTATCTGGAAACAGTGTGATGCTGGTGTTTTAGCCAGCTAGCTATCCCGTAGACTGCTATGCATGAGCAGGCAGAAAGTCTTCATTTTCCCTGGAATAGCTTATTTGGAGAATTTGCTATCTCTCAGCCTTAACTGTACTACTACTTGTACATAAGTGGATTTACAACAAAGAGGATATCAGGACCTTTGTCAAGCTTGTAGGTAACCCACAGAAGAGGATACACAATGCAAACTCCTCTGTGTTACTGTGCAGTCAGGAAATGACCTGGAAGCAGGACAGCATCGCAGAGCCATGGGGATAAGGCTGCTGGATCACAGAGCTCCTCGGAGCAGAGTGGCCAGTGACCAGCCCAGAGTCCCGCCCAGCTCCCAGCAGGAGGGAACACGGTGTTTTATACTCCCTGCTCTCGCTGACACGCTGAGCACCTGCGTTTGGATTCAGGGTTGCAAAGAACATTGTGTATCCGCAGGAAATAATTCGCTCGTGGTCAAAATAAAAGGAGGCTTTCACGGGCAGTTTGGTAGGAACAGAACAGAGCTCATAATACAATTCTTGACCGACTTGAGGGGGAATAAAAACAAACCTGCCTCCTGTCAAGAAATACCTGTGGGCGCTAATTTCGGCACATTAGGAAAAGCTATTACCATACTAATAACAAAAACTACTGTAACAAGGCAAAAAATAGTTAATGGTGATGAGGACTATATATATATATATATATATATAAACGGAAGTCAGAATGAAAATATAAAAACTGTGATGTAAATATCCTACTTTTATTGTATATCACGTAGTATGTCTATTTACTATTTACAAAGGAATAAATTCCAATTATGGGGAGGACATTTAAATTAACATAATTCAGGACCAGTATTATTATATGTAATATAAAATTATTTTTAATCTTATCTCCTTTCAAACCTGTACTCCCAAATTTTGAATGAACTTTTGCCAAGTGATATAACATAATTACACTGAATACAATACACACAAACTGCTATGATACCCAGGTGTTTAAAGCTAAAACAGTTATTTTTACAACATTTCTGTTCTCCTTTCACACCAAACAAATAATTTAATTGAGAAGAAAGTAGTGAAGTGGATATGGTGTATGTTACATCAAGATGGAAAAAAAAAGAAAAGGAAAATGTAAATATGCTTGTGCCGTGCTGGAAGCATTGCAAGAAAAGGAGCAGGAGCATGTGTTGTATTTACAGGGGATAAAAATACGCTGTGCTAGTAATAGAAAGATGAGCAATAAACAACACAAAATGTTAGGCGAAGCAAACAAAATGCAAGAGAAGACAAAAGGGTAAAGTAAAATTAGAAAGAAAAATTACCTGGCAAGTAACCATGCCATTGATTGCTTCAGCAGACACCCTCCACCCCAGCTCTTTCTTTGGTGTTGGATTCTATACAGTACAAAGATACGATTCTTTGCCTAAAAGCCACGCTGTCCAGCAGAGGTCTGAGGCTACAGCAGGATCAATGGAGTGCAAGAAAGGTACAGAGTGTGGGGATACACTCACTCCCCCTATGTATTGTGGTACACCAGTCAACTGAAGGGAAATTCCTTGGACTATTCCTTTAAAGCTCAATTCTAGATGAAAATGTAAAAAGGGTGGTGGTAAACTTCAGCAAATCCAACCAAGGCTGGGACAATTTGCCTGGAGAGGCTGTGAATCCACTACCCCAGGAGGTGTTCAGCACCTCACCTCTCAAATCTCTGAGCACCCTGGTGCAACCTTGCTCTGGACTAACATCTTCTGTGGGCCTTTGAGCCACAATGCATCCATGATTCCTTCATTTTGTACATGCTGGGGTTCTGTTTGAATCACACACAGAATCTCACTAATGTTCACTAGCACCTGTACTCTCATAATCAAAATGGCCCTTGGTGTTTGCTTCCAGTCTGTGCACCAAAAGTTGTGTAGGAATGGATGGATTTAACAACAAAATCAGAAATTGTGAGAATAGCAAGCCATTAATAGATGGCATCATTTGGAGGGAATAAAGCTAAACCAAACAAAATAAGCAAGCAAAGGAGAGAGATGGGAAAGCAGACCTGAAAAATTAATTCAGTTATTTCTTGTTTTATATGAAATAAACATATATTTGTAGTGGTATAATTCCAGTGATTTTCATTGATGCATGTTATCTGTTGAAACAAAAATAGTAAGAGGTATAACATCTATAGTCAAAATAGCCTCACTTTTAATCAACTGTTTTGTACCAGCTTTACACTGTATGTAATTTTAAAATTTTGAGTTATTTTTCCAATTCTTACATCGTTTATCTATTCTATCTGCTCATTCTTCCAACTCTCAACCACCTCTTAGCTTTTTTTTTCGCTGTCTGAAGACAAAGTTGTTATAAAAGACAAAACATAAAATAGCAGAATAATGACAGTGGATGTCCCCTCTGGTGAGATCTAGATTTCCTCAGTGGAGAATGTATGACATTCTTTCATTTCTGACACTTGAAAGCTTTCTTTAATAATGTATTTCAGCCTAATTTAACAATCAGCACATCAGATGCTTTTTAAAGGTACTCCCATCTTTTATTGGTTTTAGCAACCAATTACTTCCCAGGCCAACCAGCCCCAGTTGAGCTCTACAGGGGCACAGCATGTTGGAATAAATCACTCGCCTTCTGCCCTTTGCAGTCTTAAAATAAAAACCCAAGCATAGGCATAGATGTGTGCTGTGATGAGGAAAGAGCCAAAACAAGAGAATGCATGTTTGCCTCTTCTTATGGTCACCTGGCTTGAACATTTCTAATGCCAGGGTGTTGTTTTTCTGGAAAGAAGAGAAGCTATTATTTAAAGAATTTTATAATCAGGGAATATTTTTATTACTACTGCAGATTAACATTATGCTTTCCTCTGCTAGATGTGATCCCATTTAATTATATTCTGTCCTTGCAGAGACACTTGATGATAAGAAGGTTGTACACAGCCTGCTGAGGTCGAGTTCCCAGCAGTCAGAGTACGTCAGTGGTGCTGGTGAAGTCAATGGAATTGCTTTTATGTACTTTATGTTTGAGCACATGGTTAAACCCTGCTCTTTTTTTTTTTTCTTTTTTAACTCTGTTATTCTCTATTGAGGTCACAATGACTTTCATTCTTTCACGTTTGTGCTTTCAGTCTCTATTTTTTACTGAGGACATTGTAGGCTGAACAGGAATTCCGCTTTTTCAAGTGGCATACTGAAGAGTAATTTCCTACTTAAAGTTTTCTTCTCTATCAAGTACTTTGTGGAATACATCTCAGTTCATTCGGATACATCTTAGTTCATTTGGACACAGAATGACTGAGATTTAAAGTCACTTCCTGTTTCCAGCAGCCACTGGCAGAGGTCTCAAAAGGTTTGTGCAAGCACCACCATGAACACCTGCAAACACCTGAACTGTGGCAAACTCCCAGTCTGGAATTCCACTCCACTCTGCATTGAGTCATCTCTGAGTTAGGAGACTTTTCTTTTCTTCATCTTTTTCTCTCTGAGACAGGAATAGTTCCAGGAGCAGAAGACAGTTGCAGTCTGGATCAACTGCTGACTTTTTCAGCTTGTATTTTTATCTCTTCCATATGATACTGATCCTGGAGAGGAGCCTAAGTTGAAAATTCCTGCCTTTTTTTCCCTGGGTCTTCTGCTGCACATAAAAAATCAGGTCTGTGGAGTTATTGTGGAAACTCTGAATAGCTCTTTCTCTTTTGCCTTTCTCCCTTACCTCCTTTGCCTACGGATGTAGTGAACAGCAGCACTCACTGCAGAACTCAGGTACAACATGGTAACCACATGCAGCAATTATAATATGCATCAGTCCCACATGGTGTACATAATCACACCTGGTATTTTGGAACTGTAATTAAGGCTAGGGAAAATGCTCCATTCATTTACATCACTAGACTGAACTGTGTTAAAATACCAGTATATTGGAACAATGTTTTCCATAGTAGTTGATTTAAAATAGGTCTGACTTCAAAGGATCTACAAAATTCTCTTCTAAAAGTTTGTAATGCTGCAACAAATCAAGAGTGAGACAAGTGTATATCAAAATATTAAAAAATTAGTCTTGTCATAAGTGTCAATTATGTGTATATATTATTTTATTTGAATAATTATCTCAAATTATGTGTTTAATATATTATTTATTTACCATTAAAAATGACGATATCTAGATACAACTAAAACCTTAGTGGTTAAACTGAAACACTGTGCACTTGATTACTTATGAAACAATAGAATCATGCAATCATATCAACAGACATATCAAAAGTACAGAAACATTTGTCTTCTCTTTCTTTGAACAGTTTAGCTATCACATGATTTGATGGAGCAAAAAGATAGTTCGTTGACAAAGTGGATGAAAATCATAAAGCTGTGAGTAACAGGAGTGTATTGCCTTTCATCTTCATCTCCACTCACCCACTTGGACAAATGGGGCTTGTAGTTACTTGTTTCCTCTTTAGCACATTTGCCCAAGGCAACAAACCAAAGAAATTCCAGGTAACAGTTTATCAAATGCTTGCAGGCAGTTAACTCCCACTCTTCTGTCACTCAGCATCATTTTAAAAAGGGAACCTTGACCCAGGTGTGCCATGAGCTTGGAAGTTCAGTAGGTGGGATGCAGCTGTCACATGAAAGATGGATGATGTGCATTTTATGTTTTCAATGCATGTTAGTGTATCTCAGAGTGGGTGTGCTAATAAAAGGTGACATCTCACCAGCGATATTGCAGGAGCCTTGGGAAAAGGACTCAGAACAGTTGCAGCATGTGATAGGAATGGACAGGAGGAGAGACTTCATGCTTAATGTACAGGGGCTGTAAGTTTGCATTCGAATTTCCAGCACTGGGAACGTGCGTGGCACAGGGTTTATCAAAATCAGCAGGACCGTGTATAATGCACAGCTTGCTACAAGGGTTGAGAAGAAAATTTATTGATGGCTGAAATAAATTTTTATTAAATATAAATAATTTATAAACACATTTCAGATTATTATATTGCTCTGTTATTGGTGTAATAAATCAATTTTGTTTAATAGGTACAGATATTATACATTTTAAAAGGTACTCTCACATACATGATGAACTAATTTTATCTTAACGTGTGAAACTGTCCTCAATGTTCTGTTGCTTTCTTCTTTAATGAGGCAGAAATTGAGGAAATAACCTGAATATAGATCTGCATTTTAAATTTTTATCAATAAAATTGATATTTAAATTATGAAATTTGAATTATTTAAGATACCTTAATTTCATATTTACCTTTTTCACTGTATTCAAGGAAAAAATGAATAAACAGTGTAAAAAAACAAGGAAAGAACTGGTTTCCACTGTAAACAATGAAAAGAGCTGCTTATTGCCATTTTCATACAAATTGCCCTCTTGTTAAACTTTGCCTTTTCTCACAAAACTGCCCAGTTTTGCTACCCACAGTTCAATGCCCACAAACACAGGCCCTGCCCCTGCACCACATTGTGGTCATGAAGGTGGCACCAGTTTGCCCCTCCCTCTTTAACACAGACCTTTTCACATGTTTTTAAGACCATCAAGACTTGGAACAGCCAACTTCCATTCCCATCCTCTCTATTCCTCCAGAACCCGATATTTTGATTTTTTTTTCTTTAAAATCTGCATCTCCTGGTGTGCCACAGCTCCCACACCACAGCTGTCCCCCAGTGCTCTTCCAGTGGCCCCAAAGTGTCTCCTGCAGGTCCCTGGATCAGCTCAGCTTTGCAGGATGTGCTGTGCCACTGCCTTCATTTTGGCCAGCATGGTTGATGGCAGTGGAAATGCTGCACGTAGGGGCCTTAATGCTGGTTTGGTTGGATGACCCAGCAGTTTGGATCGGGGCTCTAGCTCTCCTTTGGTACATTTATTCACACTTCTATAGCATAGTATTCACTCTCATATTAATTTACATTTCCTATTATATCTCTAATGGGAACTCTCTAACCAGTCATTACTTTATCCATATGTTAAATGTTCATTTTGCAGCTATTAGTATTCTGCCTAGGCTATATATCTCTTAAATAGTAATTTTGGACATTGCCCAGTTTTCCTGTCTTCCTCAGCAGAATGTCACCATTCTGAACCCAGTTCACTAGCCCTTGGATGGACTAAACACACACAGATCATTAGACCAACACCAATTTTCTGTTGGTGCCATTTTCGTGTTCATTTTTTTCAACAGAATGTTTTTAAGCCCTTCTGACCATTGCTTTAGCCCTCTATGTATACAGCTTGCTACAGTGTTCTCAGAAAATAATCCCTCAGTTTGCAGTATGATGTTTTCATCCAAATACCGAAATGTTACTATTTAGGTGAATTTTCCCACCATGTATCATAATGCTGATTATTTCTCTGCCTTCTGGCCTCCAGAATCAACAAGTGTAAGAAGACAGGTCGTGCTCATATCAGTCAGTGGCACAATTTCTTACTTCTTCAGTGGGATCAACTGTATCACCAGCACCTGAACAAAAAAATAGGTAAAATGCAGTAGGAATTTTCTCACTGGAATTGTAACATTTAGGGGCTTTTATTTTTAAGTTGAAGACCAGTTTTATTTCTGTCTTTTACCTTGTCTTTCATTTTGGTGCTGGTGTAAACATCAGGCTTAATTTTTTTCCCCTTTTATTTATGTATCTACTTGCTTTAGATATTTTCCAAAATTATGGCTACTGTAGATGCTTTTACAAATGAAACTGCAGAATGCATGCAGATGGTGTCTACAGGAAGAGAGCTAGGTTTTCTCTTTCTCCCTTTTTGGTCCAATAAACATTGATTTATAAAATGTGGAACAGATCCCACAGGACACTAGAATATTCAGTAGCTTGGTAAATATTCAATGATCTAGGATAGGCGTTCAAATATTTGCTCCACATAATGGATGGAAAAAGAAGAAAAGAAAAATTTACCTGTTGGTTTCTCTCTCATTTTTGTTATCAAGATGAGAAAATCGTGCTTGGGCTACCAAGGCACATCACCTGGACAAAGTGAAGAAATCAGGTAAAGATAACAATAACCCTTCAGGAGTGGTCTAATATGAATGTTCAAATATACTTTGTAGAGAGGACTCAGTCTGATTTATTAAAAGGTAAACTGGGTTCTTCCCTGCATCACTGAGTGGGATAAGATTAACGATTTTACTGTAAGGAACTATACCAAGATTAATGGTTAGAGCAGAGATGCTAATGTTTGTGTTTAGCAAAAAACTACGAGGAAAGAAGTGAAATGTTGCTAAGTTGTACTTCACCTTTCTTTGGTACCCATGAAGCACAAGAGCGCATCACAAGAGAAAAGCCAGTCCTCGGCCAGGGGCTGCACACAAGGCATTCTCTGTATGGTTTAGCTGGGATTCCATTTTCCAGATGAACAGATGTAGACGCTGTGTTTGACTGCAGTCAGACACCTCTGTACCCCTGTGAAGTGTTCTGCCCTGGTGAAGCTGTGTCAGAGGATAAGCACAGTGAGGCTGTGACGTGCCTTTTGTCACACCGGCCCCTCATCACTCCTGCTCCAAGTCAAGCACCTGCTGTGCTCCAGGGCTACATCCATTCACTCGCATGGGGAAGGGCTTTCCCTCCGCAGGGGCACAAGTGGAGCTAAGAGCATCTGTACAGCTGCAGGGAAGCTTTTATATTTATTTATTTAGTCCATGGAAGTTAGTGTGAAGGAGAAAATGACTCTTGGTACAGAGAAGGCTGAGTGGCACGGGGCCAAGGGGCCTCCCTTGATCTTTGGAGCCAGGTGGGACCTTGGCCTTTGCCGCAGCCAGTGGTGATTTTCACAATAGGCAGGAGTAGGGGCTGGGGGCGTGGTGTAAGGATCCCAGGAGCCACAGAATCTCAGAATCAATTAGGTTGGAAAAGACCTCCGAGATCATCCAGTTCAACCTTTGAGTGAACACCAGATTGTTAACTACAATATGGCACCGAGTGACATGTCCAGTCTTTTCCTAAACACCTCCAGGGGTGGTAAGTCCACCACCTCTCTGGGAAGCCCATTCCGATGTCTAATCACCCTTTCTTCAAAGAAATTCCTCCTAATGTGCAACCTGAACCTCCCTGGCCCAGCTAAAGATGATGTGCTCTTGTCCTGATGCTGATTACATGGGACCACATGGCTGCAGCCTCCTTTCAGGGAGTTCTGGAGAGTGACAAGGCCACCTCTGAGCTTCCTTTTCTCCACGCTCAACACGCCCAGCTCCCTCAGCCTCTCCCACAGGACTTGCGCTCCAGACTCTACGCCAGCTCTCCTGCCCTTCTCTGGACACACCAGCGGAGCCCCGCTCCCGGAAAGCTCAGCGCGGCATCTGCAGCTCCAGCAGCTGTTTTTAACCCGGCCGGGGCAGTTTCCCGTGTCCCTCGCGGTGCCATGAGGGAGCGGAAGCGGAACCAGGCTCGGGCTCGGGCCCGGGCCCCGGCGCTGTCGCTCGGCAACAGCCCCGCCGCCCCGGGCACAGCCCGGTACCGCCGCAACCCGGAAGCAGAGGGGCGGAGGAGGCGGGCGGGGGGCGGTGGCGGGGCGGGACGGGACAGCGGTGCCCGCCCGTTCCCTCCTTCCCTCCCGCCCCGCGGGGGCTCCGGGCGCCAGCGCCGCGCCGAGCACGCAGTGTCGCACCCAAGCACCCGCCACGCCGTGTCCCCGCACAACACGCTGCCCCAAACGCTGTCGCTCAGGCTCCTCCTGGTCGGTGCGGGAGGAGGAGGAGGAGGCGGCGGCTGAGCGGCGGCTGCCGGAGCCAACGGGCGGCGGGGAGCGGGGCGGGCGCTGCGGGGGTGTCGGGGTAGAGCGAGGCGTGACCCAGCTGACGGGCACCGTGCGGCGGGCGCGGAGCCGGAGCCGGAGCCGGCGGGATTAGCGGTACCAGCGGCGGCGGCGGCGGCGGCGGCAGCGGCGGCGCGGGGCGTCGGTATCGCTCGGCTCTGGCTCTGGCGCGGCGTCTCCTCCACCCCCTCGTGAGCCTGGGGAACCTGCAGCTCAAAGCCGCCGCCAGCCACACCACCATGTACTCCAGCAACAAGCGGAAAAAGCTGTGGCGGGAGGAGAAAGGTATTATTGCCCTTCCCGGTGGCCGGGCCCGCTTCTCCCGCCTTTAACCCCGCTGAGCCGGGAGGGAAGGAGCCAGGGAACGGGGGGTGGTCCCGGTGCCCTCAGAGCCGCCGCCTCCCCGCGGGGTGTCCGGCAGCGCTTCCCGCCGGCCGCGGCTGAGGGGACGGGGTGGGCAAGGGGGAACTCCGGGCTCTGTGCGTTTGTCCTGGGCTCTGCTGGCTGGAGCAGCCTCCATGGCAGCCCGGGCGTGCGGGAATTGGGGATGTTCCCCTCACGGGCTCGGTGTATCCGTGAGGAGCGGAGGGAGGGCGGTAAACAACCCCTCTGCTGAGGGCTGCCCGCCCCCGAGTCACCTTGTGGGAGTGCTCCAGGCCGAAAAGTTGGGCACATGCTCTCCAAACGTGCTGCTTCTCCTTTCAACGCGGTTGTTTTCTGAGGGGAAACGTGGTTTGTTGGGATCCTTGGTGGGATCGGTTTAGAGTCTAGCGTGGTTCAGCCGGGGTGAAATGTTTGGGGTATGGGAGTCTCAGAGCACCCCTGCGTCCCATCCTTTGAACTATTTACGTATTTTTATATTTTAAGGAGCCCCCACCTGTGTATTCTTAACACCCCTAAGCCAAACTCTAGAGCATGAAAACTGTGGGCCAACCGTTTGGTGCAGACGTTGTTTTCTTGGTACTTTATATTGATCTCGTGGAGAGCGATGTAAAAATGAGGAAAGAAATTCAGAGTGGAAGTGCAACATTTATATCTGTGAGGAGGAAAGCTTAATGTAGTAATAGATGAGGAGAGAAAGAAAAGCAGATCAGAGGGTCATATTTTAAGTTATTTTTTTTCCTCTTCCATCACCCTTGTGACTCTAAGTATGTTTCAAGCTAAGAAGGCAAAAGACTAGTTCAATGAACAGGATTCAAGTGCATGTTTCCATGAAACAAATGAACTTATTTTTCTGTAGGTTAGTTGCTCCTGTCAAACTCCTCTCAAATGAAGTGAGTCTTTTTCTTTCAAACTGTCTTACAGTCCACGTTTCTGTAGTAAAGGTGAGGCAAAAAATTTCCACCTGGCAGAAGTTTCTGTTTTCAATGAAGAAGGTACAGTTAAATTGTCTCAAGCATTATTTATGTGTGATCAATTATAACTGACTTTTCCCTAAATGCTGTATGTTTTACCTTCAACAAGTGCAAGGGGCAGATGGGGGAAAAAGTTACTGGTAGGCTCTAGTTAATGTTCTTATTACTCCCACTTGCCTTTCAGCTCTGTTACTGTCTGTGTGAATTCATAGCCTGGCAGGTGAACTCGAACCATTAGTAGGGAGGGCAGAGTGGAGGGTTTGGGAAGAGCTGGAGCTGCTGACACACTGGTGTGTCTCAGTCTGCTGTGTGGATGGTGGTCTCCATCAGCATGGTGATGTTACTGACTGCAAATCATTGCTGCTGAGGTTTTTCCATCCAGGAAGCATTTCTGAGTGCAAGCTGGCCACAACTCCCTGTCTTTTTGCCCAGTGAGAGCAGAGAGCATTTGCCAGTCTTCTGGTGCAGTAACTTTTCCAGCACCACGCTGATGGTGTTGGCCCTGAGTACTTTGAGTGAGGAGGGCAGAAAAGGCTTTTCTCTTCATTGCTGGCATTGCCCTTCAGTTTTTATCCCTGTGGGACTGTTCTTATCAAACACCTCGTTTACTAAAGAGGAAAACTACAGAAGCCCAACTTCTTTCCTTCTTACCCAGTCAGTACTTTGGAAATCAAATCTTGTCAGGGTCTGCCCTCACGTTTCATGAGCACCCCTGAACCCCTGCAAAGCTGGCTCTGTTCTCCCCGTGAAGCTGAGTGCAGTTGTTCTCAGCCTTTTATATTCTGAAGCACTTCTTAAAAGGAAAAAAAAAAAAAAGCACTGATTGCTAAATATTGAGTTCAAACCCACTGACAATAGCTTGCTTTTCTTAATTACATTCTTGATAATTAAGGGTTGGTTCACGTCCTCCCAGGGGAGATCATCCTTGAGGACAGCTGAAACGGAGCAGGACTGGAGGTGATTTTTAGAGCCTTAGACACAGGACTGGGCTGCCTGCAAACTTCCCAATTTTCTGCCACAGGCAGAAAACTGTACTTGCAGTGAAGGCTGTTGGGAGCATCCTCTGGGAGGTTTGTGTATAATTAAGACTCAGTTTAAATTCTTGCTGCTGACTCACAAGAGCAAACTTTTGTAAAACTTTTCCTGTAGAGAAGAACTTGTGTTTTGAAGGCACGAGAATGGCTCTGTCACCTCTTCAGCAAAAGGCACCTAGGCTTGCTCTGCTTGTCAGTCCCTCAAAACTGACACACTCTCTCAGGCCTGCCTACCTGTAGGAATTCCAGTGTACACATCAGATACTTGGAGTTTCCTGTGCCTGGAGCTCGGGTGACAGAGGTGGGTACGCAGCTGTGACCCTCGTTGGTCAGTTCTGCTTGGCAAGTATAAATATCCCACTGAGATACCAGGCTGAATAAGGAGAGAGAAACGTTTTTGTCAGCTGAAGAAACTGGTAATACTGTCAAAAAATACCAAAATAAACTTATTTCTTTAAGGGAGGCTGTGCTCGAAACTTGCCATATTACACTGGGCTGACTGCGCCCTACATAATTAGGAAACTTTATTTTGAAAAAACACGTATGAAAGAACCCCAAACCAGACCCCAGTGATTTTCTTTCTTGGTTTTTTTTAAGGTTTGATCTGAGAAGTAGGTTCTATGTTCATCTTTTGCTGCTTCCTCAACTTGAGGTGAAAATGTTCGTTTTATGTCTGCCTTGTCCTTTATGTAAAATGCAAATAACATAGGTCTAGCCTTTCCCTACACCCCTAAAAATTCTTCAGTCATTGAAGAGCATTTATGACTGATTAACATGTCAAGAAAAGCTGTTAGTGTGGTTAAAATAGCAGAGTGCTACTGATAAAAACAGACCCAGAAAGCTGAGTAGAGTATGAATGTAATGATGTTCCTTACTGTTCTTTTTCTTTTCCCCTCTTCTTTTGGGAGGGAAAAAACTCTTCATCTTGTGCTCAGCTAATACTAAGCATTGATGAGGTAGGGAAGTAAGAGGATGTGACTGCAAAAATCGGCTGAAGTGCTGGGGTTGCTTGCAGTTTTGGGTCATTGGGGTGGCTTTTTTTTTTTATACTGTAAAAGTCCATTTATAGCAGGGTCTGAAGAAGAGTGAAGTTGGCAGTAGCTGTCGTACTTGTGCGATGTTTGAGGCTTTACTTTTCACTAAACATCTGAAAAAAGAGGAGGTGATGTTCTCAGGAGAAAACAAAAATGTCTACATGTATTTTAGTGTGGTAACCAGGTGTGTCCTATTAATGTTCAAATGCAAATCTCTAAAGCTAAACTTGCCTTTTTTACACCTAGCAACTGACAGAACTGTTTGCTGTAGCTGTGATCTCTTTTGTTATGTAGTAGCATTTTGTTAGTTTTCCACTAAGCTCCCTGCTTTTATTTGAACTTTTGTTTTTTCTAGTTGTGGTTTACAAATGCAGAACCTACAGAAAAGCCTTTCATACCTGAAAATTCCCTATAAAACAACAGTTCCCTACCTAAAGTTGCTGTTTTCTGACACAGGAATTAAAGTGGCATTGGTCACTGTGTGGCTCATATGCAACAATGTTGGAAAGCTTGCAAAACTTCTCTTATTTCTCTTTGCCCTAAACAGAGCGTTTGCTGAAGATGACCTTGGAAGAAAGACGCAAAGAGTACTTGGGGGATTATGTTGCATTGAAAGCTATTCCAACATGGATGGAAGACTTGAAAAGTAAGAGTGAAAGTGATGGTAAGTGAAGTAAGGGAGTCTTAAAATATAGACCACTCTGTTTTCTCAGTTTCAAGTTACTTCTAGGAAGGTCAAGACTTAGACCCCATGTTGTCAGGAATAGTGATAGCCTAAAATTGGGATAGGGGCGAAAAAACCCTAGCAAAATTTATTAAAGCTTCAGTAGTGTCCCAGCACTCTGCTGGTATCCCCAGATGGAACCCTTAAGTGTGTGGAATAGATCCTTCTTTGTGTGAGTCTTACTTGGCAGATAATCCAGCAGTGAGCCATGCCAAAACTTCCTGAGCATAATGATATGGGGAATCTGGGCAGAACAGTGTTGCAGGTGACCCAAAAGCAGAGGGGAAGTGTGCAAGTTGTGTTGTTTTCTAAGAATCCAGAAACTGAAGAAGATGGGGCCTCCCTTACTTTTGTTAGTGCTTGCTTTCTTGGGCTGAGGAGCATCAGTCTGGCCTGGATTAACTCCCATTTCCTGAGTGTGTGCAGCGTTATCATGGTTGTGATTACCAGTGGAGTTGTCTAAATACTTACAGTGAGAACTGACCAAAAATATGAATCCTGTTTGCTTACAGACTTCTCTGCTCTGCAAGTAATTCTGTAACACTGCCTTGTTCTTTGTCTAGTTGCCTTTCATTCCCACAAGGGTGTGGAGGAATAGGGATAGCTTCTGAGCTGGTTTCCTCCTCCTGGTTTTTTTTTTTTTTTTTTTTTTGCTGTGTCTTGCTATCCCACTTGGCTGAAGCCTGTGTTTTTTTGAAGGAGTATCTTAACTATGAGAACCTAAAGTGCTTCCTGCCTCTGCAGATAGAGGACTAATTTTCTGACTCTCTTGTTAACATTAAAGGCAGATACTGGCTGGGTGAAGAGGTGTGTCGAGTAACTTTGTGGCTGCAGGTGAACATGGTCTTTATAGTGGTAGTCCAGGTGAAAAGAGACCTGGAGTTAATCAGCTGTTTTTAAACTGGAAGGCTGTAGCACTTATTTTAGCACAATCTGAAGGAACTCAGAGATTTTCAGATGTCCTTGTCAAAAGCTGCTATTGCTATTGTCGACTCCTAAAAGCATCTGGAATAACTTTCGAAGTGAAAATATGTCAAGAGACTGCTGAGCTCTTCAGCCCTGCTGAGTAGCTGTATTACATCAGTACCCATAGATCTCTTTCCCATTTGAGTAGGTCATTTATATCTTGTAACATCAGAAAGCCTGTCCATCTAGAAAACAAAGGCTGCATAAAAATGAAAAAGATTACCTGACTTCTTGCGAGTTGATTTTGGAGGCCTGTGGTATGTGGGAATATATAGTATGTCATGTACTTTAACTGGGAGACTCTCTATCCCTCGTTGCCCAAACTATGTTTTTATTCCAGCTGCTCTTAGATTCTCCACAAAGCACTGAAATGCACAGATGTTGCATTACTTGGGCTGCTGAAAGTGACAAGGTGTGGATTTATGTTGTGATTGCTGTTACACTTCACAGAAGCAAAATGTCAGTGTCTAATATGTGGGTATTGAATCATGGCAGTGGCGAATTTATTTCCTTGTAGCTGCTCTTGCATTCTTTCTGTTACTACCTAGTACACTGCAAAAAATGCTGGAAGGCAGAAGCTGTGCCAGAACACTTCTCTGCTACTTGAAGGTTTTGTTACACTGTACATTCAGGAGAACATATCCACAGTCACTCTTTTTATTTTGATGTATTTGTTGTAAGCCAGCCATGTGTAATAGTGAACTTCTGGAAGGTTGGGCTGCTGAAATGCTTCCACATTCCAGCTGATTAGGACAATTAAAAGAAATATGTGTGTTAATGTGACTGTTACTGCATCTGTTTCAAACTATTTCTATTAAATGTTGACCCTGCCCTGAAGGTATTAAGTGTGTCTAAAAGCTGTTTGTTTGAGTTGAATTACAGAAAAACTAGAATTTAAATCTCATCTATTGCTGATGAGAACTTTTGCCCTGTTTGATGGGACATACGGAGGGTAACAGGTACAGCCTGAATGAGATTCTGAGAGAACAAGTGAATCCCCAGGTGTGATGGAATCAGTGATGATGTGACAGTGCCATGCTCAAGTTCTGATATTTTCTTCAAGTGAAAGGTGGCTGCTTGCACTGACAAACAGAAGAGGTCTGAAGGGGAGTGGTGGTGAAAATAAAATCTTCTGTGTATTTGTCAATCCAAAACAACAGCTGATGGGGAATTTGGAAAAACTTCCTTACAATTCACTCGCAATACCATATACAGTAAAAAAATGACAGATTGATTAGTAAAGCATAGAGTGGCTGTTCAGGAAGAGTGATGAGGAGAAATCAAGAAAGCAACCAAGAACAAATCAAGTGAAGCAGGCACAATCAATCAGCTGCTGGAGTTGGAAGCTGTGGGAGAAGGGCAGAACATCTGAGCTGGCAGCCATCCCTATAGACTCTCAGTACTCAGCTGGAGATTACAGGTGTTCAGTACTGCACAAATTTTTGTACTGGCTATTAGGAAAAATTGCTTGTACAACATAAAACCTTCACAGTGCCCATTTTTACATGTTTTGAGTGACTCACTGGAGGGTGTTGGGAGGTTCCAGTTAAGCATACATTTTTGTTATGTGGCAATCTAATGGAAGATCATTGGAAAATCTGTATGCAGAATTATGCAAACTGAAATGGCCTAAGAGGTTCATATTGGGAAGGAACCAATCTCACTGCCAGGGTACTTCATGGGTACTCTTTACTGGCAAATTGGAAGAACATACCTTAGTTTGTGGAAGACTGTGGTTTTTTTTTCTACCCCTCCTCCTCTCTTTGATAGAAGTTTTGTTCAGAACTAAATTCTAAAGAAAACCAACAAAGCTTGGTGAAAGTTTGGTGTTTTGGAGGGGATGGAAGTCTGTAATAGAGCAACATAACAGGAGGATGTGCATCTATATAAAGGCTCCTGAGGAGTAAAGTTACTGAATTCTGAATGGTAGCTGACAAGGGCTTTGTCTCTTTGTAGCAGCAAAGCTATTAAAAAACCGTGAAAGTTGAAAGAGGCAGTGTCTTCTAAAATGTTCTGCTGTGACTAAAAAAAAAAAAAAAAACCTACATTTTTGCAGGTCTCCTCGTGTGGACACAACTAGCCATAAGAAATTAGGTTGGTGTATGTTTTGGCATGGAATTTGGTCAATGTTTGTGTTAAGTCTTGATTTTGGGAAGAAGGTGGCACAATGTGGAATGCCAAGACTAAGCTTGGTGCCTACTTTTCTGAGCTAAGGGAGGCAATCTGATGTGGGTATACTTGTTTCCAGAAGGGCTGTACTGTCAACACCCCTGATTTTTGGTGTGCTGCTTGCCAGGCTGCACAAGTGGATCTCAGAGGTCGGGTGTTGCAGCAGTGGAAGGAAAAGGGACAGTTAGTGACAAGTGGCCCTCTTTAATGTCAAGAGGGTGTGGTAGGAAGACAAAACTTTTGTTCTTGAAGTGGTCCTGTATAAATATAAGGTTTCTCTGGTTTAAATGTATTAAGGAAATGAGGAGTCGCCCACTTTGGAGACAAAGAATGAGCTTGCCATAGAGGGCTGGTTAATGTGAATATTCTGTAACACGTCATTCTCCCCACTAATTATCCTTCAGATACACCCAAAGCACATACATCTCATCTGTTTTCTTGTGTACTTTGAAATAGAGCATCTTCCTGGCAACATGTGAAGAATGAACTTGTTTTATGAAGCTCTGGAATTTATATTCCTTTGTTTCTGTGCTGTTTATTACATACCACTTTGTTAGGCATTCACCTTGTACAGCAACAGGAGCTAATGTTGCTCAGTGAATAAAATGCCACCATGTAGACTAACAACTAGAGTTTATTTTGGAGTTAAATACATATATTAGCATTTTGTTGTATAGCTTTTTTTTGTTGTATTTTTTTTTTGTTGTGTTAGGTTTTTTTTGTTGTTGTTGTTGTTGTTGTTTGTTTGTATAATTCCCAAAGATATCTTTATTCTGTGGGGGTGAATTTGAGAGATGACTTCTGAAAACTTTCCTGGAAAGCTTTTTTAAAAATTAGGGTCTTGGGAATTTTGTTGTTGCTGAGTTTTGTGTGTCACTGATAGAAAAACATTTGTTGTATTAATTGGGTAATTCAGAAGATGGAATAAGTGATATTGCTTAACTCCAGGCAGCTGATAGTCCTCCTGACTCTCACAGCCCCTGTAATTCATTGGTGTGACAATGATACCAAGAAAACAGCAAATCCATGTGGTGGTTTAAAGATCTTTGCTAGTGGTAAGAACTACTTTTCATAGGATGAAGTTAAAATGGAAGGAGGTCTGCAGTCCTTTTAAACAAGTCTTGAAATGTTTAGATGTTTTGGCAGTCTCTGAATCATTTTAATCTGCTGTTTTTTGGAGAAAATGATATGGCTCAAACTGTTCAAATCAATCTATTTTAACACTGTGAGGGTTTTATGTATAATAATAAGGTTTAGATTCAATAAAAGCATCGTTGTACTATGAATGTGTAGCTTTCTAAATATTCACAGTGGGTTGACACAAGATTACAGCAATGGATCATGTAGATGAGCCACTTCAGATGCTTCATGGTGGAAAGAAAATGTGTGGTAACACTGAGCTCTGACCAGCATTTCAGCCAGACAAGGAAGAAATGGCATGTCTCTAAACCACTCAATATTATCAGTGATTTATACAGAAAAAGAAGTTATGTTCAGCCAGAACATTGAGATTGTTAGACAAGTTTGACAATCACAAATTCGGTCAGTAAGAGCTGTGTGAAACCCGTGTGCTTCAAGACTATCCCCCCACCAAAAATCCAACTCCATCAGCTTTCATTGTGGTTTTTTTCTTACAATGATTGTCTTTATAACAGATTCTTAGCTGAGTGACTGGGATGACAGAAAATTGAGAAAGCTTAGTGTAATTTTTGCTATCTCTCAAAAAAAAAAAAAAAAAGCTTTTGCTACTTGAAACTCTTGGTTTGATGAAGTTCAGAGTGCAGCAGTTTTTCTGCTGAGTACACACAGAAAACAGCAATAACTTGTGTGCTGCCATTCAGGGTCTCCTTTGTTACCTGTGGCCCTGAATGTGAATTCCAGCTTCGCTTAAACTCGTGCTGTATTTGGTTTTGTCCTTTTTTTTCATGTGTTGGCATACAGCTGTTACTCATGCTAAATATCTTATCACCAAGTCTCTTCAAGACTTGTGTGCTTAAGGTTAGAAAACTGTCTCCTAGATGCACATGGAGAGCCCTGCTTATTAATTGCTGTGTATAATAGCTGGGGGAGCACCAGGAAGAAACTAACAGCTGTGGTTTCTGTGAAATGTGTGAGGATCATGGTAATTAATTATTTTGAATACTTGTGAAATTAACATGCTTTTTGTGGACGTGGCTGAAAATCTGTTTGCTCATTTCTGCTCTCTCTCCATGTTATATGCATATTAAGGAAGCAGCAAAGGAATTAGAAGGGTAAGAAGAGCAAACCATGTTTGCATATTCTCAGTCTGTGCTGAGGGTGTCCAGGAGCCTGTGTGCCCCTGGCATAACGTGGAGTAACTTTAAGGCTGAGTTGTTATTTGGCTGCAACAGGTATCCAGGGCTGCCAGGGCAGGAGGGTGTAACCAGATCCCTGTGTGCCCTTCTTTGCTCAGGCTCTTGGCTGCCCTTTCAGGATATGTCCTGAACAGACACAAAGCTGCAGAGTGGTGCAAATGTGACAGTGTGATCTGGTGACCCCACACACCCTTCTGGCTTTCCCAATACATACCTTGGCTATTGATTTCTGAAGGTAGACTTGCACAGTACAGAGATGGGAATAACTCTCTGTCATGGTTTACCATAGTTTGGTTTTTAGTTAGGGGAAAAAAAATCCATGAAATATGAAAGCAATTCCCTGTAAGGACCTTGGCAGCTTCCTTTGGACCTGACAGAACCAATCAGCTGGCTAGTTTTGAATACTGACACCCTGTTCAACCACTTAAGAGAGCTGAATATGCCTCTGTGAAATCACATTTAAAGATGAAAAGCCCCAGGAAAAGTTCTCTGGCTTCTGGCCTCTGAACAGGTAACTGGATGCTGGCCAGGCCAGGCCCTGCTCTGCTGTGTGATACGGCTTGGCTGAGATTCTGCTGCTGCCAACTTCCAACCATGGCTGGCAGGCCAGGCTGGGATCAACTTGGCTTCAGGAGGGGCTGAGCTGGGCCCTGCTCTGGCCATGAGCTGCTGAGCCATCCTGCTGGCAACCACAGAAAATCATGTGGCTAAGAATGGAGCAGCCCTGTGCAGAAATTGCAGGCTGGAATTGACCTTGGCAGGGGTTGGAAAACAGCCAGAGTGGCTTCCACCTGGCAGAGATCAGTCACATGGCCATCCACAGACCTGGGTGAGGTATTAACTCAGTGCACAGATAAAACTTGCAGACATCAATCCTCTGTCGAGAGAAAAAGGAAAGAGTGAAGACAAGTAAAAAAACCAACATGGAGACACTGAGGTCAGTGAAGAAGGAGTCAAATCCCAGATGAGGGGGGAATGAGGAGATGTCTTAGTCTTGGGCTGAAATTCTCTTGTAAGGCTATGGTGGAGGTGTAACTGATACATCAGACTTTTTTCCCCTGTAACTCATGGAATGCTTTGAGGGGATGTAGCATTGTAGCCATGGCCATGAGCAGAGGCACCAGTATTGAAGCAAGCAGATGCTGAAGTAGCTGTGATCTAGTGAGAAACTTGAACAGAGAGAGATGAGAAACCTTGCCCCAGGGATAGAAGAAGAAAACCTCTGCTGCCAGAGATAAAAGAACTTTTTGTTTCTGTATTAGAACAGCTCAGCCTTAAAATTACACCCCAGTAAGCTGGAGTGACCCATGGTGGTAGTTGTGGGAAGATTACCAAACTGTGGGAGGGGCTTCATGATTGCAGATTTCCAAGTGGCTGCTGCTCATGAAAATTAAACCCACGAGAGAGCTGTTTCTTTCCATAGCATGGCAGGAGAGACTCTTGAGTTCCTCTAAGTGAACTGAAGAAAGATTATTTTAAAAGTGGGGAACTGACTGATAATACCAAATTTGTCTCTTTACGTTGTCAGTAGAAAAAAAAAAATAGAATTGGAGGGAGGAGAAGTGGTCTGACAGTTTATTCTGATTTTTTACTATTTCTTTTCTTTTAGTTCTGTTAATAAAGTTTTCTTTATACTGTTTAAAGTTTTGAGCCTCCTTTGCTCTCCTCCTAACCCTTATCTTACAGCAGAAAATTATTAACAATTCTAGTGGGTGCACTGGCATGTGGTGAGCCCTAGACCCACTATATTAATTGGTGCATTGGCTGGGAAATTCGGGTTGGTGAACCAAAACCACTACACTCTTCAGGTGCAAGTTTACTTGAGCATAAACTGAGCAATAATCCGTGTGTGTGTTCATTTGTTTCTAGAGCTGAATCATCTCTAGTTACTGATATCCCTGATGCACGTAGATAAATTAGTGTGTTTAGTGTAAGGGGTGGAGGGAAACTACAGTAAACAAAAAGACTGAAGATGTATTCGGTTGACCTTGTAATTTTCTGGTGAGTTTCACACGAATAACCTTCACAGGATGGATTAGCTGCCAAAGAGATGATGCTTCTTTTACAGCTTGCATTGAAATGGTTTTGGGAAAAACAAAAAAGAAGTTTCTTGCTTTCAGCAAGTATGAGATAAAGATTATTAAAAAGTTCCGATCTGTTTATATAGATTAAGAACAGAAAATCCAGTGTAGCTAATCCTCTCTCTAAGAAAGTAAATCACTTGTCTTTGATGTAATTAAGATGATGACTTCTCTTTAAGCTGCTGCTCTGTGACTTTTTTAACAAGGTAACTTCCATACAGCATTAAGCTTATACAGGTCCTGGATAGAGTTATTATTTTGTGGTTTTTCTGCATGCAGCTGAGAAAGCTCTCTTATCTACAGTGGCAGACAGTTCCTTGTGGGGCAAAAGTTAACCATAGGAAAGGATGCTGCTCTCAATAATAAATTGATAAATTGGTGTCCTTATTGAGGCTCTGCAAGCTCTTGATGGGTTTTAGGGAGGGACAGTAGGTGGAGATGCAAAGGGAAGTTAGGCACACCTTTGCCAGAAAGAATAGTTTTAATGTTTAATTACTGGTGACATGAATCTTGACCAGATGAATAACCTTCAAGCTTCTGTCCTGTGCAATATGAGAAACAATCCTTCCTCAATCCTTCTTTTTTTTTTTTTTTTTTTTTTTGGTAGCTGCTGAATGTCACTGGGCTGAAGTTTTGTACACTGGTCCCTAAGGAAGTACTAGGTAGAGTTAGGAAGTCAAGATGATGCAGTGTGCTGTCAGCTGGCAGGCTTGTTCAGGGTGTGAGGGAGGAGGGCTTTAGCAGCAGTGATGCTTTAAGTTGGGATGTGCTGTTCCTCAGAAACTGCTGAGAAAAATTGTAGGTTCCAGCTTGGAATATTTTGGTGGCTGACTTCAGTAAGACAGTTTAAGATATGCAGGGAAAAAGTAAGAAGTTGTATATATTGGCTTCTGTCTCTTCTTTGATTATTATTTCCATTCTTCTTTTTATATAGAAAGGGTGTGCTTCTTTTGAGTGTGGGGGATTGCAGGATCGAACCCCCAAATTCATGTATTGCTCTACAAAGACAATTCCAGTAAGTCATCTAGCTTTGCTCAGTATGGTAACTTGGCTGGTGCCCGAATCTGTAATTGATGGTGGATCGTGGTGTATGTCCTCACAGTCTTTTGCAGACAGACGTGAGCCAATGTGCCAACCTGATTAGAAGCCGTGTGCCTATGATTAGGCTGAGGCCAAAACCAAGCTGTTAAATTGTACCTTAGTTATGGCTTGCTAATGTGGATCTGTTGCCTGGCTGTGTGACTTTAAGATATTTTCAAATGCAGTTGGAAAAGGCTGATGTCCTTCTTCAGAAGATGGAACCCTCTTTTGATTAGGCAGGTGGAGACTGGTATGGCTTGGTTTAATTTGATGTAGCTTAGACATGACAGATGTTTATGAAGGTGCTGAACTACTGCTTGAACTAGGATTTGCTGACTGGCTCTTGATCATTAGTGATGACACAGTGCAGGCCACCCAACTTTGGGTGTGGGAGGCTTGCCACCAGTTTGAAAACTAAGCTCACACTGAAAGGAAGTAATGATACTGCTTTAACTCTCCTAATTGTGTTGGGGGATCACTGGTGCAATTTAAGCTCACCAACCTCTCTGTTTGGATCATGTTAACTAACTTTTCATGTGTAGCTGTATTTGCTTCATGCACAGTTGAACACTTGATTAAACATGTGTTAAAATCCCAGTCACTGGAAATAACGTAAGTCTGGCTTCCCTTTTTTGATTCTGCAGACCCAGACTGCTCAGCATATAGAAATGTCTCTTAAGCCAGCGAGGGTCTGAATAATTGTAGTGTAGAATCATAAGACTTTTAAGGTTGGAAAAGACCCTAAGTTGATTGAGTCCAGCCATTAAATGGTAACAGTTGGTCTGTGAAGTGATATGTGGCTTTCTCCTTGTGAGGACATCTAGCTGATGTGTATTTGGAAACTCCAGTTGAGAGAAAATTTCTCAGCCTTGTAGGAAGTGCTGCATATTTTTTTATCATGCCCAGAAAATGCTCTTCTTTGATGGAGGGAAGGCTGAACAATCCAGTTGAAAGACATTAAATTGGGATTTTGCACAGCTTTAAAAACTATTGAAATGATACTGAGAAATATTTTCTATTTCAATGTGCAGTGTGAGGGAGAAACATGATGTTTGTGCACAGAGATTGTCCCAAGACTTGCAGGCTATTGCATGCTGACTTGGCATGTTTGCCCAAATGTGTCACAAAGGCCTTCACCAAAGTTTTCAGTTGTTTTTTTGGGGATGAGATGCTACAGAACGCACATGTTGGAAAATGAAGCCTCTCACTTTTGTGCTGATGTAGCCAATACATTTATTTCTGAGAGTAGAAGCAGTTCTCTGCAAGCACCTTTGCACTAATAGCATCCCTGGGAGTTGCTGGTCAAATGTTTTGTAAGAAAAGAGTTTTTTAACTTCTCTAGAGTTTACCCAAAGGCTTCTGTCCAAATGATGCAGTCCATCTCTCATGCAGAGTAGGTATGAAGAAAAGTGTAGATATGAAGGAACTGGTTGCACCACTGTCTTTCTATAAAACATTTCCCTGCATTATCCTGCCCTTTGCTTTTCCACAACGGCTGGTTTATGCAATGATGGGCTTTCTTGATGGTCTCCTTGGTATGGCTGGTTAGACTGTAAAGGTGCTCCAAGTTCTGTGTTTTCCATTTGCTGCTCAGGTATGATTTTTAGTTGAAGTTGAGCCTGCACTGGACTGATTCTCACATGCTCAATGTAACCTTTTCTGTGTAAGGTACTCTACTGCCCGCCCACCATATCGTGTGCTGCAGTGCTGTACTTGGTGGCATTTCCTAATCAATCTACATCCACTGAATACAAACCCCAGACTTCATGTAGCTGTCACTGAGAGTATGGGTCAGTTGTATTTAAAGAAAAAGTAGAGTTCCTTTCTGTTTTTTCCCCCCCTCTTTCTGCATTCCCACCAGTGTTATTACAGGGGAAGGATTGTAAGTGTATTGCAAATAAATAAATCTGGGAGAACAGGTGATGTACACAGATATTCTTATATTGACTTAAAGGCTTTGAGATTTGGTGTGTCTTTTATTTCTAGGTAGATAGATAAAAGAAGATAGAGCTAGATCTTTCTGCTAACTGCGAGTTTGTAACCGCTTGAGAGTTTGTATTAATTTCCATTTTTTTAAGTGCTTGAATGAAGCAGGCATGACTTGCAAAACAAATGAGTAGTGGTAGAGTTGTCTTCAAGTATTCAAAGCTTCCTCACTGTTTGGATTGAACCTCCAGTATTCTTCAGTGTAGCAAATTGCATCTGGTGTCTCAGGGAGGAGGGAAAGAAAATGCTGCAAGGTAAGAGCTATCCCCATGCCTAATATCTCAATTTAGAAAACATCATCTTTTGCACCTGTGTAAGAACTTACTGTCTTGATTTGAAAGCCAGGTGTCTGCCAAGGAAGGTGGGAAGTTCCCTTGGAATGGAGAATTATGACCTCCTTCCCTCTGAATTATCATAACTTTGAAATTAAGGGACTTTCAGGAACAGATATGGGACAAGGAATAACAGTTCCTTGCTGGAATGTGTATGTATAACACGGCAAACAAACAGCAATGCTAACAACACAAACAAGAAGAGAAATCCCAGTGAAGTCCCTTCGCACCCCGAAGGCGATTTCCCCTTGGTGCAGTTCCGGGCACAGCCGGCAGGGGGCGCTGGTGGCTCCCGGCCGGGCAGGGCGGGTGCGGTGATGGCCCCGCTCCGGCAGGGGGCGCTGTGGCGCGGGCTCTGCCGTGCTCCCCCTCACACGGACAATGACGGCCGGGCCGGGGACAGAGATGGAAAAGGCGCTTCCTTTGCAAACCCCGCGGGGCAGCCGGTCCCGGTGCCCCTCTGGATGGCGAAATGAGCTGTAGCAGGAGCCTCTGAGCAGCAAGCTGGAACGGCAGGGATGAGCAAAATCGTGGAATGGTAAAGGAGATGCATCAGAAACTGCTGGAACTGCAGGGTGTCCCAGCAGGCAGGGGGTACGTGGCTACAGTAGGAAAAAACCCAGAGCAGTGGCAAAAGAAAGGCAGGGGCTGGGCAGTGGCTGGAGAACAGGGCCTGGAGAAACTCTCTCGGAGGGGAAAGGGGCTCAGAGATGCTGGGATTTTTCCCTAAGGCACCCCAGCAGATGGTGAGGGGGCCTGTGTTAGGTGTTAATAAGGTCTCAGTGCATCGGCCGCTCTCAGGAGCAGAGCTCCACTCATGGTAGGAGAAGGCAGCAGGAAACACAACCCCACTGTGGTAGCAAATTCTTCCCACAGCGACTGCAGCCTGTTTCCCCTCCAAATGCCAAGAGCAGGAGAGAAAGCTGGGAGCTGCACCCAACCCCTTCCCCCAGCCCAAATCTGGTGATATCTCTGCCCTTCCCAGAGGAACCCCCAGGGAAAGAGAGAGTAGCCAGCTGCATCCCTCCCCTGAGCTTGGCAACTTCTTTTGTCTCTCTCAAGTACCCGGTCATTTTTGTCTCCTAGCAACATATGGGAGAAAATTCCCTGAAAGAACAAAAGGAAAAAATCCTAAACCCCAACACTTAACCTACCTGTCCCTATGCTAGAAAACTGAAGTTCATTCTCCCGCCTGCTAAGCTGTTGTCACTCTTATGTCAGGCAGAGAGGTTTTTGAGTGACAATGTCATGAAATATTTGCTGATGATTTTGCACAAGTTTTGTGGTGTTCTGGTAGTAACATTTTAATTCCAAGCTGTACTGCAAATTCTACAAAAGCTGTAATACTCAACTAGAGAAGTCATTGCTCAGCAGTGGTGTAGAGAATTAAAAAAGCAGAAAACATAGAATAAAAATTGTCTGACAGCTTAACAAGGTAATGAATGAAAGTAACGAATTTGTGGTTCCCCACTATAAACTCATTTCAATCCTCCTTGATGCTGTACGTGTTCACCTATTTAAATGGGTTCTCACATTTTGGTAAGTAAAACAGGTGCTGCTGAGGACTGAATACCTGTTTAGTCATGAAAAGACATTTTTTTTTTCTCAGACAGTTTATAAAGGCGAGTGAAGGCATGCTGCACCGCTGGTGGTATGTTGTGGATGAAGGCTCATGGTTACCCCAAGTGGTACTGGATCAATTTGGACACACCAGGAATAGTTGTATGAATGCTGTGATATTGCCAAGACACTGTTCTTGCAGTGGAGGCATCTGCTTTGTCTTGGAAGGAATCCAGTGAGGCAGAATCACCTGTAGTCCTGTAGTTTTTTAGAGAAGTATCAACATACTCATGGGGCAATGAACAGTGATCTACAGCAGTGTCATGTGTTTGTGTCTCCATGTTTTGACTTCCATTGTTAATTACGAGCTCTCTGTAGTAAGGGGAGGTTATAAAGTAAGAACTGAGTTTGAGTCAATGCAGTGTAGTTCTTGCCTCCACGTGACCTTGGCTGACCATTTGACAACTCAGGGTGCCATTCACTGAGAAGAATCTATTCTGAAATTCTTGGTATCACTTGGAGTGAGGTACTGATAATCAGGCTTGGGCAAGAACTTAGCAAAATACCGTATCAAACAGCGTTTTTATTCCACTGTATCATTACAAAGTCTGGAATCCCTCTGAAGGTCCACATTATAAAACCAGCCAAACAAGGCAGTGATTGAATGGGTTTCTTCACACAGACAAAGCACAGCTCCTTCTGAGTCACAGCTGAACCAGCAGCCTTTTCTATGGACCCTAAATCATGAAATCTCCAGCAAGCATAGCAACCAGAGCAGCTGGATGCTGACTCTCCAAGTAAACTCACAAATACCCAAGGGTCTCAGCCTACTTGTGTCGTGTCTTTGCTGTCAATGTGCATGCTGCTGAAGTGAGAAGACTCTGATTTATGAATTGACAGTTGCATGTCCCTGCAGATAAGGGTGCATCACAAATTAGAATTGGGAATGTATTCCTGTTCTTGTTCTCCTCGTTTGTTGTTGCTCCTTTCTCAAACTTTGTTTTTGGTACTTTAGCATTCCATACCAAGTCTTCTCTTGGTTTACAAAAGCTTCATAAAAAAAGGCAGGCTCGTCCTTTCCTTCTACTTCTTTCTTTCCCAGACTTAAAGGGTTTTTTTGCCTCTCAGCTTTGTTATTTTCGGGATATAGAAAGCTGTGTGGGATAGACTGAGGAAAAGGTTGTTTAAGGACTATGCAAGACCTTGTAACACAAGAAAATTGCATTTTGCATGAGCGTTGTGTGGGTTGTTCAGAGTGACTGGGTGTTTTGATCAATTCTCATGGTACACCAGTCATTCTGTCTGTAATGTGTAAATGTCTTCAGTGGCTCCCATTTAAATGTGGCTGAGAAGTCAAGGCTCACACTTAGACCCTTGTTTGAGGGCTGCTGGTAGCCATATCACGGTGTTAAACTTGGCCTGAGTGAGCGAGCTCGGGGCTTTTTGGCGTACTTGTACAGGGGTGAGTTGTAGCCCCTCAGATAGGGGATAGATATTTCCTGCCTCCTGTAGAACTTGGAATAGGAGAGAACATGACCTCCTGACCTGGAGGATGGGGAGAAGTGAGACCTCAGGAGGTGGTGCAGAACTGGGAAGTGTAGCTCATGCACAAAAGCCACAAAGATGATTAAAACATGAGTAGAGGTCTGGAGCATCCCCTGTGCCCGGAGAGACTGAGAGAGCTCAAGAAGAGATACCCCAGAGGGCATCTCAGCAGTGTTCATAAAGAGAGTGGAGGGTGTAAAAGAGATCTCTTCAGGCTTATCTCTGTGGTACACAGTGACAAGACAAGAGGTAGTAGGCACATGTTGAAAGAGGAAATTCTTTCTGAGCATTGAAAAACAAAACTACACACATACTGTGAGGCTGGCTGAACACTGGAACAGGTTACTTGGAGAGGTTGTGGAATCTCTGTCTTTGGAGATCTTTAAATTCAGCTGTTCTGGGTGACTTGATCACTAGAGGTGCCACCCAACCACATCATTCTGTGATTCGTGGTGTCTGTTTGCCTCCGGAGTTTGGTACTTGGCTCTAGTCCTCAGCTCATCCAATTATGTCACTTGGTAATTAGCTGAAACAGACCATATTGGCAGAGTGTGCAACCAGGGAGAAGGTGTTGGTGTTCATCATCAAATGCTTTTGACTTGCATGTTGTGCTCCATTTCTGGCTGGGTAGAAAGCGATTTGTCTGCAACAGATGTTTATTCCTTGTGCTCAGGTTCTGATCTCGTTTAAGTCCAAGAAGTGATAGAGCAAATCTGTACTACAAATCTGAAGTACTACAGTGCATCTGTGAACGCTTTTCCCCTGGTGATGGAACATATGGAAATAATGCTTATCTTGATTTAGATAAGCAATTGCCTTTCCTGTACAATCATCCCGGCTTAGTAGGAGTAGAAGCAGACACATATTATTACAGGTCTTACAATCTGTCTTTTCTAACGCTCCATAAGCCTATGCAGAAACAAATGGAAGGGAAAGTTGTGTTAGATGTGAGATTAGTAACTGCTAATAGTTCATCATTTTTAGTCTGTGCAAGAAATTTATGGAAACAAAGCATTAAGTAAGGAAAAAAATAGACACTGAAGGGAGAAAGCACAGAGTGTAGCAGAATCGCTGCTGCACATTCCAGCTGGGTCAGATGCGCTCTTATAGCTTGCTCATCTCCTTTGTGTTTCAGCAACCCAAGAAAAATCATTAGTGTCCTAGTCAAGTATTTGCTGAGGATTCTTCCAGGAGCGGAAGGGCTGCATCTCATCTGGGAATAATGTGAATCTTGTCCTTTGCTCAGGTGCTTTTTCCAGATTCTCTTAGAGAAGCCTTCCTTGTAGGGCTGCGTCTCTGCTAGTGGCTATTGTAGCAGGGATGAGGTAGTGGGGCAGACTTAATTCTGTTGAGCCTGGAGTTAATTTACTTCCTTCAGCTGTGGATTCTAAAACTGACTAGAAATGATGGAACTCTCCTATTTTCACCTTTTTTTTTCTTTCAATCCAGTCTGCTACTTGTTTTTATGAACTTGAGGAGAAATATGTCATATGACTTGTTTAACAAACTTCCCTTATAACAGTGTGAGCCTGTGAGTCTTGCTGCCACCAATCCTCACTTGTTCTGATTTCTTCTCTTATTGGCCTTTTCTCATAGAGTGCCAAGAGACTATTACTTTGCCATAGGTATTGCTTTATACTATGGGGCTTTGGTACCTATTTTTACTACTTTGTGTGTGCTCTACTCTTTCATTAACAGTCGTTTTAAAATGCAAATGTGCTGGTTTTATTGTAATAAACTCCTCAAGCTATAGGTTTTTCTCTTCCCTCTAGTGGTAAGCTCTTCGGTATTGCTGTAGGGATTTCTGTAATTGGATGCTTGAGACTCGTTTAAAAAATTAATATACTTTATATTAGACTTGAAAACTCTGGCTGTTTGAGCAATGATTGAGTTTCAGGGCTGATTTTTCCAATGCTCTAGGTTTGTGCCATCCTTGTCCATTGTACCAGCTGAGTACATTTATGTCCTGGGTGGGGGCTCCCTCTAGTGAGATGTTCTGACAGTCCTTTGGCCACTTGGTTCAGATGCACTTTACCCATTTTCTTTTCAAGCACAGTTTTCCTGGACTCAATCTAAAGCATTTTTCTACCCTTGTGCAAGCTGTAAAGGCCCTTTTCTTTAGGAGTGATCTGGAAGGAGTTGTAAACAAAGCTGAGGACTAGGACTGCCTGTTTTCTCTTTTTGGTGTCAAGAGCTCAGGTAATCAACCTCATCCTACTTTAAGCTGTGGCTCTGTGGACTCTGAGATGTTTTGAACATGACTGAAGTACCAAAGGATGATGTAGGAGGAAAAGCTAAATTCAATTTGACTGTATAGGCAGAGGGGTAGAAGATGATGGCTGGATCTAGAGGGGAAAAAGGGGGGGGGTGGGACATGAATGTTGAACTGTTTCTGGTGAAGATTTTCAGCTGTAATGTATTACTGAGGCTGGGGCAGAGGAGACAAGAGGAGGACCTACAGCAGTGTTTCCACTCTTGTGTGTTGTCAGTAATAGTCTTAAACCCCCAAAGTTTGGAAAGGATGTACCAGAATCAGCTCCATCCTTTGTGAGTGTGTGTGCAGAGATGATTTTGTGGCCACTGACTTCACTTTCTCGTAAGAGTTACAATCAACTTGTTTGCAAGACTAAAGTTAAAACAGAAGTTAAAGCTGTCTTATTTAATAAATAATTTTAATAATAATAATCTGTACGAGTAATCTCGCAGTGCATTGGTCCATTTGCCTAGCAAGTGTTTTCTCAGTCAGAGAAAGAAAGCGCTGCCTCCTCGTCCAAGTCCTTCCCCGCTCTGTTGTTCCTCGCTCTCTGGAGCGCGTCCCCCCGCAGGCAGCGCTGGCGCAGGTGCCTCAGGAGGCTCCCGATGGAGGCCGAGTTTTGCTGCTGGTGGCCGAGCACCTCGGTCGCCTCGTCATTGAGGGGGCAGCAGTCAGCCAGGCAGCAGCTCCTTGGCCAGGCTGAGCGTGTCCAGGCCTTCTGCTGGGAGACACAGGGCAGGGAGCTCGGTGAAAGGGGCAGAGGGGCTGCGGGGGCCGGGCCCCCTCGGGCTCTCCTGGGGAATCTGGGGCCTGGCTGGGCTCCCCAGGCTGCAGGCTGTGTGGAGAAGCCCTCGGGCAGGTCCTGTCTTGTTCTGGTGGCTCAGCCTGGCCTTGTTTCCTCCTGGGAGGAAGGGGGCTGAGCCGCACCTCTCCTCCGGGCTCGGGCACGGGGCTGGCAAGGGGCACGGGAGCCTTGGTGCCTGCCCAGGCTTTGCTCTCCACAGGGGCTGGCGCTCCTCACCCTGCACGTTGTAGCTCCCGGCCCCTGGCACCGTGCCACCTGCCCGGTTCCCGTGGCTCACCTCTCTCCGCTGCCTCTGGGCTTTTCTGCGGAGGCCGCAGCCGAGGCCGAGCGCGGCGAGCAGCAGGGACAGGGCTAAGAAGGTGCAGCAGTGGCCCCGCAGGGCCCGCAGGCTGGCGCTGCCCGTGCCAGCGCCCGCACGCTGCTGCCCGTGCCGGGCTGGGAGCGGCAGCCGGGCCGCGCTCCTGGCGGGACAGCTGCGAGCTCCGAGGGGACCGGGGAGCAGCGAGGCCACGCAGAGCCCCAGGAGCACGGAGAGCCCCGGGCGGAGCATGGCCGAGCTGCGATCTCTGACCCTCAGCCCCAGCCGAGCTGAGCGGCGCCCAGGGGCTCTGGCAAGGTGGTGGCATCAGCTGCGATGTCACAAGGCTGTTGCCTTGGCAGCCAGAGGCTGGGAATGTCAAGGCAAGGCCAGACCGGAGGGTCTGATCGTATGGCTGTCTCAGCCTGCTGCTCTGTCCTGCCATTGTGGGACAGGTCTCAGGAGCTTGGGGATGTGCTCAGCAAGGAGCTGCTGGCATGCAGCTCAGGTTGGTATTCTTGAGCTGATGGAAATAAATGATAAGACTAGGGAGACAAATTTGTTTGGCCTGCTTCTACTTTTTCACGAAATATTGAGGACTGTTTTTGTTTATCAACAAACTTCACTTGTTTTGAAGATTTGAAATTGATTCACACTCTGTTACCTCAGGAAATGAGTTCTATTTCTGACCAACAGATGAACTCAAGCTTCTCGAGACTTGTGTTGGAAATAATTTTTAAAAAGTAATAGTAAAAGTGAATATAATAATCTTCCTTCCTCGGTTCATTTGTTCATGTCTGACTTGGTGAAGGTTTGGGCAGTATGTTTGGGCAAGGGTTCGAGGTAACTGAGCTGTTCTATAGACTGAATTGGATATAAATGATTTGGTGATGCAAAATCTCAAGAGTTTACAGGACTAAGGGACCTACGGTAACATTATTTAGTAACAAATCTGTTGCAAGCTAGTGTATGTTGTCTTCACCACCTGCCTCCTTCTAGTTGAGCAATTTAAGGTGAAAAAGCTCCAAGTTTAAAATTTGCGTGGATTTTTTTCAGGCTTGTTGTCTGGCTGCATGTCTTCAGAAGTCATTCTGAATTTTGGGCTGTTTGCAAATGGTGTGCTTGTGTATTTTTGTACTCATTTGGTATAATTCTCGATTGGAGAAATAATTACTCTGGTAAGGAGAGTAATCTTAATTCCTCAATTTGTTTTTGCAGTTTACACCTTTGTGATGATGAAATAAAATTATTTGATGGATCTCGCTCCAAAAATATGTATGTTTCTGCAGTTTTGTAACCAGATGGTATGTGGATAAGGATTGAGTGCTTCCTACTAGCTTGTATTTGGAAACAAGTACCAAGCAAGCTGCGCGACGTGAGGGCAGTGCTGGTGTCTCTGTGGGTTAGCGGTGCCCTCTCGAGGTGAAACCGAAAGATGCTGCAGTGTGACAGCAGCGGTGTCACCGGACTGCTGCCTCTTCAGGGCTTGTAAATAATGACCTCGGAGCCACACTTATAACCTGGTTTTTCTGCTTTCTTGGTTTGTAGGTGAAAACACTAAAGAAGATCTGCAAGGGAAGAAAAGTCTGAGTGAGAAAGTTTCTCTCTACAGAGGTGACATTACGCTGCTTGAGGTTGATGCCATCGTTAATGCTGGTAGGTAGTTAAATATTTTATGTAGCTATGTCTTGAAAATCCTTTATAGCTCCATGGTACAAGTGTGAACTCTGAAAAGTTGCCTAAAACTGGTGCATCCTGTGGAAATCTGTTGGAAAATGTGGCTTTTCCCCCAGTTCCTTCATATTGCATCTGTTCATCCTGTGTGCATTTGCTGTGGCAGGGATTATTGTGAAACTTTGATAGCGTGGTCGCCATAAAAAATTAATGATCTTGTGTCCGTCTTTTGACTTAACTTGGTCAGCTGAGACCTCACACTTTGCATTGTAGAAGGTTCATTTTTGTTACTAAGCTAATTCCAGTCTGCTTTTATAAATCAAGCCACTTTTGGGCCAGGTAACATGAAAACTTTAAGAACAAGGTGATAGGAAAACAGAATTTGGTTGATGTGGTTTTCATATTTGCTTTCTTGTTGGGAGGTTGTATTTTTCAAGATTTTGGCCATTTGGCCACAGATTTTTAAGTGTTTTAGTACCTCTTCATGCTCAGTGACCGTGTTTCCATGTGTGCAGCCGAGGTGAACAGCTGTGTATAGCATCTTGTGACAAAAAGAGGGACATGCCTGTGCAATTAATTAGTAGATTATAGTAAACTAGTTGAGTTTTTTGACAAAAAACAATGGGGAGGTTCACCCCTATGCACATGCCCATAGCCAAATCTTGCCTGCACTCTCCACTCCAAAAAGAATGTGTGATTTGTGTGTCCTGAGGCTGAAAATTTTTTTTTCTTCCTAGTATTTGAGTGGCATTGATTAATTTTCAAGAACTAATTTTGATGGTGTTCATTTCTTGGAAGGAAACGTGCTGCAGTATCTTCTCTGTGATGGAATAAATTCAGAGGTTCCCAGGGCTGTAATGGCCCAAATGGATGTGTTTGCTTTATCAGAGGAACATGCTGTGTGGAGCTACTGGTTCATGTCTGTAAAGAGCAAAGGAATGTTTGCTCAAACAGTGTAGAGGGCAATGAACAGACTCTCTTGTATGACATCCCACTTCACCAGGGGACATCTGCTGATGGGTTTTGTGAAGTACAGGTGGAATCTTTAGCCATTTCAAAATAGATTTTTACAACCCAAGTACAGTATTCCTGTGCAAAAAAATTTAATGATGCAGAAAAGCCTTCCTAAATTATAAACAATACAGTAGCACCCATATAACATGATCCTCTCCTCACTGTATTGACAAGGCCTCTGAAGCTTTAATATTTTAATATTTTTTTCCTCATTCTTTGTTAAGATGATTTTTCCGGTAGTGCTTTTGCTGACTTCCTTACTTTATTGGTTTCCAGTAAGTCAATATTAGCACACTTTTCTCCATTTATATTTAGCTTCTCTTTGTTCATAGGCCTCCCTTCAATTACAGGCTGGAACTACTTACAGATGAGCTTTAGAATAGGAATACTTCACTTTTCTTGATTTAAACCCCCCTTTAATTCTCCTGAAAGGTCCAAAAAACCTATATCCCAGACTGCAAATGATATTATCTGTCTATAAACCTATTATGTGCCTGCCATTCTGGTGAGAAATGCATCTTTCTGAGGAGGGAAAAAAAAAGAATCAAATCAACATGTATTGATATGCAATTTTGAGAAAAGGTTTAAAGACCACTCAAAACAGACTGAGGTTGGAACACCTGAAGAGGGACATAACACTGAAAGTATCTAGAAAGCTTAATTGTTTCTACTGTTGTCTTCTGTAAATTGAATTTGGGCTTAAAGGGAGATTCATATTAGATGTTGGCAAAGCTGCTTATGGAAAGGAACATGTTTATACAGTGATACTGTGGTGTATCAGATGGACACAACACAGCAGTCCTAGGGCCAGGCCATTGGTACAGGTGGATTTTAAAGATTCTTCTGTAACCTTCTGTAGTTCCTAAAGGGCATAATATGTTAGCTATTATGAGATATTAATAAGATTAGCTTAAAATACTAACCTACAGTTACTTTGGAAAAACTGTATGCTCCCTATATGTTAGTGCAGTAATTAAGTCTAAACCTTTGATTAGCTCATGGCTTCAGTGTTACTTTTTTCTGTTAACCTTTCAAACTGTGGAGGATAACTGGAAAGCTACATGAAGAAGGTGTTTTGGTTCAAGGTCCATATTATTTATGCAAAACACCTGCTGTACTGAGGTTCTTTTTAAATCCATGTTTCAGTGAAATTGTTGTGTCTCTTAGACAGTATCTAAACACCTGCTTCTGCACCATTTGATGGTTTTGCAAAGAACTCCAAGCAGAAAAGCTGCTTTTTGTTCTGCAACAGAAGTTGTCCAAGCCTCAAAGACACAAAGCAGTAAGTAGCCACAGTACCAGTTTCTGTGTGTAAGTTGAATAAAATGTAGCCTGTTGAATATGGAATTGGAGACAGGTTTATGGGAGGTAAACCTGTGCAAGTTCTCTTTATACTTAATGCCTTTTGACTACCCCAAATGTAAATGATTTGACTTCCTCCTATCTGTTGCAAGCTCTGGGTTAGGAATGGAAGAAGAGGCCCTCTGGAGACTTCCTCTCTGAATTTAGAAATTCCATTAACTGTCTCCTGTAATAAATAGTTTAAAATACAGCGAGTCATATCCAAATTAAAGCCACAGGAAGATATAGGTTGAATGTTTACATTGACTTATGCAAAGAACTAAACATGCTTGAAGTCAAGGGAATGATCTGGCAAATTCTGGGGCTATGGAAGGGTTCCAGGTGGTTCAGCTTGGCTCCAGATTTGGATGCAAACATACTGGCTAAAAAAGTGTGTCTTCTCAAATATGTAAGGTGGAAATGAGACATAAATTAATATAAAAGGTGAACTTCTGCAGCTAAATATCAGGATATCATTGATGAACGCTTCTGCAAAAGGATCCTTTTTTGTCCTAGACTTTTAGCAGACAAACTGAATGTTGCCTACTTTCCAAAAATATTTTACATATAGTTTGTGTCTTTGCTCATTGTCAAAAGAGCCACATCAAAACAGCCTCTTAGAAATCATTCAGGACTAGAGTGAGGAACTGAGATGTATTGAGAGAAAGAAAGGAGCTGAAAAAAGGAGCTGATGGGCGATTTTGCTAAAATTGGTGTCAATTATCTACCCCTGTACATGTCTTTTCCTTACACAATGGTTTCCTAAAACTTCCTGACTACTGATTGCATTTCAGACAGGTATTAGTTTCACTTGGTATTTTGCTTAAGGTGTCCTGTTATGCCATTTCCTTAATACATTTTTTAAAGGATTCAGGTAAGACTTGTATGAAAATCTTATTTTTACTCCTATGTCCTCTTCTGTGCTTTTTAATTACACTTTAAAAATGCAAACAGGCTCTCCTTGAGGCATGTGCTTACTGCATTAATCTGTGCTGACTGGCCTTTTTAACAGATTAAATGTTCCTGGATGTCACTTCATCCTGATGCCAAAAGTGCTTCAAGCACTTGGAAGCCAGATAACCACAATTAGCCAGCATCTGAATAAATTGTGAGAACAGAGCTCGGAGGGGGTGTGGTGTGTCTGTGTCTAGGGAGGGGAGAGAGGGGCCATTTAGTCCTTCTGGCAATAGCAAATACAGAAATAAGCATAAAAGCCTGAGTAAGGTTTGAAAAACAATTTCTTCAGTATTTATAGTATCAACTAAGCAGTTAAGGACTACATTTCCTCAGCATTTTGAATAAGGAAAATGGTGTTGCTATTTATGTCATGTGCAGTAACTGTCTGAAGTAGGTACAGGAGTGGTGTTTTGGGAGTGGGTGACAGGGATGTGTGTGTACACCTCACATACAGCAGCAGTTCATCACTGCTGACCTCAGGTATTCGTTCACTTCCTACCTGTTAATAAATCTTACTGTCCAGTTATAAGATAAAGAGGCATGTACTAATATGCTTGTGAGGCACTTTTTACTAGGAGGGAGATCAAGGGGAAACTATGATGTCAGGGGAAAAAAGGATTTTCCTTGTTTTTATGTGGTAGGGAGGAGGAGGATGACGACTTGCAGAACACTAGAAGAGATAATATTTCTTCTTATCTTTGAAAAATATTCTTGGTATCAGTACAGAAGTATGGTACTGAGAACAGAAACCTTTGATCTTCAGGAAAAAGGAAGATGTTCATGTCTATTCAATTAGACAGTACTGGTAATAAGTCTGTACTATTGTGTATGAGTTTGCAATTAGAGAGTTGCTACAGTTATAGCAACTAGGTGTCTCCCTTTAAACTGTATTTGAGTGCTGGAATAATTTCTAGTAACTCAAAAATCAAAACTCTCATTTTTAAAAATATCTTTTCTATGTGAGAAAACAAACATGATTTAAAATCTTTATCTGACAAAGAGAGAAAAGAGTTGGTAACTAACCTAAGTAAACAACTTTTTATGTCCCATTTTTACTAACCCATGATGCTGGAATTTAGTAACTGAGCCTCACATTGCTCAAGAAGAGCATCACACATCTTCCTGTGTGCAGTGAGCTGCCTCAGCTGGGAATGCTGGTTTGGCAGGAGCAGGGCCAGCTGAGGGAAGGTGCATGCACGTGATGGTCTCCTGGTTGCTTTAACAGGCAGAAGTGTTTCCAGGGAGAGAATTACAGCTGAGTTTTTAAACAAATTTGTAAGAGTTTGTAGTGCTTGTCCTGCTTGACCTCCCTGTCCCGGTACTGAATGTTTGTGGAACTGAAAAACATTCAGTTTTAAATACCCTGTGGTTGCTTTGCTTGTTGCAGGACTGGTTTTCACTGGAGCCTCTCTATGACTCAATTTATAGGATGAAATAGATATTTTCATATTGAATCTCACCTTTCCTAGTGAAATATGTCTTTCTTCCCTCAGGCTTCTGACTTCACAACCATGTTTCAGTATTTTTGTGCCACAGCAATATCTTTATCTAGCTTTTTTTCTGGAGATAGCAACATATTTTCTTCCAGATTCATCATTTCCTGGCCTTGACCTTGAATATGACTGTTTAACTTAATGAGCTTCTTTTCCCAAGCTCAAAATTACACATCAAGGTAGAAGAGCTATGTATTGATACTGGGAACTGAATATATTATCAGTGAATTACACTTGTCTAAGTGTGTAAGTATAGATAGGGACTGAACTCTGCCTTTCCACACAAACAGCTCGTTAATGTGCAATCAGTCACTGCAGTT